>CP130699.1:67500-1273339 GCA_032882995.1 Schizosaccharomyces versatilis (nom. inval.) | reverse complement strand
TTCGAACCAGGGATCACCTCTAAATCCTCGCAGACGGAAGGGGGGGACTACCCGAAAGAGGTATGTTAACCACTACACTATTAGGCCTACACCTGTGTGGCGACAATTGTATCATCTTGTTTACTTTTGCTTCGGCGGCGCACGTGCCCATGCACGTATGTCGAGGCGCCCTACAAGAAGGGCGTGGCTCTTTTACGGGCTCTTCAGTCGACGCAGCAGGGTTAGCGCGGTAGTGCACGGGGAGAGGAGGAAGTAGCAGTAGCTGTTTAGTGTTCTGCGGTGCCTTGATTTGGTACACGGGATACAGAAGGATAGTCGTGCCAGCACGAGCGGAAGTGCCCCTATGGCTTAGTGGTACAGCATCGCACTTGTAATGCGAAGATCCTTGGTTCGATTCCGAGTGGGGGCAGGCGTCGTCTTTGCCGCTGGCTTTTTGATGTTTGGTTCTCGTTGTGTGTACTAGATTGCATCGACTGCTGCCGTGTTCCTTCGCTGCCGCAGCCTACTCAACGCATTGCATGTTTGTGTGGTTCTCAGCAACCAGTACCCAATCCAAGCTTCTTAACTCTGGGGGTATCCAGCGTTTTTCGGAGTTTCGATCTTTTTCACAAGTCCGCTGATGTTGCTGTTTTTGTCTTTCTTTATCTGTGGACAAACGTACCGAGCGAAAAGCAAAATAGATTATTACGCAGCAGACGAGCCGAAGAAAAAAGAACAAATTGAGTACTAGATAGACAAACATAAACACAAAAATGCCTCGGAGGTCCATCAGTATTTCTGCTGAAGCTTCAAGTGAGTGGACGTTGACTACAACTGCTTTTTAGATTCTATTGGTATGGAATGTCAAACGGCAGATGAAAGTATGTTTCTGCGTGCCCGAATATGCGAGATGGCGAAATTATAAACGTTACAGAATAATGCAACCGCTAAATGTACCAAGTCATCGTCCAGCTAAAGGCGCTCTCAATTGATTTTCTTACTGATTTGCCGAAAGCTGAATTTTTGATTCGATCTTAGTTATCGTTAATCGATTCTTGAAAGATTTCTGGAAACGTTTCACAGTCATCCCGTGCGGCAAAAGTTGTAGGGCAAGTGAATCAAGAGAGCTAACGAATGAGCAGGTATGCTCGGTCAAAGGAGCGGCCCGAAAAACATACGAAGTGATTGTAGTCCACAGCTCCGAGCAAAGGAGTGGTAGGGGTATTGTTTTTCTTTTTAGGAATTGAGTTAAGCTTTACAGCCGGCTACAGGCCGCAGACCAATGGTCAGACAGAGAGGATGAACCAAACTCTTGAGTAGTATTTACAATGTTATTACTCAAAGTTCGAGGACAATTGGGCTAATCACTTTTGAAAAGAGCAGGATTCGAGCACAATACAACACGAAACGCAGCTACGGGGAAAACCGGATACTTTTTTTGGGCACGGACGAGAAGCATTTGTATCCGACATCGATGAATTGAAAGCAGACTACGAGAAAACTCCCTCAACTACAGACACTGCTGAAATGAACGACGAGTCCTCGGGAATGCCTACGAATTGCAATTGGGAAATCGAAGTTTTATTGCGATCAGAAAGCGCAAGTCGCGCCAAAGTTCACAGTTGGTGATTTAGTTTTAGTTTCTACTGAAGGACTGTTTTCACGTGTGCGAACTCCAAAAAACATTTCCAGAAGAAGTACCAATTGTTGCAAAATATGACTCTTGAATCAAGCTTTTGAAGAGGAATGTGGCAGATAATACTCCAGCTGAGGGAACAAATTGCCAGCGCCACAAAAATATAAACGACCGCAAGTAATATTCAGATAGTCGTGGAGCGAACAGAGCTGATCAATATAGAGTATGATCCGAGAAGCCGTTTTTTTTTTTTTTTGTTGTTGTTTTTTTTTTTTTTTTTTTTTTTTTGGTTTTTTTATACAAATACGATACGTTGGACGATCCGTTTGGCTAGTGACCAATGTTTCGACGCATACGTAAATTGGGAACATACGTTGACAGGGCATGTCAGAACGGAGATACGACTTACATTATTTTATCTGTCCAGAATATCTAAGCACAACAGGTATACCAGCGACAAAAGGTTTCTCAAGACACAGCTCATAAGCTGTCGAATACTAAAGTGGGCAATAAGATACCTCCTTCCACATAGCTTCAAAATCCATTATCCATTTAAGAAGTCTTAGCGACCAGTTACGTTGAACTTCTAATCTATCGTTAAAACTCATTATCGGCCTACGCGGTTGACAAGACAGGATAGAGTCACTATGTCCGAGTGGTTAAGGAGTTAGACTCGAATAGGCAAGTATTCGTGGCATCTAATGGGCTCTGCCCGCGCAGGTTCAAATCCTGCTGGTGACGAGGTGTGCGAGGTAGGAGAGTGGAACTCCGACGGGCTCATACGAACAGTAGCGTTGCAACCCGTAGGTCCCAGGATCGAAACCTGGCCTCGCAACTTTTTTGCTCTTACCAGAGCGCTTGAACACTTGATTCAAAAAGTCGGAGACGTGCTCTGGGCAGATGCTGACAGTGCAAGGGAGAGGCGCTAACAAAAGGGAGGTGGGGGGCAAAGGACAAAATGAGAGCAGAGAGCAGAGAGCAGAGAGCAGAGAACATACAATGACACGGTACAGCGATGGTGCAGCAAAACAAAAGCGCAGGGCCACATGCGCGCAAAGGTCGTACTGGGAGTCGAACCCAGGTCTCGAGAATCAGAATCTCGCGTGCTAACCGTTACACCATACAACCTTCCTCAGCATCCGTTACGCCGCGAGACGCCCATTTGGCGTGAGCTTAGCGTGATGCGTCTTCACACACTTTACTAGACATAACAGAAGATTGAAGACTGTGTTTTGTACGTAACTGTGCTTGTACCTAGTGCACAACAGATGTTTCTGTTAACCCATCACAGGTATTTGTATTGAGTCCATTGTTTCCTATCCCATTTCTATTTTTTATTTAAAGCTACTACTGACGAACTCGGAAATTAAGAATCAGTCACTACTACCGGCTCTACTAACTGTGCCTGGTGAAACACACTTGTGGCAGACTTTTGTTTCGACTCTTTCCGTTGATAACCTTTCTTGCCCGATGCATGTGAGCTGGCGCTTCTGGCCTTTCTAAGGTTAATTGGGAAGTGCTTTACTTATACTCGTCCCTCAGTCAGATACGAGAACTTGCTTCCTGTAACGAGCCCAAGCTAACGCTGCTGAATTTGTGCTCGTTCAGCATCGACATATACTTGCCTGATGGAAATCTACAGCTTCGTCTCCGTGTGGCTGGCTCTGATCGCGCAAATTACTGTGATCGTGGTGCGCTTGTAGTTAGGCGATTTCTCATCACTGCTAAGCCTGAATTGCAGCATTTCTGTACTGTGTAAGTCAGAAACAGAACCTGTAATAAAATCATCTTTACTTTCTCAACAGAGCCAAGTTCCGTTCTCGTACATTTGGTTGCGAGGCCCAACAACAATCAGCTCAATCCAGAACAACCATTGACCCACCGATCCACCGACTCAAAGAATCCTTAGGACTTAGAAACAACGACAACAATATAGCAACCTGGACCCATCGAACATCAACAACTCTTGTCCTTGTATTTTATCCGCCCCTCTACCTACGCTAGAAACAACGACCTTATCGAATTGGGCAACTGGCTTTTCTCTATGGATGTAATGATTGCGGATTATCCGATGCAGATCTATCACTACATCTACAATCCTTGTCACAAAGACAGTCACCCACAGCGCCCACAGCCGATTGGTTAAGCATTAATCATTAATGGGCTAGATTGGCACATTTTATTAGTATAAAAACCACGGTAAAATAGAACAATAAAGCATCTTTTTCTCAATTTCAGAGACCAAGTTCCACTCTTCTACAATGGACCAGTACCCTTCTTGTGGGCCGCGTCCCAGCCAACGAGCAGGCGGTAGTCGCGAGTACGTTCCTTACTGGAAGCGCGCTATCAGGTATTGAACGACCCTGGGACTCGCCGACTCTGCCGCTCTTGGTCAATACTCTTGGGAAGCGCTCAAGAGGGCAACTGAAGTCCTTCTTCACATCGATGGACTCGACTCGGAAACTTCGCGATGCTTTCCACGACTGCCAGCAGTCAACCACAGTTGAAGCCTTCGTCTTTGAGCTTTGCCGCCTCCAGCTGCTCCTGGATCTTTCGTCGGAACAACTCATGGATGTGGAAGAGTGGAACTTGGTATTTGGAAGAGAGAATAAAAAAGATGATTTATTGTTCTATTTTACTGTGGTTTTTATACTAAAAAATGTGCTAATCTTGGCCCATCGTTGATTAATGCTTAACCAATCGGCTGTGAGTGTTGTAGGTGATTTACTTTTGTGATAAGAGTCGGAGATGTAGTAATAGATTGGCGTCGCATGAGCCGCAATCATTACAATGGACCAGTTTATGCGCGGAACCAAGCCACGCATCGGACGAGAACTCTACCTTCGGAATCCAGCCAATTTCGAAAAAGCAATCAAAATCGCAGAGAAGCTCGACGGCGAAGCAAGAAGCAGTCTTGGAAAAAATCGGAAACGCCTACCTTGGATACAACGACATCGTCAACACCCAGGACACGGGCATTGCCGGCAGCAGTAGCAATAAAAAAGAGAAGCGGGCCTAACCAGGATTCGAACCAGGGATCACCTCTAAATCCTCGCAGACGGAAGGGGGGGACTACCCGAAAGAGGTATGTTAACCACTACACTATTAGGCCTACACCTGTGTGGCGACAATTGTATCATCTTGTTTACTTTTGCTTCGGCGGCGCACGTGCCCATGCACGTATGTCGAGGCGCCCTACAAGAAGGGCGTGGCTCTTTTACGGGCTCTTCAGTCGACGCAGCAGGGTTAGCGCGGTAGTGCACGGGGAGAGGAGGAAGTAGCAGTAGCTGTTTAGTGTTCTGCGGTGCCTTGATTTGGTACACGGGATACAGAAGGATAGTCGTGCCAGCACGAGCGGAAGTGCCCCTATGGCTTAGTGGTACAGCATCGCACTTGTAATGCGAAGATCCTTGGTTCGATTCCGAGTGGGGGCAGGCGTCGTCTTTGTCGCTGGCTTTTTGATGTTTGGTTCTCGTTGTGTGTACTAGATTGCATCGACTGCTGCCGTGTTCCTTCGCTGCCGCAGCCTACTCAACGCATTGCATGTTTGTGTGGTTCTCAGCAACCAGTACCCAATCCAAGCTTCTTAACTCTGGGGGTATCCAGCGTTTTTCGGAGTTTCGATCTTTTTCACAAGTCCGCTGATGTTGCTGTTTTTGTCTTTCTTTATCTGTGGACAAACGTACCGAGCGAAAAGCAAAATAGATTATTACGCAGCAGACGAGCCGAAGAAAAAAGAACAAATTGAGTACTAGATAGACAAACATAAACACAAAAATGCCTCGGAGGTCCATCAGTATTTCTGCTGAAGCTTCAAGTGAGTGGACGTTGACTACAACTGCTTTTTAGATTCTATTGGTATGGAATGTCAAACGGCAGATGAAAGTATGTTTCTGCGTGCCCGAATATGCGAGATGGCGAAATTATAAACGTTACAGAATAATGCAACCGCTAAATGTACCAAGTCATCGTCCAGCTAAAGGCGCTCTCAATTGATTTTCTTACTGATTTGCCGAAAGCTGAATTTTTGATTCGATCTTAGTTATCGTTAATCGATTCTTGAAAGATTTCTGGAAACGTTTCACAGTCATCCCGTGCGGCAAAAGTTGTAGGGCAAGTGAATCAAGAGAGCTAACGAATGAGCAGGTATGCTCGGTCAAAGGAGCGGCCCGAAAAACATACGAAGTGATTGTAGTCCACAGCTCCGAGCAAAGGAGTGGTAGGGGTATTGTTTTTCTTTTTAGGAATTGAGTTAAGCTTTACAGCCGGCTACAGGCCGCAGACCAATGGTCAGACAGAGAGGATGAACCAAACTCTTGAGTAGTATTTACAATGTTATTACTCAAAGTTCGAGGACAATTGGGCTAATCACTTTTGAAAAGAGCAGGATTCGAGCACAATACAACACGAAACGCAGCTACGGGGAAAACCGGATACTTTTTTTGGGCACGGACGAGAAGCATTTGTATCCGACATCGATGAATTGAAAGCAGACTACGAGAAAACTCCCTCAACTACAGACACTGCTGAAATGAACGACGAGTCCTCGGGAATGCCTACGAATTGCAATTGGGAAATCGAAGTTTTATTGCGATCAGAAAGCGCAAGTCGCGCCAAAGTTCACAGTTGGTGATTTAGTTTTAGTTTCTACTGAAGGACTGTTTTCACGTGTGCGAACTCCAAAAAACATTTCCAGAAGAAGTACCAATTGTTGCAAAATATGACTCTTGAATCAAGCTTTTGAAGAGGAATGTGGCAGATAATACTCCAGCTGAGGGAACAAATTGCCAGCGCCACAAAAATATAAACGACCGCAAGTAATATTCAGATAGTCGTGGAGCGAACAGAGCTGATCAATATAGAGTATGATCCGAGAAGCCGTTTTTTTTTTTTTTTGTTGTTGTTTTTTTTTTTTTTTTTTTTTTTTTGGTTTTTTTATACAAATACGATACGTTGGACGATCCGTTTGGCTAGTGACCAATGTTTCGACGCATACGTAAATTGGGAACATACGTTGACAGGGCATGTCAGAACGGAGATACGACTTACATTATTTTATCTGTCCAGAATATCTAAGCACAACAGGTATACCAGCGACAAAAGGTTTCTCAAGACACAGCTCATAAGCTGTCGAATACTAAAGTGGGCAATAAGATACCTCCTTCCACATAGCTTCAAAATCCATTATCCATTTAAGAAGTCTTAGCGACCAGTTACGTTGAACTTCTAATCTATCGTTAAAACTCATTATCGGCCTACGCGGTTGACAAGACAGGATAGAGTCACTATGTCCGAGTGGTTAAGGAGTTAGACTCGAATAGGCAAGTATTCGTGGCATCTAATGGGCTCTGCCCGCGCAGGTTCAAATCCTGCTGGTGACGAGGTGTGCGAGGTAGGAGAGTGGAACTCCGACGGGCTCATACGAACAGTAGCGTTGCAACCCGTAGGTCCCAGGATCGAAACCTGGCCTCGCAACTTTTTTGCTCTTACCAGAGCGCTTGAACACTTGATTCAAAAAGTCGGAGACGTGCTCTGGGCAGATGCTGACAGTGCAAGGGAGAGGCGCTAACAAAAGGGAGGTGGGGGGCAAAGGACAAAATGAGAGCAGAGAGCAGAGAGCAGAGAGCAGAGAACATACAATGACACGGTACAGCGATGGTGCAGCAAAACAAAAGCGCAGGGCCACATGCGCGCAAAGGTCGTACTGGGAGTCGAACCCAGGTCTCGAGAATCAGAATCTCGCGTGCTAACCGTTACACCATACAACCTTCCTCAGCATCCGTTACGCCGCGAGACGCCCATTTGGCGTGAGCTTAGCGTGATGCGTCTTCACACACTTTACTAGACATAACAGAAGATTGAAGACTGTGTTTTGTACGTAACTGTGCTTGTACCTAGTGCACAACAGATGTTTCTGTTAACCCATCACAGGTATTTGTATTGAGTCCATTGTTTCCTATCCCATTTCTATTTTTTATTTAAAGCTACTACTGACGAACTCGGAAATTAAGAATCAGTCACTACTACCGGCTCTACTAACTGTGCCTGGTGAAACACACTTGTGGCAGACTTTTGTTTCGACTCTTTCCGTTGATAACCTTTCTTGCCCGATGCATGTGAGCTGGCGCTTCTGGCCTTTCTAAGGTTAATTGGGAAGTGCTTTACTTATACTCGTCCCTCAGTCAGATACGAGAACTTGCTTCCTGTAACGAGCCCAAGCTAACGCTGCTGAATTTGTGCTCGTTCAGCATCGACATATACTTGCCTGATGGAAATCTACAGCTTCGTCTCCGTGTGGCTGGCTCTGATCGCGCAAATTACTGTGATCGTGGTGCGCTTGTAGTTAGGCGATTTCTCATCACTGCTAAGCCTGAATTGCAGCATTTCTGTACTGTGTAAGTCAGAAACAGAACCTGTAATAAAATCATCTTTACTTTCTCAACAGAGCCAAGTTCCGTTCTCGTACATTTGGTTGCGAGGCCCAACAACAATCAGCTCAATCCAGAACAACCATTGACCCACCGATCCACCGACTCAAAGAATCCTTAGGACTTAGAAACAACGACAACAATATAGCAACCTGGACCCATCGAACATCAACAACTCTTGTCCTTGTATTTTATCCGCCCCTCTACCTACGCTAGAAACAACGACCTTATCGAATTGGGCAACTGGCTTTTCTCTATGGATGTAATGATTGCGGATTATCCGATGCAGATCTATCACTACATCTACAATCCTTGTCACAAAGACAGTCACCCACAGCGCCCACAGCCGATTGGTTAAGCATTAATCATTAATGGGCTAGATTGGCACATTTTATTAGTATAAAAACCACGGTAAAATAGAACAATAAAGCATCTTTTTCTCAATTTCAGAGACCAAGTTCCACTCTTCTACAATGGACCAGTACCCTTCTTGTGGGCCGCGTCCCAGCCAACGAGCAGGCGGTAGTCGCGAGTACGTTCCTTACTGGAAGCGCGCTATCAGGTATTGAACGACCCTGGGACTCGCCGACTCTGCCGCTCTTGGTCAATACTCTTGGGAAGCGCTCAAGAGGGCAACTGAAGTCCTTCTTCACATCGATGGACTCGACTCGGAAACTTCGCGATGCTTTCCACGACTGCCAGCAGTCAACCACAGTTGAAGCCTTCGTCTTTGAGCTTTGCCGCCTCCAGCTGCTCCTGGATCTTTCGTCGGAACAACTCATGGATGTGGAAGAGTGGAACTTGGTATTTGGAAGAGAGAATAAAAAAGATGATTTATTGTTCTATTTTACTGTGGTTTTTATACTAAAAAATGTGCTAATCTTGGCCCATCGTTGATTAATGCTTAACCAATCGGCTGTGAGTGTTGTAGGTGATTTACTTTTGTGATAAGAGTCGGAGATGTAGTAATAGATTGGCGTCGCATGAGCCGCAATCATTACAATGGACCAGTTTATGCGCGGAACCAAGCCACGCATCGGACGAGAACTCTACCTTCGGAATCCAGCCAATTTCGAAAAAGCAATCAAAATCGCAGAGAAGCTCGACGGCGAAGCAAGAAGCAGTCTTGGAAAAAATCGGAAACGCCTACCTTGGATACAACGACATCGTCAACACCCAGGACACGGGCATTGCCGGCAGCAGTAGCAATAAAAAAGAGAAGCGGGCCTAACCAGGATTCGAACCAGGGATCACCTCTAAATCCTCGCAGACGGAAGGGGGGGACTACCCGAAAGAGGTATGTTAACCACTACACTATTAGGCCTACACCTGTGTGGCGACAATTGTATCATCTTGTTTACTTTTGCTTCGGCGGCGCACGTGCCCATGCACGTATGTCGAGGCGCCCTACAAGAAGGGCGTGGCTCTTTTACGGGCTCTTCAGTCGACGCAGCAGGGTTAGCGCGGTAGTGCACGGGGAGAGGAGGAAGTAGCAGTAGCTGTTTAGTGTTCTGCGGTGCCTTGATTTGGTACACGGGATACAGAAGGATAGTCGTGCCAGCACGAGCGGAAGTGCCCCTATGGCTTAGTGGTACAGCATCGCACTTGTAATGCGAAGATCCTTGGTTCGATTCCGAGTGGGGGCAGGCGTCGTCTTTGTCGCTGGCTTTTTGATGTTTGGTTCTCGTTGTGTGTACTAGATTGCATCGACTGCTGCCGTGTTCCTTCGCTGCCGCAGCCTACTCAACGCATTGCATGTTTGTGTGGTTCTCAGCAACCAGTACCCAATCCAAGCTTCTTAACTCTGGGGGTATCCAGCGTTTTTCGGAGTTTCGATCTTTTTCACAAGTCCGCTGATGTTGCTGTTTTTGTCTTTCTTTATCTGTGGACAAACGTACCGAGCGAAAAGCAAAATAGATTATTACGCAGCAGACGAGCCGAAGAAAAAAGAACAAATTGAGTACTAGATAGACAAACATAAACACAAAAATGCCTCGGAGGTCCATCAGTATTTCTGCTGAAGCTTCAAGTGAGTGGACGTTGACTACAACTGCTTTTTAGATTCTATTGGTATGGAATGTCAAACGGCAGATGAAAGTATGTTTCTGCGTGCCCGAATATGCGAGATGGCGAAATTATAAACGTTACAGAATAATGCAACCGCTAAATGTACCAAGTCATCGTCCAGCTAAAGGCGCTCTCAATTGATTTTCTTACTGATTTGCCGAAAGCTGAATTTTTGATTCGATCTTAGTTATCGTTAATCGATTCTTGAAAGATTTCTGGAAACGTTTCACAGTCATCCTGTCATGGACCATGCCTTAGTACAGTGTAAGGCCGTGGTCCATGGCCGAGTGGTACTGGGGAGACTGTACCGGGTTCGAATGAGCTGCTAGAACTTTTTGGCGCTCAGGTTCGAATCCCAGAGTTCTCCCCTAGTAAGCTCGGCACGTGCTCGGCTAGCTGTGAGTTTGTTGCAGCAGCTACCGACACGGAACGCCCAAGTGCCGCCTTGGCCAATCGGAAGCTATTCCGCCTTCCCCGCACCGGAGCAACAATGTTCCCACGAGTCTCACGACTAGCGGAAGGCGATAGCATCTCCGAGTGGCTCCGTAGATCCGATCACAGCGCGATCGGGTTAACCACGTCATACCTTATCAGTATGGCCTGTTATCCCCGCACGCTGCGATATCTACGGAGATTACCCACTCCCGAGTGAGGGGTAATTACGTAAGCAACATAGCATAAATAGTGGACAAGTTCCACGACTAATAACCATCAATTATCTTGTTCAACACCTGAGCACCAACCGGACTGTTGGTGACTCCGTTACACTTGGTTGCGAGGCTTCAGTTCCTTCCTCGCTTGGCCCGTCTTCTTGGCCCGCTCCGCTCTCCCGCTCTCTCTCTCTCTTGGCCCGTCTCTGGCCCGCTCCGCCCTGCTTGCTCCCTCAACTTTTGAGCAATGTCGTCTTTTGGTCTTCCCCCGGACTCTCCCTCTTCTCCCGCGGCCGTTGCCGCCGATTCCGCTTCCCTGCCGTCCGTTTCTCAAATCGAGAAACTTCCCAAATATGACGGCAGAAGAGATTCAGCTGTGCTGGACAGCTGGATCTACACGATGGGCAACTACCTCAAGTTGCTTCGTGTCCCCTCCTCCTCAGTTGCTTTCGTGGTTTCCTTGCGCCTGGATGGCGCCGCTCTCCGTTGGTTCCGGTCCCGCTTCCCGGAGGAAGCCCATCCCACACTCAAGTGGGATGAAATCTCTGCTGGCCTCGTGTCAGCCTTTCGTCCAATCAACGACGAAAGGTTGATGCGAAACGAATTCGTGCGCTTGCGCCAAACTGGCAAGGCAAGCGAATTTGTCGATCGTCTGCGCGAGTTGCAGATCGTCCTGTCCCTTTCGGATGATCTGCTTCTCGACAAGCTCTTCAATTTTACTGAGCCGCAGATCCAGCGGGCCCTTCTGGCCCAAAATCCCAAATCATTGGACGAGGCTTGTCTCATTGCCCAGTCCTTTGATTCTGCCGTTGTTTCCTCGGCTTCCTCCTCGGGATTCCCGGTTTTTCCTTCTGGTTCTGGTTCTTCTGGTTCTTCTGGTTCTCTTTCTCGCTCGCTCTCGGGTCCGGCCTCCAATGACCCGATGGATGTGGATGCCGTTCGGATTTCGCACTCTAACGAATCCGAACGAGCTGAGCGCCGCCGCCGCAACGCCTGCTTCCGTTGCGGACAAGTCGGGCATTATTCCCGAATTTGTCCGCACAGGCGTCGCCCCCAGGCTGGTAACGTACCAATTCAGTACGTTTACCTTCCAATGCCAATGCCTGGGTATCCTTCGGTTGGCTACGGAGCCTATCCCTCGGCTTCTGCTCCTGCTCCCGCGGCTTTTCCCACTCCCTTTCCTATGATGGGCCAGAACCCCGGAGCAACCTTAGATAATCGTAGTAATAGAAACGATAATAGCTATTATTCGCCGTGTGGGCCGGGATTCAGGCCTCCTTCTCCGCCAGAACTGGAGAAGCCTTTGTTTTGTGGATCTATGGTTTCACGTCCGGTGCTAGCCTCCACCCCAGAGGTACTAGCATCTATCAACGGCTTCCCAGCCCGCGCTCTTCTTGACACGGGCTGCGCAACGTTCTTGATGTCTCGTGACTTCGCGACCAAGCACGGCATCAAGACGTATCGGATCAAGGACGTGCCTATCTCATTGGCCGTCGAGGATCAGTCCAGTGCTCCGTTGTCTATTAACGAGCAGACTGATCGACTTGACCTCCGAATAGGCGCAGAGAAGTTCCGCCACGCCTTCTACGTGGCCCCGACGTCTCATTTTGACGTCTTGCTCGGCATTCCCTTTTGGAGGGATGCGAAGCCTGTCCTCGACTGGCAAAACAGCCAGGTCGTTATTGGGAGTTCCCGCGTTCAGCTCGCCAATACGACCACGCCGGTCGACATCGACATCAAAATGATGTCCTTGAGGGAGATGGCAAAGGACATCCGGGACACCCGGAGCGTCGACTTTGCTTTTCTCGCGTTCATGGCTTCGCCCAGCAAAAAAGGGGCTCACGGGGCGCCTGATTGGGTATTACGGGAATACCCTGATATCAGCGCCGAGAAGCTTCCCCCGGGACTGCCTGTTTCTCGCTCGGTAGATCACCAGATCCCCACCATTCCTGGGGCTGAACCGCCCTTTCGTGGGATCTACCGCCTGGCTCAACCTGAGCTGGCCGAGCTGAAGCGGCAGTTGGACGAGTTGATGGCTGGGGGGAAGATCCGACCTTCGACTTCCCCCTACGGAGCCCCTGTTCTTTTCGTCAAAAAGAAGAACGGCAAGCTCCGTATGTGTATCGATTACCGGGCTCTGAACAATCAGACCATCAAGAATCGATACGCACTGCCTCGGATCGACGAGTTGCTTGACCAAGTCTACAAGGCCAAGTACTTTTCGAAACTCGATCTCTTGTCTGGTTACCACCAGATCCGGGTGGCGGAAGAAGACGTGCCGAAGACGGCATTCAGGACCCGCTACGGGCATTACGAGTTCTTAGTCATGCCCTTTGGTCTGACGAATGCCCCGGCCACGTTCCAGACCCTGATGAACGACATCTTCAGGGATCTGCTGGATCAGTGTGTTGTTGTCTACCTTGACGACATACTGATTTTTTCCGAGACTAAGGAGGAGCACGACCGGCACCTCCGTCTCGTCCTAGACCGACTTCGGGAGCACAAGCTCTACGCTAACTGGGAGAAGTGCTCGTTCTACCTCCCCGAAGTCGAATACCTAGGGTTCATTGTCGGCCACGGGCAGCTCAAGCCGAATCCTGAGCTTGTCCGTGGTGTTGCAGAGTTCCCACGGCCCGCCACCGTGAAGGAACTCCAGTCGTTTCTCGGCATGGCCAACTTCTACAGCAAGTTCGTCAAAGACTATGCCGAGATTGCCGCGCCGCTCACGTCCGAGGCCGGCACGAAACGGGGCGAGTCCAACAATAAGCCCATTGTTTGGACTCAGGCACTGGAGCGAGCTTTCGTCTCGCTTAAGGAAAAGCTCTGTTCTTCTCCAGTGCTGAAGATCCCGGACCCGCACCAGTCGTTTGAAGTCACGACTGATGCGAGTGAAAGCGCAAGGGCGATTGGCGCAGTCCTGTCACAAGACGGCCATCCCTGCGCCTTCGAGTCCAAGAAGCTTGATCCTGCCGAGCTGAACTACTCTGTGCAGGACAAGGAGACGGCGGCCATTGTTCACGCCTTGAAAAAATGGCGCGCCTTCCTTCTTGGCAAGAAGACCGTGGTGTACACTGACCACCGGTCTTTGGTCCACCTGGCGACTCAGAAGGAGCTTAACAGCCGCCAGCGCCGGTGGATGGACTTCTTAGCGGATTTCGACTTGGAGATCCGCTACAAACCGGGCAAAGACAACCACGTTGCCGATGCCTTGTCGCGAGTTCGCTTACTGGCGCTCGCGACTGGATCCTTGGCGGATGGCGACAAAGAGACCATCCGACGGGCTTACACCAAGGATCCCGTCCTCTCCTCGATTTGGGGCGATCTGAAAGAGGGGAGGGAACCTAGGCAGAATTCGAACCAAGTGTTCTACTGCCTAGGTCAGGATGACTTGCTCTACTTCCGGTCAGAAGCAAGTCAGCCCTGGCGGTTGTGCGTGGCCGGTGACGAGATCAAGTCGCAGATCTTGCACGACCATCACTCAGCGCCAATCGCAGGGCACACAGGAGCCTCGGCCACATGGGGTAAGGTGGCGAGGAGCTTCTACTGGCCGCGTCTGGACAAAGACGTGCGTGACTTCGTGAGCAAGTGCCACGAATGTCAGATGACGAAGGTGCCCCGCTCGGGTATCCAGGGCCTTCTTCAGTCTACGGAGATTCCGTCTCGGCCCTGGGAAGTCATCTCGATGGACTTTGTCGGGCCATTCCCGACAACGGCTCGAGGCAACGACTACATTCTCGTCGCAGTCGACCTCCTCACCAAGATGAGCCGGTTCATCCCGATGCGGAAAACCTTCACAGCCAAGCAAATCGCGCGGCTGTTCATCCAGCACATCTTTGTCCACCACGGCTTGCCGAACTCGATCATCAGCGATCGAGACCCGCGGTTCACTTCGCAGTTTTGGGAAGCGTTGACTGCGAAGTTGGGGATTCGGCTGAGGCGCTCCACGGCGAACCATCCACAAACGGATGGGCAGAGCGAGAGAACGATCCAGACGCTACAGCAACGGCTGCGGCCTTACACGCTGGATCCGAAAGTCGCCAAAAATTGGGACTTGCTCTTGCCGCTGTTGGAGTATGCCTACAACGACACCGTCCACTCTGCGACGAAGGAAACCCCGTTCTTCCTGAACTACGGGTTTCATCCTCGCGGAGCCTCTTGCTCGGCTGCGTGCAATATTCCCGCAGCTGAGTCCTTCGTAGAGAACCTTGACCGCGCTCTCGTCAAGGCGAAGGACTTGCTTGCCGAAGACAAATTCCGGCAAATGGCGATCTCCGATCGTCACCACAAGCAAGTCCCTCTACTGATGGTGCCAGGATCATACGTCCTGGTCAAGAGGAAAAAAGAGTCGATGACTAAGCTCGAACGACTCTACGACGGTCCGTTCCGGGTCCTTGGCTTAGTGGGCCCGAACGCAGTACGGATCGAGTTGCCGCCTCGATCTAAGGCTCACAACGTGATTAACGTATCGCGTGTGAAGCAATACCGCGGCGTCCCTCCAGAACGCCCTGGCCCCATCGACGACGACGAAGTCGAGCCGCGATGGGAGGTGGACTACCTGTACGACCACCGGAGTCGTAATGGAACCTTAGAGTTCCGAGTACACTGGAAGGGCTACCCGGCGGAGGACGACTCATGGGAGCCGTCCACCTCTATTGACACTAAGTCGATAGACGACTACTGGAACGGCCTCCAGGCCTTCTGAGTGGTTGGCTGGGTCTAAAGGGGGGAGGGTGTCATGGACCATGCCTTAGTACAGTGTAAGGCCGTGGTCCATGGCCGAGTGGTACTGGGGAGACTGTACCGGGTTCGAATGAGCTGCTAGGACTTTTTGGCGCTCAGGTTCGAATCCCAGAGTTCTCCCCTAGTAAGCTCGGCACGTGCTCGGCTAGCTGTGAGTTTGTTGCAGCAGCTACCGACACGGAACGCCCAAGTGCCGCCTTGGCCAATCGGAAGCTATTCCGCCTTCCCCGCACCGGAGCAACAATGTTCCCACGAGTCTCACGACTAGCGGAAGGCGATAGCATCTCCGAGTGGCTCCGTAGATCCGATCACAGCGCGATCGGGTTAACCACGTCATACCTTATCAGTATGGCCTGTTATCCCCGCACGCTGCGATATCTACGGAGATTACCCACTCCCGAGTGAGGGGTAATTACGTAAGCAACATAGCATAAATAGTGGACAAGTTCCACGACTAATAACCATCAATTATCTTGTTCAACACCTGAGCACCAACCGGACTGTTGGTGACTCCGTTACACATCCCGTGCGGCAAAAGTTGTAGGGCAAGTGAATCAAGAGAGCTAACGAATGAGCAGGTATGCTCGGTCAAAGGAGCGGCCCGAAAAACATACGAAGTGATTGTAGTCCACAGCTCCGAGCAAAGGAGTGGTAGGGGTATTGTTTTTCTTTTTAGGAATTGAGTTAAGCTTTACAGCCGGCTACAGGCCGCAGACCAATGGTCAGACAGAGAGGATGAACCAAACTCTTGAGTAGTATTTACAATGTTATTACTCAAAGTTCGCGGACAATTGGGCTAATTACTTTTGAAAAGAGCAGGATTCGAGCACAATACAACACGAAACGCAGCTACGGGGAAAACCGGATACTTTTTTTGGGCACGGACGAGAAGCATTTGTATCCGACATCGATGAATTGAAAGCAGACTACGAGAAAACTCCCTCAACTACAGACACTGCTGAAATGAACGACGAGTCCTCGGGAATGCCTACGAATTGCAATTGGGAAATCGAAGTTTTATTGCGATCAGAAAGCGCAAGTCGCGCCAAAGTTCACAGTTGGTGATTTAGTTTTAGTTTCTACTGAAGGACTGTTTTCACGTGTGCGAACTCCAAAAAACATTTCCAGAAGAAGTACCAATTGTTGCAAAATATGACTCTTGAATCAAGCTTTTGAAGAGGAATGTGGCAGATAATACTCCAGCTGAGGGAACAAATTGCCAGCGCCACAAAAATATAAACGACCGCAAGTAATATTCAGATAGTCGTGGAGCGAACAGAGCTGATCAATATAGAGTATGATCCGAGAAGCCGTTTTTTTTTTTTTTTGTTGTTGTTTTTTTTTTTTTTTTTTTTTTTTGGTTTTTTTATACAAATACGATACGTTGGACGATCCGTTTGGCTAGTGACCAATGTTTCGACGCATACGTAAATTGGGAACATACGTTGACAGGGCATGTCAGAACGGAGATACGACTTACATTATTTTATCTGTCCAGAATATCTAAGCACAACAGGTATACCAGCGACAAAAGGTTTCTCAAGACACAGCTCATAAGCTGTCGAATACTAAAGTGGGCAATAAGATACCTCCTTCCACATAGCTTCAAAATCCATTATCCATTTAAGAAGTCTTAGCGACCAGTTACGTTGAACTTCTAATCTATCGTTAAAACTCATTATCGGCCTACGCGGTTGACAAGACAGGATAGAGTCACTATGTCCGAGTGGTTAAGGAGTTAGACTCGAATAGGCAAGTATTCGTGGCATCTAATGGGCTCTGCCCGCGCAGGTTCAAATCCTGCTGGTGACGAGGTGTGCGAGGTAGGAGAGTGGAACTCCGACGGGCTCATACGAACAGTAGCGTTGCAACCCGTAGGTCCCAGGATCGAAACCTGGCCTCGCAACTTTTTTGCTCTTACCAGAGCGCTTGAACACTTGATTCAAAAAGTCGGAGACGTGCTCTGGGCAGATGCTGACAGTGCAAGGGAGAGGCGCTAACAAAAGGGAGGTGGGGGGCAAAGGACAAAATGAGAGCAGAGAGCAGAGAGCAGAGAGCAGAGAACATACAATGACACGGTACAGCGATGGTGCAGCAAAACAAAAGCGCAGGGCCACATGCGCGCAAAGGTCGTACTGGGAGTCGAACCCAGGTCTCGAGAATCAGAATCTCGCGTGCTAACCGTTACACCATACAACCTTCCTCAGCATCCGTTACGCCGCGAGACGCCCATTTGGCGTGAGCTTAGCGTGATGCGTCTTCACACACTTTACTAGACATAACAGAAGATTGAAGACTGTGTTTTGTACGTAACTGTGCTTGTACCTAGTGCACAACAGATGTTTCTGTTAACCCATCACAGGTATTTGTATTGAGTCCATTGTTTCCTATCCCATTTCTATTTTTTATTTAAAGCTACTACTGACGAACTCGGAAATTAAGAATCAGTCACTACTACCGGCTCTACTAACTGTGCCTGGTGAAACACACTTGTGGCAGACTTTTGTTTCGACTCTTTCCGTTGATAACCTTTCTTGCCCGATGCATGTGAGCTGGCGCTTCTGGCCTTTCTAAGGTTAATTGGGAAGTGCTTTACTTATACTCGTCCCTCAGTCAGATACGAGAACTTGCTTCCTGTAACGAGCCCAAGCTAACGCTGCTGAATTTGTGCTCGTTCAGCATCGACATATACTTGCCTGATGGAAATCTACAGCTTCGTCTCCGTGTGGCTGGCTCTGATCGCGCAAATTACTGTGATCGTGGTGCGCTTGTAGTTAGGCGATTTCTCATCACTGCTAAGCCTGAATTGCAGCATTTCTGTACTGTGTAAGTCAGAAACAGAACCTGTAATAAAATCATCTTTACTTTCTCAACAGAGCCAAGTTCCGTTCTCGTACATTTGGTTGCGAGGCCCAACAACAATCAGCTCAATCCAGAACAACCATTGACCCACCGATCCACCGACTCAAAGAATCCTTAGGACTTAGAAACAACGACAACAATATAGCAACCTGGACCCATCGAACATCAACAACTCTTGTCCTTGTATTTTATCCGCCCCTCTACCTACGCTAGAAACAACGACCTTATCGAATTGGGCAACTGGCTTTTCTCTATGGATGTAATGATTGCGGATTATCCGATGCAGATCTATCACTACATCTACAATCCTTGTCACAAAGACAGTCACCCACAGCGCCCACAGCCGATTGGTTAAGCATTAATCATTAATGGGCTAGATTGGCACATTTTATTAGTATAAAAACCACGGTAAAATAGAACAATAAAGCATCTTTTTCTCAATTTCAGAGACCAAGTTCCACTCTTCTACAATGGACCAGTACCCTTCTTGTGGGCCGCGTCCCAGCCAACGAGCAGGCGGTAGTCGCGAGTACGTTCCTTACTGGAAGCGCGCTATCAGGTATTGAACGACCCTGGGACTCGCCGACTCTGCCGCTCTTGGTCAATACTCTTGGGAAGCGCTCAAGAGGGCAACTGAAGTCCTTCTTCACATCGATGGACTCGACTCGGAAACTTCGCGATGCTTTCCACGACTGCCAGCAGTCAACCACAGTTGAAGCCTTCGTCTTTGAGCTTTGCCGCCTCCAGCTGCTCCTGGATCTTTCGTCGGAACAACTCATGGATGTGGAAGAGTGGAACTTGGTATTTGGAAGAGAGAATAAAAAAGATGATTTATTGTTCTATTTTACTGTGGTTTTTATACTAAAAAATGTGCTAATCTTGGCCCATCGTTGATTAATGCTTAACCAATCGGCTGTGAGTGTTGTAGGTGATTTACTTTTGTGATAAGAGTCGGAGATGTAGTAATAGATTGGCGTCGCATGAGCCGCAATCATTACAATGGACCAGTTTATGCGCGGAACCAAGCCACGCATCGGACGAGAACTCTACCTTCGGAATCCAGCCAATTTCGAAAAAGCAATCAAAATCGCAGAGAAGCTCGACGGCGAAGCAAGAAGCAGTCTTGGAAAAAATCGGAAACGCCTACCTTGGATACAACGACATCGTCAACACCCAGGACACGGGCATTGCCGGCAGCAGTAGCAATAAAAAAGAGAAGCGGGCCTAACCAGGATTCGAACCAGGGATCACCTCTAAATCCTCGCAGACGGAAGGGGGGGACTACCCGAAAGAGGTATGTTAACCACTACACTATTAGGCCTACACCTGTGTGGCGACAATTGTATCATCTTGTTTACTTTTGCTTCGGCGGCGCACGTGCCCATGCACGTATGTCGAGGCGCCCTACAAGAAGGGCGTGGCTCTTTTACGGGCTCTTCAGTCGACGCAGCAGGGTTAGCGCGGTAGTGCACGGGGAGAGGAGGAAGTAGCAGTAGCTGTTTAGTGTTCTGCGGTGCCTTGATTTGGTACACGGGATACAGAAGGATAGTCGTGCCAGCACGAGCGGAAGTGCCCCTATGGCTTAGTGGTACAGCATCGCACTTGTAATGCGAAGATCCTTGGTTCGATTCCGAGTGGGGGCAGGCGTCGTCTTTGTCGCTGGCTTTTTGATGTTTGGTTCTCGTTGTGTGTACTAGATTGCATCGACTGCTGCCGTGTTCCTTCGCTGCCGCAGCCTACTCAACGCATTGCATGTTTGTGTGGTTCTCAGCAACCAGTACCCAATCCAAGCTTCTTAACTCTGGGGGTATCCAGCGTTTTTCGGAGTTTCGATCTTTTTCACAAGTCCGCTGATGTTGCTGTTTTTGTCTTTCTTTATCTGTGGACAAACGTACCGAGCGAAAAGCAAAATAGATTATTACGCAGCAGACGAGCCGAAGAAAAAAGAACAAATTGAGTACTAGATAGACAAACATAAACACAAAAATGCCTCGGAGGTCCATCAGTATTTCTGCTGAAGCTTCAAGTGAGTGGACGTTGACTACAACTGCTTTTTAGATTCTATTGGTATGGAATGTCAAACGGCAGATGAAAGTATGTTTCTGCGTGCCCGAATATGCGAGATGGCGAAATTATAAACGTTACAGAATAATGCAACCGCTAAATGTACCAAGTCATCGTCCAGCTAAAGGCGCTCTCAATTGATTTTCTTACTGATTTGCCGAAAGCTGAATTTTTGATTCGATCTTAGTTATCGTTAATCGATTCTTGAAAGATTTCTGGAAACGTTTCACAGTCATCCCGTGCGGCAAAAGTTGTAGGGCAAGTGAATCAAGAGAGCTAACGAATGAGCAGGTATGCTCGGTCAAAGGAGCGGCCCGAAAAACATACGAAGTGATTGTAGTCCACAGCTCCGAGCAAAGGAGTGGTAGGGGTATTGTTTTTCTTTTTAGGAATTGAGTTAAGCTTTACAGCCGGCTACAGGCCGCAGACCAATGGTCAGACAGAGAGGATGAACCAAACTCTTGAGTAGTATTTACAATGTTATTACTCAAAGTTCGAGGACAATTGGGCTAATCACTTTTGAAAAGAGCAGGATTCGAGCACAATACAACACGAAACGCAGCTACGGGGAAAACCGGATACTTTTTTTGGGCACGGACGAGAAGCATTTGTATCCGACATCGATGAATTGAAAGCAGACTACGAGAAAACTCCCTCAACTACAGACACTGCTGAAATGAACGACGAGTCCTCGGGAATGCCTACGAATTGCAATTGGGAAATCGAAGTTTTATTGCGATCAGAAAGCGCAAGTCGCGCCAAAGTTCACAGTTGGTGATTTAGTTTTAGTTTCTACTGAAGGACTGTTTTCACGTGTGCGAACTCCAAAAAACATTTCCAGAAGAAGTACCAATTGTTGCAAAATATGACTCTTGAATCAAGCTTTTGAAGAGGAATGTGGCAGATAATACTCCAGCTGAGGGAACAAATTGCCAGCGCCACAAAAATATAAACGACCGCAAGTAATATTCAGATAGTCGTGGAGCGAACAGAGCTGATCAATATAGAGTATGATCCGAGAAGCCGTTTTTTTTTTTTTTTGTTGTTGTTTTTTTTTTTTTTTTTTTTTTTTGGTTTTTTTATACAAATACGATACGTTGGACGATCCGTTTGGCTAGTGACCAATGTTTCGACGCATACGTAAATTGGGAACATACGTTGACAGGGCATGTCAGAACGGAGATACGACTTACATTATTTTATCTGTCCAGAATATCTAAGCACAACAGGTATACCAGCGACAAAAGGTTTCTCAAGACACAGCTCATAAGCTGTCGAATACTAAAGTGGGCAATAAGATACCTCCTTCCACATAGCTTCAAAATCCATTATCCATTTAAGAAGTCTTAGCGACCAGTTACGTTGAACTTCTAATCTATCGTTAAAACTCATTATCGGCCTACGCGGTTGACAAGACAGGATAGAGTCACTATGTCCGAGTGGTTAAGGAGTTAGACTCGAATAGGCAAGTATTCGTGGCATCTAATGGGCTCTGCCCGCGCAGGTTCAAATCCTGCTGGTGACGAGGTGTGCGAGGTAGGAGAGTGGAACTCCGACGGGCTCATACGAACAGTAGCGTTGCAACCCGTAGGTCCCAGGATCGAAACCTGGCCTCGCAACTTTTTTGCTCTTACCAGAGCGCTTGAACACTTGATTCAAAAAGTCGGAGACGTGCTCTGGGCAGATGCTGACAGTGCAAGGGAGAGGCGCTAACAAAAGGGAGGTGGGGGGCAAAGGACAAAATGAGAGCAGAGAGCAGAGAGCAGAGAGCAGAGAACATACAATGACACGGTACAGCGATGGTGCAGCAAAACAAAAGCGCAGGGCCACATGCGCGCAAAGGTCGTACTGGGAGTCGAACCCAGGTCTCGAGAATCAGAATCTCGCGTGCTAACCGTTACACCATACAACCTTCCTCAGCATCCGTTACGCCGCGAGACGCCCATTTGGCGTGAGCTTAGCGTGATGCGTCTTCACACACTTTACTAGACATAACAGAAGATTGAAGACTGTGTTTTGTACGTAACTGTGCTTGTACCTAGTGCACAACAGATGTTTCTGTTAACCCATCACAGGTATTTGTATTGAGTCCATTGTTTCCTATCCCATTTCTATTTTTTATTTAAAGCTACTACTGACGAACTCGGAAATTAAGAATCAGTCACTACTACCGGCTCTACTAACTGTGCCTGGTGAAACACACTTGTGGCAGACTTTTGTTTCGACTCTTTCCGTTGATAACCTTTCTTGCCCGATGCATGTGAGCTGGCGCTTCTGGCCTTTCTAAGGTTAATTGGGAAGTGCTTTACTTATACTCGTCCCTCAGTCAGATACGAGAACTTGCTTCCTGTAACGAGCCCAAGCTAACGCTGCTGAATTTGTGCTCGTTCAGCATCGACATATACTTGCCTGATGGAAATCTACAGCTTCGTCTCCGTGTGGCTGGCTCTGATCGCGCAAATTACTGTGATCGTGGTGCGCTTGTAGTTAGGCGATTTCTCATCACTGCTAAGCCTGAATTGCAGCATTTCTGTACTGTGTAAGTCAGAAACAGAACCTGTAATAAAATCATCTTTACTTTCTCAACAGAGCCAAGTTCCGTTCTCGTACATTTGGTTGCGAGGCCCAACAACAATCAGCTCAATCCAGAACAACCATTGACCCACCGATCCACCGACTCAAAGAATCCTTAGGACTTAGAAACAACGACAACAATATAGCAACCTGGACCCATCGAACATCAACAACTCTTGTCCTTGTATTTTATCCGCCCCTCTACCTACGCTAGAAACAACGACCTTATCGAATTGGGCAACTGGCTTTTCTCTATGGATGTAATGATTGCGGATTATCCGATGCAGATCTATCACTACATCTACAATCCTTGTCACAAAGACAGTCACCCACAGCGCCCACAGCCGATTGGTTAAGCATTAATCATTAATGGGCTAGATTGGCACATTTTATTAGTATAAAAACCACGGTAAAATAGAACAATAAAGCATCTTTTTCTCAATTTCAGAGACCAAGTTCCACTCTTCTACAATGGACCAGTACCCTTCTTGTGGGCCGCGTCCCAGCCAACGAGCAGGCGGTAGTCGCGAGTACGTTCCTTACTGGAAGCGCGCTATCAGGTATTGAACGACCCTGGGACTCGCCGACTCTGCCGCTCTTGGTCAATACTCTTGGGAAGCGCTCAAGAGGGCAACTGAAGTCCTTCTTCACATCGATGGACTCGACTCGGAAACTTCGCGATGCTTTCCACGACTGCCAGCAGTCAACCACAGTTGAAGCCTTCGTCTTTGAGCTTTGCCGCCTCCAGCTGCTCCTGGATCTTTCGTCGGAACAACTCATGGATGTGGAAGAGTGGAACTTGGTATTTGGAAGAGAGAATAAAAAAGATGATTTATTGTTCTATTTTACTGTGGTTTTTATACTAAAAAATGTGCTAATCTTGGCCCATCGTTGATTAATGCTTAACCAATCGGCTGTGAGTGTTGTAGGTGATTTACTTTTGTGATAAGAGTCGGAGATGTAGTAATAGATTGGCGTCGCATGAGCCGCAATCATTACAATGGACCAGTTTATGCGCGGAACCAAGCCACGCATCGGACGAGAACTCTACCTTCGGAATCCAGCCAATTTCGAAAAAGCAATCAAAATCGCAGAGAAGCTCGACGGCGAAGCAAGAAGCAGTCTTGGAAAAAATCGGAAACGCCTACCTTGGATACAACGACATCGTCAACACCCAGGACACGGGCATTGCCGGCAGCAGTAGCAATAAAAAAGAGAAGCGGGCCTAACCAGGATTCGAACCAGGGATCACCTCTAAATCCTCGCAGACGGAAGGGGGGGACTACCCGAAAGAGGTATGTTAACCACTACACTATTAGGCCTACACCTGTGTGGCGACAATTGTATCATCTTGTTTACTTTTGCTTCGGCGGCGCACGTGCCCATGCACGTATGTCGAGGCGCCCTACAAGAAGGGCGTGGCTCTTTTACGGGCTCTTCAGTCGACGCAGCAGGGTTAGCGCGGTAGTGCACGGGGAGAGGAGGAAGTAGCAGTAGCTGTTTAGTGTTCTGCGGTGCCTTGATTTGGTACACGGGATACAGAAGGATAGTCGTGCCAGCACGAGCGGAAGTGCCCCTATGGCTTAGTG
This sequence comes from Schizosaccharomyces versatilis (nom. inval.), assembly GCA_032882995.1. Taxonomy (NCBI): domain Eukaryota; kingdom Fungi; phylum Ascomycota; class Schizosaccharomycetes; order Schizosaccharomycetales; family Schizosaccharomycetaceae; genus Schizosaccharomyces; species Schizosaccharomyces versatilis (nom. inval.). The sequence goes on along the minus strand of CP130699.1, from coordinate 1,248,750 downwards.
GTACAGCATCGCACTTGTAATGCGAAGATCCTTGGTTCGATTCCGAGTGGGGGCAGGCGTCGTCTTTGTCGCTGGCTTTTTGATGTTTGGTTCTCGTTGTGTGTACTAGATTGCATCGACTGCTGCCGTGTTCCTTCGCTGCCGCAGCCTACTCAACGCATTGCATGTTTGTGTGGTTCTCAGCAACCAGTACCCAATCCAAGCTTCTTAACTCTGGGGGTATCCAGCGTTTTTCGGAGTTTCGATCTTTTTCACAAGTCCGCTGATGTTGCTGTTTTTGTCTTTCTTTATCTGTGGACAAACGTACCGAGCGAAAAGCAAAATAGATTATTACGCAGCAGACGAGCCGAAGAAAAAAGAACAAATTGAGTACTAGATAGACAAACATAAACACAAAAATGCCTCGGAGGTCCATCAGTATTTCTGCTGAAGCTTCAAGTGAGTGGACGTTGACTACAACTGCTTTTTAGATTCTATTGGTATGGAATGTCAAACGGCAGATGAAAGTATGTTTCTGCGTGCCCGAATATGCGAGATGGCGAAATTATAAACGTTACAGAATAATGCAACCGCTAAATGTACCAAGTCATCGTCCAGCTAAAGGCGCTCTCAATTGATTTTCTTACTGATTTGCCGAAAGCTGAATTTTTGATTCGATCTTAGTTATCGTTAATCGATTCTTGAAAGATTTCTGGAAACGTTTCACAGTCATCCCGTGCGGCAAAAGTTGTAGGGCAAGTGAATCAAGAGAGCTAACGAATGAGCAGGTATGCTCGGTCAAAGGAGCGGCCCGAAAAACATACGAAGTGATTGTAGTCCACAGCTCCGAGCAAAGGAGTGGTAGGGGTATTGTTTTTCTTTTTAGGAATTGAGTTAAGCTTTACAGCCGGCTACAGGCCGCAGACCAATGGTCAGACAGAGAGGATGAACCAAACTCTTGAGTAGTATTTACAATGTTATTACTCAAAGTTCGAGGACAATTGGGCTAATCACTTTTGAAAAGAGCAGGATTCGAGCACAATACAACACGAAACGCAGCTACGGGGAAAACCGGATACTTTTTTTGGGCACGGACGAGAAGCATTTGTATCCGACATCGATGAATTGAAAGCAGACTACGAGAAAACTCCCTCAACTACAGACACTGCTGAAATGAACGACGAGTCCTCGGGAATGCCTACGAATTGCAATTGGGAAATCGAAGTTTTATTGCGATCAGAAAGCGCAAGTCGCGCCAAAGTTCACAGTTGGTGATTTAGTTTTAGTTTCTACTGAAGGACTGTTTTCACGTGTGCGAACTCCAAAAAACATTTCCAGAAGAAGTACCAATTGTTGCAAAATATGACTCTTGAATCAAGCTTTTGAAGAGGAATGTGGCAGATAATACTCCAGCTGAGGGAACAAATTGCCAGCGCCACAAAAATATAAACGACCGCAAGTAATATTCAGATAGTCGTGGAGCGAACAGAGCTGATCAATATAGAGTATGATCCGAGAAGCCGTTTTTTTTTTTTTTTGTTGTTGTTTTTTTTTTTTTTTTTTTTTTTTGGTTTTTTTATACAAATACGATACGTTGGACGATCCGTTTGGCTAGTGACCAATGTTTCGACGCATACGTAAATTGGGAACATACGTTGACAGGGCATGTCAGAACGGAGATACGACTTACATTATTTTATCTGTCCAGAATATCTAAGCACAACAGGTATACCAGCGACAAAAGGTTTCTCAAGACACAGCTCATAAGCTGTCGAATACTAAAGTGGGCAATAAGATACCTCCTTCCACATAGCTTCAAAATCCATTATCCATTTAAGAAGTCTTAGCGACCAGTTACGTTGAACTTCTAATCTATCGTTAAAACTCATTATCGGCCTACGCGGTTGACAAGACAGGATAGAGTCACTATGTCCGAGTGGTTAAGGAGTTAGACTCGAATAGGCAAGTATTCGTGGCATCTAATGGGCTCTGCCCGCGCAGGTTCAAATCCTGCTGGTGACGAGGTGTGCGAGGTAGGAGAGTGGAACTCCGACGGGCTCATACGAACAGTAGCGTTGCAACCCGTAGGTCCCAGGATCGAAACCTGGCCTCGCAACTTTTTTGCTCTTACCAGAGCGCTTGAACACTTGATTCAAAAAGTCGGAGACGTGCTCTGGGCAGATGCTGACAGTGCAAGGGAGAGGCGCTAACAAAAGGGAGGTGGGGGGCAAAGGACAAAATGAGAGCAGAGAGCAGAGAGCAGAGAGCAGAGAACATACAATGACACGGTACAGCGATGGTGCAGCAAAACAAAAGCGCAGGGCCACATGCGCGCAAAGGTCGTACTGGGAGTCGAACCCAGGTCTCGAGAATCAGAATCTCGCGTGCTAACCGTTACACCATACAACCTTCCTCAGCATCCGTTACGCCGCGAGACGCCCATTTGGCGTGAGCTTAGCGTGATGCGTCTTCACACACTTTACTAGACATAACAGAAGATTGAAGACTGTGTTTTGTACGTAACTGTGCTTGTACCTAGTGCACAACAGATGTTTCTGTTAACCCATCACAGGTATTTGTATTGAGTCCATTGTTTCCTATCCCATTTCTATTTTTTATTTAAAGCTACTACTGACGAACTCGGAAATTAAGAATCAGTCACTACTACCGGCTCTACTAACTGTGCCTGGTGAAACACACTTGTGGCAGACTTTTGTTTCGACTCTTTCCGTTGATAACCTTTCTTGCCCGATGCATGTGAGCTGGCGCTTCTGGCCTTTCTAAGGTTAATTGGGAAGTGCTTTACTTATACTCGTCCCTCAGTCAGATACGAGAACTTGCTTCCTGTAACGAGCCCAAGCTAACGCTGCTGAATTTGTGCTCGTTCAGCATCGACATATACTTGCCTGATGGAAATCTACAGCTTCGTCTCCGTGTGGCTGGCTCTGATCGCGCAAATTACTGTGATCGTGGTGCGCTTGTAGTTAGGCGATTTCTCATCACTGCTAAGCCTGAATTGCAGCATTTCTGTAGTGTGTAAGTCAGAAACAGAACCTGTAATAAAATCATCTTTACTTTCTCAACAGAGCCAAGTTCCGTTCTCGTACATTTGGTTGCGAGGCCCAACAACAATCAGCTCAATCCAGAACAACCATTGACCCACCGATCCACCGACTCAAAGAATCCTTAGGACTTAGAAACAACGACAACAATATAGCAACCTGGACCCATCGAACATCAACAACTCTTGTCCTTGTATTTTATCCGCCCCTCTACCTACGCTAGAAACAACGACCTTATCGAATTGGGCAACTGGCTTTTCTCTATGGATGTAATGATTGCGGATTATCCGATGCAGATCTATCACTACATCTACAATCCTTGTCACAAAGACAGTCACCCACAGCGCCCACAGCCGATTGGTTAAGCATTAATCATTAATGGGCTAGATTGGCACATTTTATTAGTATAAAAACCACGGTAAAATAGAACAATAAAGCATCTTTTTCTCAATTTCAGAGACCAAGTTCCACTCTTCTACAATGGACCAGTACCCTTCTTGTGGGCCGCGTCCCAGCCAACGAGCAGGCGGTAGTCGCGAGTACGTTCCTTACTGGAAGCGCGCTATCAGGTATTGAACGACCCTGGGACTCGCCGACTCTGCCGCTCTTGGTCAATACTCTTGGGAAGCGCTCAAGAGGGCAACTGAAGTCCTTCTTCACATCGATGGACTCGACTCGGAAACTTCGCGATGCTTTCCACGACTGCCAGCAGTCAACCACAGTTGAAGCCTTCGTCTTTGAGCTTTGCCGCCTCCAGCTGCTCCTGGATCTTTCGTCGGAACAACTCATGGATGTGGAAGAGTGGAACTTGGTATTTGGAAGAGAGAATAAAAAAGATGATTTATTGTTCTATTTTACTGTGGTTTTTATACTAAAAAATGTGCTAATCTTGGCCCATCGTTGATTAATGCTTAACCAATCGGCTGTGAGTGTTGTAGGTGATTTACTTTTGTGATAAGAGTCGGAGATGTAGTAATAGATTGGCGTCGCATGAGCCGCAATCATTACAATGGACCAGTTTATGCGCGGAACCAAGCCACGCATCGGACGAGAACTCTACCTTCGGAATCCAGCCAATTTCGAAAAAGCAATCAAAATCGCAGAGAAGCTCGACGGCGAAGCAAGAAGCAGTCTTGGAAAAAATCGGAAACGCCTACCTTGGATACAACGACATCGTCAACACCCAGGACACGGGCATTGCCGGCAGCAGTAGCAATAAAAAAGAGAAGCGGGCCTAACCAGGATTCGAACCAGGGATCACCTCTAAATCCTCGCAGACGGAAGGGGGGGACTACCCGAAAGAGGTATGTTAACCACTACACTATTAGGCCTACACCTGTGTGGCGACAATTGTATCATCTTGTTTACTTTTGCTTCGGCGGCGCACGTGCCCATGCACGTATGTCGAGGCGCCCTACAAGAAGGGCGTGGCTCTTTTACGGGCTCTTCAGTCGACGCAGCAGGGTTAGCGCGGTAGTGCACGGGGAGAGGAGGAAGTAGCAGTAGCTGTTTAGTGTTCTGCGGTGCCTTGATTTGGTACACGGGATACAGAAGGATAGTCGTGCCAGCACGAGCGGAAGTGCCCCTATGGCTTAGTGGTACAGCATCGCACTTGTAATGCGAAGATCCTTGGTTCGATTCCGAGTGGGGGCAGGCGTCGTCTTTGCCGCTGGCTTTTTGATGTTTGGTTCTCGTTGTGTGTACTAGATTGCATCGACTGCTGCCGTGTTCCTTCGCTGCCGCAGCCTACTCAACGCATTGCATGTTTGTGTGGTTCTCAGCAACCAGTACCCAATCCAAGCTTCTTAACTCTGGGGGTATCCAGCGTTTTTCGGAGTTTCGATCTTTTTCACAAGTCCGCTGATGTTGCTGTTTTTGTCTTTCTTTATCTGTGGACAAACGTACCGAGCGAAAAGCAAAATAGATTATTACGCAGCAGACGAGCCGAAGAAAAAAGAACAAATTGAGTACTAGATAGACAAACATAAACACAAAAATGCCTCGGAGGTCCATCAGTATTTCTGCTGAAGCTTCAAGTGAGTGGACGTTGACTACAACTGCTTTTTAGATTCTATTGGTATGGAATGTCAAACGGCAGATGAAAGTATGTTTCTGCGTGCCCGAATATGCGAGATGGCGAAATTATAAACGTTACAGAATAATGCAACCGCTAAATGTACCAAGTCATCGTCCAGCTAAAGGCGCTCTCAATTGATTTTCTTACTGATTTGCCGAAAGCTGAATTTTTGATTCGATCTTAGTTATCGTTAATCGATTCTTGAAAGATTTCTGGAAACGTTTCACAGTCATCCCGTGCGGCAAAAGTTGTAGGGCAAGTGAATCAAGAGAGCTAACGAATGAGCAGGTATGCTCGGTCAAAGGAGCGGCCCGAAAAACATACGAAGTGATTGTAGTCCACAGCTCCGAGCAAAGGAGTGGTAGGGGTATTGTTTTTCTTTTTAGGAATTGAGTTAAGCTTTACAGCCGGCTACAGGCCGCAGACCAATGGTCAGACAGAGAGGATGAACCAAACTCTTGAGTAGTATTTACAATGTTATTACTCAAAGTTCGAGGACAATTGGGCTAATCACTTTTGAAAAGAGCAGGATTCGAGCACAATACAACACGAAACGCAGCTACGGGGAAAACCGGATACTTTTTTTGGGCACGGACGAGAAGCATTTGTATCCGACATCGATGAATTGAAAGCAGACTACGAGAAAACTCCCTCAACTACAGACACTGCTGAAATGAACGACGAGTCCTCGGGAATGCCTACGAATTGCAATTGGGAAATCGAAGTTTTATTGCGATCAGAAAGCGCAAGTCGCGCCAAAGTTCACAGTTGGTGATTTAGTTTTAGTTTCTACTGAAGGACTGTTTTCACGTGTGCGAACTCCAAAAAACATTTCCAGAAGAAGTACCAATTGTTGCAAAATATGACTCTTGAATCAAGCTTTTGAAGAGGAATGTGGCAGATAATACTCCAGCTGAGGGAACAAATTGCCAGCGCCACAAAAATATAAACGACCGCAAGTAATATTCAGATAGTCGTGGAGCGAACAGAGCTGATCAATATAGAGTATGATCCGAGAAGCCGTTTTTTTTTTTTTTTTGTTGTTGTTTTTTTTTTTTTTTTTTTTTTTTTTGGTTTTTTTATACAAATACGATACGTTGGACGATCCGTTTGGCTAGTGACCAATGTTTCGACGCATACGTAAATTGGGAACATACGTTGACAGGGCATGTCAGAACGGAGATACGACTTACATTATTTTATCTGTCCAGAATATCTAAGCACAACAGGTATACCAGCGACAAAAGGTTTCTCAAGACACAGCTCATAAGCTGTCGAATACTAAAGTGGGCAATAAGATGCCTCCTTCCACATAGCTTCAAAATCCATTATCCATTTAAGAAGTCTTAGCGACCAGTTACGTTGAACTTCTAATCTATCGTTAAAACTCATTATCGGCCTACGCGGTTGACAAGACAGGATAGAGTCACTATGTCCGAGTGGTTAAGGAGTTAGACTCGAATAGGCAAGTATTCGTGGCATCTAATGGGCTCTGCCCGCGCAGGTTCAAATCCTGCTGGTGACGAGGTGTGCGAGGTAGGAGAGTGGAACTCCGACGGGCTCATACGAACAGTAGCGTTGCAACCCGTAGGTCCCAGGATCGAAACCTGGCCTCGCAACTTTTTTGCTCTTACCAGAGCGCTTGAACACTTGATTCAAAAAGTCGGAGACGTGCTCTGGGCAGATGCTGACAGTGCAAGGGAGAGGCGCTAACAAAAGGGAGGTGGGGGGCAAAGGACAAAATGAGAGCAGAGAGCAGAGAGCAGAGAGCAGAGAACATACAATGACACGGTACAGCGATGGTGCAGCAAAACAAAAGCGCAGGGCCACATGCGCGCAAAGGTCGTACTGGGAGTCGAACCCAGGTCTCGAGAATCAGAATCTCGCGTGCTAACCGTTACACCATACAACCTTCCTCAGCATCCGTTACGCCGCGAGACGCCCATTTGGCGTGAGCTTAGCGTGATGCGTCTTCACACACTTTACTAGACATAACAGAAGATTGAAGACTGTGTTTTGTACGTAACTGTGCTTGTACCTAGTGCACAACAGATGTTTCTGTTAACCCATCACAGGTATTTGTATTGAGTCCATTGTTTCCTATCCCATTTCTATTTTTTATTTAAAGCTACTACTGACGAACTCGGAAATTAAGAATCAGTCACTACTACCGGCTCTACTAACTGTGCCTGGTGAAACACACTTGTGGCAGACTTTTGTTTCGACTCTTTCCGTTGATAACCTTTCTTGCCCGATGCATGTGAGCTGGCGCTTCTGGCCTTTCTAAGGTTAATTGGGAAGTGCTTTACTTATACTCGTCCCTCAGTCAGATACGAGAACTTGCTTCCTGTAACGAGCCCAAGCTAACGCTGCTGAATTTGTGCTCGTTCAGCATCGACATATACTTGCCTGATGGAAATCTACAGCTTCGTCTCCGTGTGGCTGGCTCTGATCGCGCAAATTACTGTGATCGTGGTGCGCTTGTAGTTAGGCGATTTCTCATCACTGCTAAGCCTGAATTGCAGCATTTCTGTAGTGTGTAAGTCAGAAACAGAACCTGTAATAAAATCATCTTTACTTTCTCAACAGAGCCAAGTTCCGTTCTCGTACATTTGGTTGCGAGGCCCAACAACAATCAGCTCAATCCAGAACAACCATTGACCCACCGATCCACCGACTCAAAGAATCCTTAGGACTTAGAAACAACGACAACAATATAGCAACCTGGACCCATCGAACATCAACAACTCTTGTCCTTGTATTTTATCCGCCCCTCTACCTACGCTAGAAACAACGACCTTATCGAATTGGGCAACTGGCTTTTCTCTATGGATGTAATGATTGCGGATTATCCGATGCAGATCTATCACTACATCTACAATCCTTGTCACAAAGACAGTCACCCACAGCGCCCACAGCCGATTGGTTAAGCATTAATCATTAATGGGCTAGATTGGCACATTTTATTAGTATAAAAACCACGGTAAAATAGAACAATAAAGCATCTTTTTCTCAATTTCAGAGACCAAGTTCCACTCTTCTACAATGGACCAGTACCCTTCTTGTGGGCCGCGTCCCAGCCAACGAGCAGGCGGTAGTCGCGAGTACGTTCCTTACTGGAAGCGCGCTATCAGGTATTGAACGACCCTGGGACTCGCCGACTCTGCCGCTCTTGGTCAATACTCTTGGGAAGCGCTCAAGAGGGCAACTGAAGTCCTTCTTCACATCGATGGACTCGACTCGGAAACTTCGCGATGCTTTCCACGACTGCCAGCAGTCAACCACAGTTGAAGCCTTCGTCTTTGAGCTTTGCCGCCTCCAGCTGCTCCTGGATCTTTCGTCGGAACAACTCATGGATGTGGAAGAGTGGAACTTGGTATTTGGAAGAGAGAATAAAAAAGATGATTTATTGTTCTATTTTACTGTGGTTTTTATACTAAAAAATGTGCTAATCTTGGCCCATCGTTGATTAATGCTTAACCAATCGGCTGTGAGTGTTGTAGGTGATTTACTTTTGTGATAAGAGTCGGAGATGTAGTAATAGATTGGCGTCGCATGAGCCGCAATCATTACAATGGACCAGTTTATGCGCGGAACCAAGCCACGCATCGGACGAGAACTCTACCTTCGGAATCCAGCCAATTTCGAAAAAGTAATCAAAATCGCAGAGAAGCTCGACGGCGAAGCAAGAAGCAGTCTTGGAAAAAATCGGAAACGCCTACCTTGGATACAACGACATCGTCAACACCCAGGACACGGGCATTGCCGGCAGCAGTAGCAATAAAAAAGAGAAGCGGGCCTAACCAGGATTCGAACCAGGGATCACCTCTAAATCCTCGCAGACGGAAGGGGGGGACTACCCGAAAGAGGTATGTTAACCACTACACTATTAGGCCTACACCTGTGTGGCGACAATTGTATCATCTTGTTTACTTTTGCTTCGGCGGCGCACGTGCCCATGCACGTATGTCGAGGCGCCCTACAAGAAGGGCGTGGCTCTTTTACGGGCTCTTCAGTCGACGCAGCAGGGTTAGCGCGGTAGTGCACGGGGAGAGGAGGAAGTAGCAGTAGCTGTTTAGTGTTCTGCGGTGCCTTGATTTGGTACACGGGATACAGAAGGATAGTCGTGCCAGCACGAGCGGAAGTGCCCCTATGGCTTAGTGGTACAGCATCGCACTTGTAATGCGAAGATCCTTGGTTCGATTCCGAGTGGGGGCAGGCGTCGTCTTTGCCGCTGGCTTTTTGATGTTTGGTTCTCGTTGTGTGTACTAGATTGCATCGACTGCTGCCGTGTTCCTTCGCTGCCGCAGCCTACTCAACGCATTGCATGTTTGTGTGGTTCTCAGCAACCAGTACCCAATCCAAGCTTCTTAACTCTGGGGGTATCCAGCGTTTTTCGGAGTTTCGATCTTTTTCACAAGTCCGCTGATGTTGCTGTTTTTGTCTTTCTTTATCTGTGGACAAACGTACCGAGCGAAAAGCAAAATAGATTATTACGCAGCAGACGAGCCGAAGAAAAAAGAACAAATTGAGTACTAGATAGACAAACATAAACACAAAAATGCCTCGGAGGTCCATCAGTATTTCTGCTGAAGCTTCAAGTGAGTGGACGTTGACTACAACTGCTTTTTAGATTCTATTGGTATGGAATGTCAAACGGCAGATGAAAGTATGTTTCTGCGTGCCCGAATATGCGAGATGGCGAAATTATAAACGTTACAGAATAATGCAACCGCTAAATGTACCAAGTCATCGTCCAGCTAAAGGCGCTCTCAATTGATTTTCTTACTGATTTGCCGAAAGCTGAATTTTTGATTCGATCTTAGTTATCGTTAATCGATTCTTGAAAGATTTCTGGAAACGTTTCACAGTCATCCTGTCATGGACCATGCCTTAGTACAGTGTAAGGCCGTGGTCCATGGCCGAGTGGTACTGGGGAGACTGTACCGGGTTCGAATGAGCTGCTAGGACTTTTTGGCGCTCAGGTTCGAATCCCAGAGTTCTCCCCTAGTAAGCTCGGCACGTGCTCGGCTAGCTGTGAGTTTGTTGCAGCAGCTACCGACACGGAACGCCCAAGTGCCGCCTTGGCCAATCGGAAGCTATTCCGCCTTCCCCGCACCGGAGCAACAATGTTCCCACGAGTCTCACGACTAGCGGAAGGCGATAGCATCTCCGAGTGGCTCCGTAGATCCGATCACAGCGCGATCGGGTTAACCACGTCATACCTTATCAGTATGGCCTGTTATCCCCGCACGCTGCGATATCTACGGAGATTACCCACTCCCGAGTGAGGGGTAATTACGTAAGCAACATAGCATAAATAGTGGACAAGTTCCACGACTAATAACCATCAATTATCTTGTTCAACACCTGAGCACCAACCGGACTGTTGGTGACTCCGTTACACTTGGTTGCGAGGCTTCAGTTCCTTCCTCGCTTGGCCCGTCTTCTTGGCCCGTTCCGCTCTCCCGCTCTCTCTCTCTCTTGGCCCGTCTCTGGCCCGTTCCGCCCTGCTTGCTCCCTCAACTTTTGAGCAATGTCGTCTTTTGGTCTTCCCCCGGACTCTCCCTCTTCTCCCGCGGCCGTTGCCGCCGATTCCGCTTCCCTGCCGTCCGTTTCTCAAATCGAGAAACTTCCCAAATATGACGGCAGAAGAGATTCAGCTGTGCTGGACAGCTGGATCTACACGATGGGCAACTACCTCAAGTTGCTTCGTGTCCCCTCCTCTTCAGTTGCTTTCGTGGTTTCCTTGCGCCTGGATGGCGCCGCTCTCCGTTGGTTCCGGTCCCGCTTCCCGGAGGAAGCCCATCCCACACTCAAGTGGGATGAAATCTCTGCTGGCCTCGTGTCAGCCTTTCGTCCAATCAACGACGAAAGGTTGATGCGAAACGAATTCGTGCGCTTGCGCCAAACTGGCAAGGCAAGCGAATTCGTCGATCGTCTGCGCGAGTTGCAGATCGTCCTGTCCCTTTCGGATGATCTGCTTCTCGACAAGCTCTTCAATTTCACTGAGCCGCAGATCCAGCGGGCCCTTCTGGCCCAAAATCCAAAATCATTGGACGAGGCTTGTCTCATTGCCCAGTCCTTTGATTCTGCCGTTGTTTCCTCGGCTTCCTCCTCGGGATTCCCGGTTTTTCCTTCTGGTTCTGGTTCTTCTGGTTCTTCTGGTTCTCTTTCTCGCTCGCTCTCGGGTCCGGCCTCCAATGACCCGATGGATGTGGATGCCGTTCGGATTTCGCACTCTAACGAATCCGAACGAGCTGAGCGCCGCCGCCGCAACGCCTGCTTCCGTTGCGGACAAGTCGGGCATTATTCCCGAATTTGTCCGCACAGGCGTCGCCCCCAGGCTGGTAACGTACCAATTCAGTACGTTTACCTTCCAATGCCAATGCCTGGGTATCCTTCGGTTGGCTACGGAGCTTATCCCTCGGCTTCTGCTCCTGCTCCCGCGGCTTTTCCCACTCCCTTTCCTATGATGGGCCAGAACCCCGGAGCTCAATTAGATAATCGTAGTAATAGAAACGATAATAGCTATTATTCGCCGTGTGGGCCGGGATTCAGGCCTCCTTCTCCGCCAGAACTGGAGAAGCCTTTGTTTTGTGGATCTATGGTTTCACGTCCGGTGCTAGCCTCCACCCCAGAGGTACTAGCATCTATCAACGGCTTCCCAGCCCGCGCTCTTCTTGACACGGGCTGCGCAACGTTCTTGATGTCTCGTGACTTCGCGACCAAGCACGGCATCAAGACGTATCGGATCAAGGACGTGCCTATCTCATTGGCCGTCGAGGATCAGTCCAGTGCTCCGTTGTCTATTAACGAGCAGACTGATCGACTTGACCTCCGAATAGGCGCAGAGAAGTTCCGCCACGCCTTCTACGTGGCCCCGACGTCTCACTTTGACGTCTTGCTCGGCATTCCCTTTTGGAGGGATGCGAAGCCTGTCCTCGACTGGCAAAACAGCCAGGTCGTTATTGGGAGTTCCCGCGTTCAGCTCGCCAATACGACCACGCCGGTCGACATCGACATCAAAATGATGTCCTTGAGGGAGATGGCAAAGGACATCCGGGACACCCGGAGCGTCGACTTTGCTTTTCTCGCGTTCATGGCTTCGCCCAGCAAAAAAGGGGCTCACGGGGCGCCTGATTGGGTATTACGGGAATACCCTGATATCAGCGCCGAGAAGCTTCCCCCGGGGCTGCCTGTTTCTCGCTCGGTAGATCACAAGATCCCCACCGTTCCTGGGGCTGAACCGCCCTTTCGTGGGATCTACCGCCTGGCTCAACCTGAGCTGGCCGAGCTGAAGCGGCAGTTGGACGAGTTGATGGCTGGGGGGAAGATCCGACCTTCGACTTCCCCCTACGGAGCCCCTGTTCTTTTCGTCAAAAAGAAGAACGGCAAGCTCCGTATGTGTATCGATTACCGGGCTCTGAACAATCAGACCATCAAGAATCGGTACGCACTGCCTCGGATCGACGAGTTGCTTGACCAAGTCTACAAGGCCAAGTACTTTTCGAAACTCGATCTCTTGTCTGGTTACCACCAGATCCGGGTGGCGGAAGAAGACGTGCCGAAAACGGCATTCAGGACCCGCTACGGGCATTACGAGTTCTTAGTGATGCCCTTTGGTCTGACGAATGCCCCGGCCACGTTCCAGACCCTGATGAACGACATCTTCAGGGATCTGCTGGATCAGTGTGTTGTTGTCTACCTTGACGACATACTGATCTTTTCCGAGACTAAGGAGGAGCACGACCGGCACCTCCGTCTCGTCCTAGACCGACTTCGGGAGCACAAGCTCTACGCTAACTGGGAGAAGTGCTCGTTCTACCTCCCCGAAGTCGAATACCTAGGGTTCATTGTCGGCCACGGGCAGCTCAAGCCGAATCCTGAGCTTGTCCGTGGTGTTGCAGAGTTCCCACGGCCCGCCACCGTGAAGGAACTCCAGTCGTTTCTCGGCATGGCCAACTTCTACAGCAAGTTCGTCAAAGACTATGCCGAGATTGCCGCGCCGCTCACGTCCGAGGCCGGCACGAAACGGGGCGAGTCCAACAATAAGCCCATTGTTTGGACTCAGGCACTGGAGCGAGCTTTCGTCTCGCTTAAGGAAAAGCTCTGTTCTTCTCCAGTGCTGAAGATCCCGGACCCGCACCAGTCGTTTGAAGTCACGACTGATGCGAGTGAAAGCGCAAGGGCGATTGGCGCAGTCCTGTCACAAGACGGCCATCCCTGCGCCTTCGAGTCCAAGAAGCTTGATCCTGCCGAGCTGAACTACTCCGTGCAGGACAAGGAGACGGCGGCCATTGTTCACGCCTTGAAAAAATGGCGCGCCTTCCTTCTTGGCAAGAAGACCGTGGTGTACACTGACCACCGGTCTTTGGTCCACCTGGCGACTCAGAAGGAGCTTAACAGCCGCCAGCGCCGGTGGATGGACTTCTTAGCGGATTTCGACTTGGAGATCCGCTACAAACCGGGCAAAGACAACCACGTTGCCGATGCCTTGTCGCGAGTTCGCTTACTGGCGCTCGCGACTGGATCCTTGGCGGATGGCGACAAAGAGACCATCCGACGGGCTTACACCAAGGATCCCGTCCTCTCCTCGATCTGGGGCGATCTGAAAGAGGGGAGGGAACCTAGGCAGAATTCGAACCAAGTGTTCTACTGCCTAGGTCAGGATGACTTGCTCTACTTCCGGTCAGAAGCAAGTCAGCCCTGGCGGTTGTGCGTGGCCGGTGACGAGATCAAGTCGCAGATCTTGCACGACCATCACTCAGCGCCAATCGCAGGGCACACAGGAGCCTCGGCCACATGGGGTAAGGTGGCGAGGAGCTTCTACTGGCCGCGTCTGGACAAAGACGTGCGCGACTTCGTGAGCAAGTGCCACGAATGTCAGATGACGAAGGTGCCCCGCTCGGGTATCCAGGGCCTTCTCCAGTCTACGGAGATTCCGTCTCGGCCCTGGGAAGTCATCTCGATGGACTTTGTCGGGCCATTCCCGACAACGGCTCGAGGCAACGACTACATTCTCGTCGCAGTCGACCTCCTCACCAAGATGAGCCGGTTCATCCCGATGCGGAAAACCTTCACAGCCAAGCAAGTCGCGCGGCTGTTCATCCAGCACATCTTTGTCCACCACGGCTTGCCGAACTCGATCATCAGCGATCGAGACCCGCGGTTCACTTCGCAGTTTTGGGAAGCGTTGACTGCGAAGTTGGGGATTCGGCTGAGGCGCTCCACGGCGAACCATCCGCAAACGGATGGGCAGAGCGAGAGAACGATCCAGACGCTACAGCAACGGCTGCGGCCTTACACGCTGGATCCGAAAGTCGCCAAAAATTGGGACTTGCTCTTGCCGCTGTTGGAGTACGCCTACAACGACACCGTCCACTCTGCGACGAAGGAAACCCCGTTCTTCCTGAACTACGGGTTTCATCCTCGCGGAGCCTCTTGCTCGGCTGCGTGCAATATTCCCGCAGCTGAGTCCTTCGTAGAGAACCTTGACCGCGCTCTCGTCAAGGCGAAGGACTTGCTTGCCGAAGACAAATTCCGGCAAATGGCGATCTCCGATCGTCACCACAAGCAAGTCCCTCTACTGATGGTGCCAGGATCATACGTCCTGGTCAAGAGGAAAAAAGAGTCGATGACTAAGCTCGAACGACTCTACGACGGTCCATTCCGGGTCCTTGGCTTAGTGGGCCCGAACGCAGTACGGATCGAGTTGCCGCCTCGATCTAAGGCTCACAACGTGATTAACGTATCGCGTGTGAAGCAATACCGCGGCGTCCCTCCAGAACGCCCTGGCCCCATCGACGACGACGAAGTCGAGCCGCGATGGGAGGTGGACTATCTCTACGACCACCGGAGTCGTAATGGAACCTTAGAGTTCCGAGTCCACTGGAAGGGCTACCCGGCGGAGGACGACTCATGGGAGCCGTCCACCTCTATTGACACTAAGTCGATAGACGACTACTGGAACGGCCTCCAGGCCTTCTGAGTAGTTGGCTGGGTCTAAAGGGGGGAGGGTGTCATGGACCATGCCTTAGTCCAGTGTAAGGCCGTGGTCCATGGCCGAGTGGTACTGGGGAGACTGTACCGGGTTCGAATGAGCTGCTAGGACTTTTTGGCGCTCAGGTTCGAATCCCAGAGTTCTCCCCAAGTAAGCTCGGCACGTGCTCGTCTAGCTGTGAGTTTATTGCAGCAGCTACCGACACGGAACGCCCAAGTGCCGCCTTGGCCAATCGGAAGCTATTCCGCCTTCCCCGCACCGGAGCAACAATGTTCCCACGAGTCTCACGACTAGCGGAAGGCGATAGCATCTCCGAGTGGCTCCGTAGATCCGATCACAGCGCGATCGGGTTAACCACGTCATACCTTATCAGTATGGCCTGTTAACCCCGCACGCTGCGATATCTACGGAGATTACCCACTCCCGAGTGAGGGGTAATTACGTAAGCAACATAGCATAAATAGTGGACAAGTTCCACGACTAATAACCATCAATTACTTTACATTACAACTTCAACTGGAGCACCAACCGGACTGTTGGTGACTCCGTTATACCAATGGTCAGACAGAGAGGATGAACCAAACTCTTGAGTAGTATTTACAATGTTATTACTCAAAGTTCGAGGACAATTGGGCTAATCACTTTTGAAAAGAGCAGGATTCGAGCACAATACAACACGAAACGCAGCTACGGGGAAAACCGGATACTTTTTTTGGGCACGGACGAGAAGCATTTGTATCCGACATCGATGAATTGAAAGCAGACTACGAGAAAACTCCCTCAACTACAGACACTGCTGAAATGAACGACGAGTCCTCGGGAATGCCTACGAATTGCAATTGGGAAATCGAAGTTTTATTGCGATCAGAAAGCGCAAGTCGCGCCAAAGTTCACAGTTGGTGATTTAGTTTTAGTTTCTACTGAAGGACTGTTTTCACGTGTGCGAACTCCAAAAAACATTTCCAGAAGAAGTACCAATTGTTGCAAAATATGACTCTTGAATCAAGCTTTTGAAGAGGAATGTGGCAGATAATACTCCAGCTGAGGGAACAAATTGCCAGCGCCACAAAAATATAAACGACCGCAAGTAATATTCAGATAGTCGTGGAGCGAACAGAGCTGATCAATATAGAGTATGATCCGAGAAGCCGTTTTTTTTTTTTTTTGTTGTTGTTTTTTTTTTTTTTTTTTTTTTTTGGTTTTTTTATACAAATACGATACGTTGGACGATCCGTTTGGCTAGTGACCAATGTTTCGACGCATACGTAAATTGGGAACATACGTTGACAGGGCATGTCAGAACGGAGATACGACTTACATTATTTTATCTGTCCAGAATATCTAAGCACAACAGGTATACCAGCGACAAAAGGTTTCTCAAGACACAGCTCATAAGCTGTCGAATACTAAAGTGGGCAATAAGATACCTCCTTCCACATAGCTTCAAAATCCATTATCCATTTAAGAAGTCTTAGCGACCAGTTACGTTGAACTTCTAATCTATCGTTAAAACTCATTATCGGCCTACGCGGTTGACAAGACAGGATAGAGTCACTATGTCCGAGTGGTTAAGGAGTTAGACTCGAATAGGCAAGTATTCGTGGCATCTAATGGGCTCTGCCCGCGCAGGTTCAAATCCTGCTGGTGACGAGGTGTGCGAGGTAGGAGAGTGGAACTCCGACGGGCTCATACGAACAGTAGCGTTGCAACCCGTAGGTCCCAGGATCGAAACCTGGCCTCGCAACTTTTTTGCTCTTACCAGAGCGCTTGAACACTTGATTCAAAAAGTCGGAGACGTGCTCTGGGCAGATGCTGACAGTGCAAGGGAGAGGCGCTAACAAAAGGGAGGTGGGGGGCAAAGGACAAAATGAGAGCAGAGAGCAGAGAGCAGAGAGCAGAGAACATACAATGACACGGTACAGCGATGGTGCAGCAAAACAAAAGCGCAGGGCCACATGCGCGCAAAGGTCGTACTGGGAGTCGAACCCAGGTCTCGAGAATCAGAATCTCGCGTGCTAACCGTTACACCATACAACCTTCCTCAGCATCCGTTACGCCGCGAGACGCCCATTTGGCGTGAGCTTAGCGTGATGCGTCTTCACACACTTTACTAGACATAACAGAAGATTGAAGACTGTGTTTTGTACGTAACTGTGCTTGTACCTAGTGCACAACAGATGTTTCTGTTAACCCATCACAGGTATTTGTATTGAGTCCATTGTTTCCTATCCCATTTCTATTTTTTATTTAAAGCTACTACTGACGAACTCGGAAATTAAGAATCAGTCACTACTACCGGCTCTACTAACTGTGCCTGGTGAAACACACTTGTGGCAGACTTTTGTTTCGACTCTTTCCGTTGATAACCTTTCTTGCCCGATGCATGTGAGCTGGCGCTTCTGGCCTTTCTAAGGTTAATTGGGAAGTGCTTTACTTATACTCGTCCCTCAGTCAGATACGAGAACTTGCTTCCTGTAACGAGCCCAAGCTAACGCTGCTGAATTTGTGCTCGTTCAGCATCGACATATACTTGCCTGATGGAAATCTACAGCTTCGTCTCCGTGTGGCTGGCTCTGATCGCGCAAATTACTGTGATCGTGGTGCGCTTGTAGTTAGGCGATTTCTCATCACTGCTAAGCCTGAATTGCAGCATTTCTGTAGTGTGTAAGTCAGAAACAGAACCTGTAATAAAATCATCTTTACTTTCTCAACAGAGCCAAGTTCCGTTCTCGTACATTTGGTTGCGAGGCCCAACAACAATCAGCTCAATCCAGAACAACCATTGACCCACCGATCCACCGACTCAAAGAATCCTTAGGACTTAGAAACAACGACAACAATATAGCAACCTGGACCCATCGAACATCAACAACTCTTGTCCTTGTATTTTATCCGCCCCTCTACCTACGCTAGAAACAACGACCTTATCGAATTGGGCAACTGGCTTTTCTCTATGGATGTAATGATTGCGGATTATCCGATGCAGATCTATCACTACATCTACAATCCTTGTCACAAAGACAGTCACCCACAGCGCCCACAGCCGATTGGTTAAGCATTAATCATTAATGGGCTAGATTGGCACATTTTATTAGTATAAAAACCACGGTAAAATAGAACAATAAAGCATCTTTTTCTCAATTTCAGAGACCAAGTTCCACTCTTCTACAATGGACCAGTACCCTTCTTGTGGGCCGCGTCCCAGCCAACGAGCAGGCGGTAGTCGCGAGTACGTTCCTTACTGGAAGCGCGCTATCAGGTATTGAACGACCCTGGGACTCGCCGACTCTGCCGCTCTTGGTCAATACTCTTGGGAAGCGCTCAAGAGGGCAACTGAAGTCCTTCTTCACATCGATGGACTCGACTCGGAAACTTCGCGATGCTTTCCACGACTGCCAGCAGTCAACCACAGTTGAAGCCTTCGTCTTTGAGCTTTGCCGCCTCCAGCTGCTCCTGGATCTTTCGTCGGAACAACTCATGGATGTGGAAGAGTGGAACTTGGTATTTGGAAGAGAGAATAAAAAAGATGATTTATTGTTCTATTTTACTGTGGTTTTTATACTAAAAAATGTGCTAATCTTGGCCCATCGTTGATTAATGCTTAACCAATCGGCTGTGAGTGTTGTAGGTGATTTACTTTTGTGATAAGAGTCGGAGATGTAGTAATAGATTGGCGTCGCATGAGCCGCAATCATTACAATGGACCAGTTTATGCGCGGAACCAAGCCACGCATCGGACGAGAACTCTACCTTCGGAATCCAGCCAATTTCGAAAAAGCAATCAAAATCGCAGAGAAGCTCGACGGCGAAGCAAGAAGCAGTCTTGGAAAAAATCGGAAACGCCTACCTTGGATACAACGACATCGTCAACACCCAGGACACGGGCATTGCCGGCAGCAGTAGCAATAAAAAAGAGAAGCGGGCCTAACCAGGATTCGAACCAGGGATCACCTCTAAATCCTCGCAGACGGAAGGGGGGGACTACCCGAAAGAGGTATGTTAACCACTAACTATTAGGCCTACACCTGTGTGGCGACAATTGTATCATCTTGTTTACTTTTGCTTCGGCGGCGCACGTGCCCATGCACGTATGTCGAGGCGCCCTACAAGAAGGGCGTGGCTCTTTTACGGGCTCTTCAGTCGACGCAGCAGGGTTAGCGCGGTAGTGCACGGGGAGAGGAGGAAGTAGCAGTAGCTGTTTAGTGTTCTGCGGTGCCTTGATTTGGTACACGGGATACAGAAGGATAGTCGTGCCAGCACGAGCGGAAGTGCCCCTATGGCTTAGTGGTACAGCATCGCACTTGTAATGCGAAGATCCTTGGTTCGATTCCGAGTGGGGGCAGGCGTCGTCTTTGTCGCTGGCTTTTTGATGTTTGGTTCTCGTTGTGTGTACTAGATTGCATCGACTGCTGCCGTGTTCCTTCGCTGCCGCAGCCTACTCAACGCATTGCATGTTTGTGTGGTTCTCAGCAACCAGTACCCAATCCAAGCTTCTTAACTCTGGGGGTATCCAGCGTTTTTCGGAGTTTCGATCTTTTTCACAAGTCCGCTGATGTTGCTGTTTTTGTCTTTCTTTATCTGTGGACAAACGTACCGAGCGAAAAGCAAAATAGATTATTACGCAGCAGACGAGCCGAAGAAAAAAGAACAAATTGAGTACTAGATAGACAAACATAAACACAAAAATGCCTCGGAGGTCCATCAGTATTTCTGCTGAAGCTTCAAGTGAGTGGACGTTGACTACAACTGCTTTTTAGATTCTATTGGTATGGAATGTCAAACGGCAGATGAAAGTATGTTTCTGCGTGCCCGAATATGCGAGATGGCGAAATTATAAACGTTACAGAATAATGCAACCGCTAAATGTACCAAGTCATCGTCCAGCTAAAGGCGCTCTCAATTGATTTTCTTACTGATTTGCCGAAAGCTGAATTTTTGATTCGATCTTAGTTATCGTTAATCGATTCTTGAAAGATTTCTGGAAACGTTTCACAGTCATCCCGTGCGGCAAAAGTTGTAGGGCAAGTGAATCAAGAGAGCTAACGAATGAGCAGGTATGCTCGGTCAAAGGAGCGGCCCGAAAAACATACGAAGTGATTGTAGTCCACAGCTCCGAGCAAAGGAGTGGTAGGGGTATTGTTTTTCTTTTTAGGAATTGAGTTAAGCTTTACAGCCGGCTACAGGCCGCAGACCAATGGTCAGACAGAGAGGATGAACCAAACTCTTGAGTAGTATTTACAATGTTATTACTCAAAGTTCGAGGACAATTGGGCTAATCACTTTTGAAAAGAGCAGGATTCGAGCACAATACAACACGAAACGCAGCTACGGGGAAAACCGGATACTTTTTTTGGGCACGGACGAGAAGCATTTGTATCCGACATCGATGAATTGAAAGCAGACTACGAGAAAACTCCCTCAACTACAGACACTGCTGAAATGAACGACGAGTCCTCGGGAATGCCTACGAATTGCAATTGGGAAATCGAAGTTTTATTGCGATCAGAAAGCGCAAGTCGCGCCAAAGTTCACAGTTGGTGATTTAGTTTTAGTTTCTACTGAAGGACTGTTTTCACGTGTGCGAACTCCAAAAAACATTTCCAGAAGAAGTACCAATTGTTGCAAAATATGACTCTTGAATCAAGCTTTTGAAGAGGAATGTGGCAGATAATACTCCAGCTGAGGGAACAAATTGCCAGCGCCACAAAAATATAAACGACCGCAAGTAATATTCAGATAGTCGTTGTAAGACTCAGTCCGTAGGTCAGAATAAGATTAGTTTATTTCCTATGAAATCTAGCTATTTATCACATTTTGACGCGACACGTAAATGTAAACAAACGCGTCGCGTCGCGGCGCGCGTTAATGAATTAACGCGCGCGTGTCTTGGGCGTTCTGAAGGCCTTACTGCAGCTCGTTGCAGTTCGTTTGGGCGGCCTTGTGCTTGGTGGTGAACGCCCAGATTTAGGCTTTCGCCTAAATGAACCTTAATGCTTACACCACCTCACCACCATTCAAGCCCATGTCTGGAGGAATTTCACCTCCAAGAGCACGCACCTTTCTCCAGTACCGCCGAATTGTGTCGGAATCAATGAATTCGGCGGGTTCCCAGGAGTCGTCAGCTTCGGTGTATCCGACCCACCGAACCAGGTAAGACCACTTTCCATGGTGGTTGGCGTGGGAGATCAGTTCTTCCACGTCGTAGTCAGCGGACGTCGCTTCTTCGGAATCGAGGATTGCGAATGGCGGCGGCGTCCCATTAAAAGTTTTCAGTCTGCTAACGTTGAAAACAGGATGCGCTTTCGACGAGGCCGGCAAAAGGAGCCGTGCTGTGTTGCCTCGTCGCTCAAGAATTTTGAAGGGGCCGTCCCACAGTCGGCCCAGCTTGTCTCCTTCCCTCCTTTGGCGCTTGACAAGCGCGTACCGCCCCTCTGCCAGTTCTTCGTCTGGCTCTCGTCTTCTTCTGTTGGCCTGTCTCTCCTGTCCTTCCTGCGCCCGCTGCATTGCATCTCGGGCTTTGTGGATAGTGTCGCTCAGGTTGGCGAGGTATTCCTCGACAACTGGTTCGTCACTAACCGCAGTTCGAGCAATGCCAGTGGGTGAGAAGCCATAATTGGCTTGGAACGGGGTCACACCGATGGAGGAATGGACAGAGTCATTGTAGGCGAACTCAACTAATGGCAGCAGGGATTCCCAATGGGCCTGGTCTTTCCACGCGAAGGCCCGTAGCATCTGGGAAATGGTTCGGATGGTCCTTTCTGATTGACCATCCGTCTGAGGGTGGATCGCCGTGGACATCTTGAGCTTCGTGCCCAAGACCTTGTGCAAGGCGGTCCAAAATTTGGAGACAAAGCGCGGGTCCCTGTCGGACGTGATTGTGTCTGGTAATCCATGATACCGGAACACGCCCTTCAAGAAGATGTCTGCTGTTTCTTGTGCTGTCACGGATTTCTTGCACGGGAACAGCAGTGTCATCTTCGTTAACCGATCTGCGACCAACAACACCTTGTCGTTGTCGCCTGTTTCTTCGCCCTCCGACGGGTCAAAGAAGTCCATGGAGATTTCCTGCCATGGTCTCGTCGGGATACTCATTGGCTGCAACAGCCCTTGCGCCGGGCCTCTTCCTTCCTTCGTGAGCTGGCAGTCGACGCACTCCCGAACATACTCTTTGACGTCCTGGGCCATCTTTGGCCAGTAAAAACACCGCGCAAGCTTCGCGAAAGTCCTGTCCGAGCCTGGATGACCTGCAATCGGGCTGCTGTGATGGTCGTGAATCAGTTTTTTCTTCGTGGCTTCCGCGCTGATACACAACCGCCATGGCAACTCCGAATTGTTTCGATAATAGAGCAGGTCGTCTTGGATCATGAATCGATCCTTTGCTCCGGGCTCTTCTCCTCCGTCCTCTCGTTCGTGGAGCTCCTCCCACTTGTCTCTCCATTCGCCTTCGACGGCATAGGCTTCTTTGAGGACGGCCTTCTCACCTTCCTCGTCAATTGGACAGAGCGTTTCGACATTAATTCGCGACAGCGCGTCTGCCACTGGATTGTCCTTTCCTGGCGTGTACTCAATTTCAATTGGGTACACCGACAACTTTTCTCGCCAACGGGCGAGCCGGCCTTCGACGTGCTTCTGGCCCATCAAGTCTTGCAGCGACTTGTGGTCGGTGTGCACTTTAAACTTCTGTGCCATCAAGAATGGCCTCCATTTGGTAACTGCGTGGATAATCGCTAGCAGTTCTTTTTCTCTGATCGAATAGTTAAGCTCCGCCTTGCTTAGCTTTTTCGATTCATATGCGCAGGGGTGGCCCTCCTGCATTAACACTGCACCGACTGCCTTCGCATTCTCGCTGGCGTCGGTATATACTTCAAATTGGCCATGGGGATCCGGGATTCGAAGGCACGGCGCCGTTGTCAGTGCCCGTTTGGCGTCTTCAAACTCTTTCTCACACTGCTTATCCCATTCCACCGGTCGCGTATTCCTGTTCGACTTTGAGGAGCCCATCCTCGAGGTCAAAGTAGCTAATCTTTCAGAATAGTTTTCAATAAATCGCTTATAAAAATTACACATTCCTACAAACCGTTGTAAATCTTGAACTGTCTTAGGTCTAGGGAAATTTCGAACTTTGTTTACCAGACTTTCGTCCGTTCTGATTTCACCTTCGCCTACCACATACCCCAGGAAGTTAACGCTCTTCCTGAGGAACTCACATTTACCCGGGCTCGCATAGAGCTGTGCGTTTTTTAAGCGTCTGAAGACTTCTTCCAGATGCTTCAGATGCTGCTCTTCCGACTCTGAGAAGACCAAGATGTCGTCCATGTAGACGACAACGAAGTCATTCAATTTGTCCCGGAAGAGCGAATTCATAATGGATTGGAAGGCTGCAGGCGCATTCGTTAACCCGAATGGCATGCCCTTCCATTGATAGTGCCCAGAGTCAGAACTAAATGCTGTCTTGGGTCTATCCTTCGGCGCTACCTGGATCTGATGGTAGCCCGAAGCCAAGTCGAGCTTACTGAACACGCGTGCCTTGTACACACGGTCCAGTAGCTCGTCGATCAAGGGCAATGGGTACTTGTTCTTGATCGTCTGTTCGTTGAGGCCACGGTAGTCGATGCACATTCGCAGACTACCGTCCTTCTTCCTCACGAACAGAACTGGAGCGCCATAGGGCGAATTCGAGGGCTCGATTCGCCCCGATTCCAAGAGCTTTTTAATTTGGTGCTCCAGCTCCTCCTTCTCCGGCAACGAGAGCCGATAGCGTGGCCTGTATACAGGCTCTGAACCTGGTTTCGTCTCGATTTCCAGGTAAGGGAGCTTGTAATTATCCGGTAAGTCTGGCAATTCGGCCGGGAACAGCGCTGCATACTTCTCTAACAGCTTTTTTAGATTTTTATTTCCATTACTGAGGTCGTCCAGGCTGACCTCGCCGTCCTCTTTGACGGTAACTTTGAAGAGAACGAGCTCTTCAATTTCCTCCGCGCGCGCCAGCTGCTTGGTCATTGCCCGTTTCGACAGGCATTCGATCTGCACTGGCGCCGCTTCAACTGCTTTTCCTCTGGGGCCTACCAACGGCACCCAGCTTTCTCCGACTCTGGCCTTCCCTTGGTCCAGCTGGACCCCAAACTCGTTCCAAAAGGGAATGCCGAGGATGGCATCGTGGCCAGAGTCTTGGTCGACGACGAAGAACGACTGGCAAGTCTCTTCGTTGCCGACGTGAATGGTCAGAGGGGCCGTCTTCTCATCTATGACGACGGTCTCCTCTGTCTTAACTGCCAATGCCACTGGCTTGGCGGGCATTTTTACCGTGGGCAGTTTCCATTGCCTCACGAAGTCCTTGGACACAATGTAGCTTGCGCAGCCAGTGTCCAAGAGAGCCTTGCACCTGTTCCCTTCGAGTTGTACCTCGATTTCTGGGACAGCTGCCACTGTAGGGGCATCAACTTTAAGTTGATAACTCATTAATGGCTCCAATTCTTGGTCTGCTTCCTTAGTTGTTTCCGTAGATTTAATAATACAATTGCTTTCCTTCAAATTTTCCCTTTTCACAGTCGAATACTTAGAAAACAATTTCATTGCACTATCTACCTGACTATCCACTGCGTCTGAGGAAGCTTGTTTTGCTGTTGTAGCTCCCATCGTCGGCTGCGAAGGTGGTGTTTCGCTTATGGAACCGTCGGGATAGACGTACATCACCTTGACTGGCAGCTTAGCAATTTGACCAGCGGTGCAATTGCGCGCGATATGGCCAACCTTCTTGCAGCGAAAGCAGCGACGCTGCAGGTACAGCTGTTCAAGCTCGCCCGTAAACTTTGGGCGCGGCGCGAACGCGTCAATTTGCATTGGGTCGTATGACGTATGACTGGGCGCGGCGGTCCAAGATGGACTCACCACCGTTCGTCCACGACTCCTTTGCTCTTTCTTCTCCAACTTAAAGGCTAACTTGATGCCTTCTTGCAGCGTTGTTGGATCCAGTAGATCCAGTTGATCCTTGATGTTGGGCTTCGCGCCTCGGATCAGCTGCTGCAGCACGGTCTCGTCCGAGAGACCAAGGTAAGTTCTCAACCGGGAGAGTTCTGTGATGAACTCCATCACCGAGCCGGTTTGTCGACATTCAGCGAACTTGTCACTGATGTCTCTGACAGCGTTTGCGGGGATAAAGTTATCCCTGATGGACTGTTTGAAGGTGTTCCAGGATACGGAACCATCCTTCAACTGCTGATAGACTTCTGGGTTGCCACAAACCCATTCTTCAGCAAAGCCTGTGAGATAACAGGCTGCAGTCCATGCACGACGTCGTTCTGAGACGCCGTGCGCAATGAGATAACGCTCCATTGAGCGCAGCCAAGCTTCCACCGTTGGAAGATCCATTCGTCCGTCGTATTTGTCCGGACGAGGGACATGCAATCGCTCCTCCGCGAGCGAAAAAGTAAACTCCTGATCCATAGACGACTAGTAATCCAAACTTCTCTTCAAAAAAAACTCTTCTCTTCCTCGAGGTGAATCCTGTCGTAGCACCTCACACGTATCCGCCCGTGTTGGCAATCAAACAACTTTAGCAAAAACTTAAACGAAACTTTTTCTTTGCTTCTGATGGATTTTCAGAAGCCTCGCAACCAAGTGTAAGACTCAGTCCGTAGGTCAGAATAAGATTAGTTTATTTCCTATGAAATCTAGCTATTTATCACATTTTGACGCGACACGTAAATGTAAACAAACGCGTCGCGTCGCGGCGCGCGTTAATGAATTAACGCGCGCGTGTCTTGGGCGTTCTGAAGGCCTTACTGCAGCTCGTTGCAGTTCGTTTGGGCGGCCTTGTGCTTGGTGGTGAACGCCCAGATTTAGGCTTTCGCCTAAATGAACCTTAATGCTTACAGTCGTGGAGCGAACAGAGCTGATCAATATAGAGTATGATCCGAGAAGCCGTTTTTTTTTTTTTTTGTTGTTGTTTTTTTTTTTTTTTTTTTTTTTTTTGGTTTTTTTATACAAATACGATACGTTGGACGATCCGTTTGGCTAGTGACCAATGTTTCGACGCATACGTAAATTGGGAACATACGTTGACAGGGCATGTCAGAACGGAGATACGACTTACATTATTTTATCTGTCCAGAATATCTAAGCACAACAGGTATACCAGCGACAAAAGGTTTCTCAAGACACAGCTCATAAGCTGTCGAATACTAAAGTGGGCAATAAGATGCCTCCTTCCACATAGCTTCAAAATCCATTATCCATTTAAGAAGTCTTAGCGACCAGTTACGTTGAACTTCTAATCTATCGTTAAAACTCATTATCGGCCTACGCGGTTGACAAGACAGGATAGAGTCACTATGTCCGAGTGGTTAAGGAGTTAGACTCGAATAGGCAAGTATTCGTGGCATCTAATGGGCTCTGCCCGCGCAGGTTCAAATCCTGCTGGTGACGAGGTGTGCGAGGTAGGAGAGTGGAACTCCGACGGGCTCATACGAACAGTAGCGTTGCAACCCGTAGGTCCCAGGATCGAAACCTGGCCTCGCAACTTTTTTGCTCTTACCAGAGCGCTTGAACACTTGATTCAAAAAGTCGGAGACGTGCTCTGGGCAGATGCTGACAGTGCAAGGGAGAGGCGCTAACAAAAGGGAGGTGGGGGGCAAAGGACAAAATGAGAGCAGAGAGCAGAGAGCAGAGAGCAGAGAACATACAATGACACGGTACAGCGATGGTGCAGCAAAACAAAAGCGCAGGGCCACATGCGCGCAAAGGTCGTACTGGGAGTCGAACCCAGGTCTCGAGAATCAGAATCTCGCGTGCTAACCGTTACACCATACAACCTTCCTCAGCATCCGTTACGCCGCGAGACGCCCATTTGGCGTGAGCTTAGCGTGATGCGTCTTCACACACTTTACTAGACATAACAGAAGATTGAAGACTGTGTTTTGTACGTAACTGTGCTTGTACCTAGTGCACAACAGATGTTTCTGTTAACCCATCACAGGTATTTGTATTGAGTCCATTGTTTCCTATCCCATTTCTATTTTTTATTTAAAGCTACTACTGACGAACTCGGAAATTAAGAATCAGTCACTACTACCGGCTCTACTAACTGTGCCTGGTGAAACACACTTGTGGCAGACTTTTGTTTCGACTCTTTCCGTTGATAACCTTTCTTGCCCGATGCATGTGAGCTGGCGCTTCTGGCCTTTCTAAGGTTAATTGGGAAGTGCTTTACTTATACTCGTCCCTCAGTCAGATACGAGAACTTGCTTCCTGTAACGAGCCCAAGCTAACGCTGCTGAATTTGTGCTCGTTCAGCATCGACATATACTTGCCTGATGGAAATCTACAGCTTCGTCTCCGTGTGGCTGGCTCTGATCGCGCAAATTACTGTGATCGTGGTGCGCTTGTAGTTAGGCGATTTCTCATCACTGCTAAGCCTGAATTGCAGCATTTCTGTAGTGTGTAAGTCAGAAACAGAACCTGTAATAAAATCATCTTTACTTTCTCAACAGAGCCAAGTTCCGTTCTCGTACATTTGGTTGCGAGGCCCAACAACAATCAGCTCAATCCAGAACAACCATTGACCCACCGATCCACCGACTCAAAGAATCCTTAGGACTTAGAAACAACGACAACAATATAGCAACCTGGACCCATCGAACATCAACAACTCTTGTCCTTGTATTTTATCCGCCCCTCTACCTACGCTAGAAACAACGACCTTATCGAATTGGGCAACTGGCTTTTCTCTATGGATGTAATGATTGCGGATTATCCGATGCAGATCTATCACTACATCTACAATCCTTGTCACAAAGACAGTCACCCACAGCGCCCACAGCCGATTGGTTAAGCATTAATCATTAATGGGCTAGATTGGCACATTTTATTAGTATAAAAACCACGGTAAAATAGAACAATAAAGCATCTTTTTCTCAATTTCAGAGACCAAGTTCCACTCTTCTACAATGGACCAGTACCCTTCTTGTGGGCCGCGTCCCAGCCAACGAGCAGGCGGTAGTCGCGAGTACGTTCCTTACTGGAAGCGCGCTATCAGGTATTGAACGACCCTGGGACTCGCCGACTCTGCCGCTCTTGGTCAATACTCTTGGGAAGCGCTCAAGAGGGCAACTGAAGTCCTTCTTCACATCGATGGACTCGACTCGGAAACTTCGCGATGCTTTCCACGACTGCCAGCAGTCAACCACAGTTGAAGCCTTCGTCTTTGAGCTTTGCCGCCTCCAGCTGCTCCTGGATCTTTCGTCGGAACAACTCATGGATGTGGAAGAGTGGAACTTGGTATTTGGAAGAGAGAATAAAAAAGATGATTTATTGTTCTATTTTACTGTGGTTTTTATACTAAAAAATGTGCTAATCTTGGCCCATCGTTGATTAATGCTTAACCAATCGGCTGTGAGTGTTGTAGGTGATTTACTTTTGTGATAAGAGTCGGAGATGTAGTAATAGATTGGCGTCGCATGAGCCGCAATCATTACAATGGACCAGTTTATGCGCGGAACCAAGCCACGCATCGGACGAGAACTCTACCTTCGGAATCCAGCCAATTTCGAAAAAGCAATCAAAATCGCAGAGAAGCTCGACGGCGAAGCAAGAAGCAGTCTTGGAAAAAATCGGAAACGCCTACCTTGGATACAACGACATCGTCAACACCCAGGACACGGGCATTGCCGGCAGCAGTAGCAATAAAAAAGAGAAGCGGGCCTAACCAGGATTCGAACCAGGGATCACCTCTAAATCCTCGCAGACGGAAGGGGGGGACTACCCGAAAGAGGTATGTTAACCACTACACTATTAGGCCTACACCTGTGTGGCGACAATTGTATCATCTTGTTTACTTTTGCTTCGGCGGCGCACGTGCCCATGCACGTATGTCGAGGCGCCCTACAAGAAGGGCGTGGCTCTTTTACGGGCTCTTCAGTCGACGCAGCAGGGTTAGCGCGGTAGTGCACGGGGAGAGGAGGAAGTAGCAGTAGCTGTTTAGTGTTCTGCGGTGCCTTGATTTGGTACACGGGATACAGAAGGATAGTCGTGCCAGCACGAGCGGAAGTGCCCCTATGGCTTAGTGGTACAGCATCGCACTTGTAATGCGAAGATCCTTGGTTCGATTCCGAGTGGGGGCAGGCGTCGTCTTTGCCGCTGGCTTTTTGATGTTTGGTTCTCGTTGTGTGTACTAGATTGCATCGACTGCTGCCGTGTTCCTTCGCTGCCGCAGCCTACTCAACGCATTGCATGTTTGTGTGGTTCTCAGCAACCAGTACCCAATCCAAGCTTCTTAACTCTGGGGGTATCCAGCGTTTTTCGGAGTTTCGATCTTTTTCACAAGTCCGCTGATGTTGCTGTTTTTGTCTTTCTTTATCTGTGGACAAACGTACCGAGCGAAAAGCAAAATAGATTATTACGCAGCAGACGAGCCGAAGAAAAAAGAACAAATTGAGTACTAGATAGACAAACATAAACACAAAAATGCCTCGGAGGTCCATCAGTATTTCTGCTGAAGCTTCAAGTGAGTGGACGTTGACTACAACTGCTTTTTAGATTCTATTGGTATGGAATGTCAAACGGCAGATGAAATTATGTTTCTGTGCGCAATTTGTGATATGGCGAAATTCTAAACGTTACAGAATAATGCAACCGCTAAATGTACCAAGTCATCGTCCAGCTAAAGGCGCTCTCAATTGATTTTCTTACTGATTTGCCGAAAGCTGAATTTTTGATTCGATCTTAGTTATCGTTAATCGATTCTTGAAAGATTTCTGGAAACGTTTCACAGTCATCCCGTGCGGCAAAAGTTGTAGGGCAAGTGAATCAAGAGAGCTAACGAATGAGCAGGTATGCTCGGTCAAAGGAGCGGCCCGAAAAACATACGAAGTGATTGTAGTCCACAGCTCCGAGCAAAGGAGTGGTAGGGGTATTGTTTTTCTTTTTAGGAATTGAGTTAAGCTTTACAGCCGGCTACAGGCCGCAGACCAATGGTCAGACAGAGAGGATGAACCAAACTCTTGAGTAGTATTTACAATGTTATTACTCAAAGTTCGAGGACAATTGGGCTAATCACTTTTGAAAAGAGCAGGATTCGAGCACAATACAACACGAAACGCAGCTACGGGGAAAACCGGATACTTTTTTTGGGCACGGACGAGAAGCATTTGTATCCGACATCGATGAATTGAAAGCAGACTACGAGAAAACTCCCTCAACTACAGACACTGCTGAAATGAACGACGAGTCCTCGGGAATGCCTACGAATTGCAATTGGGAAATCGAAGTTTTATTGCGATCAGAAAGCGCAAGTCGCGCCAAAGTTCACAGTTGGTGATTTAGTTTTAGTTTCTACTGAAGGACTGTTTTCACGTGTGCGAACTCCAAAAAACATTTCCAGAAGAAGTACCAATTGTTGCAAAATATGACTCTTGAATCAAGCTTTTGAAGAGGAATGTGGCAGATAATACTCCAGCTGAGGGAACAAATTGCCAGCGCCACAAAAATATAAACGACCGCAAGTAATATTCAGATAGTCGTGGAGCGAACAGAGCTGATCAATATAGAGTATGATCCGAGAAGCCGTTTTTTTTTTTTTTTGTTGTTGTTTTTTTTTTTTTTTTTTTTTTTTGGTTTTTTTATACAAATACGATACGTTGGACGATCCGTTTGGCTAGTGACCAATGTTTCGACGCATACGTAAATTGGGAACATACGTTGACAGGGCATGTCAGAACGGAGATACGACTTACATTATTTTATCTGTCCAGAATATCTAAGCACAACAGGTATACCAGCGACAAAAGGTTTCTCAAGACACAGCTCATAAGCTGTCGAATACTAAAGTGGGCAATAAGATACCTCCTTCCACATAGCTTCAAAATCCATTATCCATTTAAGAAGTCTTAGCGACCAGTTACGTTGAACTTCTAATCTATCGTTAAAACTCATTATCGGCCTACGCGGTTGACAAGACAGGATAGAGTCACTATGTCCGAGTGGTTAAGGAGTTAGACTCGAATAGGCAAGTATTCGTGGCATCTAATGGGCTCTGCCCGCGCAGGTTCAAATCCTGCTGGTGACGAGGTGTGCGAGGTAGGAGAGTGGAACTCCGACGGGCTCATACGAACAGTAGCGTTGCAACCCGTAGGTCCCAGGATCGAAACCTGGCCTCGCAACTTTTTTGCTCTTACCAGAGCGCTTGAACACTTGATTCAAAAAGTCGGAGACGTGCTCTGGGCAGATGCTGACAGTGCAAGGGAGAGGCGCTAACAAAAGGGAGGTGGGGGGCAAAGGACAAAATGAGAGCAGAGAGCAGAGAGCAGAGAGCAGAGAACATACAATGACACGGTACAGCGATGGTGCAGCAAAACAAAAGCGCAGGGCCACATGCGCGCAAAGGTCGTACTGGGAGTCGAACCCAGGTCTCGAGAATCAGAATCTCGCGTGCTAACCGTTACACCATACAACCTTCCTCAGCATCCGTTACGCCGCGAGACGCCCATTTGGCGTGAGCTTAGCGTGATGCGTCTTCACACACTTTACTAGACATAACAGAAGATTGAAGACTGTGTTTTGTACGTAACTGTGCTTGTACCTAGTGCACAACAGATGTTTCTGTTAACCCATCACAGGTATTTGTATTGAGTCCATTGTTTCCTATCCCATTTCTATTTTTTATTTAAAGCTACTACTGACGAACTCGGAAATTAAGAATCAGTCACTACTACCGGCTCTACTAACTGTGCCTGGTGAAACACACTTGTGGCAGACTTTTGTTTCGACTCTTTCCGTTGATAACCTTTCTTGCCCGATGCATGTGAGCTGGCGCTTCTGGCCTTTCTAAGGTTAATTGGGAAGTGCTTTACTTATACTCGTCCCTCAGTCAGATACGAGAACTTGCTTCCTGTAACGAGCCCAAGCTAACGCTGCTGAATTTGTGCTCGTTCAGCATCGACATATACTTGCCTGATGGAAATCTACAGCTTCGTCTCCGTGTGGCTGGCTCTGATCGCGCAAATTACTGTGATCGTGGTGCGCTTGTAGTTAGGCGATTTCTCATCACTGCTAAGCCTGAATTGCAGCATTTCTGTAGTGTGTAAGTCAGAAACAGAACCTGTAATAAAATCATCTTTACTTTCTCAACAGAGCCAAGTTCCGTTCTCGTACATTTGGTTGCGAGGCCCAACAACAATCAGCTCAATCCAGAACAACCATTGACCCACCGATCCACCGACTCAAAGAATCCTTAGGACTTAGAAACAACGACAACAATATAGCAACCTGGACCCATCGAACATCAACAACTCTTGTCCTTGTATTTTATCCGCCCCTCTACCTACGCTAGAAACAACGACCTTATCGAATTGGGCAACTGGCTTTTCTCTATGGATGTAATGATTGCGGATTATCCGATGCAGATCTATCACTACATCTACAATCCTTGTCACAAAGACAGTCACCCACAGCGCCCACAGCCGATTGGTTAAGCATTAATCATTAATGGGCTAGATTGGCACATTTTATTAGTATAAAAACCACGGTAAAATAGAACAATAAAGCATCTTTTTCTCAATTTCAGAGACCAAGTTCCACTCTTCTACAATGGACCAGTACCCTTCTTGTGGGCCGCGTCCCAGCCAACGAGCAGGCGGTAGTCGCGAGTACGTTCCTTACTGGAAGCGCGCTATCAGGTATTGAACGACCCTGGGACTCGCCGACTCTGCCGCTCTTGGTCAATACTCTTGGGAAGCGCTCAAGAGGGCAACTGAAGTCCTTCTTCACATCGATGGACTCGACTCGGAAACTTCGCGATGCTTTCCACGACTGCCAGCAGTCAACCACAGTTGAAGCCTTCGTCTTTGAGCTTTGCCGCCTCCAGCTGCTCCTGGATCTTTCGTCGGAACAACTCATGGATGTGGAAGAGTGGAACTTGGTATTTGGAAGAGAGAATAAAAAAGATGATTTATTGTTCTATTTTACTGTGGTTTTTATACTAAAAAATGTGCTAATCTTGGCCCATCGTTGATTAATGCTTAACCAATCGGCTGTGAGTGTTGTAGGTGATTTACTTTTGTGATAAGAGTCGGAGATGTAGTAATAGATTGGCGTCGCATGAGCCGCAATCATTACAATGGACCAGTTTATGCGCGGAACCAAGCCACGCATCGGACGAGAACTCTACCTTCGGAATCCAGCCAATTTCGAAAAAGCAATCAAAATCGCAGAGAAGCTCGACGGCGAAGCAAGAAGCAGTCTTGGAAAAAATCGGAAACGCCTACCTTGGATACAACGACATCGTCAACACCCAGGACACGGGCATTGCCGGCAGCAGTAGCAATAAAAAAGAGAAGCGGGCCTAACCAGGATTCGAACCAGGGATCACCTCTAAATCCTCGCAGACGGAAGGGGGGGACTACCCGAAAGAGGTATGTTAACCACTAACTATTAGGCCTACACCTGTGTGGCGACAATTGTATCATCTTGTTTACTTTTGCTTCGGCGGCGCACGTGCCCATGCACGTATGTCGAGGCGCCCTACAAGAAGGGCGTGGCTCTTTTACGGGCTCTTCAGTCGACGCAGCAGGGTTAGCGCGGTAGTGCACGGGGAGAGGAGGAAGTAGCAGTAGCTGTTTAGTGTTCTGCGGTGCCTTGATTTGGTACACGGGATACAGAAGGATAGTCGTGCCAGCACGAGCGGAAGTGCCCCTATGGCTTAGTGGTACAGCATCGCACTTGTAATGCGAAGATCCTTGGTTCGATTCCGAGTGGGGGCAGGCGTCGTCTTTGTCGCTGGCTTTTTGATGTTTGGTTCTCGTTGTGTGTACTAGATTGCATCGACTGCTGCCGTGTTCCTTCGCTGCCGCAGCCTACTCAACGCATTGCATGTTTGTGTGGTTCTCAGCAACCAGTACCCAATCCAAGCTTCTTAACTCTGGGGGTATCCAGCGTTTTTCGGAGTTTCGATCTTTTTCACAAGTCCGCTGATGTTGCTGTTTTTGTCTTTCTTTATCTGTGGACAAACGTACCGAGCGAAAAGCAAAATAGATTATTACGCAGCAGACGAGCCGAAGAAAAAAGAACAAATTGAGTACTAGATAGACAAACATAAACACAAAAATGCCTCGGAGGTCCATCAGTATTTCTGCTGAAGCTTCAAGTGAGTGGACGTTGACTACAACTGCTTTTTAGATTCTATTGGTATGGAATGTCAAACGGCAGATGAAAGTATGTTTCTGCGTGCCCGAATATGCGAGATGGCGAAATTATAAACGTTACAGAATAATGCAACCGCTAAATGTACCAAGTCATCGTCCAGCTAAAGGCGCTCTCAATTGATTTTCTTACTGATTTGCCGAAAGCTGAATTTTTGATTCGATCTTAGTTATCGTTAATCGATTCTTGAAAGATTTCTGGAAACGTTTCACAGTCATCCCGTGCGGCAAAAGTTGTAGGGCAAGTGAATCAAGAGAGCTAACGAATGAGCAGGTATGCTCGGTCAAAGGAGCGGCCCGAAAAACATACGAAGTGATTGTAGTCCACAGCTCCGAGCAAAGGAGTGGTAGGGGTATTGTTTTTCTTTTTAGGAATTGAGTTAAGCTTTACAGCCGGCTACAGGCCGCAGACCAATGGTCAGACAGAGAGGATGAACCAAACTCTTGAGTAGTATTTACAATGTTATTACTCAAAGTTCGAGGACAATTGGGCTAATCACTTTTGAAAAGAGCAGGATTCGAGCACAATACAACACGAAACGCAGCTACGGGGAAAACCGGATACTTTTTTTGGGCACGGACGAGAAGCATTTGTATCCGACATCGATGAATTGAAAGCAGACTACGAGAAAACTCCCTCAACTACAGACACTGCTGAAATGAACGACGAGTCCTCGGGAATGCCTACGAATTGCAATTGGGAAATCGAAGTTTTATTGCGATCAGAAAGCGCAAGTCGCGCCAAAGTTCACAGT
The DNA here is from genome assembly GCA_032882995.1 of Schizosaccharomyces versatilis (nom. inval.). Lineage (NCBI taxonomy): Eukaryota > Fungi > Ascomycota > Schizosaccharomycetes > Schizosaccharomycetales > Schizosaccharomycetaceae > Schizosaccharomyces > Schizosaccharomyces versatilis (nom. inval.). The sequence goes on along the minus strand of CP130699.1, from coordinate 1,213,684 downwards.
TGGTGATTTAGTTTTAGTTTCTACTGAAGGACTGTTTTCACGTGTGCGAACTCCAAAAAACATTTCCAGAAGAAGTACCAATTGTTGCAAAATATGACTCTTGAATCAAGCTTTTGAAGAGGAATGTGGCAGATAATACTCCAGCTGAGGGAACAAATTGCCAGCGCCACAAAAATATAAACGACCGCAAGTAATATTCAGATAGTCGTGGAGCGAACAGAGCTGATCAATATAGAGTATGATCCGAGAAGCCGTTTTTTTTTTTTTTTGTTGTTGTTTTTTTTTTTTTTTTTTTTTTTTTTGGTTTTTTTATACAAATACGATACGTTGGACGATCCGTTTGGCTAGTGACCAATGTTTCGACGCATACGTAAATTGGGAACATACGTTGACAGGGCATGTCAGAACGGAGATACGACTTACATTATTTTATCTGTCCAGAATATCTAAGCACAACAGGTATACCAGCGACAAAAGGTTTCTCAAGACACAGCTCATAAGCTGTCGAATACTAAAGTGGGCAATAAGATGCCTCCTTCCACATAGCTTCAAAATCCATTATCCATTTAAGAAGTCTTAGCGACCAGTTACGTTGAACTTCTAATCTATCGTTAAAACTCATTATCGGCCTACGCGGTTGACAAGACAGGATAGAGTCACTATGTCCGAGTGGTTAAGGAGTTAGACTCGAATAGGCAAGTATTCGTGGCATCTAATGGGCTCTGCCCGCGCAGGTTCAAATCCTGCTGGTGACGAGGTGTGCGAGGTAGGAGAGTGGAACTCCGACGGGCTCATACGAACAGTAGCGTTGCAACCCGTAGGTCCCAGGATCGAAACCTGGCCTCGCAACTTTTTTGCTCTTACCAGAGCGCTTGAACACTTGATTCAAAAAGTCGGAGACGTGCTCTGGGCAGATGCTGACAGTGCAAGGGAGAGGCGCTAACAAAAGGGAGGTGGGGGGCAAAGGACAAAATGAGAGCAGAGAGCAGAGAGCAGAGAGCAGAGAACATACAATGACACGGTACAGCGATGGTGCAGCAAAACAAAAGCGCAGGGCCACATGCGCGCAAAGGTCGTACTGGGAGTCGAACCCAGGTCTCGAGAATCAGAATCTCGCGTGCTAACCGTTACACCATACAACCTTCCTCAGCATCCGTTACGCCGCGAGACGCCCATTTGGCGTGAGCTTAGCGTGATGCGTCTTCACACACTTTACTAGACATAACAGAAGATTGAAGACTGTGTTTTGTACGTAACTGTGCTTGTACCTAGTGCACAACAGATGTTTCTGTTAACCCATCACAGGTATTTGTATTGAGTCCATTGTTTCCTATCCCATTTCTATTTTTTATTTAAAGCTACTACTGACGAACTCGGAAATTAAGAATCAGTCACTACTACCGGCTCTACTAACTGTGCCTGGTGAAACACACTTGTGGCAGACTTTTGTTTCGACTCTTTCCGTTGATAACCTTTCTTGCCCGATGCATGTGAGCTGGCGCTTCTGGCCTTTCTAAGGTTAATTGGGAAGTGCTTTACTTATACTCGTCCCTCAGTCAGATACGAGAACTTGCTTCCTGTAACGAGCCCAAGCTAACGCTGCTGAATTTGTGCTCGTTCAGCATCGACATATACTTGCCTGATGGAAATCTACAGCTTCGTCTCCGTGTGGCTGGCTCTGATCGCGCAAATTACTGTGATCGTGGTGCGCTTGTAGTTAGGCGATTTCTCATCACTGCTAAGCCTGAATTGCAGCATTTCTGTAGTGTGTAAGTCAGAAACAGAACCTGTAATAAAATCATCTTTACTTTCTCAACAGAGCCAAGTTCCGTTCTCGTACATTTGGTTGCGAGGCCCAACAACAATCAGCTCAATCCAGAACAACCATTGACCCACCGATCCACCGACTCAAAGAATCCTTAGGACTTAGAAACAACGACAACAATATAGCAACCTGGACCCATCGAACATCAACAACTCTTGTCCTTGTATTTTATCCGCCCCTCTACCTACGCTAGAAACAACGACCTTATCGAATTGGGCAACTGGCTTTTCTCTATGGATGTAATGATTGCGGATTATCCGATGCAGATCTATCACTACATCTACAATCCTTGTCACAAAGACAGTCACCCACAGCGCCCACAGCCGATTGGTTAAGCATTAATCATTAATGGGCTAGATTGGCACATTTTATTAGTATAAAAACCACGGTAAAATAGAACAATAAAGCATCTTTTTCTCAATTTCAGAGACCAAGTTCCACTCTTCTACAATGGACCAGTACCCTTCTTGTGGGCCGCGTCCCAGCCAACGAGCAGGCGGTAGTCGCGAGTACGTTCCTTACTGGAAGCGCGCTATCAGGTATTGAACGACCCTGGGACTCGCCGACTCTGCCGCTCTTGGTCAATACTCTTGGGAAGCGCTCAAGAGGGCAACTGAAGTCCTTCTTCACATCGATGGACTCGACTCGGAAACTTCGCGATGCTTTCCACGACTGCCAGCAGTCAACCACAGTTGAAGCCTTCGTCTTTGAGCTTTGCCGCCTCCAGCTGCTCCTGGATCTTTCGTCGGAACAACTCATGGATGTGGAAGAGTGGAACTTGGTATTTGGAAGAGAGAATAAAAAAGATGATTTATTGTTCTATTTTACTGTGGTTTTTATACTAAAAAATGTGCTAATCTTGGCCCATCGTTGATTAATGCTTAACCAATCGGCTGTGAGTGTTGTAGGTGATTTACTTTTGTGATAAGAGTCGGAGATGTAGTAATAGATTGGCGTCGCATGAGCCGCAATCATTACAATGGACCAGTTTATGCGCGGAACCAAGCCACGCATCGGACGAGAACTCTACCTTCGGAATCCAGCCAATTTCGAAAAAGCAATCAAAATCGCAGAGAAGCTCGACGGCGAAGCAAGAAGCAGTCTTGGAAAAAATCGGAAACGCCTACCTTGGATACAACGACATCGTCAACACCCAGGACACGGGCATTGCCGGCAGCAGTAGCAATAAAAAAGAGAAGCGGGCCTAACCAGGATTCGAACCAGGGATCACCTCTAAATCCTCGCAGACGGAAGGGGGGGACTACCCGAAAGAGGTATGTTAACCACTACACTATTAGGCCTACACCTGTGTGGCGACAATTGTATCATCTTGTTTACTTTTGCTTCGGCGGCGCACGTGCCCATGCACGTATGTCGAGGCGCCCTACAAGAAGGGCGTGGCTCTTTTACGGGCTCTTCAGTCGACGCAGCAGGGTTAGCGCGGTAGTGCACGGGGAGAGGAGGAAGTAGCAGTAGCTGTTTAGTGTTCTGCGGTGCCTTGATTTGGTACACGGGATACAGAAGGATAGTCGTGCCAGCACGAGCGGAAGTGCCCCTATGGCTTAGTGGTACAGCATCGCACTTGTAATGCGAAGATCCTTGGTTCGATTCCGAGTGGGGGCAGGCGTCGTCTTTGCCGCTGGCTTTTTGATGTTTGGTTCTCGTTGTGTGTACTAGATTGCATCGACTGCTGCCGTGTTCCTTCGCTGCCGCAGCCTACTCAACGCATTGCATGTTTGTGTGGTTCTCAGCAACCAGTACCCAATCCAAGCTTCTTAACTCTGGGGGTATCCAGCGTTTTTCGGAGTTTCGATCTTTTTCACAAGTCCGCTGATGTTGCTGTTTTTGTCTTTCTTTATCTGTGGACAAACGTACCGAGCGAAAAGCAAAATAGATTATTACGCAGCAGACGAGCCGAAGAAAAAAGAACAAATTGAGTACTAGATAGACAAACATAAACACAAAAATGCCTCGGAGGTCCATCAGTATTTCTGCTGAAGCTTCAAGTGAGTGGACGTTGACTACAACTGCTTTTTAGATTCTATTGGTATGGAATGTCAAACGGCAGATGAAATTATGTTTCTGTGCGCAATTTGTGATATGGCGAAATTCTAAACGTTACAGAATAATGCAACCGCTAAATGTACCAAGTCATCGTCCAGCTAAAGGCGCTCTCAATTGATTTTCTTACTGATTTGCCGAAAGCTGAATTTTTGATTCGATCTTAGTTATCGTTAATCGATTCTTGAAAGATTTCTGGAAACGTTTCACAGTCATCCCGTGCGGCAAAAGTTGTAGGGCAAGTGAATCAAGAGAGCTAACGAATGAGCAGGTATGCTCGGTCAAAGGAGCGGCCCGAAAAACATACGAAGTGATTGTAGTCCACAGCTCCGAGCAAAGGAGTGGTAGGGGTATTGTTTTTCTTTTTAGGAATTGAGTTAAGCTTTACAGCCGGCTACAGGCCGCAGACCAATGGTCAGACAGAGAGGATGAACCAAACTCTTGAGTAGTATTTACAATGTTATTACTCAAAGTTCGAGGACAATTGGGCTAATCACTTTTGAAAAGAGCAGGATTCGAGCACAATACAACACGAAACGCAGCTACGGGGAAAACCGGATACTTTTTTTGGGCACGGACGAGAAGCATTTGTATCCGACATCGATGAATTGAAAGCAGACTACGAGAAAACTCCCTCAACTACAGACACTGCTGAAATGAACGACGAGTCCTCGGGAATGCCTACGAATTGCAATTGGGAAATCGAAGTTTTATTGCGATCAGAAAGCGCAAGTCGCGCCAAAGTTCACAGTTGGTGATTTAGTTTTAGTTTCTACTGAAGGACTGTTTTCACGTGTGCGAACTCCAAAAAACATTTCCAGAAGAAGTACCAATTGTTGCAAAATATGACTCTTGAATCAAGCTTTTGAAGAGGAATGTGGCAGATAATACTCCAGCTGAGGGAACAAATTGCCAGCGCCACAAAAATATAAACGACCGCAAGTAATATTCAGATAGTCGTGGAGCGAACAGAGCTGATCAATATAGAGTATGATCCGAGAAGCCGTTTTTTTTTTTTTTTGTTGTTGTTTTTTTTTTTTTTTTTTTTTTTTTTGGTTTTTTTATACAAATACGATACGTTGGACGATCCGTTTGGCTAGTGACCAATGTTTCGACGCATACGTAAATTGGGAACATACGTTGACAGGGCATGTCAGAACGGAGATACGACTTACATTATTTTATCTGTCCAGAATATCTAAGCACAACAGGTATACCAGCGACAAAAGGTTTCTCAAGACACAGCTCATAAGCTGTCGAATACTAAAGTGGGCAATAAGATGCCTCCTTCCACATAGCTTCAAAATCCATTATCCATTTAAGAAGTCTTAGCGACCAGTTACGTTGAACTTCTAATCTATCGTTAAAACTCATTATCGGCCTACGCGGTTGACAAGACAGGATAGAGTCACTATGTCCGAGTGGTTAAGGAGTTAGACTCGAATAGGCAAGTATTCGTGGCATCTAATGGGCTCTGCCCGCGCAGGTTCAAATCCTGCTGGTGACGAGGTGTGCGAGGTAGGAGAGTGGAACTCCGACGGGCTCATACGAACAGTAGCGTTGCAACCCGTAGGTCCCAGGATCGAAACCTGGCCTCGCAACTTTTTTGCTCTTACCAGAGCGCTTGAACACTTGATTCAAAAAGTCGGAGACGTGCTCTGGGCAGATGCTGACAGTGCAAGGGAGAGGCGCTAACAAAAGGGAGGTGGGGGGCAAAGGACAAAATGAGAGCAGAGAGCAGAGAGCAGAGAGCAGAGAACATACAATGACACGGTACAGCGATGGTGCAGCAAAACAAAAGCGCAGGGCCACATGCGCGCAAAGGTCGTACTGGGAGTCGAACCCAGGTCTCGAGAATCAGAATCTCGCGTGCTAACCGTTACACCATACAACCTTCCTCAGCATCCGTTACGCCGCGAGACGCCCATTTGGCGTGAGCTTAGCGTGATGCGTCTTCACACACTTTACTAGACATAACAGAAGATTGAAGACTGTGTTTTGTACGTAACTGTGCTTGTACCTAGTGCACAACAGATGTTTCTGTTAACCCATCACAGGTATTTGTATTGAGTCCATTGTTTCCTATCCCATTTCTATTTTTTATTTAAAGCTACTACTGACGAACTCGGAAATTAAGAATCAGTCACTACTACCGGCTCTACTAACTGTGCCTGGTGAAACACACTTGTGGCAGACTTTTGTTTCGACTCTTTCCGTTGATAACCTTTCTTGCCCGATGCATGTGAGCTGGCGCTTCTGGCCTTTCTAAGGTTAATTGGGAAGTGCTTTACTTATACTCGTCCCTCAGTCAGATACGAGAACTTGCTTCCTGTAACGAGCCCAAGCTAACGCTGCTGAATTTGTGCTCGTTCAGCATCGACATATACTTGCCTGATGGAAATCTACAGCTTCGTCTCCGTGTGGCTGGCTCTGATCGCGCAAATTACTGTGATCGTGGTGCGCTTGTAGTTAGGCGATTTCTCATCACTGCTAAGCCTGAATTGCAGCATTTCTGTAGTGTGTAAGTCAGAAACAGAACCTGTAATAAAATCATCTTTACTTTCTCAACAGAGCCAAGTTCCGTTCTCGTACATTTGGTTGCGAGGCCCAACAACAATCAGCTCAATCCAGAACAACCATTGACCCACCGATCCACCGACTCAAAGAATCCTTAGGACTTAGAAACAACGACAACAATATAGCAACCTGGACCCATCGAACATCAACAACTCTTGTCCTTGTATTTTATCCGCCCCTCTACCTACGCTAGAAACAACGACCTTATCGAATTGGGCAACTGGCTTTTCTCTATGGATGTAATGATTGCGGATTATCCGATGCAGATCTATCACTACATCTACAATCCTTGTCACAAAGACAGTCACCCACAGCGCCCACAGCCGATTGGTTAAGCATTAATCATTAATGGGCTAGATTGGCACATTTTATTAGTATAAAAACCACGGTAAAATAGAACAATAAAGCATCTTTTTCTCAATTTCAGAGACCAAGTTCCACTCTTCTACAATGGACCAGTACCCTTCTTGTGGGCCGCGTCCCAGCCAACGAGCAGGCGGTAGTCGCGAGTACGTTCCTTACTGGAAGCGCGCTATCAGGTATTGAACGACCCTGGGACTCGCCGACTCTGCCGCTCTTGGTCAATACTCTTGGGAAGCGCTCAAGAGGGCAACTGAAGTCCTTCTTCACATCGATGGACTCGACTCGGAAACTTCGCGATGCTTTCCACGACTGCCAGCAGTCAACCACAGTTGAAGCCTTCGTCTTTGAGCTTTGCCGCCTCCAGCTGCTCCTGGATCTTTCGTCGGAACAACTCATGGATGTGGAAGAGTGGAACTTGGTATTTGGAAGAGAGAATAAAAAAGATGATTTATTGTTCTATTTTACTGTGGTTTTTATACTAAAAAATGTGCTAATCTTGGCCCATCGTTGATTAATGCTTAACCAATCGGCTGTGAGTGTTGTAGGTGATTTACTTTTGTGATAAGAGTCGGAGATGTAGTAATAGATTGGCGTCGCATGAGCCGCAATCATTACAATGGACCAGTTTATGCGCGGAACCAAGCCACGCATCGGACGAGAACTCTACCTTCGGAATCCAGCCAATTTCGAAAAAGCAATCAAAATCGCAGAGAAGCTCGACGGCGAAGCAAGAAGCAGTCTTGGAAAAAATCGGAAACGCCTACCTTGGATACAACGACATCGTCAACACCCAGGACACGGGCATTGCCGGCAGCAGTAGCAATAAAAAAGAGAAGCGGGCCTAACCAGGATTCGAACCAGGGATCACCTCTAAATCCTCGCAGACGGAAGGGGGGGACTACCCGAAAGAGGTATGTTAACCACTACACTATTAGGCCTACACCTGTGTGGCGACAATTGTATCATCTTGTTTACTTTTGCTTCGGCGGCGCACGTGCCCATGCACGTATGTCGAGGCGCCCTACAAGAAGGGCGTGGCTCTTTTACGGGCTCTTCAGTCGACGCAGCAGGGTTAGCGCGGTAGTGCACGGGGAGAGGAGGAAGTAGCAGTAGCTGTTTAGTGTTCTGCGGTGCCTTGATTTGGTACACGGGATACAGAAGGATAGTCGTGCCAGCACGAGCGGAAGTGCCCCTATGGCTTAGTGGTACAGCATCGCACTTGTAATGCGAAGATCCTTGGTTCGATTCCGAGTGGGGGCAGGCGTCGTCTTTGCCGCTGGCTTTTTGATGTTTGGTTCTCGTTGTGTGTACTAGATTGCATCGACTGCTGCCGTGTTCCTTCGCTGCCGCAGCCTACTCAACGCATTGCATGTTTGTGTGGTTCTCAGCAACCAGTACCCAATCCAAGCTTCTTAACTCTGGGGGTATCCAGCGTTTTTCGGAGTTTCGATCTTTTTCACAAGTCCGCTGATGTTGCTGTTTTTGTCTTTCTTTATCTGTGGACAAACGTACCGAGCGAAAAGCAAAATAGATTATTACGCAGCAGACGAGCCGAAGAAAAAAGAACAAATTGAGTACTAGATAGACAAACATAAACACAAAAATGCCTCGGAGGTCCATCAGTATTTCTGCTGAAGCTTCAAGTGAGTGGACGTTGACTACAACTGCTTTTTAGATTCTATTGGTATGGAATGTCAAACGGCAGATGAAATTATGTTTCTGTGCGCAATTTGTGATATGGCGAAATTCTAAACGTTACAGAATAATGCAACCGCTAAATGTACCAAGTCATCGTCCAGCTAAAGGCGCTCTCAATTGATTTTCTTACTGATTTGCCGAAAGCTGAATTTTTGATTCGATCTTAGTTATCGTTAATCGATTCTTGAAAGATTTCTGGAAACGTTTCACAGTCATCCCGTGCGGCAAAAGTTGTAGGGCAAGTGAATCAAGAGAGCTAACGAATGAGCAGGTATGCTCGGTCAAAGGAGCGGCCCGAAAAACATACGAAGTGATTGTAGTCCACAGCTCCGAGCAAAGGAGTGGTAGGGGTATTGTTTTTCTTTTTAGGAATTGAGTTAAGCTTTACAGCCGGCTACAGGCCGCAGACCAATGGTCAGACAGAGAGGATGAACCAAACTCTTGAGTAGTATTTACAATGTTATTACTCAAAGTTCGAGGACAATTGGGCTAATCACTTTTGAAAAGAGCAGGATTCGAGCACAATACAACACGAAACGCAGCTACGGGGAAAACCGGATACTTTTTTTGGGCACGGACGAGAAGCATTTGTATCCGACATCGATGAATTGAAAGCAGACTACGAGAAAACTCCCTCAACTACAGACACTGCTGAAATGAACGACGAGTCCTCGGGAATGCCTACGAATTGCAATTGGGAAATCGAAGTTTTATTGCGATCAGAAAGCGCAAGTCGCGCCAAAGTTCACAGTTGGTGATTTAGTTTTAGTTTCTACTGAAGGACTGTTTTCACGTGTGCGAACTCCAAAAAACATTTCCAGAAGAAGTACCAATTGTTGCAAAATATGACTCTTGAATCAAGCTTTTGAAGAGGAATGTGGCAGATAATACTCCAGCTGAGGGAACAAATTGCCAGCGCCACAAAAATATAAACGACCGCAAGTAATATTCAGATAGTCGTGGAGCGAACAGAGCTGATCAATATAGAGTATGATCCGAGAAGCCGTTTTTTTTTTTTTTTGTTGTTGTTTTTTTTTTTTTTTTTTTTTTTTTTGGTTTTTTTATACAAATACGATACGTTGGACGATCCGTTTGGCTAGTGACCAATGTTTCGACGCATACGTAAATTGGGAACATACGTTGACAGGGCATGTCAGAACGGAGATACGACTTACATTATTTTATCTGTCCAGAATATCTAAGCACAACAGGTATACCAGCGACAAAAGGTTTCTCAAGACACAGCTCATAAGCTGTCGAATACTAAAGTGGGCAATAAGATGCCTCCTTCCACATAGCTTCAAAATCCATTATCCATTTAAGAAGTCTTAGCGACCAGTTACGTTGAACTTCTAATCTATCGTTAAAACTCATTATCGGCCTACGCGGTTGACAAGACAGGATAGAGTCACTATGTCCGAGTGGTTAAGGAGTTAGACTCGAATAGGCAAGTATTCGTGGCATCTAATGGGCTCTGCCCGCGCAGGTTCAAATCCTGCTGGTGACGAGGTGTGCGAGGTAGGAGAGTGGAACTCCGACGGGCTCATACGAACAGTAGCGTTGCAACCCGTAGGTCCCAGGATCGAAACCTGGCCTCGCAACTTTTTTGCTCTTACCAGAGCGCTTGAACACTTGATTCAAAAAGTCGGAGACGTGCTCTGGGCAGATGCTGACAGTGCAAGGGAGAGGCGCTAACAAAAGGGAGGTGGGGGGCAAAGGACAAAATGAGAGCAGAGAGCAGAGAGCAGAGAGCAGAGAACATACAATGACACGGTACAGCGATGGTGCAGCAAAACAAAAGCGCAGGGCCACATGCGCGCAAAGGTCGTACTGGGAGTCGAACCCAGGTCTCGAGAATCAGAATCTCGCGTGCTAACCGTTACACCATACAACCTTCCTCAGCATCCGTTACGCCGCGAGACGCCCATTTGGCGTGAGCTTAGCGTGATGCGTCTTCACACACTTTACTAGACATAACAGAAGATTGAAGACTGTGTTTTGTACGTAACTGTGCTTGTACCTAGTGCACAACAGATGTTTCTGTTAACCCATCACAGGTATTTGTATTGAGTCCATTGTTTCCTATCCCATTTCTATTTTTTATTTAAAGCTACTACTGACGAACTCGGAAATTAAGAATCAGTCACTACTACCGGCTCTACTAACTGTGCCTGGTGAAACACACTTGTGGCAGACTTTTGTTTCGACTCTTTCCGTTGATAACCTTTCTTGCCCGATGCATGTGAGCTGGCGCTTCTGGCCTTTCTAAGGTTAATTGGGAAGTGCTTTACTTATACTCGTCCCTCAGTCAGATACGAGAACTTGCTTCCTGTAACGAGCCCAAGCTAACGCTGCTGAATTTGTGCTCGTTCAGCATCGACATATACTTGCCTGATGGAAATCTACAGCTTCGTCTCCGTGTGGCTGGCTCTGATCGCGCAAATTACTGTGATCGTGGTGCGCTTGTAGTTAGGCGATTTCTCATCACTGCTAAGCCTGAATTGCAGCATTTCTGTAGTGTGTAAGTCAGAAACAGAACCTGTAATAAAATCATCTTTACTTTCTCAACAGAGCCAAGTTCCGTTCTCGTACATTTGGTTGCGAGGCCCAACAACAATCAGCTCAATCCAGAACAACCATTGACCCACCGATCCACCGACTCAAAGAATCCTTAGGACTTAGAAACAACGACAACAATATAGCAACCTGGACCCATCGAACATCAACAACTCTTGTCCTTGTATTTTATCCGCCCCTCTACCTACGCTAGAAACAACGACCTTATCGAATTGGGCAACTGGCTTTTCTCTATGGATGTAATGATTGCGGATTATCCGATGCAGATCTATCACTACATCTACAATCCTTGTCACAAAGACAGTCACCCACAGCGCCCACAGCCGATTGGTTAAGCATTAATCATTAATGGGCTAGATTGGCACATTTTATTAGTATAAAAACCACGGTAAAATAGAACAATAAAGCATCTTTTTCTCAATTTCAGAGACCAAGTTCCACTCTTCTACAATGGACCAGTACCCTTCTTGTGGGCCGCGTCCCAGCCAACGAGCAGGCGGTAGTCGCGAGTACGTTCCTTACTGGAAGCGCGCTATCAGGTATTGAACGACCCTGGGACTCGCCGACTCTGCCGCTCTTGGTCAATACTCTTGGGAAGCGCTCAAGAGGGCAACTGAAGTCCTTCTTCACATCGATGGACTCGACTCGGAAACTTCGCGATGCTTTCCACGACTGCCAGCAGTCAACCACAGTTGAAGCCTTCGTCTTTGAGCTTTGCCGCCTCCAGCTGCTCCTGGATCTTTCGTCGGAACAACTCATGGATGTGGAAGAGTGGAACTTGGTATTTGGAAGAGAGAATAAAAAAGATGATTTATTGTTCTATTTTACTGTGGTTTTTATACTAAAAAATGTGCTAATCTTGGCCCATCGTTGATTAATGCTTAACCAATCGGCTGTGAGTGTTGTAGGTGATTTACTTTTGTGATAAGAGTCGGAGATGTAGTAATAGATTGGCGTCGCATGAGCCGCAATCATTACAATGGACCAGTTTATGCGCGGAACCAAGCCACGCATCGGACGAGAACTCTACCTTCGGAATCCAGCCAATTTCGAAAAAGCAATCAAAATCGCAGAGAAGCTCGACGGCGAAGCAAGAAGCAGTCTTGGAAAAAATCGGAAACGCCTACCTTGGATACAACGACATCGTCAACACCCAGGACACGGGCATTGCCGGCAGCAGTAGCAATAAAAAAGAGAAGCGGGCCTAACCAGGATTCGAACCAGGGATCACCTCTAAATCCTCGCAGACGGAAGGGGGGGACTACCCGAAAGAGGTATGTTAACCACTAACTATTAGGCCTACACCTGTGTGGCGACAATTGTATCATCTTGTTTACTTTTGCTTCGGCGGCGCACGTGCCCATGCACGTATGTCGAGGCGCCCTACAAGAAGGGCGTGGCTCTTTTACGGGCTCTTCAGTCGACGCAGCAGGGTTAGCGCGGTAGTGCACGGGGAGAGGAGGAAGTAGCAGTAGCTGTTTAGTGTTCTGCGGTGCCTTGATTTGGTACACGGGATACAGAAGGATAGTCGTGCCAGCACGAGCGGAAGTGCCCCTATGGCTTAGTGGTACAGCATCGCACTTGTAATGCGAAGATCCTTGGTTCGATTCCGAGTGGGGGCAGGCGTCGTCTTTGTCGCTGGCTTTTTGATGTTTGGTTCTCGTTGTGTGTACTAGATTGCATCGACTGCTGCCGTGTTCCTTCGCTGCCGCAGCCTACTCAACGCATTGCATGTTTGTGTGGTTCTCAGCAACCAGTACCCAATCCAAGCTTCTTAACTCTGGGGGTATCCAGCGTTTTTCGGAGTTTCGATCTTTTTCACAAGTCCGCTGATGTTGCTGTTTTTGTCTTTCTTTATCTGTGGACAAACGTACCGAGCGAAAAGCAAAATAGATTATTACGCAGCAGACGAGCCGAAGAAAAAAGAACAAATTGAGTACTAGATAGACAAACATAAACACAAAAATGCCTCGGAGGTCCATCAGTATTTCTGCTGAAGCTTCAAGTGAGTGGACGTTGACTACAACTGCTTTTTAGATTCTATTGGTATGGAATGTCAAACGGCAGATGAAAGTATGTTTCTGCGTGCCCGAATATGCGAGATGGCGAAATTATAAACGTTACAGAATAATGCAACCGCTAAATGTACCAAGTCATCGTCCAGCTAAAGGCGCTCTCAATTGATTTTCTTACTGATTTGCCGAAAGCTGAATTTTTGATTCGATCTTAGTTATCGTTAATCGATTCTTGAAAGATTTCTGGAAACGTTTCACAGTCATCCCGTGCGGCAAAAGTTGTAGGGCAAGTGAATCAAGAGAGCTAACGAATGAGCAGGTATGCTCGGTCAAAGGAGCGGCCCGAAAAACATACGAAGTGATTGTAGTCCACAGCTCCGAGCAAAGGAGTGGTAGGGGTATTGTTTTTCTTTTTAGGAATTGAGTTAAGCTTTACAGCCGGCTACAGGCCGCAGACCAATGGTCAGACAGAGAGGATGAACCAAACTCTTGAGTAGTATTTACAATGTTATTACTCAAAGTTCGAGGACAATTGGGCTAATCACTTTTGAAAAGAGCAGGATTCGAGCACAATACAACACGAAACGCAGCTACGGGGAAAACCGGATACTTTTTTTGGGCACGGACGAGAAGCATTTGTATCCGACATCGATGAATTGAAAGCAGACTACGAGAAAACTCCCTCAACTACAGACACTGCTGAAATGAACGACGAGTCCTCGGGAATGCCTACGAATTGCAATTGGGAAATCGAAGTTTTATTGCGATCAGAAAGCGCAAGTCGCGCCAAAGTTCACAGTTGGTGATTTAGTTTTAGTTTCTACTGAAGGACTGTTTTCACGTGTGCGAACTCCAAAAAACATTTCCAGAAGAAGTACCAATTGTTGCAAAATATGACTCTTGAATCAAGCTTTTGAAGAGGAATGTGGCAGATAATACTCCAGCTGAGGGAACAAATTGCCAGCGCCACAAAAATATAAACGACCGCAAGTAATATTCAGATAGTCGTGGAGCGAACAGAGCTGATCAATATAGAGTATGATCCGAGAAGCCGTTTTTTTTTTTTTTTGTTGTTGTTTTTTTTTTTTTTTTTTTTTTTTTTGGTTTTTTTATACAAATACGATACGTTGGACGATCCGTTTGGCTAGTGACCAATGTTTCGACGCATACGTAAATTGGGAACATACGTTGACAGGGCATGTCAGAACGGAGATACGACTTACATTATTTTATCTGTCCAGAATATCTAAGCACAACAGGTATACCAGCGACAAAAGGTTTCTCAAGACACAGCTCATAAGCTGTCGAATACTAAAGTGGGCAATAAGATGCCTCCTTCCACATAGCTTCAAAATCCATTATCCATTTAAGAAGTCTTAGCGACCAGTTACGTTGAACTTCTAATCTATCGTTAAAACTCATTATCGGCCTACGCGGTTGACAAGACAGGATAGAGTCACTATGTCCGAGTGGTTAAGGAGTTAGACTCGAATAGGCAAGTATTCGTGGCATCTAATGGGCTCTGCCCGCGCAGGTTCAAATCCTGCTGGTGACGAGGTGTGCGAGGTAGGAGAGTGGAACTCCGACGGGCTCATACGAACAGTAGCGTTGCAACCCGTAGGTCCCAGGATCGAAACCTGGCCTCGCAACTTTTTTGCTCTTACCAGAGCGCTTGAACACTTGATTCAAAAAGTCGGAGACGTGCTCTGGGCAGATGCTGACAGTGCAAGGGAGAGGCGCTAACAAAAGGGAGGTGGGGGGCAAAGGACAAAATGAGAGCAGAGAGCAGAGAGCAGAGAGCAGAGAACATACAATGACACGGTACAGCGATGGTGCAGCAAAACAAAAGCGCAGGGCCACATGCGCGCAAAGGTCGTACTGGGAGTCGAACCCAGGTCTCGAGAATCAGAATCTCGCGTGCTAACCGTTACACCATACAACCTTCCTCAGCATCCGTTACGCCGCGAGACGCCCATTTGGCGTGAGCTTAGCGTGATGCGTCTTCACACACTTTACTAGACATAACAGAAGATTGAAGACTGTGTTTTGTACGTAACTGTGCTTGTACCTAGTGCACAACAGATGTTTCTGTTAACCCATCACAGGTATTTGTATTGAGTCCATTGTTTCCTATCCCATTTCTATTTTTTATTTAAAGCTACTACTGACGAACTCGGAAATTAAGAATCAGTCACTACTACCGGCTCTACTAACTGTGCCTGGTGAAACACACTTGTGGCAGACTTTTGTTTCGACTCTTTCCGTTGATAACCTTTCTTGCCCGATGCATGTGAGCTGGCGCTTCTGGCCTTTCTAAGGTTAATTGGGAAGTGCTTTACTTATACTCGTCCCTCAGTCAGATACGAGAACTTGCTTCCTGTAACGAGCCCAAGCTAACGCTGCTGAATTTGTGCTCGTTCAGCATCGACATATACTTGCCTGATGGAAATCTACAGCTTCGTCTCCGTGTGGCTGGCTCTGATCGCGCAAATTACTGTGATCGTGGTGCGCTTGTAGTTAGGCGATTTCTCATCACTGCTAAGCCTGAATTGCAGCATTTCTGTAGTGTGTAAGTCAGAAACAGAACCTGTAATAAAATCATCTTTACTTTCTCAACAGAGCCAAGTTCCGTTCTCGTACATTTGGTTGCGAGGCCCAACAACAATCAGCTCAATCCAGAACAACCATTGACCCACCGATCCACCGACTCAAAGAATCCTTAGGACTTAGAAACAACGACAACAATATAGCAACCTGGACCCATCGAACATCAACAACTCTTGTCCTTGTATTTTATCCGCCCCTCTACCTACGCTAGAAACAACGACCTTATCGAATTGGGCAACTGGCTTTTCTCTATGGATGTAATGATTGCGGATTATCCGATGCAGATCTATCACTACATCTACAATCCTTGTCACAAAGACAGTCACCCACAGCGCCCACAGCCGATTGGTTAAGCATTAATCATTAATGGGCTAGATTGGCACATTTTATTAGTATAAAAACCACGGTAAAATAGAACAATAAAGCATCTTTTTCTCAATTTCAGAGACCAAGTTCCACTCTTCTACAATGGACCAGTACCCTTCTTGTGGGCCGCGTCCCAGCCAACGAGCAGGCGGTAGTCGCGAGTACGTTCCTTACTGGAAGCGCGCTATCAGGTATTGAACGACCCTGGGACTCGCCGACTCTGCCGCTCTTGGTCAATACTCTTGGGAAGCGCTCAAGAGGGCAACTGAAGTCCTTCTTCACATCGATGGACTCGACTCGGAAACTTCGCGATGCTTTCCACGACTGCCAGCAGTCAACCACAGTTGAAGCCTTCGTCTTTGAGCTTTGCCGCCTCCAGCTGCTCCTGGATCTTTCGTCGGAACAACTCATGGATGTGGAAGAGTGGAACTTGGTATTTGGAAGAGAGAATAAAAAAGATGATTTATTGTTCTATTTTACTGTGGTTTTTATACTAAAAAATGTGCTAATCTTGGCCCATCGTTGATTAATGCTTAACCAATCGGCTGTGAGTGTTGTAGGTGATTTACTTTTGTGATAAGAGTCGGAGATGTAGTAATAGATTGGCGTCGCATGAGCCGCAATCATTACAATGGACCAGTTTATGCGCGGAACCAAGCCACGCATCGGACGAGAACTCTACCTTCGGAATCCAGCCAATTTCGAAAAAGCAATCAAAATCGCAGAGAAGCTCGACGGCGAAGCAAGAAGCAGTCTTGGAAAAAATCGGAAACGCCTACCTTGGATACAACGACATCGTCAACACCCAGGACACGGGCATTGCCGGCAGCAGTAGCAATAAAAAAGAGAAGCGGGCCTAACCAGGATTCGAACCAGGGATCACCTCTAAATCCTCGCAGACGGAAGGGGGGGACTACCCGAAAGAGGTATGTTAACCACTACACTATTAGGCCTACACCTGTGTGGCGACAATTGTATCATCTTGTTTACTTTTGCTTCGGCGGCGCACGTGCCCATGCACGTATGTCGAGGCGCCCTACAAGAAGGGCGTGGCTCTTTTACGGGCTCTTCAGTCGACGCAGCAGGGTTAGCGCGGTAGTGCACGGGGAGAGGAGGAAGTAGCAGTAGCTGTTTAGTGTTCTGCGGTGCCTTGATTTGGTACACGGGATACAGAAGGATAGTCGTGCCAGCACGAGCGGAAGTGCCCCTATGGCTTAGTGGTACAGCATCGCACTTGTAATGCGAAGATCCTTGGTTCGATTCCGAGTGGGGGCAGGCGTCGTCTTTGCCGCTGGCTTTTTGATGTTTGGTTCTCGTTGTGTGTACTAGATTGCATCGACTGCTGCCGTGTTCCTTCGCTGCCGCAGCCTACTCAACGCATTGCATGTTTGTGTGGTTCTCAGCAACCAGTACCCAATCCAAGCTTCTTAACTCTGGGGGTATCCAGCGTTTTTCGGAGTTTCGATCTTTTTCACAAGTCCGCTGATGTTGCTGTTTTTGTCTTTCTTTATCTGTGGACAAACGTACCGAGCGAAAAGCAAAATAGATTATTACGCAGCAGACGAGCCGAAGAAAAAAGAACAAATTGAGTACTAGATAGACAAACATAAACACAAAAATGCCTCGGAGGTCCATCAGTATTTCTGCTGAAGCTTCAAGTGAGTGGACGTTGACTACAACTGCTTTTTAGATTCTATTGGTATGGAATGTCAAACGGCAGATGAAATTATGTTTCTGTGCGCAATTTGTGATATGGCGAAATTCTAAACCTTACGAAAAAACGCAATCGCTAAATGTACCAAGCCGTCCAGCTGAGGCGCTCCCAATTGATTCTAGTTGTCGTTAATCGATTTTGGAAACGTTTCACAGCCATCCCGTGCGGCAAAAGTTGTAGGGCAAGTGAATCGAGAGAGCTAACGAATGAGCAGGTATGCTCGGTCAAAGGAGCGGCCCGAAAAACATACGAAGTGATTGTAGTCCACAGCTCCGAGCAAAGGAGTGGTAGGGGTATTGTTTTTCTTTTTAGGAATTGAGTTAAGCTTTACAGCCGGCTACAGGCCGCAGACCAATGGTCAGACAGAGAGGATGAACCAAACTCTTGAGTAGTATTTACAATGTTATTACTCAAAGTTCGAGGACAATTGGGCTAATCACTTTTGAAAAGAGCAGGATTCGAGCACAATACAACACGAAACGCAGCTACGGGGAAAACCGGATACTTTTTTTGGGCACGGACGAGAAGCATTTGTATCCGACATCGATGAATTGAAAGCAGACTACGAGAAAACTCCCTCAACTACAGACACTGCTGAAATGAACGACGAGTCCTCGGGAATGCCTACGAATTGCAATTGGGAAATCGAAGTTTTATTGCGATCAGAAAGCGCAAGTCGCGCCAAAGTTCACAGTTGGTGATTTAGTTTTAGTTTCTACTGAAGGACTGTTTTCACGTGTGCGAACTCCAAAAAACATTTCCAGAAGAAGTACCAATTGTTGCAAAATATGACTCTTGAATCAAGCTTTTGAAGAGGAATGTGGCAGATAATACTCCAGCTGAGGGAACAAATTGCCAGCGCCACAAAAATATAAACGACCGCAAGTAATATTCAGATAGTCGTGGAGCGAACAGAGCTGATCAATATAGAGTATGATCCGAGAAGCCGTTTTTTTTTTTTTTTGTTGTTGTTTTTTTTTTTTTTTTTTTTTTTTTTTGGTTTTTTTATACAAATACGATACGTTGGACGATCCGTTTGGCTAGTGACCAATGTTTCGACGCATACGTAAATTGGGAACATACGTTGACAGGGCATGTCAGAACGGAGATACGACTTACATTATTTTATCTGTCCAGAATATCTAAGCACAACAGGTATACCAGCGACAAAAGGTTTCTCAAGACACAGCTCATAAGCTGTCGAATACTAAAGTGGGCAATAAGATGCCTCCTTCCACATAGCTTCAAAATCCATTATCCATTTAAGAAGTCTTAGCGACCAGTTACGTTGAACTTCTAATCTATCGTTAAAACTCATTATCGGCCTACGCGGTTGACAAGACAGGATAGAGTCACTATGTCCGAGTGGTTAAGGAGTTAGACTCGAATAGGCAAGTATTCGTGGCATCTAATGGGCTCTGCCCGCGCAGGTTCAAATCCTGCTGGTGACGAGGTGTGCGAGGTAGGAGAGTGGAACTCCGACGGGCTCATACGAACAGTAGCGTTGCAACCCGTAGGTCCCAGGATCGAAACCTGGCCTCGCAACTTTTTTGCTCTTACCAGAGCGCTTGAACACTTGATTCAAAAAGTCGGAGACGTGCTCTGGGCAGATGCTGACAGTGCAAGGGAGAGGCGCTAACAAAAGGGAGGTGGGGGGCAAAGGACAAAATGAGAGCAGAGAGCAGAGAGCAGAGAGCAGAGAACATACAATGACACGGTACAGCGATGGTGCAGCAAAACAAAAGCGCAGGGCCACATGCGCGCAAAGGTCGTACTGGGAGTCGAACCCAGGTCTCGAGAATCAGAATCTCGCGTGCTAACCGTTACACCATACAACCTTCCTCAGCATCCGTTACGCCGCGAGACGCCCATTTGGCGTGAGCTTAGCGTGATGCGTCTTCACACACTTTACTAGACATAACAGAAGATTGAAGACTGTGTTTTGTACGTAACTGTGCTTGTACCTAGTGCACAACAGATGTTTCTGTTAACCCATCACAGGTATTTGTATTGAGTCCATTGTTTCCTATCCCATTTCTATTTTTTATTTAAAGCTACTACTGACGAACTCGGAAATTAAGAATCAGTCACTACTACCGGCTCTACTAACTGTGCCTGGTGAAACACACTTGTGGCAGACTTTTGTTTCGACTCTTTCCGTTGATAACCTTTCTTGCCCGATGCATGTGAGCTGGCGCTTCTGGCCTTTCTAAGGTTAATTGGGAAGTGCTTTACTTATACTCGTCCCTCAGTCAGATACGAGAACTTGCTTCCTGTAACGAGCCCAAGCTAACGCTGCTGAATTTGTGCTCGTTCAGCATCGACATATACTTGCCTGATGGAAATCTACAGCTTCGTCTCCGTGTGGCTGGCTCTGATCGCGCAAATTACTGTGATCGTGGTGCGCTTGTAGTTAGGCGATTTCTCATCACTGCTAAGCCTGAATTGCAGCATTTCTGTAGTGTGTAAGTCAGAAACAGAACCTGTAATAAAATCATCTTTACTTTCTCAACAGAGCCAAGTTCCGTTCTCGTACATTTGGTTGCGAGGCCCAACAACAATCAGCTCAATCCAGAACAACCATTGACCCACCGATCCACCGACTCAAAGAATCCTTAGGACTTAGAAACAACGACAACAATATAGCAACCTGGACCCATCGAACATCAACAACTCTTGTCCTTGTATTTTATCCGCCCCTCTACCTACGCTAGAAACAACGACCTTATCGAATTGGGCAACTGGCTTTTCTCTATGGATGTAATGATTGCGGATTATCCGATGCAGATCTATCACTACATCTACAATCCTTGTCACAAAGACAGTCACCCACAGCGCCCACAGCCGATTGGTTAAGCATTAATCATTAATGGGCTAGATTGGCACATTTTATTAGTATAAAAACCACGGTAAAATAGAACAATAAAGCATCTTTTTCTCAATTTCAGAGACCAAGTTCCACTCTTCTACAATGGACCAGTACCCTTCTTGTGGGCCGCGTCCCAGCCAACGAGCAGGCGGTAGTCGCGAGTACGTTCCTTACTGGAAGCGCGCTATCAGGTATTGAACGACCCTGGGACTCGCCGACTCTGCCGCTCTTGGTCAATACTCTTGGGAAGCGCTCAAGAGGGCAACTGAAGTCCTTCTTCACATCGATGGACTCGACTCGGAAACTTCGCGATGCTTTCCACGACTGCCAGCAGTCAACCACAGTTGAAGCCTTCGTCTTTGAGCTTTGCCGCCTCCAGCTGCTCCTGGATCTTTCGTCGGAACAACTCATGGATGTGGAAGAGTGGAACTTGGTATTTGGAAGAGAGAATAAAAAAGATGATTTATTGTTCTATTTTACTGTGGTTTTTATACTAAAAAATGTGCTAATCTTGGCCCATCGTTGATTAATGCTTAACCAATCGGCTGTGAGTGTTGTAGGTGATTTACTTTTGTGATAAGAGTCGGAGATGTAGTAATAGATTGGCGTCGCATGAGCCGCAATCATTACAATGGACCAGTTTATGCGCGGAACCAAGCCACGCATCGGACGAGAACTCTACCTTCGGAATCCAGCCAATTTCGAAAAAGCAATCAAAATCGCAGAGAAGCTCGACGGCGAAGCAAGAAGCAGTCTTGGAAAAAATCGGAAACGCCTACCTTGGATACAACGACATCGTCAACACCCAGGACACGGGCATTGCCGGCAGCAGTAGCAATAAAAAAGAGAAGCGGGCCTAACCAGGATTCGAACCAGGGATCACCTCTAAATCCTCGCAGACGGAAGGGGGGGACTACCCGAAAGAGGTATGTTAACCACTACACTATTAGGCCTACACCTGTGTGGCGACAATTGTATCATCTTGTTTACTTTTGCTTCGGCGGCGCACGTGCCCATGCACGTATGTCGAGGCGCCCTACAAGAAGGGCGTGGCTCTTTTACGGGCTCTTCAGTCGACGCAGCAGGGTTAGCGCGGTAGTGCACGGGGAGAGGAGGAAGTAGCAGTAGCTGTTTAGTGTTCTGCGGTGCCTTGATTTGGTACACGGGATACAGAAGGATAGTCGTGCCAGCACGAGCGGAAGTGCCCCTATGGCTTAGTGGTACAGCATCGCACTTGTAATGCGAAGATCCTTGGTTCGATTCCGAGTGGGGGCAGGCGTCGTCTTTGTCGCTGGCTTTTTGATGTTTGGTTCTCGTTGTGTGTACTAGATTGCATCGACTGCTGCCGTGTTCCTTCGCTGCCGCAGCCTACTCAACGCATTGCATGTTTGTGTGGTTCTCAGCAACCAGTACCCAATCCAAGCTTCTTAACTCTGGGGGTATCCAGCGTTTTTCGGAGTTTCGATCTTTTTCACAAGTCCGCTGATGTTGCTGTTTTTGTCTTTCTTTATCTGTGGACAAACGTACCGAGCGAAAAGCAAAATAGATTATTACGCAGCAGACGAGCCGAAGAAAAAAGAACAAATTGAGTACTAGATAGACAAACATAAACACAAAAATGCCTCGGAGGTCCATCAGTATTTCTGCTGAAGCTTCAAGTGAGTGGACGTTGACTACAACTGCTTTTTAGATTCTATTGGTATGGAATGTCAAACGGCAGATGAAAGTATGTTTCTGCGTGCCCGAATATGCGAGATGGCGAAATTATAAACGTTACAGAATAATGCAACCGCTAAATGTACCAAGTCATCGTCCAGCTAAAGGCGCTCTCAATTGATTTTCTTACTGATTTGCCGAAAGCTGAATTTTTGATTCGATCTTAGTTATCGTTAATCGATTCTTGAAAGATTTCTGGAAACGTTTCACAGCCATCCCGTGCGGCAAAAGTTGTAGGGCAAGTGAATCGAGAGAGCTAACGAATGAGCAGGTATGCTCGGTCAAAGGAGCGGCCCGAAAAACATACGAAGTGATTGTAGTCCACAGCTCCGAGCAAAGGAGTGGTAGGGGTATTGTTTTTCTTTTTAGGAATTGAGTTAAGCTTTACAGCCGGCTACAGGCCGCAGACCAATGGTCAGACAGAGAGGATGAACCAAACTCTTGAGTAGTATTTACAATGTTATTACTCAAAGTTCGAGGACAATTGGGCTAATCACTTTTGAAAAGAGCAGGATTCGAGCACAATACAACACGAAACGCAGCTACGGGGAAAACCGGATACTTTTTTTGGGCACGGACGAGAAGCATTTGTATCCGACATCGATGAATTGAAAGCAGACTACGAGAAAACTCCCTCAACTACAGACACTGCTGAAATGAACGACGAGTCCTCGGGAATGCCTACGAATTGCAATTGGGAAATCGAAGTTTTATTGCGATCAGAAAGCGCAAGTCGCGCCAAAGTTCACAGTTGGTGATTTAGTTTTAGTTTCTACTGAAGGACTGTTTTCACGTGTGCGAACTCCAAAAAACATTTCCAGAAGAAGTACCAATTGTTGCAAAATATGACTCTTGAATCAAGCTTTTGAAGAGGAATGTGGCAGATAATACTCCAGCTGAGGGAACAAATTGCCAGCGCCACAAAAATATAAACGACCGCAAGTAATATTCAGATAGTCGTGGAGCGAACAGAGCTGATCAATATAGAGTATGATCCGAGAAGCCGTTTTTTTTTTTTTTTGTTGTTGTTTTTTTTTTTTTTTTTTTTTTTTTTGGTTTTTTTATACAAATACGATACGTTGGACGATCCGTTTGGCTAGTGACCAATGTTTCGACGCATACGTAAATTGGGAACATACGTTGACAGGGCATGTCAGAACGGAGATACGACTTACATTATTTTATCTGTCCAGAATATCTAAGCACAACAGGTATACCAGCGACAAAAGGTTTCTCAAGACACAGCTCATAAGCTGTCGAATACTAAAGTGGGCAATAAGATGCCTCCTTCCACATAGCTTCAAAATCCATTATCCATTTAAGAAGTCTTAGCGACCAGTTACGTTGAACTTCTAATCTATCGTTAAAACTCATTATCGGCCTACGCGGTTGACAAGACAGGATAGAGTCACTATGTCCGAGTGGTTAAGGAGTTAGACTCGAATAGGCAAGTATTCGTGGCATCTAATGGGCTCTGCCCGCGCAGGTTCAAATCCTGCTGGTGACGAGGTGTGCGAGGTAGGAGAGTGGAACTCCGACGGGCTCATACGAACAGTAGCGTTGCAACCCGTAGGTCCCAGGATCGAAACCTGGCCTCGCAACTTTTTTGCTCTTACCAGAGCGCTTGAACACTTGATTCAAAAAGTCGGAGACGTGCTCTGGGCAGATGCTGACAGTGCAAGGGAGAGGCGCTAACAAAAGGGAGGTGGGGGGCAAAGGACAAAATGAGAGCAGAGAGCAGAGAGCAGAGAACATACAATGACACGGTACAGCGATGGTGCAGCAAAACAAAAGCGCAGGGCCACATGCGCGCAAAGGTCGTACTGGGAGTCGAACCCAGGTCTCGAGAATCAGAATCTCGCGTGCTAACCGTTACACCATACAACCTTCCTCAGCATCCGTTACGCCGCGAGACGCCCATTTGGCGTGAGCTTAGCGTGATGCGTCTTCACACACTTTACTAGACATAACAGAAGATTGAAGACTGTGTTTTGTACGTAACTGTGCTTGTACCTAGTGCACAACAGATGTTTCTGTTAACCCATCACAGGTATTTGTATTGAGTCCATTGTTTCCTATCCCATTTCTATTTTTTATTTAAAGCTACTACTGACGAACTCGGAAATTAAGAATCAGTCACTACTACCGGCTCTACTAACTGTGCCTGGTGAAACACACTTGTGGCAGACTTTTGTTTCGACTCTTTCCGTTGATAACCTTTCTTGCCCGATGCATGTGAGCTGGCGCTTCTGGCCTTTCTAAGGTTAATTGGGAAGTGCTTTACTTATACTCGTCCCTCAGTCAGATACGAGAACTTGCTTCCTGTAACGAGCCCAAGCTAACGCTGCTGAATTTGTGCTCGTTCAGCATCGACATATACTTGCCTGATGGAAATCTACAGCTTCGTCTCCGTGTGGCTGGCTCTGATCGCGCAAATTACTGTGATCGTGGTGCGCTTGTAGTTAGGCGATTTCTCATCACTGCTAAGCCTGAATTGCAGCATTTCTGTAGTGTGTAAGTCAGAAACAGAACCTGTAATAAAATCATCTTTACTTTCTCAACAGAGCCAAGTTCCGTTCTCGTACATTTGGTTGCGAGGCCCAACAACAATCAGCTCAATCCAGAACAACCATTGACCCACCGATCCACCGACTCAAAGAATCCTTAGGACTTAGAAACAACGACAACAATATAGCAACCTGGACCCATCGAACATCAACAACTCTTGTCCTTGTATTTTATCCGCCCCTCTACCTACGCTAGAAACAACGACCTTATCGAATTGGGCAACTGGCTTTTCTCTATGGATGTAATGATTGCGGATTATCCGATGCAGATCTATCACTACATCTACAATCCTTGTCACAAAGACAGTCACCCACAGCGCCCACAGCCGATTGGTTAAGCATTAATCATTAATGGGCTAGATTGGCACATTTTATTAGTATAAAAACCACGGTAAAATAGAACAATAAAGCATCTTTTTCTCAATTTCAGAGACCAAGTTCCACTCTTCTACAATGGACCAGTACCCTTCTTGTGGGCCGCGTCCCAGCCAACGAGCAGGCGGTAGTCGCGAGTACGTTCCTTACTGGAAGCGCGCTATCAGGTATTGAACGACCCTGGGACTCGCCGACTCTGCCGCTCTTGGTCAATACTCTTGGGAAGCGCTCAAGAGGGCAACTGAAGTCCTTCTTCACATCGATGGACTCGACTCGGAAACTTCGCGATGCTTTCCACGACTGCCAGCAGTCAACCACAGTTGAAGCCTTCGTCTTTGAGCTTTGCCGCCTCCAGCTGCTCCTGGATCTTTCGTCGGAACAACTCATGGATGTGGAAGAGTGGAACTTGGTATTTGGAAGAGAGAATAAAAAAGATGATTTATTGTTCTATTTTACTGTGGTTTTTATACTAAAAAATGTGCTAATCTTGGCCCATCGTTGATTAATGCTTAACCAATCGGCTGTGAGTGTTGTAGGTGATTTACTTTTGTGATAAGAGTCGGAGATGTAGTAATAGATTGGCGTCGCATGAGCCGCAATCATTACAATGGACCAGTTTATGCGCGGAACCAAGCCACGCATCGGACGAGAACTCTACCTTCGGAATCCAGCCAATTTCGAAAAAGCAATCAAAATCGCAGAGAAGCTCGACGGCGAAGCAAGAAGCAGTCTTGGAAAAAATCGGAAACGCCTACCTTGGATACAACGACATCGTCAACACCCAGGACACGGGCATTGCCGGCAGCAGTAGCAATAAAAAAGAGAAGCGGGCCTAACCAGGATTCGAACCAGGGATCACCTCTAAATCCTCGCAGACGGAAGGGGGGGACTACCCGAAAGAGGTATGTTAACCACTACACTATTAGGCCTACACCTGTGTGGCGACAATTGTATCATCTTGTTTACTTTTGCTTCGGCGGCGCACGTGCCCATGCACGTATGTCGAGGCGCCCTACAAGAAGGGCGTGGCTCTTTTACGGGCTCTTCAGTCGACGCAGCAGGGTTAGCGCGGTAGTGCACGGGGAGAGGAGGAAGTAGCAGTAGCTGTTTAGTGTTCTGCGGTGCCTTGATTTGGTACACGGGATACAGAAGGATAGTCGTGCCAGCACGAGCGGAAGTGCCCCTATGGCTTAGTGGTACAGCATCGCACTTGTAATGCGAAGATCCTTGGTTCGATTCCGAGTGGGGGCAGGCGTCGTCTTTGCCGCTGGCTTTTTGATGTTTGGTTCTCGTTGTGTGTACTAGATTGCATCGACTGCTGCCGTGTTCCTTCGCTGCCGCAGCCTACTCAACGCATTGCATGTTTGTGTGGTTCTCAGCAACCAGTACCCAATCCAAGCTTCTTAACTCTGGGGGTATCCAGCGTTTTTCGGAGTTTCGATCTTTTTCACAAGTCCGCTGATGTTGCTGTTTTTGTCTTTCTTTATCTGTGGACAAACGTACCGAGCGAAAAGCAAAATAGATTATTACGCAGCAGACGAGCCGAAGAAAAAAGAACAAATTGAGTACTAGATAGACAAACATAAACACAAAAATGCCTCGGAGGTCCATCAGTATTTCTGCTGAAGCTTCAAGTGAGTGGACGTTGACTACAACTGCTTTTTAGATTCTATTGGTATGGAATGTCAAACGGCAGATGAAATTATGTTTCTGTGCGCAATTTGTGATATGGCGAAATTCTAAACCTTACGAAAAAACGCAATCGCTAAATGTACCAAGCCGTCCAGCTGAGGCGCTCCCAATTGATTCTAGTTGTCGTTAATCGATTTTGGAAACGTTTCACAGCCATCCCGTGCGGCAAAAGTTGTAGGGCAAGTGAATCGAGAGAGCTAACGAATGAGCAGGTATGCTCGGTCAAAGGAGCGGCCCGAAAAACATACGAAGTGATTGTAGTCCACAGCTCCGAGCAAAGGAGTGGTAGGGGTATTGTTTTTCTTTTTAGGAATTGAGTTAAGCTTTACAGCCGGCTACAGGCCGCAGACCAATGGTCAGACAGAGAGGATGAACCAAACTCTTGAGTAGTATTTACAATGTTATTACTCAAAGTTCGAGGACAATTGGGCTAATCACTTTTGAAAAGAGCAGGATTCGAGCACAATACAACACGAAACGCAGCTACGGGGAAAACCGGATACTTTTTTTGGGCACGGACGAGAAGCATTTGTATCCGACATCGATGAATTGAAAGCAGACTACGAGAAAACTCCCTCAACTACAGACACTGCTGAAATGAACGACGAGTCCTCGGGAATGCCTACGAATTGCAATTGGGAAATCGAAGTTTTATTGCGATCAGAAAGCGCAAGTCGCGCCAAAGTTCACAGTTGGTGATTTAGTTTTAGTTTCTACTGAAGGACTGTTTTCACGTGTGCGAACTCCAAAAAACATTTCCAGAAGAAGTACCAATTGTTGCAAAATATGACTCTTGAATCAAGCTTTTGAAGAGGAATGTGGCAGATAATACTCCAGCTGAGGGAACAAATTGCCAGCGCCACAAAAATATAAACGACCGCAAGTAATATTCAGATAGTCGTGGAGCGAACAGAGCTGATCAATATAGAGTATGATCCGAGAAGCCGTTTTTTTTTTTTTTTGTTGTTGTTTTTTTTTTTTTTTTTTTTTTTTTTGGTTTTTTTATACAAATACGATACGTTGGACGATCCGTTTGGCTAGTGACCAATGTTTCGACGCATACGTAAATTGGGAACATACGTTGACAGGGCATGTCAGAACGGAGATACGACTTACATTATTTTATCTGTCCAGAATATCTAAGCACAACAGGTATACCAGCGACAAAAGGTTTCTCAAGACACAGCTCATAAGCTGTCGAATACTAAAGTGGGCAATAAGATGCCTCCTTCCACATAGCTTCAAAATCCATTATCCATTTAAGAAGTCTTAGCGACCAGTTACGTTGAACTTCTAATCTATCGTTAAAACTCATTATCGGCCTACGCGGTTGACAAGACAGGATAGAGTCACTATGTCCGAGTGGTTAAGGAGTTAGACTCGAATAGGCAAGTATTCGTGGCATCTAATGGGCTCTGCCCGCGCAGGTTCAAATCCTGCTGGTGACGAGGTGTGCGAGGTAGGAGAGTGGAACTCCGACGGGCTCATACGAACAGTAGCGTTGCAACCCGTAGGTCCCAGGATCGAAACCTGGCCTCGCAACTTTTTTGCTCTTACCAGAGCGCTTGAACACTTGATTCAAAAAGTCGGAGACGTGCTCTGGGCAGATGCTGACAGTGCAAGGGAGAGGCGCTAACAAAAGGGAGGTGGGGGGCAAAGGACAAAATGAGAGCAGAGAGCAGAGAGCAGAGAACATACAATGACACGGTACAGCGATGGTGCAGCAAAACAAAAGCGCAGGGCCACATGCGCGCAAAGGTCGTACTGGGAGTCGAACCCAGGTCTCGAGAATCAGAATCTCGCGTGCTAACCGTTACACCATACAACCTTCCTCAGCATCCGTTACGCCGCGAGACGCCCATTTGGCGTGAGCTTAGCGTGATGCGTCTTCACACACTTTACTAGACATAACAGAAGATTGAAGACTGTGTTTTGTACGTAACTGTGCTTGTACCTAGTGCACAACAGATGTTTCTGTTAACCCATCACAGGTATTTGTATTGAGTCCATTGTTTCCTATCCCATTTCTATTTTTTATTTAAAGCTACTACTGACGAACTCGGAAATTAAGAATCAGTCACTACTACCGGCTCTACTAACTGTGCCTGGTGAAACACACTTGTGGCAGACTTTTGTTTCGACTCTTTCCGTTGATAACCTTTCTTGCCCGATGCATGTGAGCTGGCGCTTCTGGCCTTTCTAAGGTTAATTGGGAAGTGCTTTACTTATACTCGTCCCTCAGTCAGATACGAGAACTTGCTTCCTGTAACGAGCCCAAGCTAACGCTGCTGAATTTGTGCTCGTTCAGCATCGACATATACTTGCCTGATGGAAATCTACAGCTTCGTCTCCGTGTGGCTGGCTCTGATCGCGCAAATTACTGTGATCGTGGTGCGCTTGTAGTTAGGCGATTTCTCATCACTGCTAAGCCTGAATTGCAGCATTTCTGTAGTGTGTAAGTCAGAAACAGAACCTGTAATAAAATCATCTTTACTTTCTCAACAGAGCCAAGTTCCGTTCTCGTACATTTGGTTGCGAGGCCCAACAACAATCAGCTCAATCCAGAACAACCATTGACCCACCGATCCACCGACTCAAAGAATCCTTAGGACTTAGAAACAACGACAACAATATAGCAACCTGGACCCATCGAACATCAACAACTCTTGTCCTTGTATTTTATCCGCCCCTCTACCTACGCTAGAAACAACGACCTTATCGAATTGGGCAACTGGCTTTTCTCTATGGATGTAATGATTGCGGATTATCCGATGCAGATCTATCACTACATCTACAATCCTTGTCACAAAGACAGTCACCCACAGCGCCCACAGCCGATTGGTTAAGCATTAATCATTAATGGGCTAGATTGGCACATTTTATTAGTATAAAAACCACGGTAAAATAGAACAATAAAGCATCTTTTTCTCAATTTCAGAGACCAAGTTCCACTCTTCTACAATGGACCAGTACCCTTCTTGTGGGCCGCGTCCCAGCCAACGAGCAGGCGGTAGTCGCGAGTACGTTCCTTACTGGAAGCGCGCTATCAGGTATTGAACGACCCTGGGACTCGCCGACTCTGCCGCTCTTGGTCAATACTCTTGGGAAGCGCTCAAGAGGGCAACTGAAGTCCTTCTTCACATCGATGGACTCGACTCGGAAACTTCGCGATGCTTTCCACGACTGCCAGCAGTCAACCACAGTTGAAGCCTTCGTCTTTGAGCTTTGCCGCCTCCAGCTGCTCCTGGATCTTTCGTCGGAACAACTCATGGATGTGGAAGAGTGGAACTTGGTATTTGGAAGAGAGAATAAAAAAGATGATTTATTGTTCTATTTTACTGTGGTTTTTATACTAAAAAATGTGCTAATCTTGGCCCATCGTTGATTAATGCTTAACCAATCGGCTGTGAGTGTTGTAGGTGATTTACTTTTGTGATAAGAGTCGGAGATGTAGTAATAGATTGGCGTCGCATGAGCCGCAATCATTACAATGGACCAGTTTATGCGCGGAACCAAGCCACGCATCGGACGAGAACTCTACCTTCGGAATCCAGCCAATTTCGAAAAAGCAATCAAAATCGCAGAGAAGCTCGACGGCGAAGCAAGAAGCAGTCTTGGAAAAAATCGGAAACGCCTACCTTGGATACAACGACATCGTCAACACCCAGGACACGGGCATTGCCGGCAGCAGTAGCAATAAAAAAGAGAAGCGGGCCTAACCAGGATTCGAACCAGGGATCACCTCTAAATCCTCGCAGACGGAAGGGGGGGACTACCCGAAAGAGGTATGTTAACCACTACACTATTAGGCCTACACCTGTGTGGCGACAATTGTATCATCTTGTTTACTTTTGCTTCGGCGGCGCACGTGCCCATGCACGTATGTCGAGGCGCCCTACAAGAAGGGCGTGGCTCTTTTACGGGCTCTTCAGTCGACGCAGCAGGGTTAGCGCGGTAGTGCACGGGGAGAGGAGGAAGTAGCAGTAGCTGTTTAGTGTTCTGCGGTGCCTTGATTTGGTACACGGGATACAGAAGGATAGTCGTGCCAGCACGAGCGGAAGTGCCCCTATGGCTTAGTGGTACAGCATCGCACTTGTAATGCGAAGATCCTTGGTTCGATTCCGAGTGGGGGCAGGCGTCGTCTTTGCCGCTGGCTTTTTGATGTTTGGTTCTCGTTGTGTGTACTAGATTGCATCGACTGCTGCCGTGTTCCTTCGCTGCCGCAGCCTACTCAACGCATTGCATGTTTGTGTGGTTCTCAGCAACCAGTACCCAATCCAAGCTTCTTAACTCTGGGGGTATCCAGCGTTTTTCGGAGTTTCGATCTTTTTCACAAGTCCGCTGATGTTGCTGTTTTTGTCTTTCTTTATCTGTGGACAAACGTACCGAGCGAAAAGCAAAATAGATTATTACGCAGCAGACGAGCCGAAGAAAAAAGAACAAATTGAGTACTAGATAGACAAACATAAACACAAAAATGCCTCGGAGGTCCATCAGTATTTCTGCTGAAGCTTCAAGTGAGTGGACGTTGACTACAACTGCTTTTTAGATTCTATTGGTATGGAATGTCAAACGGCAGATGAAATTATGTTTCTGTGCGCAATTTGTGATATGGCGAAATTCTAAACCTTACGAAAAAACGCAATCGCTAAATGTACCAAGCCGTCCAGCTGAGGCGCTCCCAATTGATTCTAGTTGTCGTTAATCGATTTTGGAAACGTTTCACAGCCATCCCGTGCGGCAAAAGTTGTAGGGCAAGTGAATCGAGAGAGCTAACGAATGAGCAGGTATGCTCGGTCAAAGGAGCGGCCCGAAAAACATACGAAGTGATTGTAGTCCACAGCTCCGAGCAAAGGAGTGGTAGGGGTATTGTTTTTCTTTTTAGGAATTGAGTTAAGCTTTACAGCCGGCTACAGGCCGCAGACCAATGGTCAGACAGAGAGGATGAACCAAACTCTTGAGTAGTATTTACAATGTTATTACTCAAAGTTCGAGGACAATTGGGCTAATCACTTTTGAAAAGAGCAGGATTCGAGCACAATACAACACGAAACGCAGCTACGGGGAAAACCGGATACTTTTTTTGGGCACGGACGAGAAGCATTTGTATCCGACATCGATGAATTGAAAGCAGACTACGAGAAAACTCCCTCAACTACAGACACTGCTGAAATGAACGACGAGTCCTCGGGAATGCCTACGAATTGCAATTGGGAAATCGAAGTTTTATTGCGATCAGAAAGCGCAAGTCGCGCCAAAGTTCACAGTTGGTGATTTAGTTTTAGTTTCTACTGAAGGACTGTTTTCACGTGTGCGAACTCCAAAAAACATTTCCAGAAGAAGTACCAATTGTTGCAAAATATGACTCTTGAATCAAGCTTTTGAAGAGGAATGTGGCAGATAATACTCCAGCTGAGGGAACAAATTGCCAGCGCCACAAAAATATAAACGACCGCAAGTAATATTCAGATAGTCGTGGAGCGAACAGAGCTGATCAATATAGAGTATGATCCGAGAAGCCGTTTTTTTTTTTTTTTGTTGTTGTTTTTTTTATACAAATACGATACGTTGGACGATCCGTTTGGCTAGTGACCAATGTTTCGACGCATACGTAAATTGGGAACATACGTTGACAGGGCATGTCAGAACGGAGATACGACTTACATTATTTTATCTGTCCAGAATATCTAAGCACAACAGGTATACCAGCGACAAAAGGTTTCTCAAGACACAGCTCATAAGCTGTCGAATACTAAAGTGGGCAATAAGATGCCTCCTTCCACATAGCTTCAAAATCCATTATCCATTTAAGAAGTCTTAGCGACCAGTTACGTTGAACTTCTAATCTATCGTTAAAACTCATTATCGGCCTACGCGGTTGACAAGACAGGATAGAGTCACTATGTCCGAGTGGTTAAGGAGTTAGACTCGAATAGGCAAGTATTCGTGGCATCTAATGGGCTCTGCCCGCGCAGGTTCAAATCCTGCTGGTGACGAGGTGTGCGAGGTAGGAGAGTGGAACTCCGACGGGCTCATACGAACAGTAGCGTTGCAACCCGTAGGTCCCAGGATCGAAACCTGGCCTCGCAACTTTTTTGCTCTTACCAGAGCGCTTGAACACTTGATTCAAAAAGTCGGAGACGTGCTCTGGGCAGATGCTGACAGTGCAAGGGAGAGGCGCTAACAAAAGGGAGGTGGGGGGCAAAGGACAAAATGAGAGCAGAGAGCAGAGAGCAGAGAGCAGAGAACATACAATGACACGGTACAGCGATGGTGCAGCAAAACAAAAGCGCAGGGCCACATGCGCGCAAAGGTCGTACTGGGAGTCGAACCCAGGTCTCGAGAATCAGAATCTCGCGTGCTAACCGTTACACCATACAACCTTCCTCAGCATCCGTTACGCCGCGAGACGCCCATTTGGCGTGAGCTTAGCGTGATGCGTCTTCACACACTTTACTAGACATAACAGAAGATTGAAGACTGTGTTTTGTACGTAACTGTGCTTGTACCTAGTGCACAACAGATGTTTCTGTTAACCCATCACAGGTATTTGTATTGAGTCCATTGTTTCCTATCCCATTTCTATTTTTTATTTAAAGCTACTACTGACGAACTCGGAAATTAAGAATCAGTCACTACTACCGGCTCTACTAACTGTGCCTGGTGAAACACACTTGTGGCAGACTTTTGTTTCGACTCTTTCCGTTGATAACCTTTCTTGCCCGATGCATGTGAGCTGGCGCTTCTGGCCTTTCTAAGGTTAATTGGGAAGTGCTTTACTTATACTCGTCCCTCAGTCAGATACGAGAACTTGCTTCCTGTAACGAGCCCAAGCTAACGCTGCTGAATTTGTGCTCGTTCAGCATCGACATATACTTGCCTGATGGAAATCTACAGCTTCGTCTCCGTGTGGCTGGCTCTGATCGCGCAAATTACTGTGATCGTGGTGCGCTTGTAGTTAGGCGATTTCTCATCACTGCTAAGCCTGAATTGCAGCATTTCTGTAGTGTGTAAGTCAGAAACAGAACCTGTAATAAAATCATCTTTACTTTCTCAACAGAGCCAAGTTCCGTTCTCGTACATTTGGTTGCGAGGCCCAACAACAATCAGCTCAATCCAGAACAACCATTGACCCACCGATCCACCGACTCAAAGAATCCTTAGGACTTAGAAACAACGACAACAATATAGCAACCTGGACCCATCGAACATCAACAACTCTTGTCCTTGTATTTTATCCGCCCCTCTACCTACGCTAGAAACAACGACCTTATCGAATTGGGCAACTGGCTTTTCTCTATGGATGTAATGATTGCGGATTATCCGATGCAGATCTATCACTACATCTACAATCCTTGTCACAAAGACAGTCACCCACAGCGCCCACAGCCGATTGGTTAAGCATTAATCATTAATGGGCTAGATTGGCACATTTTATTAGTATAAAAACCACGGTAAAATAGAACAATAAAGCATCTTTTTCTCAATTTCAGAGACCAAGTTCCACTCTTCTACAATGGACCAGTACCCTTCTTGTGGGCCGCGTCCCAGCCAACGAGCAGGCGGTAGTCGCGAGTACGTTCCTTACTGGAAGCGCGCTATCAGGTATTGAACGACCCTGGGACTCGCCGACTCTGCCGCTCTTGGTCAATACTCTTGGGAAGCGCTCAAGAGGGCAACTGAAGTCCTTCTTCACATCGATGGACTCGACTCGGAAACTTCGCGATGCTTTCCACGACTGCCAGCAGTCAACCACAGTTGAAGCCTTCGTCTTTGAGCTTTGCCGCCTCCAGCTGCTCCTGGATCTTTCGTCGGAACAACTCATGGATGTGGAAGAGTGGAACTTGGTATTTGGAAGAGAGAATAAAAAAGATGATTTATTGTTCTATTTTACTGTGGTTTTTATACTAAAAAATGTGCTAATCTTGGCCCATCGTTGATTAATGCTTAACCAATCGGCTGTGAGTGTTGTAGGTGATTTACTTTTGTGATAAGAGTCGGAGATGTAGTAATAGATTGGCGTCGCATGAGCCGCAATCATTACAATGGACCAGTTTATGCGCGGAACCAAGCCACGCATCGGACGAGAACTCTACCTTCGGAATCCAGCCAATTTCGAAAAAGCAATCAAAATCGCAGAGAAGCTCGACGGCGAAGCAAGAAGCAGTCTTGGAAAAAATCGGAAACGCCTACCTTGGATACAACGACATCGTCAACACCCAGGACACGGGCATTGCCGGCAGCAGTAGCAATAAAAAAGAGAAGCGGGCCTAACCAGGATTCGAACCAGGGATCACCTCTAAATCCTCGCAGACGGAAGGGGGGGACTACCCGAAAGAGGTATGTTAACCACTACACTATTAGGCCTACACCTGTGTGGCGACAATTGTATCATCTTGTTTACTTTTGCTTCGGCGGCGCACGTGCCCATGCACGTATGTCGAGGCGCCCTACAAGAAGGGCGTGGCTCTTTTACGGGCTCTTCAGTCGACGCAGCAGGGTTAGCGCGGTAGTGCACGGGGAGAGGAGGAAGTAGCAGTAGCTGTTTAGTGTTCTGCGGTGCCTTGATTTGGTACACGGGATACAGAAGGATAGTCGTGCCAGCACGAGCGGAAGTGCCCCTATGGCTTAGTGGTACAGCATCGCACTTGTAATGCGAAGATCCTTGGTTCGATTCCGAGTGGGGGCAGGCGTCGTCTTTGTCGCTGGCTTTTTGATGTTTGGTTCTCGTTGTGTGTACTAGATTGCATCGACTGCTGCCGTGTTCCTTCGCTGCCGCAGCCTACTCAACGCATTGCATGTTTGTGTGGTTCTCAGCAACCAGTACCCAATCCAAGCTTCTTAACTCTGGGGGTATCCAGCGTTTTTCGGAGTTTCGATCTTTTTCACAAGTCCGCTGATGTTGCTGTTTTTGTCTTTCTTTATCTGTGGACAAACGTACCGAGCGAAAAGCAAAATAGATTATTACGCAGCAGACGAGCCGAAGAAAAAAGAACAAATTGAGTACTAGATAGACAAACATAAACACAAAAATGCCTCGGAGGTCCATCAGTATTTCTGCTGAAGCTTCAAGTGAGTGGACGTTGACTACAACTGCTTTTTAGATTCTATTGGTATGGAATGTCAAACGGCAGATGAAAGTATGTTTCTGCGTGCCCGAATATGCGAGATGGCGAAATTATAAACGTTACAGAATAATGCAACCGCTAAATGTACCAAGTCATCGTCCAGCTAAAGGCGCTCTCAATTGATTTTCTTACTGATTTGCCGAAAGCTGAATTTTTGATTCGATCTTAGTTATCGTTAATCGATTCTTGAAAGATTTCTGGAAACGTTTCACAGCCATCCCGTGCGGCAAAAGTTGTAGGGCAAGTGAATCGAGAGAGCTAACGAATGAGCAGGTATGCTCGGTCAAAGGAGCGGCCCGAAAAACATACGAAGTGATTGTAGTCCACAGCTCCGAGCAAAGGAGTGGTAGGGGTATTGTTTTTCTTTTTAGGAATTGAGTTAAGCTTTACAGCCGGCTACAGGCCGCAGACCAATGGTCAGACAGAGAGGATGAACCAAACTCTTGAGTAGTATTTACAATGTTATTACTCAAAGTTCGAGGACAATTGGGCTAATCACTTTTGAAAAGAGCAGGATTCGAGCACAATACAACACGAAACGCAGCTACGGGGAAAACCGGATACTTTTTTTGGGCACGGACGAGAAGCATTTGTATCCGACATCGATGAATTGAAAGCAGACTACGAGAAAACTCCCTCAACTACAGACACTGCTGAAATGAACGACGAGTCCTCGGGAATGCCTACGAATTGCAATTGGGAAATCGAAGTTTTATTGCGATCAGAAAGCGCAAGTCGCGCCAAAGTTCACAGTTGGTGATTTAGTTTTAGTTTCTACTGAAGGACTGTTTTCACGTGTGCGAACTCCAAAAAACATTTCCAGAAGAAGTACCAATTGTTGCAAAATATGACTCTTGAATCAAGCTTTTGAAGAGGAATGTGGCAGATAATACTCCAGCTGAGGGAACAAATTGCCAGCGCCACAAAAATATAAACGACCGCAAGTAATATTCAGATAGTCGTGGAGCGAACAGAGCTGATCAATATAGAGTATGATCCGAGAAGCCGTTTTTTTTTTTTTTTGTTGTTGTTTTTTTTTTTTTTTTTTTTTTTTTTGGTTTTTTTATACAAATACGATACGTTGGACGATCCGTTTGGCTAGTGACCAATGTTTCGACGCATACGTAAATTGGGAACATACGTTGACAGGGCATGTCAGAACGGAGATACGACTTACATTATTTTATCTGTCCAGAATATCTAAGCACAACAGGTATACCAGCGACAAAAGGTTTCTCAAGACACAGCTCATAAGCTGTCGAATACTAAAGTGGGCAATAAGATGCCTCCTTCCACATAGCTTCAAAATCCATTATCCATTTAAGAAGTCTTAGCGACCAGTTACGTTGAACTTCTAATCTATCGTTAAAACTCATTATCGGCCTACGCGGTTGACAAGACAGGATAGAGTCACTATGTCCGAGTGGTTAAGGAGTTAGACTCGAATAGGCAAGTATTCGTGGCATCTAATGGGCTCTGCCCGCGCAGGTTCAAATCCTGCTGGTGACGAGGTGTGCGAGGTAGGAGAGTGGAACTCCGACGGGCTCATACGAACAGTAGCGTTGCAACCCGTAGGTCCCAGGATCGAAACCTGGCCTCGCAACTTTTTTGCTCTTACCAGAGCGCTTGAACACTTGATTCAAAAAGTCGGAGACGTGCTCTGGGCAGATGCTGACAGTGCAAGGGAGAGGCGCTAACAAAAGGGAGGTGGGGGGCAAAGGACAAAATGAGAGCAGAGAGCAGAGAGCAGAGAGCAGAGAACATACAATGACACGGTACAGCGATGGTGCAGCAAAACAAAAGCGCAGGGCCACATGCGCGCAAAGGTCGTACTGGGAGTCGAACCCAGGTCTCGAGAATCAGAATCTCGCGTGCTAACCGTTACACCATACAACCTTCCTCAGCATCCGTTACGCCGCGAGACGCCCATTTGGCGTGAGCTTAGCGTGATGCGTCTTCACACACTTTACTAGACATAACAGAAGATTGAAGACTGTGTTTTGTACGTAACTGTGCTTGTACCTAGTGCACAACAGATGTTTCTGTTAACCCATCACAGGTATTTGTATTGAGTCCATTGTTTCCTATCCCATTTCTATTTTTTATTTAAAGCTACTACTGACGAACTCGGAAATTAAGAATCAGTCACTACTACCGGCTCTACTAACTGTGCCTGGTGAAACACACTTGTGGCAGACTTTTGTTTCGACTCTTTCCGTTGATAACCTTTCTTGCCCGATGCATGTGAGCTGGCGCTTCTGGCCTTTCTAAGGTTAATTGGGAAGTGCTTTACTTATACTCGTCCCTCAGTCAGATACGAGAACTTGCTTCCTGTAACGAGCCCAAGCTAACGCTGCTGAATTTGTGCTCGTTCAGCATCGACATATACTTGCCTGATGGAAATCTACAGCTTCGTCTCCGTGTGGCTGGCTCTGATCGCGCAAATTACTGTGATCGTGGTGCGCTTGTAGTTAGGCGATTTCTCATCACTGCTAAGCCTGAATTGCAGCATTTCTGTAGTGTGTAAGTCAGAAACAGAACCTGTAATAAAATCATCTTTACTTTCTCAACAGAGCCAAGTTCCGTTCTCGTACATTTGGTTGCGAGGCCCAACAACAATCAGCTCAATCCAGAACAACCATTGACCCACCGATCCACCGACTCAAAGAATCCTTAGGACTTAGAAACAACGACAACAATATAGCAACCTGGACCCATCGAACATCAACAACTCTTGTCCTTGTATTTTATCCGCCCCTCTACCTACGCTAGAAACAACGACCTTATCGAATTGGGCAACTGGCTTTTCTCTATGGATGTAATGATTGCGGATTATCCGATGCAGATCTATCACTACATCTACAATCCTTGTCACAAAGACAGTCACCCACAGCGCCCACAGCCGATTGGTTAAGCATTAATCATTAATGGGCTAGATTGGCACATTTTATTAGTATAAAAACCACGGTAAAATAGAACAATAAAGCATCTTTTTCTCAATTTCAGAGACCAAGTTCCACTCTTCTACAATGGACCAGTACCCTTCTTGTGGGCCGCGTCCCAGCCAACGAGCAGGCGGTAGTCGCGAGTACGTTCCTTACTGGAAGCGCGCTATCAGGTATTGAACGACCCTGGGACTCGCCGACTCTGCCGCTCTTGGTCAATACTCTTGGGAAGCGCTCAAGAGGGCAACTGAAGTCCTTCTTCACATCGATGGACTCGACTCGGAAACTTCGCGATGCTTTCCACGACTGCCAGCAGTCAACCACAGTTGAAGCCTTCGTCTTTGAGCTTTGCCGCCTCCAGCTGCTCCTGGATCTTTCGTCGGAACAACTCATGGATGTGGAAGAGTGGAACTTGGTATTTGGAAGAGAGAATAAAAAAGATGATTTATTGTTCTATTTTACTGTGGTTTTTATACTAAAAAATGTGCTAATCTTGGCCCATCGTTGATTAATGCTTAACCAATCGGCTGTGAGTGTTGTAGGTGATTTACTTTTGTGATAAGAGTCGGAGATGTAGTAATAGATTGGCGTCGCATGAGCCGCAATCATTACAATGGACCAGTTTATGCGCGGAACCAAGCCACGCATCGGACGAGAACTCTACCTTCGGAATCCAGCCAATTTCGAAAAAGCAATCAAAATCGCAGAGAAGCTCGACGGCGAAGCAAGAAGCAGTCTTGGAAAAAATCGGAAACGCCTACCTTGGATACAACGACATCGTCAACACCCAGGACACGGGCATTGCCGGCAGCAGTAGCAATAAAAAAGAGAAGCGGGCCTAACCAGGATTCGAACCAGGGATCACCTCTAAATCCTCGCAGACGGAAGGGGGGGACTACCCGAAAGAGGTATGTTAACCACTACACTATTAGGCCTACACCTGTGTGGCGACAATTGTATCATCTTGTTTACTTTTGCTTCGGCGGCGCACGTGCCCATGCACGTATGTCGAGGCGCCCTACAAGAAGGGCGTGGCTCTTTTACGGGCTCTTCAGTCGACGCAGCAGGGTTAGCGCGGTAGTGCACGGGGAGAGGAGGAAGTAGCAGTAGCTGTTTAGTGTTCTGCGGTGCCTTGATTTGGTACACGGGATACAGAAGGATAGTCGTGCCAGCACGAGCGGAAGTGCCCCTATGGCTTAGTGGTACAGCATCGCACTTGTAATGCGAAGATCCTTGGTTCGATTCCGAGTGGGGGCAGGCGTCGTCTTTGTCGCTGGCTTTTTGATGTTTGGTTCTCGTTGTGTGTACTAGATTGCATCGACTGCTGCCGTGTTCCTTCGCTGCCGCAGCCTACTCAACGCATTGCATGTTTGTGTGGTTCTCAGCAACCAGTACCCAATCCAAGCTTCTTAACTCTGGGGGTATCCAGCGTTTTTCGGAGTTTCGATCTTTTTCACAAGTCCGCTGATGTTGCTGTTTTTGTCTTTCTTTATCTGTGGACAAACGTACCGAGCGAAAAGCAAAATAGATTATTACGCAGCAGACGAGCCGAAGAAAAAAGAACAAATTGAGTACTAGATAGACAAACATAAACACAAAAATGCCTCGGAGGTCCATCAGTATTTCTGCTGAAGCTTCAAGTGAGTGGACGTTGACTACAACTGCTTTTTAGATTCTATTGGTATGGAATGTCAAACGGCAGATGAAATTATGTTTCTGTGCGCAATTTGTGATATGGCGAAATTCTAAACCTTACGAAAAAACGCAATCGCTAAATGTACCAAGCCGTCCAGCTGAGGCGCTCCCAATTGATTCTAGTTGTCGTTAATCGATTTTGGAAACGTTTCACAGCCATCCCGTGCGGCAAAAGTTGTAGGGCAAGTGAATCGAGAGAGCTAACGAATGAGCAGGTATGCTCGGTCAAAGGAGCGGCCCGAAAAACATACGAAGTGATTGTAGTCCACAGCTCCGAGCAAAGGAGTGGTAGGGGTATTGTTTTTCTTTTTAGGAATTGAGTTAAGCTTTACAGCCGGCTACAGGCCGCAGACCAATGGTCAGACAGAGAGGATGAACCAAACTCTTGAGTAGTATTTACAATGTTATTACTCAAAGTTCGAGGACAATTGGGCTAATCACTTTTGAAAAGAGCAGGATTCGAGCACAATACAACACGAAACGCAGCTACGGGGAAAACCGGATACTTTTTTTGGGCACGGACGAGAAGCATTTGTATCCGACATCGATGAATTGAAAGCAGACTACGAGAAAACTCCCTCAACTACAGACACTGCTGAAATGAACGACGAGTCCTCGGGAATGCCTACGAATTGCAATTGGGAAATCGAAGTTTTATTGCGATCAGAAAGCGCAAGTCGCGCCAAAGTTCACAGTTGGTGATTTAGTTTTAGTTTCTACTGAAGGACTGTTTTCACGTGTGCGAACTCCAAAAAACATTTCCAGAAGAAGTACCAATTGTTGCAAAATATGACTCTTGAATCAAGCTTTTGAAGAGGAATGTGGCAGATAATACTCCAGCTGAGGGAACAAATTGCCAGCGCCACAAAAATATAAACGACCGCAAGTAATATTCAGATAGTCGTGGAGCGAACAGAGCTGATCAATATAGAGTATGATCCGAGAAGCCGTTTTTTTTTTTTTTTGTTGTTGTTTTTTTTTTTTTTTTTTTTGTTGTTGTTTTTTTTATACAAATACGATACGTTGGACGATCCGTTTGGCTAGTGACCAATGTTTCGACGCATACGTAAATTGGGAACATACGTTGACAGGGCATGTCAGAACGGAGATACGACTTACATTATTTTATCTGTCCAGAATATCTAAGCACAACAGGTATACCAGCGACAAAAGGTTTCTCAAGACACAGCTCATAAGCTGTCGAATACTAAAGTGGGCAATAAGATGCCTCCTTCCACATAGCTTCAAAATCCATTATCCATTTAAGAAGTCTTAGCGACCAGTTACGTTGAACTTCTAATCTATCGTTAAAACTCATTATCGGCCTACGCGGTTGACAAGACAGGATAGAGTCACTATGTCCGAGTGGTTAAGGAGTTAGACTCGAATAGGCAAGTATTCGTGGCATCTAATGGGCTCTGCCCGCGCAGGTTCAAATCCTGCTGGTGACGAGGTGTGCGAGGTAGGAGAGTGGAACTCCGACGGGCTCATACGAACAGTAGCGTTGCAACCCGTAGGTCCCAGGATCGAAACCTGGCCTCGCAACTTTTTTGCTCTTACCAGAGCGCTTGAACACTTGATTCAAAAAGTCGGAGACGTGCTCTGGGCAGATGCTGACAGTGCAAGGGAGAGGCGCTAACAAAAGGGAGGTGGGGGGCAAAGGACAAAATGAGAGCAGAGAGCAGAGAGCAGAGAGCAGAGAACATACAATGACACGGTACAGCGATGGTGCAGCAAAACAAAAGCGCAGGGCCACATGCGCGCAAAGGTCGTACTGGGAGTCGAACCCAGGTCTCGAGAATCAGAATCTCGCGTGCTAACCGTTACACCATACAACCTTCCTCAGCATCCGTTACGCCGCGAGACGCCCATTTGGCGTGAGCTTAGCGTGATGCGTCTTCACACACTTTACTAGACATAACAGAAGATTGAAGACTGTGTTTTGTACGTAACTGTGCTTGTACCTAGTGCACAACAGATGTTTCTGTTAACCCATCACAGGTATTTGTATTGAGTCCATTGTTTCCTATCCCATTTCTATTTTTTATTTAAAGCTACTACTGACGAACTCGGAAATTAAGAATCAGTCACTACTACCGGCTCTACTAACTGTGCCTGGTGAAACACACTTGTGGCAGACTTTTGTTTCGACTCTTTCCGTTGATAACCTTTCTTGCCCGATGCATGTGAGCTGGCGCTTCTGGCCTTTCTAAGGTTAATTGGGAAGTGCTTTACTTATACTCGTCCCTCAGTCAGATA
The DNA here is from genome assembly GCA_032882995.1 of Schizosaccharomyces versatilis (nom. inval.). Lineage (NCBI taxonomy): Eukaryota > Fungi > Ascomycota > Schizosaccharomycetes > Schizosaccharomycetales > Schizosaccharomycetaceae > Schizosaccharomyces > Schizosaccharomyces versatilis (nom. inval.). The sequence goes on along the minus strand of CP130699.1, from coordinate 1,170,635 downwards.
CGAGAACTTGCTTCCTGTAACGAGCCCAAGCTAACGCTGCTGAATTTGTGCTCGTTCAGCATCGACATATACTTGCCTGATGGAAATCTACAGCTTCGTCTCCGTGTGGCTGGCTCTGATCGCGCAAATTACTGTGATCGTGGTGCGCTTGTAGTTAGGCGATTTCTCATCACTGCTAAGCCTGAATTGCAGCATTTCTGTAGTGTGTAAGTCAGAAACAGAACCTGTAATAAAATCATCTTTACTTTCTCAACAGAGCCAAGTTCCGTTCTCGTACATTTGGTTGCGAGGCCCAACAACAATCAGCTCAATCCAGAACAACCATTGACCCACCGATCCACCGACTCAAAGAATCCTTAGGACTTAGAAACAACGACAACAATATAGCAACCTGGACCCATCGAACATCAACAACTCTTGTCCTTGTATTTTATCCGCCCCTCTACCTACGCTAGAAACAACGACCTTATCGAATTGGGCAACTGGCTTTTCTCTATGGATGTAATGATTGCGGATTATCCGATGCAGATCTATCACTACATCTACAATCCTTGTCACAAAGACAGTCACCCACAGCGCCCACAGCCGATTGGTTAAGCATTAATCATTAATGGGCTAGATTGGCACATTTTATTAGTATAAAAACCACGGTAAAATAGAACAATAAAGCATCTTTTTCTCAATTTCAGAGACCAAGTTCCACTCTTCTACAATGGACCAGTACCCTTCTTGTGGGCCGCGTCCCAGCCAACGAGCAGGCGGTAGTCGCGAGTACGTTCCTTACTGGAAGCGCGCTATCAGGTATTGAACGACCCTGGGACTCGCCGACTCTGCCGCTCTTGGTCAATACTCTTGGGAAGCGCTCAAGAGGGCAACTGAAGTCCTTCTTCACATCGATGGACTCGACTCGGAAACTTCGCGATGCTTTCCACGACTGCCAGCAGTCAACCACAGTTGAAGCCTTCGTCTTTGAGCTTTGCCGCCTCCAGCTGCTCCTGGATCTTTCGTCGGAACAACTCATGGATGTGGAAGAGTGGAACTTGGTATTTGGAAGAGAGAATAAAAAAGATGATTTATTGTTCTATTTTACTGTGGTTTTTATACTAAAAAATGTGCTAATCTTGGCCCATCGTTGATTAATGCTTAACCAATCGGCTGTGAGTGTTGTAGGTGATTTACTTTTGTGATAAGAGTCGGAGATGTAGTAATAGATTGGCGTCGCATGAGCCGCAATCATTACAATGGACCAGTTTATGCGCGGAACCAAGCCACGCATCGGACGAGAACTCTACCTTCGGAATCCAGCCAATTTCGAAAAAGCAATCAAAATCGCAGAGAAGCTCGACGGCGAAGCAAGAAGCAGTCTTGGAAAAAATCGGAAACGCCTACCTTGGATACAACGACATCGTCAACACCCAGGACACGGGCATTGCCGGCAGCAGTAGCAATAAAAAAGAGAAGCGGGCCTAACCAGGATTCGAACCAGGGATCACCTCTAAATCCTCGCAGACGGAAGGGGGGGACTACCCGAAAGAGGTATGTTAACCACTAACTATTAGGCCTACACCTGTGTGGCGACAATTGTATCATCTTGTTTACTTTTGCTTCGGCGGCGCACGTGCCCATGCACGTATGTCGAGGCGCCCTACAAGAAGGGCGTGGCTCTTTTACGGGCTCTTCAGTCGACGCAGCAGGGTTAGCGCGGTAGTGCACGGGGAGAGGAGGAAGTAGCAGTAGCTGTTTAGTGTTCTGCGGTGCCTTGATTTGGTACACGGGATACAGAAGGATAGTCGTGCCAGCACGAGCGGAAGTGCCCCTATGGCTTAGTGGTACAGCATCGCACTTGTAATGCGAAGATCCTTGGTTCGATTCCGAGTGGGGGCAGGCGTCGTCTTTGCCGCTGGCTTTTTGATGTTTGGTTCTCGTTGTGTGTACTAGATTGCATCGACTGCTGCCGTGTTCCTTCGCTGCCGCAGCCTACTCAACGCATTGCATGTTTGTGTGGTTCTCAGCAACCAGTACCCAATCCAAGCTTCTTAACTCTGGGGGTATCCAGCGTTTTTCGGAGTTTCGATCTTTTTCACAAGTCCGCTGATGTTTGTAAGAGAGTGGAACTTGGTTCTTTTGGAAAATTAAAGGTGCTTTTATTGTAGTTTCTGTTACTGGCTTAAATACTATGGAAATGCAGCAATAAGGCTTAGAAATGACGAGAGATTGCCTAATTGCAAGCATACGATAAAGATAACAATATTGCGTGAGTCTTGCGTGCTAAGAACCAGCCACGCGGAGATAGGAACGCTGATATCCGTCTGGGAAGAGTATATCAATGCAGGAACGAGCGCAAGTTCAGTAGAATTTACTTGGCTCGTTACACTCTCCCCTCCTTAAAACTTGACTTCATCAATTCGAAGCGGCGGATGTCTCGTGGATCTAGAGTCTGCGGGAGTTCCCATGTGTCGTCTTCTTCGGGTGATCCCCACCAGTGAACTAGATAGTGTTTGTCCGTATCAATAAATCCTTCTTGTAAAATTGTTCCTCGTTTGGGTTCCTCGACTATTTCGTCGGTTTCCGGTTGTGTAGCTTCTTCTGGCAGAGGTCCATGCCAGCGCTTGACTCGGCTAATGTTCACGACAGGATGTGCCCGTGATCCTTCGGGGAACTTGAGTGTCACGGTGTTGGGACTTGGTTTGTCTGTGACAAGGAACGGTCCGTCGTAGAGTCTTTCCAGCTTGGGGAAGCTTGTTTTGCGGCGTTGGAGTAAGACGTGGGTTCCTGGTGTAATGTCCTCGTCAACAGCTCTTCTGCGTGCATCTGCGATTCTCCGCTGTTCTTCTTGAGCTCCGTGGATGGTGTCCTTGATCCGAGTAATAATATCGCTGAGGTTCTCCAAGTAGGTGTCCGATGCGGGGTTTGTGCTCGGGTTTGCCACTGTAAGTCCCGTTGGTCGGAATCCGTAGTTGGCTTCGAAGGGGGAAACTCCAATGGACGAATGCGGTGTGTCGTTGTAAGCGTATTCTATTGCCGGCAGTGCCGACTCCCATTGTTCTGCGTGGTCCAAGGTGTAGTTCCTAAGCATCGTTTTGATTGTACGAATGGTGCGCTCCGATTGTCCGTCCGTTTGGGGGTGGTTCGTGGTAGACATGAGCAGCTTTGTTCCCAGCTGTCGTTGAAGTGCCTGCCAAAAGCGGGAACGGAAGCGAGGGTCTCTGTCCGAGACGATAGATTGTGGTCTTCCGTGGATCCTGAAGATGTTTTCGAAGAACAAGTCGGCGACCTGTTGTGCCGTCACTGTTTCCTTGCACGGGACTAAGTGTACCATCTTAGTCAATCGGTCCGTAATGACCAAGAGGAAGTCGTTGCCGTTTTTGCTTGAAGTCGGCAATGGTCCAGTGAAGTCCATGGCAATGGATTGCCAGGGGAGCGAAGGGATTTCCATCGGTTGTAGGAGTCCTTGGGGCCTTTGGTTTGAGGACTTTGAAACCTGGCATTGCGGGCATTTTTTAGTCCAGTCCTCAACGTCCTTTGTCATCCGCGGCCAGTAGAACGAGCGTGCTAGTTTGGCGTAAGTCCTGTTGGAACCGAAGTGTCCAGCGATCGGTGAGTCGTGGTGATCGTGGAGTAGTTTATCCTTGTTGTTTTTTCCTGCGACGCAGAGTCTCCAGTCGCTTTCCGAGTTGTTCCTGAAGAATAGTAGTCCGTTCTCCCACTTGTATTTTTCGATTGGTGTGTTGTGCGGGTCCTCGTTTCCCGCTCGTAGATTGTCGATAATGTCCTTGAAGTCCTTAGTGTCTTCCGTGTCGTAAGCATTACGGATGTTGTCCAGGTCTTCTTCGTCGGGGATAGGCGCGATGGCGCTAATGTTGATCCGTGATAGTGTGTCGGCGACGACATTCTCTTTTCCTTCCTTGTAAATAATCTCCATGTCAAAGTCGGCGAGGAAGTCAATCCAGCGGCGTTGCCGGTTGTTTAGGTTCTTCTGGGTATGCAGGTGTTGCAGCGAGCGGTGGTCCGTGTAGACCGTGAACTTCTTGCCGAGGAGGAATGGGCGCCATTTCTTTAGGGCATGAATAATGGCCAGGAGTTCCTTGTCGTGCACGGGGTAGTTAAGTTCGTGTACGTTGAGTTTTGCCGACTCAAAGGCGCACGGATGTCCGTCCTGTGTAAGCACTGCGCCTACTGCCTTTGCGTCCTCGCTGGCGTCGGTGCTGACTTCGAAGTCTCCATGGGGGTCCGGCACCTTTAGGCATGGTGCAGAGCAGAGATCCTGTTTGAGTCTGTTGAACGCCTTTTGCATCTCTTGAGTCCATGAAAGTTTTCTTGTATTTGGCGATGTTTTGCTGGAGCCGCTGTGTTCCGAAAGTGGGGCGGCTATGTTGGAGAAGTTCCGCACGAATTTTTTGTAAAAATTTGCTAGCCCAAGAAAGGACTGCAAGTCTTTGACGGTCTTGGGGGCTGGGAAGTGTTTGACCGCGTCCACAAGTTTTGGGTTTGTTTTGATAATCCCGCCGCCCACAACGTATCCTAGGTAGTCGATTTCTTTCTGAAAGAAGCTGCACTTTTTGCGGTTGGCGTATAATTTGTTTTGTCGGAGTCGTCTGATCACTGTTTCCAGGTGTTGTTTGTGTGTCTTCTCATCCGGGGAAAATACTAGAATATCGTCCAAGTAGACAATGACGCAAGTGTCCAGGAGGTCGCGAAATATGTCGTTCATCAGCGTTTGGAAGGTCGCTGGGGCGTTTGTCAGTCCAAATGGCATCACTTTGAATTCGTAGTGGCCATAGCGGGTGCGGAATGCTGTTTTGTAGCAGTCTTCTGCAGCGACTCTGATTTGGTGGTACCCTGATTTGAGGTCCAGTTTGCTGAATACCCGTGCGTTGTAGATCCGGTCTAGTAACTCGTCGATGAGAGGTAGTGCGTAGCGGTTCTTTATCGTCTGATCATTGAGTGCGCGGTAGTCGATGCACATGCGCAATGATCCGTCCTTCTTTTTGGCGAATAGTACCGGTGCTCCGTACGGTGATGTAGATGGTGCGATCTTGCCGCCTTTGCTTAGTTCTTCCAGTTGTTTTCGCAGTTCTTGCAGCTCCGGCTGCGACAGTCTGTAGATGTTCCGGTGCACTGGTTGTGCTCCTGGGGCAAGGGGGATGCGGTGATCGACCGAGCGCTTGGGCGGAAGTCCTGAGGGGAGCTCGTCGACAAAGACGTCCGGGTATTCCTTAGTGATTCGTTGGTTGGTTTCGTCTGTTTCCGTGGTGGTTTCTTCCGTGTCAGAGTCGTCCGTGAAGGAGAGAGTTGCGTTGAGAATAAGGTTCGTTGGTTGTATCAATGTCTTGCTCATGGTTTTTCGAGACACGACGTCGATGGGTCCGATGATGAGAGGCGCCACTGTTTCCGATCCTAGGGTGAAGGGCACGTAAGATCCGTTGATAAGTGCGCCGTGGCGGTGTTGGTCCAGGGTCACTTTGAGTTCGCGCCAAAAGGGGATTCCGAGAATGACGTCGAAGCCGCCAAGGGTTGGCAGCACGAAGAATGATTTGGCCACGGTTGTGTTTCCGATGTTGATTTGTAGTTCCTCTGTTTGTTCCATGATGTTTATTTGCTCCTTAGTGTCTGTGGCGAGTTGCACAACGCGGGGCTTGATTTCCCGGGTTGGTAGAAGCAGGCGCTGTGCGACTTCCTTGGAGATCATGTATGAAGAGCATCCTGTGTCCAGTAGTGCTCGGCAGGGGTGTCCTTCGATTTCGCATTTGATGCATGGTGTTGCCTCCACTGGTGGTGCTTGTGTCCAGAGGCGTCCGCTGAATAACATAGGTTCCCCGTCTCCGCCCTCCGCCAATCCGGCATAGTCTCCCAACCTCATTTTATTGCTACTGCTGCCGGCAATGCCCGTATCCTGGGTGTTGTCGTTGTCGTTGTTTTCGCTTCGAAATTGAAGCGAATTAATGTTGGTTGTTCTAGGGTTGGGCCTAGAACTGTTGCTGTTGAAGCTATTGTTGTTGTTGTTGTTGTTGAAATATTTGGGGCAGAATCGGGCAATGTGCCCGACTTGCCGGCAGCGGTAGCATCTTCCTTCGTTGTACATCCTGAGGCGATCCTCGGCGGTGAGAGGTTTGAGGCGGAGGGCGTCGACCTGCATTGGGTCATCTGTGGCAGCTGGGGTGTTGGCAGGGTTCCAAGCGTTGAATCCGTTGTATCCGGGGTAGGTGCTCCCGATGCTTCCAAGGCTGCTTCTTGCTTCGCCGTCGAGATACTCTGCAATTTTGATGGCTTCTTCGAAATTTGTTGGGTTTCGAAGGTAGAGTTCTCGTCTAATGCGCGGTTTGGTTCCGCGCATGAATTGATCCATGAGTTGTTCCGATGAGAGATCCAGAAGCAATTGAAGGCGGCGAAGCTCAAAGACGAAGGCTTGGACTGTTGTTGACTGCTGGCAGTCGTGGAAGGCATCGCGGAGCTTCCGAGTCGAGTCCATGGGGGTGAAAAAAGACTTCAGTGCCTTCTTGAGCGCCTCCCAAGAGTATTGACCAAGAGCGGCAGAGTCGGCGAGTCCCGGGGTCGTTCGATACCAGAGAAGCGCGCTTCCAGTAAGGAACGTACTCGCGACTACTGCCTGCTCGTTGGCTGGGACGCGGGCCACAAGAAGGTACTGGTCCATAGCGAAGAGCCAGTTGTCCAGTTCGATAAGGTCATTTGTTCCTGCGTAAGTTGAGGGGCGGATTATCCAGGGGCGAGAGTTGTTGGTGCTGGTGGGTTCCATGTTGCTGAAGTTGTAGTTGTTGTTGGGTCCTAGGGTTTCAGTTGGGGTCCGTGGTTCTGTGGTTCTGTGGTTCCTTGATTTGTCTAAGTTTGGCTTGTTGTTGTTAAGCCTCGCAACCAAGTGTAAGAGAGTGGAACTTGGTTCTTTTGGAAAATTAAAGGTGCTTTTATTGTAGTTTCTGTTACTGGCTTAAATACTATGGAAATGCAGCAATATGGCTTAGAAATGACGAGAGATTGCCTAATTGCAAGCATACGATAAAGATAACAATATTGCGTGAGTCTTGCGTGCTAAGAACCAGCCACGCGGAGATAGGAACGCTGATATCCGTCTGGGAAGAGTATATCAATGCAGGAACGAGCGCAAGTTCAGTAGAATTTACTTGGCTCGTTACAGTTACGATGAACTTCTAATCTGTTGTTTAAGCTCTCTTTTTATCGGCCTTTGCTGTTGAGAGAGCGTGTAATGGCTCGAAGGGAAATCCCCTGAACCGTCACCTTTGGCATGACTCAGACGCCATCGTCTGAGTAAGCCACAATGCATTAGGTAAATCTTTGAATATAAATTACTGTAAGAACGACTGAATAAGTCAGTCGTTCAGCAAGAGTGTTTTCACACCATCTACCTTAGACTGTGAATGATACTTAGATGAGCTTATCGACCACTAAGTGAGACTTTACTCAATTAAGATGTTCCTATCTAAGCTAGATAGTTTGTTACTGGGTATTCGTAACAAAGTTCTTTTACACGAAACTTAACCCTTGGCGGAATCCCGCCGCGACAGAGCGGTTGTGGGCATATGATGCAGTGGTAGCATGCTCGCTTTGCATGCGAGTCGTCCTGGGTTCAATCCCCAGTGTGTCCAGGAGTTTTTGTAGGTTTTTCGGCGTCCTGTGCGCCTGTTCTAGAAGCCAGCCGGCACAGTGCTTATTTTTCCAAGAAGCCCTCGTTAGAAACCGGCTCTGCAACCCTCGGTCGGTAAACGAAACAGGCAGAAAAAGTTGCGAGGCCAGGTTTCGATCCTGGGACCTACGGGTTGCAACGCTTCTCTTAGTATGAGCCCGTCGGAGTTCCACTCTCCTACCTCGCACCTCTGCACCGGTTGTCAACGGCGTAGGCTGGTAAAGACTTTTAACGATAGATTAGAAGTTCAACGAAGCTGGTCACTAAGACCTCGTAACTGGATGTTGCGAACTAGAAGCTATGAGGAAGAGTATATTTTATTGACCAGTTCTTAGTATTCCACAGGTTATGAACTATGTTTGGAAAACCTTTTGTGTTGGTGTGACTGTCGTGATTAGATATCCTGGAAAGATAAATTAATCTAAGTTGTTTAGTGGTTCTGACAACCGGATTGCCCGCTAATCAATCTTATCCCATAGTCTCTCCCATACTAAAACGAAGTGGTCAATGTAACAGTTAGCTACTTAGATTGGTAGGAGAATTAATTGATGATTTTATTTGTATTTTTCTAGCTTTTTTATAGCAATAATTCTGTCCACTATTGCACTTATAGTGGCTGTGAACCCAGAATTATTGCCAAATTAACCTCTGGGAATAGAGGTCGGGTTCAGGGCCTCTGAAGTAGGTAGTCTCATGTCCTACTAAACAAGAAAGGCCCTGTGGCCTGGTGGTAACTCTGAACCTTAGAACAGTTGTTCCTCGGTTCGAGTCTTGTTGGATACTCAATTAATGAGTTCCAACCTACAGTCCGTTACACTCCCCCCTCTCATAATTAAGTACTATCTACGCACCCCTGTGCTTGTCCCAGTACTCTGTAACGGTGGACTCCTCGAGGTGGTCCGCTGGTTCCCACGTGTCGTCTTCCTCTGGGTAGCCGCTCCACCGAACCAAGTAATATGTTGAGTCCGGGCGGTGCTCGTGGTGAACAATTTCCTCGACCTCGAAGTTGTCCTCAGCTTGTGTAGTGGGATCCGCAGGCTCCTCTGCTGGTGGCTCTCCGTAGTAGCGCTCTATGCGCGACATGTTGAAGACCGGGTGCGCCTTCGAGTATGGCGGCAGCTTCAGTTTAACCGCATTGGTGCCCACCATGTGGAGAACTTGGTAGGGTCCGTCCCACTTACGCTCTAAGTTGCGCGTCTGTCCATCGGTACGCTTGACCTTCACGAGTACTCCTGGCGTTAAGGGCTCCACGGGGCGACGCGACTTGTTGGCTTGGCGTTCCTGTCCTTCCTGCGCGTGTTGCATGGCGTCTCTGGCCTTGGCTAGCGTGTCGTTAAGCTTCTCAATGTAGTTGTCAGCGACGGGTACCGTGGTCGCGTTAATCTTGCTTACTCCGGTCGGGTTGTATCCTTTGCTGGCGAAGAACGGGGTCACCCCTATACTGGAGTGCACCGAGTCGTTGTAGGCGAACTCTATCTTCCCAAGCTGTTTCCCCCATCCTTCGGGGTCCTTCATAGTTACCGTAGTAAGCATTTCCTTGAACGTCCTGATCGTCCTTTCTGTCTGTCCATCGGTCTGTGGGTGGGCCGATGTGGACATCTTTAACTTAGTGCCCAGGGCCTGCTGCAGGGCCCTCCAGAATGACGAAGTGAATTTGGGGTCCCTGTCCGAGGTGATCGTGTGGGGTCTTCCGTTGCGCCGTACCAAGGCCTCGAAGTATGTCTCTGCTAGTTCCCTTGCACTCATGGTGCTCTTGCACCCTATCACGGAGATCCTTTTCGTTAGTCGATCGACAACCATCATTCCTGAGTCGTTGCCTGTGTCTCGGTCTAGGATCGGCATCTTGAAGAAGTCGATCGACACCTCCTCCCAGGGTCTCGTGGGTATGCTCATTGGTCGGAGTAGACCCTGGGGCCTCTGGTTCGAGGACTTAGTCAACTGGCATTCTGGGCACTCCTTGACGAACTTGCGTACGTCGTCTTCCATCTTGGGCCAGTAGAAGGCCCTGGAGATCTTCCCGTAGGTGCGATCGACGCCGGGGTGTCCGGCGATCGTCGAGCTGTGGTGATCGTGGAGGAGCTTGTCCTTCAGCGGACGGCGGGTCACGCACAGTCTCCACGGTAGATCACTGTTGTTGCGGTAGAAGAGGAGCCCCTCCTCTACCAGGAACCGCCGATCCTCGTCAGCGATCTGCAGATCTGGATCGGAGGCTTCGTCCCAGCGGGGTCCGAAGTATTCGTCCATCACGTAGTGGTATCGCTGGGATTCGATCTCAGGAGTATCATCAATCGGGCACAACGATTCCACTCGGATACGTGACAGGGCATCTGCCACCTTGTTTTCTTTACCGGGTTTATACCGGATATCCGGATCAAACTCAGCCAGTCTGGTAAGCCAACGGGATTGTCTACCGTTGGGGTTCTTCATTGTCTTGAAGTAGATCAAGGCCTTGTGGTCTGTGTAGACCACCGTTTTCCTTCCGTTGAGCAGGAAGGGTCTCCATTTGCCGAGCGCGTGCATTAGCGCCAGCAACTCCTTGTCGTAAACCGAGTAGTTCAACTCGTGCTTGTTCAACTTTTTCGATTCGAAGGCGCATGGGTGTCCATCCTGCATCAGTACCGCACCCACCGCCTTCGCGTCCTCGCTTGCATCCGTGTGCACTTCAAACTCCCCGTTCGGATCGGGGATTCTTAGACAGGGCGCGCTCGTTAGCGCCTCTTTAGCGTCGCAGAATTCGGCTTCTGCGATTTCGTCCCATATTACTGGCCGCGTGTTTCGGCTGGTGCGCGATGAGCCCGACCGTGACGTCAGCGTTACCACTCGTTTCGAGTAATCCTTGATGAACTTCTTGTAGAAGTTGCACATCCCGAGGAATCTCTGCAAGTCTTGCACCGTCTTCGGCGTCGGGAACTTCTTTACCGCGCTAACCAGGCGCGGGTCGGTCTTGATCACGCCACCGCCGACCACGAACCCCAGGAAATTCACTTCTTTCTTCAGGAACTCGCATTTTTTGGGGCTCGCGTATAGCTTCTGGTCTCTAAGCCTCTTGAACACATCCTCCAGATGACGTAGGTGGTCTTCCTTGGTCTTCGAGAACACCAGGATGTCGTCCAGGTAGACGATCACACACTCGTCCAGTAGATCCTCGAAGACCCTGTTCATCAGCCTCTGGAACGTCGCGGGGGCGTTCGTCAATCCGAAGGGCATCACCTTGAACTCGTAGTGTCCGTAACGAGTTCGGAACGCGGTCTTGTACGCGTCCTCCGGCTTAATTCTTATTTGGTGGTATCCTGACGTCAGATCCAACTTACTGAAGTAGCGGGCGTCGTAGATCCTGTCCAGGAGCTCATCCACCAATGGTAGCGGTGTTACGAAGTCGCCAGCTCGACTTCGTAAGGAGTTATTCGCGTTGCGTGAAAACGCACTTTGCATACTTTTGTATGCATTTCCGGAAAACTTAGTCGTTTTTCGATGATGTGCAAACTTGCTTTTCGGACATACCCTTTCCGCATGCAAATTTGCACTTGTGTCATACCCAACTTGAGGGTAATGACCAGTCACACTGTTGCTAATAATAGCAACAATAATTAGTATAAATACTAGAATAGAAAACAATAATAAAATAAGTTCTATTCTTCTATCTTCTAGTGTATAAGTTCTTAAAACTTATACTTTACTCTGATACGCCTAAGTCCCTTAGCGTATCATAACATTTGGTTGCGAGGCCTTTTTCTGGTAAGGCCTACCACCGTCAAACCTGGATCCTGTCTCCCTGTCCTCCTTGTTCTCGGAGCTTACCCTGTCCCCGTCCCAGTTGCCCCCTGTGTCTCCCAGTTCGCCTGTGTTTTTTGATCGCCCTGTGTCTTCCTCGTCCCCTGTTCCCCAGATGTCTATTCCCGTCGAGTCTGCCATCCCGGACTCCCCCGTGTCCCCCAATCCCTTCTTGGCTTCCGGCTTCCCCAATCTCAACGTCTACTTGAGATTGGCAGAATACCAAGGTGAGCGCGATTCGGCCACCTTTCCCGCTGAGCAACACGAAAGCTTGGACTGGAAGGTAGTTTGCGAACGACTTCGCACATACTTTGTGCGCCCTGACGAACTCCTGGATCTCCAGAACCGTTTCTTGTGTCTGGAGCAAACCGGTTCCGCTCGTGCATTTATTGACGAGCTCCAACAACTACGCCTGGTCCTCAAGAAGACAGAGGCCGACGTCTTGGCTAAACTCTACGCCCAGACCAAGGAACCCCTGCGCGGAGAGATGAAGCTCCGCCGCCCAACAACTCTCAATGAGGCCATTATCTTGGCCAGTCGCTTCGACGATGCTGGTGTCTTCAACAGACGTAACACAGCCAATCGTCCATCCACCTTCCCGTTTGCCGTCCCTTCTGGTCCAACGCCTCGTTTTGGACCAAGCGCTCCCATGGACGCATCTGCAGGCGACCCTATGGAAGTCGATGCGATGCGACTCAACCCGCTGACGCCCCAGGAACGTGAACAACTTCGACGTCGTCGTGCCTGCTTTAAGTGCAGACAACCTGGGCATTACGCTCGTGATTGCCCCACAAGACGTAAGACACAATCTTCGGTTCCTGTGCAGTACGCACAAGTGCAGCAATCCCAACCTGCACCGTACTACTACCCGCAACAGGCATACTCGGCTCCCTGGCCCCCGGTTCCTCAAGTCCCCTCCTATGCTCCCTGGCCTCCGGCCTCTCAGGCTCCCTCTGCTTCTTGGCCCCCAGTTCCGTCGTTCTCTTACTCAACGGCTCCACCAGCCGCCGCTACAGTCCCAACGGCTCAATTGATTCCATCCAACATGCAGCAACACACGGCTGCACCCGGCCAATCAAATGGCCGTGGACAACAAGTAGGTAGTTCAATCGATCTTCTTACCCAGTACATCACGACGGAACAGGTGGAACCCAAGGTAGTAAACGAGACAGACAAGGAGAAGCGAACGGAAATCCGTCTACCACGCCAAGTTGAGTGTAACCTCCTTGGCCCCCGTATGCCCCGATTAACCCGTCTCCCTCAGGTAGAAGCTCAAGTCGGCAGCATCAACGCAGTAGCCCTGTTGGACACTGGCTGCGCGACCTGCTTAATGACGAACGCCTTTGCCCACAAAGCTGGCATCCCAACGATACCTATCCCGGAGGTACCAGTGACCCAAGCCAACGATGGAGGAACCCACCAAGCTGGTTTTACGGAAATCACTCCGCCTGTCCGCTTCCAAGTGGGTGGCCAATCATTTGAAGACGTTTTCTATGTCTCAAATTCGTCGAGCTATGACCTGCTCTTGGGTGGCCCATTTTTACAAGACGCCAACCCGCAGCTCGACTTGGCCAGCAAGCAAGGAAGCATAGGCTCGGCTAGATTCTCTTGGGCCGAACCAGGCTCTAAGGTCACGGTAAACCTAGTAAGCCCAAGAGAACTCAAGAAGGATCTCCGCTGTTATGATACGCTAAGGGACTTAGGCGTATCAGAGTAAAGTATAAGTTTTAAGAACTTATACACTAGAAGATAGAAGAATAGAACTTATTTTATTATTGTTTTCTATTCTAGTATTTATACTAATTATTGTTGCTATTATTAGCAACAGTGTGACTGGTCATTACCCTCAAGTTGGGTATGACACAAGTGCAAATTTGCATGCGGAAAGGGTATGTCCGAAAAGCAAGTTTGCACATCATCGAAAAACGACTAAGTTTTCCGGAAATGCATACAAAAGTATGCAAAGTGCGTTTTCACGCAACGCGAATAACTCCTTACGAAGTCGAGCTGGCGACTTCGTAACACTCTCCCCACCTTCAAGACAACTTTATCGTTTTGTTAATGTTGTTTTGAAGTGTTTTCCGTAGTTCAATGTCGAGAAAATCGACTTTGAAAAATCGTTTAGAAATTTCCCTTAGTAAATTTTGTTACCATTTTGAGCAAAATTCACACTTTTTGTAGAAAGTCGGAATTGGGACGAAAAGAATTTCTAACACCCTATAGGGGGTACTGTAGGGTCGAAGGGGTTTGAGGAACCTGTTGGGATGTCCACGATGTTGTTTTGTTAACAAAAACCTTGATGGTACGGAACTCCTTCCTTGTTCTGGCAAGTGTTTGGACAGTAAGTAGACATCAATGTTGCAATGTTGCACAATGTTGTGGGTGCCTTAACATTGATTCCAATGGGTAAGAGGGGTGTATCCAAGATGCGAATGGGGTACAAGAGGGTCGAGAATGTTGTTTCTTGCTTAAGGAACGATATACTCGTAGGATTCCAAGGGTGGTAGGAGTGAGTTACTGGTGGTTTACCAATGTTGTTGCATTAGGTGCGAGTCGTTTCATGCCAGTATTGCTTTATGAGTGAAGGCATGATATCGTCTTCAGGCTGCCAGGAGTCTTCCGAATGAGGGAATCCTACCCAATGGATTAGGTATTCCCTGACACCGTTGTGGATCCGGTCGGCGTAGATGTGGGACACTTCCCACTGCGGTCCGTCGTCGTCCTCGAGTACGGGTGAGGGAAAGCTAGGGGGTTCACCGTTGTAAACCTTGACGTGTTGTAGATTGATCACGTCGTGTGCAGTCGTGCCAGCAGGCAATTCGATACGCACAGCGTTGGGACCGACGAACTCTATGACTTTGTAGGGACCGTCATAGAGGGGTTCTCCAAACGCGACGTGTTCTTTCCTGCGCCGGATGAGGACGTGGGAGCCAAGCTGGATTTGCTCCTGAGGGTCCAGCCTGTGATTGTCAGCTCGTTCCTGTTGGCGAAACTTGTCTCGTACAAGTCGGTCCTTGGCCATAGGTACGGCTGACTCCAAGGTTATGAGGTAGTCTTCCAATCCTTGGATACGAATAGCGTAGCCATCTGGAAGACTGCAAGGGTGGAATCCGTAGTTCAGACGGAAAGGCGTGTCCTGAGTCGCTGAGTGCACACTATTGTTGTATGCAAACTCGATGGTTGGGAGTAATAAATCCCAATTGGCCGCATTTTCCTCGTTCATCATGAGAGTCCGAAGCTTGCCCTTAAGGGTTTGAATTGTTCTCTCGCTTTGACCGTCTGTCTGCGGGTGGTTTGCTGTCGAGCGTCTGAGCCTTACGTTTAGCACAACCATGAGTTCCTCCCAGAACCTAGAGATAAATCGGGGGTCACGGTCGCTGATGATTGACTTAGGCAGACCGTGGAGGCGGAAGACGTTGTTTACGAAGGCTTGAGCAACGGTCTCCGATGTGCAGTTGGACGTCAGCGGGATGAAGTGTGCCATCTTCGTTAGTGCACAGACGACAACGAGAATAAAATTGTTACCGCTATCCGTAGCAGTTTTGCATGGGCCTACGAAGTCCATTGTGATGACTTCCCACGGGCGGTTAGGGACTTCAATGGAATGTAGTAGGCCCATGGGCGGCCTTCTGGGAACCTTTGTCATTTGGCATTCATGACATTGGTTTACGTACGTCTTGACATCCTTGTCGAGACGTGGCCAGTAGTAGTCTCTGGCGATGAGTGCCCAGGTTCCAGAGACACCGGGGTGTGCAGCAATGTTGCTGTGATGACAGTCGGCTAGAATTTCTTGCTTAACGTCATCGCCTGCCACTGCTAGTCGCCAAGGTTCGCCAGCTCCACTGTGATAGTAGAGCATGTCGTTGTCGCCCAAACAGAAATACTCCATGGAGCGGTTTTGTTTGGGCACTCTCCCCTCCTTCAAGTCTTTGTACACGGGGGAGAGTTCTGTGTCCTTGTCGTAGTTAGCCCGGATCGTCTCAAGTCGTTCGACTGTTAAATTTGAGACGGACAGTGTGTTGATGCGCACGCGGGAGAGGGCATCAGCGACGACGTTCTGCTTGCCTGGCTTGTACCGAATATCCAAGATGTAGTCGGCCAGGAAATCTTGCCAGCGTCGTTGTCTGCTGTTCAGTTCCTTTTGAGTGAACAGATGCACGAGGGAGCGGTGGTCTGTGTAGACCACAGTGGGTTTGCCGGCTAAGAGGTGTCGCCATTTCTTCAGGGCGTAGACGATGGCGGCAGTTTCCTTATCCTGTACTGAGTAGTTGCGTTCGGCTGGGTCGAGTTTCTTAGACTCGAATGCGCAAGGGTGTCCGTCTTGCGTCAGTACGGCTCCAATGGCCATGGCGTTTTCGCTGGCATCGGTCGTTACTTCAAACGGCCGATGTGGGTCTGGGATCTTCAAGACTGGAGCAGTGCTAAGCTTATCTTTGAGCTTGTTGAATGCCTGCTCCATCTTGTCTGTCCAGGATATCGGCCTGTTGTTGGACTGGCCTTTCGCGGTTCCTGCTTGTCCGAACATGGGCGCTGCGACCTCCGAATAGTTCTTGATGAACTGTTTGTAGAAGTTAGCCATCCCTAAGAATGACTGGAGCTTCTGCACGGTCGTTGGCTGGGGGAACTTCTTGATGGCACGGACAAGATCTGGGTTGGGTTTGACTTGTCCGCCGCCGACGATGAAGCCCAGATATTCGACTTCAGGCATATAGAAGCTGCACTTCTTCCATTTGACGGTGAAGTGGGCTTCTCGGAGTCTGTCAAGGACCGTTCTTAGGTGCCGGTCGTGTTCCTCTTTGGTCCTTGAGAAGATAAGTATGTCGTCCAGGTATACCACGACACACTTGTCGAGAAGGTCTCTGAACAGGTCGTTCATTCGGGATTGGAAAATGGCCGGGGCATTGGTGAGCCCGAAGGGGAGAACAAGAAACTCGTAATGGCCGTATCGAGTTCTAAAGGCCGTCTTGTGGGTGTCCTTCTTTGCAATTGGGATTTGGTGATATCCCGAAAGCAGGTCGAGCTTGGTGAAGTACTTTGCGTTGTGTACTTGTTCGATCAGCTCGTCAATACGGGGTAGGCAGTACCGGTTCTTAATAGTGATATTATTAAGAGCCCGGTAATCAACGCACATGCGGAGCGTGCCGTCCTTCTTCTTTACGAAAAGGACTGGGGCTCCGTAAGGGGACGTAGACGGCTGGATGCGGCCGCTCTCCTGGAGGTCGTCGAGTTGCTTGCGCAGTTCTTCGAGCTCTGGTACCGACAAGTGATACGGGCTTCTGGAGGGTGGTTCAGCCCCTGGAACGGTTTCGATCTCGGCTGGTGCGGTGTTGGCGATCTGTCCCTTTGTGAACTCGTTGGCACCAATGTCCGAGTACTCGTTGAGGACCCAGTCGGGTGTTTTGTATGGGTCCTCTTTAACTGGTGGCGCCAAGTGCGCGACCATTACCATAAGGAGCTCCTTAGGTTGGCGGAGATCCTTCTTGAGTTCTCTTGGGCTTACTAGGTTTACCGTGACCTTAGAGCCTGGTTCGGCCCAAGAGAATCTAGCCGAGCCTATGCTTCCTTGCTTGCTGGCCAAGTCGAGCTGCGGGTTGGCGTCTTGTAAAAATGGGCCACCCAAGAGCAGGTCATAGCTCGACGAATTTGAGACATAGAAAACGTCTTCAAATGATTGGCCACCCACTTGGAAGCGGACAGGCGGAGTGATTTCCGTAAAACCAGCTTGGTGGGTTCCTCCATCGTTGGCTTGGGTCACTGGTACCTCCGGGATAGGTATCGTTGGGATGCCAGCTTTGTGGGCAAAGGCGTTCGTCATTAAGCAGGTCGCGCAGCCAGTGTCCAACAGGGCTACTGCGTTGATGCTGCCGACTTGAGCTTCTACCTGAGGGAGACGGGTTAATCGGGGCATACGGGGGCCAAGGAGGTTACACTCAACTTGGCGTGGTAGACGGATTTCCGTTCGCTTCTCCTTGTCTGTCTCGTTTACTACCTTGGGTTCCACCTGTTCCGTCGTGATGTACTGGGTAAGAAGATCGATTGAACTACCTACTTGTTGTCCACGGCCATTTGATTGGCCGGGTGCAGCCGTGTGTTGCTGCATGTTGGATGGAATCAATTGAGCCGTTGGGACTGTAGCGGCGGCTGGTGGAGCCGTTGAGTAAGAGAACGACGGAACTGGGGGCCAAGAAGCAGAGGGAGCCTGAGAGGCCGGAGGCCAGGGAGCATAGGAGGGGACTTGAGGAACCGGGGGCCAGGGAGCCGAGTATGCCTGTTGCGGGTAGTAGTACGGTGCAGGTTGGGATTGCTGCACTTGTGCGTACTGCACAGGAACCGAAGATTGTGTCTTACGTCTTGTGGGGCAATCACGAGCGTAATGCCCAGGTTGTCTGCACTTAAAGCAGGCACGACGACGTCGAAGTTGTTCACGTTCCTGGGGCGTCAGCGGGTTGAGTCGCATCGCATCGACTTCCATAGGGTCGCCTGCAGATGCGTCCATGGGAGCGCTTGGTCCAAAACGAGGCGTTGGACCAGAAGGGACGGCAAACGGGAAGGTGGATGGACGATTGGCTGTGTTACGTCTGTTGAAGACACCAGCATCGTCGAAGCGACTGGCCAAGATAATGGCCTCATTGAGAGTTGTTGGGCGGCGGAGCTTCATCTCTCCGCGCAGGGGTTCCTTGGTCTGGGCGTAGAGTTTAGCCAAGACGTCGGCCTCTGTCTTCTTGAGGACCAGGCGTAGTTGTTGGAGCTCGTCAATAAATGCACGAGCGGAACCGGTTTGCTCCAGACACAAGAAACGGTTCTGGAGATCCAGGAGTTCGTCAGGGCGCACAAAGTATGTGCGAAGTCGTTCGCAAACTACCTTCCAGTCCAAGCTTTCGTGTTGCTCAGCGGGAAAAGTGGCGCGAAACCACAAGGTAGCTTGCCCCTTGAGCTTGTTGGTCAAGATCCAACCAAGCTGACGAGGACGAAGGGGGAAGATGGACAAGGTGAGTGTCCATGCTTCGATCCAAGATTCTAAGGTGGCCGAATCGCGCTCACCTTGGTATTCTGCCAATCTCAAGTAGACGTTGAGATTGGGGAAGCCGGAAGCCAAGAAGGGATTGGGGGACACGGGGGAGTCCGGGATGGCAGACTCGACGGGAATAGACATCTGGGGAACAGGGGACGAGGAAGACACAGGGCGATCAAAAAACACAGGCGAACTGGGAGACACAGGGGGCAACTGGGACGGGGACAGGGTAAGCTCCGAGAACAAGGAGGACAGGGAGACAGGATCCAGGTTTGACGGTGGTAGGCCTTACCAGAAAAAGGCCTCGCAACCAAATGTTATGATACGCTAAGGGACTTAGGCGTATCAGAGTAAAGTATAAGTTTTAAGAACTTATACACTAGAAGATAGAAGAATAGAACTTATTTTATTATTGTTTTCTATTCTAGTATTTATACTAATTATTGTTGCTATTATTAGCAACAGTGTGACTGGTCATTACCCTCAAGTTGGGTATGACACAAGTGCAAATTTGCATGCGGAAAGGGTATGTCCGAAAAGCAAGTTTGCACATCATCGAAAAACGACTAAGTTTTCCGGAAATGCATACAAAAGTATGCAAAGTGCGTTTTCACGCAACGCGAATAACTCCTTACGAAGTCGAGCTGGCGACTTCGTAACATCCGCCAACCTAAGGAGCTCCTTATGGTAATGGTCGCGCACTTGGCGCCACCAGTTAAAGAGGACCCATACAAAACACCCGACTGGGTCCTCAACGAGTACTCGGACATTGGTGCCAACGAGTTCACAAAGGGACAGATCGCCAACACCGCACCAGCCGAGATCGAAACCGTTCCAGGGGCTGAACCACCCTCCAGAAGCCCGTATCACTTGTCGGTACCAGAGCTCGAAGAACTGCGCAAGCAACTCGACGACCTCCAGGAGAGCGGCCGCATCCAGCCGTCTACGTCCCCTTACGGAGCCCCAGTCCTTTTCGTAAAGAAGAAGGACGGCACGCTCCGCATGTGCGTTGATTACCGGGCTCTTAATAATATCACTATTAAGAACCGGTACTGCCTACCCCGTATTGACGAGCTGATCGAACAAGTACACAACGCAAAGTACTTCACCAAGCTCGACCTGCTTTCGGGATATCACCAAATCCCAATTGCAAAGAAGGACACCCACAAGACGGCCTTTAGAACTCGATACGGCCATTACGAGTTTCTTGTTCTCCCCTTCGGGCTCACCAATGCCCCGGCCATTTTCCAATCCCGAATGAACGACCTGTTCAGAGACCTTCTCGACAAGTGTGTCGTGGTATACCTGGACGACATACTTATCTTCTCAAGGACCAAAGAGGAACACGACCGGCACCTAAGAACGGTCCTTGACAGACTCCGAGAAGCCCACTTCACCGTCAAATGGAAGAAGTGCAGCTTCTATATGCCTGAAGTCGAATATCTGGGCTTCATCGTCGGCGGCGGACAAGTCAAACCCAACCCAGATCTTGTCCGTGCCATCAAGAAGTTCCCCCAGCCAACGACCGTGCAGAAGCTCCAGTCATTCTTAGGGATGGCTAACTTCTACAAACAGTTCATCAAGAACTATTCGGAGGTCGCAGCGCCCATGTTCGGACAAGCAGGAACCGCGAAAGGCCAGTCCAACAACAGGCCGATATCCTGGACAGACAAGATGGAGCAGGCATTCAACAAGCTCAAAGATAAGCTTAGCACTGCTCCAGTCTTGAAGATCCCAGACCCACATCGGCCGTTTGAAGTAACGACCGATGCCAGCGAAAACGCCATGGCCATTGGAGCCGTACTGACGCAAGACGGACACCCTTGCGCATTCGAGTCTAAGAAACTCGACCCAGCCGAACGCAACTACTCAGTACAGGATAAGGAAACTGCCGCCATCGTCTACGCCCTGAAGAAATGGCGACACCTCTTAGCCGGCAAACCCACTGTGGTCTACACAGACCACCGCTCCCTCGTGCATCTGTTCACTCAAAAGGAACTGAACAGCAGACAACGACGCTGGCAAGATTTCCTGGCCGACTACATCTTGGATATTCGGTACAAGCCAGGCAAGCAGAACGTCGTCGCTGATGCCCTCTCCCGCGTGCGCATCAACACACTGTCCGTCTCAAATTTAACAGTCGAACGACTTGAGACGATCCGGGCTAACTACGACAAGGACACAGAACTCTCCCCCGTGTACAAAGACTTGAAGGAGGGGAGAGTGCCCAAACAAAACCGCTCCATGGAGTATTTCTGTTTGGGCGACAACGACATGCTCTACTATCACAGTGGAGCTGGCGAACCTTGGCGACTAGCAGTGGCAGGCGATGACGTTAAGCAAGAAATTCTAGCCGACTGTCATCACAGCAACATTGCTGCACACCCCGGTGTCTCTGGAACCTGGGCACTCATCGCCAGAGACTACTACTGGCCACGTCTCGACAAGGATGTCAAGACGTACGTAAACCAATGTCATGAATGCCAAATGACAAAGGTTCCCAGAAGGCCGCCCATGGGCCTACTACATTCCATTGAAGTCCCTAACCGCCCGTGGGAAGTCATCACAATGGACTTCGTAGGCCCATGCAAAACTGCTACGGATAGCGGTAACAATTTTATTCTCGTTGTCGTCTGTGCACTAACGAAGATGGCACACTTCATCCCGCTGACGTCCAACTGCACATCGGAGACCGTTGCTCAAGCCTTCGTAAACAACGTCTTCCGCCTCCACGGTCTGCCTAAGTCAATCATCAGCGACCGTGACCCCCGATTTATCTCTAGGTTCTGGGAGGAACTCATGGTTGTGCTAAACGTAAGGCTCAGACGCTCGACAGCAAACCACCCGCAGACAGACGGTCAAAGCGAGAGAACAATTCAAACCCTTAAGGGCAAGCTTCGGACTCTCATGATGAACGAGGAAAATGCGGCCAATTGGGATTTATTACTCCCAACCATCGAGTTTGCATACAACAATTGTAAAGCTTATGCCCTCTAGCGGCGCAAAGGCGATTAAATACGATCGCCAACTTCAAACAGCGATTGTGGTCGCTACAGGCATCGTACGAGGTTCGCGTGACATCAATTGCAGTCGCGTCATTTCCCGCTACGTGACTGTTATATCCAAGCCACGCTTAGTCATATCATTATGACTAAGACCCGTTTCTTCGATATAAATACCTTAGTCTTAGTCCCAAATAACAATCACTTGTTTTACAGAACATTCTTCGCTCAACCTTACAACAATAGTGTGCACTCAGCGACTCAGGACACGCCTTTCCGTCTGAACTACGGATTCCACCCTTGCAGTCTTCCAGATGGCTACGCTATTCGTATCCAAGGATTGGAAGACTACCTCATAACCTTGGAGTCAGCCGTACCTATGGCCAAGGACCGACTTGTACGAGACAAGTTTCGCCAACAGGAACGAGCTGACAATCACAGGCTGGACCCTCAGGAGCAAATCCAGCTTGGCTCCCACGTCCTCATCCGGCGCAGGAAAGAACACGTCGCGTTTGGAGAACCCCTCTATGACGGTCCCTACAAAGTCATAGAGTTCGTCGGTCCCAACGCTGTGCGTATCGAATTGCCTGCTGGCACGACTGCACACGACGTGATCAATCTACAACACGTCAAGGTTTACAACGGTGAACCCCCTAGCTTTCCCTCACCCGTACTCGAGGACGACGACGGACCGCAGTGGGAAGTGTCCCACATCTACGCCGACCGGATCCACAACGGTGTCAGGGAATACCTAATCCATTGGGTAGGATTCCCTCATTCGGAAGACTCCTGGCAGCCTGAAGACGATATCATGCCTTCACTCATAAAGCAATACTGGCATGAAACGACTCGCACCTAATGCAACAACATTGGTAAACCACCAGTAACTCACTCCTACCACCCTTGGAATCCTACGAGTATATCGTTCCTTAAGCAAGAAACAACATTCTCGACCCTCTTGTACCCCATTCGCATCTTGGATACACCCCTCTTACCCATTGGAATCAATGTTAAGGCACCCACAACATTGTGCAACATTGCAACATTGATGTCTACTTACTGTCCAAACACTTGCCAGAACAAGGAAGGAGTTCCGTACCATCAAGGTTTTTGTTAACAAAACAACATCGTGGACATCCCAACAGGTTCCTCAAACCCCTTCGACCCTACAGTACCCCCTATAGGGTGTTAGAAATTCTTTTCGTCCCAATTCCGACTTTCTACAAAAAGTGTGAATTTTGCTCAAAATGGTAACAAAATTTACTAAGGGAAATTTCTAAACGATTTTTCAAAGTCGATTTTCTCGACATTGAACTACGGAAAACACTTCAAAACAACATTAACAAAACGATAAAGTTGTCTTGAAGGTGGGGAGAGTGTTACGAAGTCGCCAGCTCGACTTCGTAAGGAGTTATTCGCGTTGCGTGAAAACGCACTTTGCATACTTTTGTATGCATTTCCGGAAAACTTAGTCGTTTTTCGATGATGTGCAAACTTGCTTTTCGGACATACCCTTTCCGCATGCAAATTTGCACTTGTGTCATACCCAACTTGAGGGTAATGACCAGTCACACTGTTGCTAATAATAGCAACAATAATTAGTATAAATACTAGAATAGAAAACAATAATAAAATAAGTTCTATTCTTCTATCTTCTAGTGTATAAGTTCTTAAAACTTATACTTTACTCTGATACGCCTAAGTCCCTTAGCGTATCATAACAAGCGGGTACCGATCCTTTACCGTCTGGTCGTTAAGACCTCGGTAGTCGATACACATTCTCAGGGTCCCATCCTTCTTGCGAACGAACAGGACCGGGGCCCCGTAGGGCGATGACGAAGGTGTGATGCGGCCGGCTTGCTCCAGCTCGGTTAGCTGCTTCTTCATTTCGTCTAACTCTTCCTTTGACAGTCGGTAGATCGGTCGGTAGATCGGTTGGGACCCTTCCTTCAGGGGCAGACTGTGATCTACCCCCCTCGCGGTGACTCCCGGAGGAAGCTTCTCTGGGCGGACGTCCTCGTATTTCTCGAGGAGCGCCTCCAGCTCAGGGTCCTTTGTTGGTGGATCTTCGGGCAGATCCTCCTCCATCCCCGGAGGCAGCATGCTTACCGACCCCATGAAGACGCACTCGACCTCATCTTGCCGATCCAATTGTTTGCGGATCGTCTTTCGGGAGACGCATTCAATCCGGATCGACCGGGCGCTAGCCGAGGTCGACGATCTTTTAGCGAACGGAATGAGCTCGCCCTCGACTCGAACCCCGGAAGGCTCCAATCGAGTTTCGAACTCGTTCCAGAACGGGATTCCCAGGAGGACGTCCTGGTCATCAGACCGCTCGACCACGTAAAAGCTCTGCGTGGTCGTCAGATTTCCGAGCTTAAGCTCCAGTGGCTTTGTGAACTTAGTAATAAAAACGACATCCTTCGTGTCCACTGCCAAGGTCACCGGGCGAGGCTTAGTGGACACGACAGGGATGTCGTGCTCAGCCACGAAGCTTTCCGAGACGATGTATGTGCAACAGCCCGTGTCCAGCAGGGCCTCTGTTGCTATTCCCCCCAGGGTGCATTCTACCACGGGCGTATCCTCTAGCCGTGGTCCCTGGGTGGTTAATGCGTTGCAGATCAGCGGCTCCGTCCGCCGATCCTCTTCAGTGATCGCCCCGTCCCTTGGATCCGCGGGGTCGATCTCTCCTTCTTTTTTGGTGGTGGTGGGGGCGAGTGGGGTGAGGGTTGCTAGGGGCAACGGTTCCTCACCACCAAAAAAATTTTCACTCCCCTCGCTGGCCACCAGAATTTCCTCTTTTCGCTGCTTGTCTGTTGCAGCTTCTAGTTCCGTAGTTTTCTTAATAATATAGTTTCTTGCCCCTTCCTCCTTAGAATAATGTTGACAACTGCATTTATTAAAGCTATCTCGGGCCGTAAACGTCGTTTCGCTTCCTTCCCCTGCCCTGGCTAATATCAGCCTATTGCCGTCCTCGTCGAAAACCACCTGGCTCGCTCTGATTCTGCGAGTGGGGGGACGGCGGCGTTGGGGTGTTGGGATGTGGGGGCAGTTGAAGGAGTAGTGCCCTGTGCGGCGGCAGCGAAAACAACGTCCTTGGGCCCTGAGCGCCTCTTTTTCTGCGTCTGAGAGGGGTCCTAGGCGCGCCGCGTCGATCTGCATCGGATCGTCAAACGTGCGCGCGGGGAATGCGGGGGCGGGAGCGCTAACGAAGCTCCGGCCGATTTCCGCTGGGTCGTCATAGGCCAGCGCGATGCGGGCAGCTGCCTCGAACGACTGAGGCGCCTCGGCGCGCAGCCGGCGTCGCACCGAGGGGCGTGCGCGCGAGACCAACTTCGTAATTAGCTGACGGTCCGACAAGCGAAGCGTCAGCTGGAATGTCCGAAGGCGGCCGATAAACTCCGCGATCGAGCCGGTGAACTGGAGTTCCTCGAACTCCAGCCATTGGTCCTCCTCCGCGCTAAAGGGCGCGAAGGCCGCCTTGAGCGACGCGACAAATTCGGACCAGTCGAACGAGCCGTAGCTATTGCGCTGGTAGCGCAGTTCGAACCAGTCCTTCGCGTCGCCCTCTAGTCGCATCGCGACTATCTTCGGCAATACGTCCAATTGGACGCTGAGGTAGTCCAGCCGGTCCTCCATCTTCTTTATCCAGCTTCGGATCTCAGCGGCATCTCGCTTGCCATTGTATGTGGGCAGTCGCTCGATGTTACCGAGACTAGGTAACCTCGAGGCGACGCCCTGGCTAGCGAATTGCTGAAATCCGGGCGACGAAGAAGGCGCGGCTGCGGTGGGTGCCGCGGTAGGAGGATCGGCCGCGGTAGGGGCCGCGGAAGTTGGAACGTCTCTCCAACCGTCGATGTCCATGCGAAAAAAATTTTATAAGAAAAGAAAGAACTTCCGGCGAAAAAACACAGTAAAAAATTAAAATAAAAAATAAAAATATGTATCCACAGAGGCGACCAAAAAATTAACGTCCGTAAGAAAATAAAAATTGTTTTTTGTTTTTTTTTTTTTTTTTTTTTTTTGTATCCGGCGAAAAAATAATTAAATAATAAAAATTAAATAAAATTTTTATAAAAAATCCAAGAGAAAATCCAAGAGACCGCAGCCTCTTCTGGCGAAGGCGATAACAAAACAAATTTTTCAGGAATAAAATTCCTTCTTCTGGCGATAAGTTGGCAAAATTTTCAGGAAATTTTGCCTCGCAACCAAATGTAACAGTTAGCTACTTAGATTGGTAGGAGAATTAATTGATGATTTTATTTGTATTTTTCTAGCTTTTTTATAGCAATAATTCTGTCCACTATTGCACTTATAGTGGCTGTGAACCCAGAATTATTGCCAAATTAACCTCTGGGAATAGAGGTCGGGTTCAGGGCCTCTGAAGTAGGTAGTCTCATGTCCTACTAAACAAGAAAGGCCCTGTGGCCTGGTGGTAACTCTGAACCTTAGAACAGTTGTTCCTCGGTTCGAGTCTTGTTGGATACTCAATTAATGAGTTCCAACCTACAGTCCGTTACAGTCAATCCAACCGGTCTATCCTTACGAGACAGCTAGACTCAATCGCTTTCGAAAGCACATTCTCCTCTCGAAATCATTGCCAGGGTACACAGTCCAGGATTCTTCCCCTCCCGCCAGCGTATGTAGGATGGATCGCCTGTAGTTGGGTATTTTTCAAACACTCAACACCCACCTGGCTTCTAGAATAGTTTGTGCCTGATGTTCTCCGGCTAGTGCCCAATTCTTGCTACTGCAGAAAGCTAGATAGATGGAAAATTACTTAGCAGTCTTCCGAGCCAAAGCTTAGTGGGAATCGAATGTCGAGAGGACAATGCGCATCAGTGGTGTAGCGGTAACATCAATGCCTTCCAAGCATTAGCTCCGGGTTCGACTCCCGGCTGATGCAAAGCTTTCATTTTTTGCCGTTTCCTCCCCCTCCCCTTCGTCGATGTAAAGACAATCGTTGTAAGGAGTTTTAGCCTAGTCGTTTTGCAGATGCAAAAAACCTCATGAGCTTGTCTGGAGACGAGGAAATCAGTGAGAAAGCGATGCTGAACTTTACACAGAAATGGAGCTATCATAAGTTTTAAAACAAAGCCACTGAGAGGTCTCCATCCCCGAGACACTGCCGCATGTTTTCGGTGCCAAGGAAGGGCCCAGAACGGTGTAGAATGGCTGTTAACTACAAGCCTAAAAATGCAGTTTGTAACGAGCCAAGTTAGTTCTGCTAAGCTTGCGCTCGTTCCGGCAATGACATGCGCTTGCTCGACGGAAAGCAACGATTCTATTTCCGCGTGGCTGGCTCCTAGCACGCAAGACCGGCTCGATTAGTGAAACAGAATTATCTGCAATTTACGCACCATGCAGGCATTGGGCTTATTAACGACGCAAGAGGCGTTCGAAATACTAACTCGCCACAAGAATCTAGTATTCTTTTCCAACTCTCCAAAACCGTCTGCCCGTAAGAAAATTCTGCGGTGGCTCTATGAGCGAACACATTTTTGAAAATAAATACAGACGTGAAGAAGATAATACAATGGCTGATGCCTTGTCAAGAAGACCTGACCATGAAGAAACTTACGCAATAGTTTTACTTTGCAGTCTTACTGTATCAAAAAATCCGTTAGTAGGGGCAATTCAGGCAGCCTATGAAAGAGGCAAAATCATTAAACCGTATAGCAGAAATGCACAGTTAAGAAGAAAAGCCAATGTGGATTTTCGTCGAAGTTTTATACGATGAAAGAGATGCAGTTGCCGTCGGAAGGCGACTATTTTGACATGATTTCAATGAAGATCACGATGTCTCCTTGCATGGTGGACATCCAGCTCATGACAAAACGCCGACTAAAATTGCATCTAGATTCAGTTGGTCTGGAATGTCAAACGTCATAAGAAATTATGTTTCTGTGCGCAATTTGTGATATGGCGAAATTCTAAACCTTACGAAAAAACGCAATCGCTAAATGTACCAAGCCGTCCAGCTGAGGCGCTCCCAATTGATTCTAGTTGTCGTTAATCGATTTTGGAAACGTTTCACAGCCATCCCGTGCGGCAAAAGTTGTAGGGCAAGTGAATCGAGAGAGCTAACGAATGAGCAGGTATGCTCGGTCAAAGGAGCGGCCCGAAAAACATACGAAGTGATTGTAGTCCACAGCTCCGAGCAAAGGAGTGGTAGGGGTATTGTTTTTCTTTTTAGGAATTGAGTTAAGCTTTACAGCCGGCTACAGGCCGCAGACCAATGGTCAGACAGAGAGGATGAACCAAACTCTTGAGTAGTATTTACAATGTTATTACTCAAAGTTCGAGGACAATTGGGCTAATCACTTTTGAAAAGAGCAGGATTCGAGCACAATACAACACGAAACGCAGCTACGGGGAAAACCGGATACTTTTTTTGGGCACGGACGAGAAGCATTTGTATCCGACATCGATGAATTGAAAGCAGACTACGAGAAAACTCCCTCAACTACAGACACTGCTGAAATGAACGACGAGACCTCGGGAATGCCTACGAATTGCAATTGGGAAATCGAAGTTTTATTGCGATCAGAAAGCGCAAGTCGCGCCAAAGTTCACAGTTGGTGATTTAGTTTTAGTTTCTACTGAAGAAAGAGTTTAACGCGTACTCGCCAACAACAGGGAAGCTAAATATGCCGTACGCAAGAGTGTTTTAGATTGTTGGCGAAAAAAATTGGTGATCTTTCTTATTGATTGGACTTAAAAGGAACACACTTACAACATCTTCCGGACCGTTTTCACGTGTCCCAAAACGAAAAGTACAATTCCTGAGAACCACCAGCTATTGCACAAGATGACTATTAAATAACCGGTATTACAGCTATCTTAATTATGGCTTTATTGTGTCTACGTGAAGCCATACAGGTGATGAAGTGACACGTGAGCCCCAGTACGAAACACGCAAGGACTGGTTACTCGCCTTCAGAGTAGAATATTTGGCAATTGAGGAAATAAGATCTATTTGTCAACGCCACAGATAATACTTTAGATGCCTAGTTTTCCAATCCCGGTACGGGACTAATTGCCAGCGTCACAATCATGCTGAAGGCCTAAAAGTAACGTTCAGATAGCTGTCGAGCAATGAAGCTGAGAGCTAACACATTCAATGCCCCAATTACAACACACCTCTGTTGTACGACGATGAGTTTGACGAGCGGTCAAGCATTAGATGCAGTTGTTATTTTCGACAGCATAGAGCGAAGGAAACACCTTCTCTGCATAGTTGAGATGCATCTTATTACCATCGACATAGAAACTCATAGCTCTATCAAGTCTTGACTAAAATAATGGCTGTTGGCACTGTTCGACAGTACTACCCGTATATCACAAATGCAAGCTACCGCGGGCTCTAGTATCAACTGAGGCGGGATCCCAAATAGTGTGCAAAGACGATTCGAGCAAGGTGTTAACAACAGAAGATGTTTTTCGAACCACAGTTCATAACTCTGTCGAACACTAAACTGGTCAATAAGACACATTCTGCCTCATAGCTTCTTAGTTTGGAAATTCATTTACAAAGTCTTAGTGGCTAGTTACGATGAACTTCTAATCTGTTGTTTAAGCTCTCTTTTTATCGGCCTTTGCTGTTGAGAGAGCGTGTAATGGCTCGAAGGGAAATCCCCTGAACCGTCACCTTTGGCATGACTCAGACGCCATCGTCTGAGTAAGCCACAATGCATTAGGTAAATCTTTGAATATAAATTACTGTAAGAACGACTGAATAAGTCAGTCGTTCAGCAAGAGTGTTTTCACACCATCTACCTTAGACTGTGAATGATACTTAGATGAGCTTATCGACCACTAAGTGAGACTTTACTCAATTAAGATGTTCCTATCTAAGCTAGATAGTTTGTTACTGGGTATTCGTAACAAAGTTCTTTTACACGAAACTTAACCCTTGGCGGAATCCCGCCGCGACAGAGCGGTTGTGGGCATATGATGCAGTGGTAGCATGCTCGCTTTGCATGCGAGTCGTCCTGGGTTCAATCCCCAGTGTGTCCAGGAGTTTTTGTAGGTTTTTCGGCGTCCTGTGCGCCTGTTCTAGAAGCCAGCCGGCACAGTGCTTATTTTTCCAAGAAGCCCTCGTTAGAAACCGGCTCTGCAACCCTCGGTCGGTAAACGAAACAGGCAGAAAAAGTTGCGAGGCCAGGTTTCGATCCTGGGACCTACGGGTTGCAACGCTTCTCTTAGTATGAGCCCGTCGGAGTTCCACTCTCCTACCTCGCACCTCTGCACCGGTTGTCAACGGCGTAGGCTGGTAAAGACTTTTAACGATAGATTAGAAGTTCAACGAAGCTGGTCACTAAGACCTCGTAACTGGATGTTGCGAACTAGAAGCTATGAGGAAGAGTATATTTTATTGACCAGTTCTTAGTATTCCACAGGTTATGAACTATGTTTGGAAAACCTTTTGTGTTGGTGTGACTGTCGTGATTAGATATCCTGGAAAGATAAATTAATCTAAGTTGTTTAGTGGTTCTGACAACCGGATTGCCCGCTAATCAATCTTATCCCATAGTCTCTCCCATACTAAAACGAAGTGGTCAATGTAACAGTTAGCTACTTAGATTGGTAGGAGAATTAATTGATGATTTTATTTGTATTTTTCTAGCTTTTTTATAGCAATAATTCTGTCCACTATTGCACTTATAGTGGCTGTGAACCCAGAATTATTGCCAAATTAACCTCTGGGAATAGAGGTCGGGTTCAGGGCCTCTGAAGTAGGTAGTCTCATGTCCTACTAAACAAGAAAGGCCCTGTGGCCTGGTGGTAACTCTGAACCTTAGAACAGTTGTTCCTCGGTTCGAGTCTTGTTGGATACTCAATTAATGAGTTCCAACCTACAGTCCGTTACACTCCCCCCTCTCATAATTAAGTACTATCTACGCACCCCTGTGCTTGTCCCAGTACTCTGTAACGGTGGACTCCTCGAGGTGGTCCGCTGGTTCCCACGTGTCGTCTTCCTCTGGGTAGCCGCTCCACCGAACCAAGTAATATGTTGAGTCCGGGCGGTGCTCGTGGTGAACAATTTCCTCGACCTCGAAGTTGTCCTCAGCTTGTGTAGTGGGATCCGCAGGCTCCTCTGCTGGTGGCTCTCCGTAGTAGCGCTCTATGCGCGACATGTTGAAGACCGGGTGCGCCTTCGAGTATGGCGGCAGCTTCAGTTTAACCGCATTGGTGCCCACCATGTGGAGAACTTGGTAGGGTCCGTCCCACTTACGCTCTAAGTTGCGCGTCTGTCCATCGGTACGCTTGACCTTCACGAGTACTCCTGGCGTTAAGGGCTCCACGGGGCGACGCGACTTGTTGGCTTGGCGTTCCTGTCCTTCCTGCGCGTGTTGCATGGCGTCTCTGGCCTTGGCTAGCGTGTCGTTAAGCTTCTCAATGTAGTTGTCAGCGACGGGTACCGTGGTCGCGTTAATCTTGCTTACTCCGGTCGGGTTGTATCCTTTGCTGGCGAAGAACGGGGTCACCCCTATACTGGAGTGCACCGAGTCGTTGTAGGCGAACTCTATCTTCCCAAGCTGTTTCCCCCATCCTTCGGGGTCCTTCATAGTTACCGTAGTAAGCATTTCCTTGAACGTCCTGATCGTCCTTTCTGTCTGTCCATCGGTCTGTGGGTGGGCCGATGTGGACATCTTTAACTTAGTGCCCAGGGCCTGCTGCAGGGCCCTCCAGAATGACGAAGTGAATTTGGGGTCCCTGTCCGAGGTGATCGTGTGGGGTCTTCCGTTGCGCCGTACCAAGGCCTCGAAGTATGTCTCTGCTAGTTCCCTTGCACTCATGGTGCTCTTGCACCCTATCACGGAGATCCTTTTCGTTAGTCGATCGACAACCATCATTCCTGAGTCGTTGCCTGTGTCTCGGTCTAGGATCGGCATCTTGAAGAAGTCGATCGACACCTCCTCCCAGGGTCTCGTGGGTATGCTCATTGGTCGGAGTAGACCCTGGGGCCTCTGGTTCGAGGACTTAGTCAACTGGCATTCTGGGCACTCCTTGACGAACTTGCGTACGTCGTCTTCCATCTTGGGCCAGTAGAAGGCCCTGGAGATCTTCCCGTAGGTGCGATCGACGCCGGGGTGTCCGGCGATCGTCGAGCTGTGGTGATCGTGGAGGAGCTTGTCCTTCAGCGGACGGCGGGTCACGCACAGTCTCCACGGTAGATCACTGTTGTTGCGGTAGAAGAGGAGCCCCTCCTCTACCAGGAACCGCCGATCCTCGTCAGCGATCTGCAGATCTGGATCGGAGGCTTCGTCCCAGCGGGGTCCGAAGTATTCGTCCATCACGTAGTGGTATCGCTGGGATTCGATCTCAGGAGTATCATCAATCGGGCACAACGATTCCACTCGGATACGTGACAGGGCATCTGCCACCTTGTTTTCTTTACCGGGTTTATACCGGATATCCGGATCAAACTCAGCCAGTCTGGTAAGCCAACGGGATTGTCTACCGTTGGGGTTCTTCATTGTCTTGAAGTAGATCAAGGCCTTGTGGTCTGTGTAGACCACCGTTTTCCTTCCGTTGAGCAGGAAGGGTCTCCATTTGCCGAGCGCGTGCATTAGCGCCAGCAACTCCTTGTCGTAAACCGAGTAGTTCAACTCGTGCTTGTTCAACTTTTTCGATTCGAAGGCGCATGGGTGTCCATCCTGCATCAGTACCGCACCCACCGCCTTCGCGTCCTCGCTTGCATCCGTGTGCACTTCAAACTCCCCGTTCGGATCGGGGATTCTTAGACAGGGCGCGCTCGTTAGCGCCTCTTTAGCGTCGCAGAATTCGGCTTCTGCGATTTCGTCCCATATTACTGGCCGCGTGTTTCGGCTGGTGCGCGATGAGCCCGACCGTGACGTCAGCGTTACCACTCGTTTCGAGTAATCCTTGATGAACTTCTTGTAGAAGTTGCACATCCCGAGGAATCTCTGCAAGTCTTGCACCGTCTTCGGCGTCGGGAACTTCTTTACCGCGCTAACCAGGCGCGGGTCGGTCTTGATCACGCCACCGCCGACCACGAACCCCAGGAAATTCACTTCTTTCTTCAGGAACTCGCATTTTTTGGGGCTCGCGTATAGCTTCTGGTCTCTAAGCCTCTTGAACACATCCTCCAGATGACGTAGGTGGTCTTCCTTGGTCTTCGAGAACACCAGGATGTCGTCCAGGTAGACGATCACACACTCGTCCAGTAGATCCTCGAAGACCCTGTTCATCAGCCTCTGGAACGTCGCGGGGGCGTTCGTCAATCCGAAGGGCATCACCTTGAACTCGTAGTGTCCGTAACGAGTTCGGAACGCGGTCTTGTACGCGTCCTCCGGCTTAATTCTTATTTGGTGGTATCCTGACGTCAGATCCAACTTACTGAAGTAGCGGGCGTCGTAGATCCTGTCCAGGAGCTCATCCACCAATGGTAGCGGTGTTACGAAGTCGCCAGCTCGACTTCGTAAGGAGTTATTCGCGTTGCGTGAAAACGCACTTTGCATACTTTTGTATGCATTTCCGGAAAACTTAGTCGTTTTTCGATGATGTGCAAACTTGCTTTTCGGACATACCCTTTCCGCATGCAAATTTGCACTTGTGTCATACCCAACTTGAGGGTAATGACCAGTCACACTGTTGCTAATAATAGCAACAATAATTAGTATAAATACTAGAATAGAAAACAATAATAAAATAAGTTCTATTCTTCTATCTTCTAGTGTATAAGTTCTTAAAACTTATACTTTACTCTGATACGCCTAAGTCCCTTAGCGTATCATAACATTTGGTTGCGAGGCCTTTTTCTGGTAAGGCCTACCACCGTCAAACCTGGATCCTGTCTCCCTGTCCTCCTTGTTCTCGGAGCTTACCCTGTCCCCGTCCCAGTTGCCCCCTGTGTCTCCCAGTTCGCCTGTGTTTTTTGATCGCCCTGTGTCTTCCTCGTCCCCTGTTCCCCAGATGTCTATTCCCGTCGAGTCTGCCATCCCGGACTCCCCCGTGTCCCCCAATCCCTTCTTGGCTTCCGGCTTCCCCAATCTCAACGTCTACTTGAGATTGGCAGAATACCAAGGTGAGCGCGATTCGGCCACCTTAGAATCTTGGATCGAAGCATGGACACTCACCTTGTCCATCTTCCCCCTTCGTCCTCGTCAGCTTGGTTGGATCTTGACCAACAAGCTCAAGGGGCAAGCTACCTTGTGGTTTCGCGCCACTTTTCCCGCTGAGCAACACGAAAGCTTGGACTGGAAGGTAGTTTGCGAACGACTTCGCACATACTTTGTGCGCCCTGACGAACTCCTGGATCTCCAGAACCGTTTCTTGTGTCTGGAGCAAACCGGTTCCGCTCGTGCATTTATTGACGAGCTCCAACAACTACGCCTGGTCCTCAAGAAGACAGAGGCCGACGTCTTGGCTAAACTCTACGCCCAGACCAAGGAACCCCTGCGCGGAGAGATGAAGCTCCGCCGCCCAACAACTCTCAATGAGGCCATTATCTTGGCCAGTCGCTTCGACGATGCTGGTGTCTTCAACAGACGTAACACAGCCAATCGTCCATCCACCTTCCCGTTTGCCGTCCCTTCTGGTCCAACGCCTCGTTTTGGACCAAGCGCTCCCATGGACGCATCTGCAGGCGACCCTATGGAAGTCGATGCGATGCGACTCAACCCGCTGACGCCCCAGGAACGTGAACAACTTCGACGTCGTCGTGCCTGCTTTAAGTGCAGACAACCTGGGCATTACGCTCGTGATTGCCCCACAAGACGTAAGACACAATCTTCGGTTCCTGTGCAGTACGCACAAGTGCAGCAATCCCAACCTGCACCGTACTACTACCCGCAACAGGCATACTCGGCTCCCTGGCCCCCGGTTCCTCAAGTCCCCTCCTATGCTCCCTGGCCTCCGGCCTCTCAGGCTCCCTCTGCTTCTTGGCCCCCAGTTCCGTCGTTCTCTTACTCAACGGCTCCACCAGCCGCCGCTACAGTCCCAACGGCTCAATTGATTCCATCCAACATGCAGCAACACACGGCTGCACCCGGCCAATCAAATGGCCGTGGACAACAAGTAGGTAGTTCAATCGATCTTCTTACCCAGTACATCACGACGGAACAGGTGGAACCCAAGGTAGTAAACGAGACAGACAAGGAGAAGCGAACGGAAATCCGTCTACCACGCCAAGTTGAGTGTAACCTCCTTGGCCCCCGTATGCCCCGATTAACCCGTCTCCCTCAGGTAGAAGCTCAAGTCGGCAGCATCAACGCAGTAGCCCTGTTGGACACTGGCTGCGCGACCTGCTTAATGACGAACGCCTTTGCCCACAAAGCTGGCATCCCAACGATACCTATCCCGGAGGTACCAGTGACCCAAGCCAACGATGGAGGAACCCACCAAGCTGGTTTTACGGAAATCACTCCGCCTGTCCGCTTCCAAGTGGGTGGCCAATCATTTGAAGACGTTTTCTATGTCTCAAATTCGTCGAGCTATGACCTGCTCTTGGGTGGCCCATTTTTACAAGACGCCAACCCGCAGCTCGACTTGGCCAGCAAGCAAGGAAGCATAGGCTCGGCTAGATTCTCTTGGGCCGAACCAGGCTCTAAGGTCACGGTAAACCTAGTAAGCCCAAGAGAACTCAAGAAGGATCTCCGCCAACCTAAGGAGCTCCTTATGGTAATGGTCGCGCACTTGGCGCCACCAGTTAAAGAGGACCCATACAAAACACCCGACTGGGTCCTCAACGAGTACTCGGACATTGGTGCCAACGAGTTCACAAAGGGACAGATCGCCAACACCGCACCAGCCGAGATCGAAACCGTTCCAGGGGCTGAACCACCCTCCAGAAGCCCGTATCACTTGTCGGTACCAGAGCTCGAAGAACTGCGCAAGCAACTCGACGACCTCCAGGAGAGCGGCCGCATCCAGCCGTCTACGTCCCCTTACGGAGCCCCAGTCCTTTTCGTAAAGAAGAAGGACGGCACGCTCCGCATGTGCGTTGATTACCGGGCTCTTAATAATATCACTATTAAGAACCGGTACTGCCTACCCCGTATTGACGAGCTGATCGAACAAGTACACAACGCAAAGTACTTCACCAAGCTCGACCTGCTTTCGGGATATCACCAAATCCCAATTGCAAAGAAGGACACCCACAAGACGGCCTTTAGAACTCGATACGGCCATTACGAGTTTCTTGTTCTCCCCTTCGGGCTCACCAATGCCCCGGCCATTTTCCAATCCCGAATGAACGACCTGTTCAGAGACCTTCTCGACAAGTGTGTCGTGGTATACCTGGACGACATACTTATCTTCTCAAGGACCAAAGAGGAACACGACCGGCACCTAAGAACGGTCCTTGACAGACTCCGAGAAGCCCACTTCACCGTCAAATGGAAGAAGTGCAGCTTCTATATGCCTGAAGTCGAATATCTGGGCTTCATCGTCGGCGGCGGACAAGTCAAACCCAACCCAGATCTTGTCCGTGCCATCAAGAAGTTCCCCCAGCCAACGACCGTGCAGAAGCTCCAGTCATTCTTAGGGATGGCTAACTTCTACAAACAGTTCATCAAGAACTATTCGGAGGTCGCAGCGCCCATGTTCGGACAAGCAGGAACCGCGAAAGGCCAGTCCAACAACAGGCCGATATCCTGGACAGACAAGATGGAGCAGGCATTCAACAAGCTCAAAGATAAGCTTAGCACTGCTCCAGTCTTGAAGATCCCAGACCCACATCGGCCGTTTGAAGTAACGACCGATGCCAGCGAAAACGCCATGGCCATTGGAGCCGTACTGACGCAAGACGGACACCCTTGCGCATTCGAGTCTAAGAAACTCGACCCAGCCGAACGCAACTACTCAGTACAGGATAAGGAAACTGCCGCCATCGTCTACGCCCTGAAGAAATGGCGACACCTCTTAGCCGGCAAACCCACTGTGGTCTACACAGACCACCGCTCCCTCGTGCATCTGTTCACTCAAAAGGAACTGAACAGCAGACAACGACGCTGGCAAGATTTCCTGGCCGACTACATCTTGGATATTCGGTACAAGCCAGGCAAGCAGAACGTCGTCGCTGATGCCCTCTCCCGCGTGCGCATCAACACACTGTCCGTCTCAAATTTAACAGTCGAACGACTTGAGACGATCCGGGCTAACTACGACAAGGACACAGAACTCTCCCCCGTGTACAAAGACTTGAAGGAGGGGAGAGTGCCCAAACAAAACCGCTCCATGGAGTATTTCTGTTTGGGCGACAACGACATGCTCTACTATCACAGTGGAGCTGGCGAACCTTGGCGACTAGCAGTGGCAGGCGATGACGTTAAGCAAGAAATTCTAGCCGACTGTCATCACAGCAACATTGCTGCACACCCCGGTGTCTCTGGAACCTGGGCACTCATCGCCAGAGACTACTACTGGCCACGTCTCGACAAGGATGTCAAGACGTACGTAAACCAATGTCATGAATGCCAAATGACAAAGGTTCCCAGAAGGCCGCCCATGGGCCTACTACATTCCATTGAAGTCCCTAACCGCCCGTGGGAAGTCATCACAATGGACTTCGTAGGCCCATGCAAAACTGCTACGGATAGCGGTAACAATTTTATTCTCGTTGTCGTCTGTGCACTAACGAAGATGGCACACTTCATCCCGCTGACGTCCAACTGCACATCGGAGACCGTTGCTCAAGCCTTCGTAAACAACGTCTTCCGCCTCCACGGTCTGCCTAAGTCAATCATCAGCGACCGTGACCCCCGATTTATCTCTAGGTTCTGGGAGGAACTCATGGTTGTGCTAAACGTAAGGCTCAGACGCTCGACAGCAAACCACCCGCAGACAGACGGTCAAAGCGAGAGAACAATTCAAACCCTTAAGGGCAAGCTTCGGACTCTCATGATGAACGAGGAAAATGCGGCCAATTGGGATTTATTACTCCCAACCATCGAGTTTGCATACAACAATAGTGTGCACTCAGCGACTCAGGACACGCCTTTCCGTCTGAACTACGGATTCCACCCTTGCAGTCTTCCAGATGGCTACGCTATTCGTATCCAAGGATTGGAAGACTACCTCATAACCTTGGAGTCAGCCGTACCTATGGCCAAGGACCGACTTGTACGAGACAAGTTTCGCCAACAGGAACGAGCTGACAATCACAGGCTGGACCCTCAGGAGCAAATCCAGCTTGGCTCCCACGTCCTCATCCGGCGCAGGAAAGAACACGTCGCGTTTGGAGAACCCCTCTATGACGGTCCCTACAAAGTCATAGAGTTCGTCGGTCCCAACGCTGTGCGTATCGAATTGCCTGCTGGCACGACTGCACACGACGTGATCAATCTACAACACGTCAAGGTTTACAACGGTGAACCCCCTAGCTTTCCCTCACCCGTACTCGAGGACGACGACGGACCGCAGTGGGAAGTGTCCCACATCTACGCCGACCGGATCCACAACGGTGTCAGGGAATACCTAATCCATTGGGTAGGATTCCCTCATTCGGAAGACTCCTGGCAGCCTGAAGACGATATCATGCCTTCACTCATAAAGCAATACTGGCATGAAACGACTCGCACCTAATGCAACAACATTGGTAAACCACCAGTAACTCACTCCTACCACCCTTGGAATCCTACGAGTATATCGTTCCTTAAGCAAGAAACAACATTCTCGACCCTCTTGTACCCCATTCGCATCTTGGATACACCCCTCTTACCCATTGGAATCAATGTTAAGGCACCCACAACATTGTGCAACATTGCAACATTGATGTCTACTTACTGTCCAAACACTTGCCAGAACAAGGAAGGAGTTCCGTACCATCAAGGTTTTTGTTAACAAAACAACATCGTGGACATCCCAACAGGTTCCTCAAACCCCTTCGACCCTACAGTACCCCCTATAGGGTGTTAGAAATTCTTTTCGTCCCAATTCCGACTTTCTACAAAAAGTGTGAATTTTGCTCAAAATGGTAACAAAATTTACTAAGGGAAATTTCTAAACGATTTTTCAAAGTCGATTTTCTCGACATTGAACTACGGAAAACACTTCAAAACAACATTAACAAAACGATAAAGTTGTCTTGAAGGTGGGGAGAGTGTTACGAAGTCGCCAGCTCGACTTCGTAAGGAGTTATTCGCGTTGCGTGAAAACGCACTTTGCATACTTTTGTATGCATTTCCGGAAAACTTAGTCGTTTTTCGATGATGTGCAAACTTGCTTTTCGGACATACCCTTTCCGCATGCAAATTTGCACTTGTGTCATACCCAACTTGAGGGTAATGACCAGTCACACTGTTGCTAATAATAGCAACAATAATTAGTATAAATACTAGAATAGAAAACAATAATAAAATAAGTTCTATTCTTCTATCTTCTAGTGTATAAGTTCTTAAAACTTATACTTTACTCTGATACGCCTAAGTCCCTTAGCGTATCATAACAAGCGGGTACCGATCCTTTACCGTCTGGTCGTTAAGACCTCGGTAGTCGATACACATTCTCAGGGTCCCATCCTTCTTGCGAACGAACAGGACCGGGGCCCCGTAGGGCGATGACGAAGGTGTGATGCGGCCGGCTTGCTCCAGCTCGGTTAGCTGCTTCTTCATTTCGTCTAACTCTTCCTTTGACAGTCGGTAGATCGGTCGGTAGATCGGTTGGGACCCTTCCTTCAGGGGCAGACTGTGATCTACCCCCCTCGCGGTGACTCCCGGAGGAAGCTTCTCTGGGCGGACGTCCTCGTATTTCTCGAGGAGCGCCTCCAGCTCAGGGTCCTTTGTTGGTGGATCTTCGGGCAGATCCTCCTCCATCCCCGGAGGCAGCATGCTTACCGACCCCATGAAGACGCACTCGACCTCATCTTGCCGATCCAATTGTTTGCGGATCGTCTTTCGGGAGACGCATTCAATCCGGATCGACCGGGCGCTAGCCGAGGTCGACGATCTTTTAGCGAACGGAATGAGCTCGCCCTCGACTCGAACCCCGGAAGGCTCCAATCGAGTTTCGAACTCGTTCCAGAACGGGATTCCCAGGAGGACGTCCTGGTCATCAGACCGCTCGACCACGTAAAAGCTCTGCGTGGTCGTCAGATTTCCGAGCTTAAGCTCCAGTGGCTTTGTGAACTTAGTAATAAAAACGACATCCTTCGTGTCCACTGCCAAGGTCACCGGGCGAGGCTTAGTGGACACGACAGGGATGTCGTGCTCAGCCACGAAGCTTTCCGAGACGATGTATGTGCAACAGCCCGTGTCCAGCAGGGCCTCTGTTGCTATTCCCCCCAGGGTGCATTCTACCACGGGCGTATCCTCTAGCCGTGGTCCCTGGGTGGTTAATGCGTTGCAGATCAGCGGCTCCGTCCGCCGATCCTCTTCAGTGATCGCCCCGTCCCTTGGATCCGCGGGGTCGATCTCTCCTTCTTTTTTGGTGGTGGTGGGGGCGAGTGGGGTGAGGGTTGCTAGGGGCAACGGTTCCTCACCACCAAAAAAATTTTCACTCCCCTCGCTGGCCACCAGAATTTCCTCTTTTCGCTGCTTGTCTGTTGCAGCTTCTAGTTCCGTAGTTTTCTTAATAATATAGTTTCTTGCCCCTTCCTCCTTAGAATAATGTTGACAACTGCATTTATTAAAGCTATCTCGGGCCGTAAACGTCGTTTCGCTTCCTTCCCCTGCCCTGGCTAATATCAGCCTATTGCCGTCCTCGTCGAAAACCACCTGGCTCGCTCTGATTCTGCGAGTGGGGGGACGGCGGCGTTGGGGTGTTGGGATGTGGGGGCAGTTGAAGGAGTAGTGCCCTGTGCGGCGGCAGCGAAAACAACGTCCTTGGGCCCTGAGCGCCTCTTTTTCTGCGTCTGAGAGGGGTCCTAGGCGCGCCGCGTCGATCTGCATCGGATCGTCAAACGTGCGCGCGGGGAATGCGGGGGCGGGAGCGCTAACGAAGCTCCGGCCGATTTCCGCTGGGTCGTCATAGGCCAGCGCGATGCGGGCAGCTGCCTCGAACGACTGAGGCGCCTCGGCGCGCAGCCGGCGTCGCACCGAGGGGCGTGCGCGCGAGACCAACTTCGTAATTAGCTGACGGTCCGACAAGCGAAGCGTCAGCTGGAATGTCCGAAGGCGGCCGATAAACTCCGCGATCGAGCCGGTGAACTGGAGTTCCTCGAACTCCAGCCATTGGTCCTCCTCCGCGCTAAAGGGCGCGAAGGCCGCCTTGAGCGACGCGACAAATTCGGACCAGTCGAACGAGCCGTAGCTATTGCGCTGGTAGCGCAGTTCGAACCAGTCCTTCGCGTCGCCCTCTAGTCGCATCGCGACTATCTTCGGCAATACGTCCAATTGGACGCTGAGGTAGTCCAGCCGGTCCTCCATCTTCTTTATCCAGCTTCGGATCTCAGCGGCATCTCGCTTGCCATTGTATGTGGGCAGTCGCTCGATGTTACCGAGACTAGGTAACCTCGAGGCGACGCCCTGGCTAGCGAATTGCTGAAATCCGGGCGACGAAGAAGGCGCGGCTGCGGTGGGTGCCGCGGTAGGAGGATCGGCCGCGGTAGGGGCCGCGGAAGTTGGAACGTCTCTCCAACCGTCGATGTCCATGCGAAAAAAATTTTATAAGAAAAGAAAGAACTTCCGGCGAAAAAACACAGTAAAAAATTAAAATAAAAAATAAAAATATGTATCCACAGAGGCGACCAAAAAATTAACGTCCGTAAGAAAATAAAAATTGTTTTTTGTTTTTTTTTTTTTTTTTTTTTTTTGTATCCGGCGAAAAAATAATTAAATAATAAAAATTAAATAAAATTTTTATAAAAAATCCAAGAGAAAATCCAAGAGACCGCAGCCTCTTCTGGCGAAGGCGATAACAAAACAAATTTTTCAGGAATAAAATTCCTTCTTCTGGCGATAAGTTGGCAAAATTTTCAGGAAATTTTGCCTCGCAACCAAATGTAACAGTTAGCTACTTAGATTGGTAGGAGAATTAATTGATGATTTTATTTGTATTTTTCTAGCTTTTTTATAGCAATAATTCTGTCCACTATTGCACTTATAGTGGCTGTGAACCCAGAATTATTGCCAAATTAACCTCTGGGAATAGAGGTCGGGTTCAGGGCCTCTGAAGTAGGTAGTCTCATGTCCTACTAAACAAGAAAGGCCCTGTGGCCTGGTGGTAACTCTGAACCTTAGAACAGTTGTTCCTCGGTTCGAGTCTTGTTGGATACTCAATTAATGAGTTCCAACCTACAGTCCGTTACAGTCAATCCAACCGGTCTATCCTTACGAGACAGCTAGACTCAATCGCTTTCGAAAGCACATTCTCCTCTCGAAATCATTGCCAGGGTACACAGTCCAGGATTCTTCCCCTCCCGCCAGCGTATGTAGGATGGATCGCCTGTAGTTGGGTATTTTTCAAACACTCAACACCCACCTGGCTTCTAGAATAGTTTGTGCCTGATGTTCTCCGGCTAGTGCCCAATTCTTGCTACTGCAGAAAGCTAGATAGATGGAAAATTACTTAGCAGTCTTCCGAGCCAAAGCTTAGTGGGAATCGAATGTCGAGAGGACAATGCGCATCAGTGGTGTAGCGGTAACATCAATGCCTTCCAAGCATTAGCTCCGGGTTCGACTCCCGGCTGATGCAAAGCTTTCATTTTTTGCCGTTTCCTCCCCCTCCCCTTCGTCGATGTAAAGACAATCGTTGTAAGGAGTTTTAGCCTAGTCGTTTTGCAGATGCAAAAAACCTCATGAGCTTGTCTGGAGACGAGGAAATCAGTGAGAAAGCGATGCTGAACTTTACACAGAAATGGAGCTATCATAAGTTTTAAAACAAAGCCACTGAGAGGTCTCCATCCCCGAGACACTGCCGCATGTTTTCGGTGCCAAGGAAGGGCCCAGAACGGTGTAGAATGGCTGTTAACTACAAGCCTAAAAATGCAGTTTGTAACGAGCCAAGTTAGTTCTGCTAAGCTTGCGCTCGTTCCGGCAATGACATGCGCTTGCTCGACGGAAAGCAACGATTCTATTTCCGCGTGGCTGGCTCCTAGCACGCAAGACCGGCTCGATTAGTGAAACAGAATTATCTGCAATTTACGCAC
Organism: Schizosaccharomyces versatilis (nom. inval.); assembly: GCA_032882995.1. Classification (NCBI taxonomy): domain Eukaryota; kingdom Fungi; phylum Ascomycota; class Schizosaccharomycetes; order Schizosaccharomycetales; family Schizosaccharomycetaceae; genus Schizosaccharomyces; species Schizosaccharomyces versatilis (nom. inval.). Next base: position 1,128,138 of record CP130699.1, on the reverse strand, counting down.
CATGCAGGCATTGGGCTTATTAACGACGCAAGAGGCGTTCGAAATACTAACTCGCCACAAGAATCTAGTATTCTTTTCCAACTCTCCAAAACCGTCTGCCCGTAAGAAAATTCTGCGGTGGCTCTATGAGCGAACACATTTTTGAAAATAAATACAGACGTGAAGAAGATAATACAATGGCTGATGCCTTGTCAAGAAGACCTGACCATGAAGAAACTTACGCAATAGTTTTACTTTGCAGTCTTACTGTATCAAAAAATCCGTTAGTAGGGGCAATTCAGGCAGCCTATGAAAGAGGCAAAATCATTAAACCGTATAGCAGAAATGCACAGTTAAGAAGAAAAGCCAATGTGGATTTTCGTCGAAGTTTTATACGATGAAAGAGATGCAGTTGCCGTCGGAAGGCGACTATTTTGACATGATTTCAATGAAGATCACGATGTCTCCTTGCATGGTGGACATCCAGCTCATGACAAAACGCCGACTAAAATTGCATCTAGATTCAGTTGGTCTGGAATGTCAAACGTCATAAGAAATTATGTTTCTGTGCGCAATTTGTGATATGGCGAAATTCTAAACCTTACGAAAAAACGCAATCGCTAAATGTACCAAGCCGTCCAGCTGAGGCGCTCCCAATTGATTCTAGTTGTCGTTAATCGATTTTGGAAACGTTTCACAGCCATCCCGTGCGGCAAAAGTTGTAGGGCAAGTGAATCGAGAGAGCTAACGAATGAGCAGGTATGCTCGGTCAAAGGAGCGGCCCGAAAAACATACGAAGTGATTGTAGTCCACAGCTCCGAGCAAAGGAGTGGTAGGGGTATTGTTTTTCTTTTTAGGAATTGAGTTAAGCTTTACAGCCGGCTACAGGCCGCAGACCAATGGTCAGACAGAGAGGATGAACCAAACTCTTGAGTAGTATTTACAATGTTATTACTCAAAGTTCGAGGACAATTGGGCTAATCACTTTTGAAAAGAGCAGGATTCGAGCACAATACAACACGAAACGCAGCTACGGGGAAAACCGGATACTTTTTTTGGGCACGGACGAGAAGCATTTGTATCCGACATCGATGAATTGAAAGCAGACTACGAGAAAACTCCCTCAACTACAGACACTGCTGAAATGAACGACGAGACCTCGGGAATGCCTACGAATTGCAATTGGGAAATCGAAGTTTTATTGCGATCAGAAAGCGCAAGTCGCGCCAAAGTTCACAGTTGGTGATTTAGTTTTAGTTTCTACTGAAGAAAGAGTTTAACGCGTACTCGCCAACAACAGGGAAGCTAAATATGCCGTACGCAAGAGTGTTTTAGATTGTTGGCGAAAAAAATTGGTGATCTTTCTTATTGATTGGACTTAAAAGGAACACACTTACAACATCTTCCGGACCGTTTTCACGTGTCCCAAAACGAAAAGTACAATTCCTGAGAACCACCAGCTATTGCACAAGATGACTATTAAATAACCGGTATTACAGCTATCTTAATTATGGCTTTATTGTGTCTACGTGAAGCCATACAGGTGATGAAGTGACACGTGAGCCCCAGTACGAAACACGCAAGGACTGGTTACTCGCCTTCAGAGTAGAATATTTGGCAATTGAGGAAATAAGATCTATTTGTCAACGCCACAGATAATACTTTAGATGCCTAGTTTTCCAATCCCGGTACGGGACTAATTGCCAGCGTCACAATCATGCTGAAGGCCTAAAAGTAACGTTCAGATAGCTGTCGAGCAATGAAGCTGAGAGCTAACACATTCAATGCCCCAATTACAACACACCTCTGTTGTACGACGATGAGTTTGACGAGCGGTCAAGCATTAGATGCAGTTGTTATTTTCGACAGCATAGAGCGAAGGAAACACCTTCTCTGCATAGTTGAGATGCATCTTATTACCATCGACATAGAAACTCATAGCTCTATCAAGTCTTGACTAAAATAATGGCTGTTGGCACTGTTCGACAGTACTACCCGTATATCACAAATGCAAGCTACCGCGGGCTCTAGTATCAACTGAGGCGGGATCCCAAATAGTGTGCAAAGACGATTCGAGCAAGGTGTTAACAACAGAAGATGTTTTTCGAACCACAGTTCATAACTCTGTCGAACACTAAACTGGTCAATAAGACACATTCTGCCTCATAGCTTCTTAGTTTGGAAATTCATTTACAAAGTCTTAGTGGCTAGTTACGATGAACTTCTAATCTGTTGTTTAAGCTCTCTTTTTATCGGCCTTTGCTGTTGAGAGAGCGTGTAATGGCTCGAAGGGAAATCCCCTGAACCGTCACCTTTGGCATGACTCAGACGCCATCGTCTGAGTAAGCCACAATGCATTAGGTAAATCTTTGAATATAAATTACTGTAAGAACGACTGAATAAGTCAGTCGTTCAGCAAGAGTGTTTTCACACCATCTACCTTAGACTGTGAATGATACTTAGATGAGCTTATCGACCACTAAGTGAGACTTTACTCAATTAAGATGTTCCTATCTAAGCTAGATAGTTTGTTACTGGGTATTCGTAACAAAGTTCTTTTACACGAAACTTAACCCTTGGCGGAATCCCGCCGCGACAGAGCGGTTGTGGGCATATGATGCAGTGGTAGCATGCTCGCTTTGCATGCGAGTCGTCCTGGGTTCAATCCCCAGTGTGTCCAGGAGTTTTTGTAGGTTTTTCGGCGTCCTGTGCGCCTGTTCTAGAAGCCAGCCGGCACAGTGCTTATTTTTCCAAGAAGCCCTCGTTAGAAACCGGCTCTGCAACCCTCGGTCGGTAAACGAAACAGGCAGAAAAAGTTGCGAGGCCAGGTTTCGATCCTGGGACCTACGGGTTGCAACGCTTCTCTTCGTATGAGCCCGTCGGAGTTCCACTCTCCTACCTCGCACCTCTGCACCGGTTGTCAACGGCGTAGGCTGGTAAAGACTTTTAACGATAGATTAGAAGTTCAACGAAGCTGGTCACTAAGACCTCGTAACTGGATGTTGCGAACTAGAAGCTATGAGGAAGAGTATATTTTATTGACCAGTTCTTAGTATTCCACAGGTTATGAACTATGTTTGGAAAACCTTTTGTGTTGGTGTGACTGTCGTGATTAGATATCCTGGAAAGATAAATTAATCTAAGTTGTTTAGTGGTTCTGACAACCGGATTGCCCGCTAATCAATCTTATCCCATAGTCTCTCCCATACTAAAACGAAGTGGTCAATCCAACCGGTCTATCCTTACGAGACAGCTAGACTCAATCGCTTTCGAAAGCACATTCTCCTCTCGAAATCATTGCCAGGGTACACAGTCCAGGATTCTTCCCCTCCCGCCAGCGTATGTAGGATGGATCGCCTGTAGTTGGGTATTTTTCAAACACTCAACACCCACCTGGCTTCTAGAATAGTTTGTGCCTGATGTTCTCCGGCTAGTGCCCAATTCTTGCTACTGCAGAAAGCTAGATAGATGGAAAATTACTTAGCAGTCTTCCGAGCCAAAGCTTAGTGGGAATCGAATGTTGAGAGGACAATGCGCATCAGTGGTGTAGCGGTAACATCAATGCCTTCCAAGCATTAGCTCCGGGTTCGACTCCCGGCTGATGCAAAGCTTTCATTTTTTGCCGTTTCCTCCCCCTCCCCTTCGTCGATGTAAAGACAATCGTTGTAAGGAGTTTTAGCCTAGTCGTTTTGCAGATGCAAAAAACCTCATGAGCTTGTCTGGAGACGAGGAAATCAGTGAGAAAGCGATGCTGAACTTTACACAGAAATGGAGCTATCATAAGTTTTAAAACAAAGCCACTGAGAGGTCTCCATCCCCGAGACACTGCCGCATGTTTTCGGTGCCAAGGAAGGGCCCAGAACGGTGTAGAATGGCTGTTAACTACAAGCCTAAAAATGCAGTTTGTAACGAGCCAAGTTAGTTCTGCTAAGCTTGCGCTCGTTCCGGCAATGACATGCGCTTGCTCGACGGAAAGCAACGATTCTATTTCCGCGTGGCTGGCTCCTAGCACGCAAGACCGGCTCGATTAGTGAAACAGAATTATCTGCAATTTACGCACCATGCAGGCATTGGGCCTATTAACGACGCAAGAGGCGTTCGAAATACTAACTCGCCACAAGAATCTAGTATTCTTTTCCAACTCTCCAAAACCGTCTGCCCGTAAGAAAATTCTGCGGTGGCTCTATGAGCGAACACATTTTTGAAAATAAATACAGACGTGAAGAAGATAATACAATGGCTGATGCCTTGTCAAGAAGACCTGACCATGAAGAAACTTACGCAATAGTTTTACTTTGCAGTCTTACTGTATCAAAAAATCCGTTAGTAGGGGCAATTCAGGCAGCCTATGAAAGAGGCAAAATCATTAAACCGTATAGCAGAAATGCACAGTTAAGAAGAAAAGCCAATGTGGATTTTCGTCGAAGTTTTATACGATGAAAGAGATGCAGTTGCCGTCGGAAGGCGACTATTTTGACATGATTTCAATGAAGATCACGATGTCTCCTTGCATGGTGGACATCCAGCTCATGACAAAACGCCGACTAAAATTGCATCTAGATTCAGTTGGTCTGGAATGTCAAACGTCATAAGAAATTATGTTTCTGTGCGCAATTTGTGATATGGCGAAATTCTAAACCTTACGAAAAAACGCAATCGCTAAATGTACCAAGCCGTCCAGCTGAGGCGCTCCCAATTGATTCTAGTTGTCGTTAATCGATTTTGGAAACGTTTCACAGCCATCCCGTGCGGCAAAAGTTGTAGGGCAAGTGAATCGAGAGAGCTAACGAATGAGCAGGTATGCTCGGTCAAAGGAGCGGCCCGAAAAACATACGAAGTGATTGTAGTCCACAGCTCCGAGCAAAGGAGTGGTAGGGGTATTGTTTTTCTTTTTAGGAATTGAGTTAAGCTTTACAGCCGGCTACAGGCCGCAGACCAATGATCAGACAGAGAGGATGAACCAAACTCTTGAGTAGTATTTACAATGTTATTACTCAAAGTTCGAGGACAATTGGGCTAATCACTTTTGAAAAGAGCAGGATTCGAGCACAATACAACACGAAACGCAGCTACGGGGAAAACCGGATACTTTTTTTGGGCACGGACGAGAAGCATTTGTATCCGACATCGATGAATTGAAAGCAGACTACGAGAAAACTCCCTCAACTACAGACACTGCTGAAATGAACGACGAGACCTCGGGAATGCCTACGAATTGCAATTGGGAAATCGAAGTTTTATTGCGATCAGAAAGCGCAAGTCGCGCCAAAGTTCACAGTTGGTGATTTAGTTTTAGTTTCTACTGAAGAAAGAGTTTAACGCGTACTCGCCAACAACAGGGAAGCTAAATATGCCGTACGCAAGAGTGTTTTAGATTGTTGGCGAAAAAAATTGGTGATCTTTCTTATTGATTGGACTTAAAAGGAACACACTTACAACATCTTCCGGACCGTTTTCACGTGTCCCAAAACGAAAAGTACAATTCCTGAGAACCACCAGCTATTGCACAAGATGACTATTAAATAACCGGTATTACAGCTATCTTAATTATGGCTTTATTGTGTCTACGTGAAGCCATACAGGTGATGAAGTGACACGTGAGCCCCAGTACGAAACACGCAAGGACTGGTTACTCGCCTTCAGAGTAGAATATTTGGCAATTGAGGAAATAAGATCTATTTGTCAACGCCACAGATAATACTTTAGATGCCTAGTTTTCCAATCCCGGTACGGGACTAATTGCCAGCGTCACAATCATGCTGAAGGCCTAAAAGTAACGTTCAGATAGCTGTCGAGCAATGAAGCTGAGAGCTAACACATTCAATGCCCCAATTACAACACACCTCTGTTGTACGACGATGAGTTTGACGAGCGGTCAAGCATTAGATGCAGTTGTTATTTTCGACAGCATAGAGCGAAGGAAACACCTTCTCTGCATAGTTGAGATGCATCTTATTACCATCGACATAGAAACTCATAGCTCTATCAAGTCTTGACTAAAATAATGGCTGTTGGCACTGTTCGACAGTACTACCCGTATATCACAAATGCAAGCTACCGCGGGCTCTAGTATCAACTGAGGCGGGATCCCAAATAGTGTGCAAAGACGATTCGAGCAAGGTGTTAACAACAGAAGATGTTTTTCGAACCACAGTTCATAACTCTGTCGAACACTAAACTGGTCAATAAGACACATTCTGCCTCATAGCTTCTTAGTTTGGAAATTCATTTACAAAGTCTTAGTGGCTAGTTACGATGAACTTCTAATCTGTTGTTTAAGCTCTCTTTTTATCGGCCTTTGCTGTTGAGAGAGCGTGTAATGGCTCGAAGGGAAATCCCCTGAACCGTCACCTTTGGCATGACTCAGACGCCATCGTCTGAGTAAGCCACAATGCATTAGGTAAATCTTTGAATATAAATTACTGTAAGAACGACTGAATAAGTCAGTCGTTCAGCAAGAGTGTTTTCACACCATCTACCTTAGACTGTGAATGATACTTAGATGAGCTTATCGACCACTAAGTGAGACTTTACTCAATTAAGATGTTCCTATCTAAGCTAGATAGTTTGTTACTGGGTATTCGTAACAAAGTTCTTTTACACGAAACTTAACCCTTGACGGAATCCCGCCGCGACAGAGCGGTTGTGGGCATATGATGCAGTGGTAGCATGCTCGCTTTGCATGCGAGTCGTCCTGGGTTCAATCCCCAGTGTGTCCAGGAGTTTTTGTAGGTTTTTCGGCGTCCTGTGCGCCTGTTCTAGAAGCCAGCCGGCACAGTGCTTATTTTTCCAAGAAGCCCTCGTTAGAAACCGGCTCTGCAACCCTCGGTCGGTAAACGAAACAGGCAGAAAAAGTTGCGAGGCCAGGTTTCGATCCTGGGACCTACGGGTTGCAACGCTTCTCTTCGTATGAGCCCGTCGGAGTTCCACTCTCCTACCTCGCACCTCTGCACCGGTTGTCAACGGCGTAGGCTGGTAAAGACTTTTAACGATAGATTAGAAGTTCAACGAAGCTGGTCACTAAGACCTCGTAACTGGATGTTGCGAACTAGAAGCTATGAGGAAGAGTATATTTTATTGACCAGTTCTTAGTATTCCACAGGTTATGAACTATGTTTGGAAAACCTTTTGTGTTGGTGTGACTGTCGTGATTAGATATCCTGGAAAGATAAATTAATCTAAGTTGTTTAGTGGTTCTGACAACCGGATTGCCCGCTAATCAATCTTATCCCATAGTCTCTCCCATACTAAAACGAAGTGGTCAATCCAACCGGTCTATCCTTACGAGACAGCTAGACTCAATCGCTTTCGAAAGCACATTCTCCTCTCGAAATCATTGCCAGGGTACACAGTCCAGGATTCTTCCCCTCCCGCCAGCGTATGTAGGATGGATCGCCTGTAGTTGGGTATTTTTCAAACACTCAACACCCACCTGGCTTCTAGAATAGTTTGTGCCTGATGTTCTCCGGCTAGTGCCCAATTCTTGCTACTGCAGAAAGCTAGATAGATGGAAAATTACTTAGCAGTCTTCCGAGCCAAAGCTTAGTGGGAATCGAATGTTGAGAGGACAATGCGCATCAGTGGTGTAGCGGTAACATCAATGCCTTCCAAGCATTAGCTCCGGGTTCGACTCCCGGCTGATGCAAAGCTTTCATTTTTTGCCGTTTCCTCCCCCTCCCCTTCGTCGATGTAAAGACAATCGTTGTAAGGAGTTTTAGCCTAGTCGTTTTGCAGATGCAAAAAACCTCATGAGCTTGTCTGGAGACGAGGAAATCAGTGAGAAAGCGATGCTGAACTTTACACAGAAATGGAGCTATCATAAGTTTTAAAACAAAGCCACTGAGAGGTCTCCATCCCCGAGACACTGCCGCATGTTTTCGGTGCCAAGGAAGGGCCCAGAACGGTGTAGAATGGCTGTTAACTACAAGCCTAAAAATGCAGTTTGTAACGAGCCAAGTTAGTTCTGCTAAGCTTGCGCTCGTTCCGGCAATGACATGCGCTTGCTCGACGGAAAGCAACGATTCTATTTCCGCGTGGCTGGCTCCTAGCACGCAAGACCGGCTCGATTAGTGAAACAGAATTATCTGCAATTTACGCACCATGCAGGCATTGGGCTTATTAACGACGCAAGAGGCGTTCGAAATACTAACTCGCCACAAGAATCTAGTATTCTTTTCCAACTCTCCAAAACCGTCTGCCCGTAAGAAAATTCTGCGGTGGCTCTATGAGCGAACACATTTTTGAAAATAAATACAGACGTGAAGAAGATAATACAATGGCTGATGCCTTGTCAAGAAGACCTGACCATGAAGAAACTTACGCAATAGTTTTACTTTGCAGTCTTACTGTATCAAAAAATCCGTTAGTAGGGGCAATTCAGGCAGCCTATGAAAGAGGCAAAATCATTAAACCGTATAGCAGAAATGCACAGTTAAGAAGAAAAGCCAATGTGGATTTTCGTCGAAGTTTTATACGATGAAAGAGATGCAGTTGCCGTCGGAAGGCGACTATTTTGACATGATTTCAATGAAGATCACGATGTCTCCTTGCATGGTGGACATCCAGCTCATGACAAAACGCCGACTAAAATTGCATCTAGATTCAGTTGGTCTGGAATGTCAAACGTCATAAGAAATTATGTTTCTGTGCGCAATTTGTGATATGGCGAAATTCTAAACCTTACGAAAAAACGCAATCGCTAAATGTACCAAGCCGTCCAGCTGAGGCGCTCCCAATTGATTCTAGTTGTCGTTAATCGATTTTGGAAACGTTTCACAGCCATCCCGTGCGGCAAAAGTTGTAGGGCAAGTGAATCGAGAGAGCTAACGAATGAGCAGGTATGCTCGGTCAAAGGAGCGGCCCGAAAAACATACGAAGTGATTGTAGTCCACAGCTCCGAGCAAAGGAGTGGTAGGGGTATTGTTTTTCTTTTTAGGAATTGAGTTAAGCTTTACAGCCGGCTACAGGCCGCAGACCAATGATCAGACAGAGAGGATGAACCAAACTCTTGAGTAGTATTTACAATGTTATTACTCAAAGTTCGAGGACAATTGGGCTAATCACTTTTGAAAAGAGCAGGATTCGAGCACAATACAACACGAAACGCAGCTACGGGGAAAACCGGATACTTTTTTTGGGCACGGACGAGAAGCATTTGTATCCGACATCGATGAATTGAAAGCAGACTACGAGAAAACTCCCTCAACTACAGACACTGCTGAAATGAACGACGAGACCTCGGGAATGCCTACGAATTGCAATTGGGAAATCGAAGTTTTATTGCGATCAGAAAGCGCAAGTCGCGCCAAAGTTCACAGTTGGTGATTTAGTTTTAGTTTCTACTGAAGAAAGAGTTTAACGCGTACTCGCCAACAACAGGGAAGCTAAATATGCCGTACGCAAGAGTGTTTTAGATTGTTGGCGAAAAAAATTGGTGATCTTTCTTATTGATTGGACTTAAAAGGAACACACTTACAACATCTTCCGGACCGTTTTCACGTGTCCCAAAACGAAAAGTACAATTCCTGAGAACCACCAGCTATTGCACAAGATGACTATTAAATAACCGGTATTACAGCTATCTTAATTATGGCTTTATTGTGTCTACGTGAAGCCATACAGGTGATGAAGTGACACGTGAGCCCCAGTACGAAACACGCAAGGACTGGTTACTCGCCTTCAGAGTAGAATATTTGGCAATTGAGGAAATAAGATCTATTTGTCAACGCCACAGATAATACTTTAGATGCCTAGTTTTCCAATCCCGGTACGGGACTAATTGCCAGCGTCACAATCATGCTGAAGGCCTAAAAGTAACGTTCAGATAGCTGTCGAGCAATGAAGCTGAGAGCTAACACATTCAATGCCCCAATTACAACACACCTCTGTTGTACGACGATGAGTTTGACGAGCGGTCAAGCATTAGATGCAGTTGTTATTTTCGACAGCATAGAGCGAAGGAAACACCTTCTCTGCATAGTTGAGATGCATCTTATTACCATCGACATAGAAACTCATAGCTCTATCAAGTCTTGACTAAAATAATGGCTGTTGGCACTGTTCGACAGTACTACCCGTATATCACAAATGCAAGCTACCGCGGGCTCTAGTATCAACTGAGGCGGGATCCCAAATAGTGTGCAAAGACGATTCGAGCAAGGTGTTAACAACAGAAGATGTTTTTCGAACCACAGTTCATAACTCTGTCGAACACTAAACTGGTCAATAAGACACATTCTGCCTCATAGCTTCTTAGTTTGGAAATTCATTTACAAAGTCTTAGTGGCTAGTTACGATGAACTTCTAATCTGTTGTTTAAGCTCTCTTTTTATCGGCCTTTGCTGTTGAGAGAGCGTGTAATGGCTCGAAGGGAAATCCCCTGAACCGTCACCTTTGGCATGACTCAGACGCCATCGTCTGAGTAAGCCACAATGCATTAGGTAAATCTTTGAATATAAATTACTGTAAGAACGACTGAATAAGTCAGTCGTTCAGCAAGAGTGTTTTCACACCATCTACCTTAGACTGTGAATGATACTTAGATGAGCTTATCGACCACTAAGTGAGACTTTACTCAATTAAGATGTTCCTATCTAAGCTAGATAGTTTGTTACTGGGTATTCGTAACAAAGTTCTTTTACACGAAACTTAACCCTTGGCGGAATCCCGCCGCGACAGAGCGGTTGTGGGCATATGATGCAGTGGTAGCATGCTCGCTTTGCATGCGAGTCGTCCTGGGTTCAATCCCCAGTGTGTCCAGGAGTTTTTGTAGGTTTTTCGGCGTCCTGTGCGCCTGTTCTAGAAGCCAGCCGGCACAGTGCTTATTTTTCCAAGAAGCCCTCGTTAGAAACCGGCTCTGCAACCCTCGGTCGGTAAACGAAACAGGCAGAAAAAGTTGCGAGGCCAGGTTTCGATCCTGGGACCTACGGGTTGCAACGCTTCTCTTCGTATGAGCCCGTCGGAGTTCCACTCTCCTACCTCGCACCTCTGCACCGGTTGTCAACGGCGTAGGCTGGTAAAGACTTTTAACGATAGATTAGAAGTTCAACGAAGCTGGTCACTAAGACCTCGTAACTGGATGTTGCGAACTAGAAGCTATGAGGAAGAGTATATTTTATTGACCAGTTCTTAGTATTCCACAGGTTATGAACTATGTTTGGAAAACCTTTTGTGTTGGTGTGACTGTCGTGATTAGATATCCTGGAAAGATAAATTAATCTAAGTTGTTTAGTGGTTCTGACAACCGGATTGCCCGCTAATCAATCTTATCCCATAGTCTCTCCCATACTAAAACGAAGTGGTCAATCCAACCGGTCTATCCTTACGAGACAGCTAGACTCAATCGCTTTCGAAAGCACATTCTCCTCTCGAAATCATTGCCAGGGTACACAGTCCAGGATTCTTCCCCTCCCGCCAGCGTATGTAGGATGGATCGCCTGTAGTTGGGTATTTTTCAAACACTCAACACCCACCTGGCTTCTAGAATAGTTTGTGCCTGATGTTCTCCGGCTAGTGCCCAATTCTTGCTACTGCAGAAAGCTAGATAGATGGAAAATTACTTAGCAGTCTTCCGAGCCAAAGCTTAGTGGGAATCGAATGTTGAGAGGACAATGCGCATCAGTGGTGTAGCGGTAACATCAATGCCTTCCAAGCATTAGCTCCGGGTTCGACTCCCGGCTGATGCAAAGCTTTCATTTTTTGCCGTTTCCTCCCCCTCCCCTTCGTCGATGTAAAGACAATCGTTGTAAGGAGTTTTAGCCTAGTCGTTTTGCAGATGCAAAAAACCTCATGAGCTTGTCTGGAGACGAGGAAATCAGTGAGAAAGCGATGCTGAACTTTACACAGAAATGGAGCTATCATAAGTTTTAAAACAAAGCCACTGAGAGGTCTCCATCCCCGAGACACTGCCGCATGTTTTCGGTGCCAAGGAAGGGCCCAGAACGGTGTAGAATGGCTGTTAACTACAAGCCTAAAAATGCAGTTTGTAACGAGCCAAGTTAGTTCTGCTAAGCTTGCGCTCGTTCCGGCAATGACATGCGCTTGCTCGACGGAAAGCAACGATTCTATTTCCGCGTGGCTGGCTCCTAGCACGCAAGACCGGCTCGATTAGTGAAACAGAATTATCTGCAATTTACGCACCATGCAGGCATTGGGCTTATTAACGACGCAAGAGGCGTTCGAAATACTAACTCGCCACAAGAATCTAGTATTCTTTTCCAACTCTCCAAAACCGTCTGCCCGTAAGAAAATTCTGCGGTGGCTCTATGAGCGAACACATTTTTGAAAATAAATACAGACGTGAAGAAGATAATACAATGGCTGATGCCTTGTCAAGAAGACCTGACCATGAAGAAACTTACGCAATAGTTTTACTTTGCAGTCTTACTGTATCAAAAAATCCGTTAGTAGGGGCAATTCAGGCAGCCTATGAAAGAGGCAAAATCATTAAACCGTATAGCAGAAATGCACAGTTAAGAAGAAAAGCCAATGTGGATTTTCGTCGAAGTTTTATACGATGAAAGAGATGCAGTTGCCGTCGGAAGGCGACTATTTTGACATGATTTCAATGAAGATCACGATGTCTCCTTGCATGGTGGACATCCAGCTCATGACAAAACGCCGACTAAAATTGCATCTAGATTCAGTTGGTCTGGAATGTCAAACGTCATAAGAAATTATGTTTCTGTGCGCAATTTGTGATATGGCGAAATTCTAAACCTTACGAAAAAACGCAATCGCTAAATGTACCAAGCCGTCCAGCTGAGGCGCTCCCAATTGATTCTAGTTGTCGTTAATCGATTTTGGAAACGTTTCACAGCCATCCCGTGCGGCAAAAGTTGTAGGGCAAGTGAATCGAGAGAGCTAACGAATGAGCAGGTATGCTCGGTCAAAGGAGCGGCCCGAAAAACATACGAAGTGATTGTAGTCCACAGCTCCGAGCAAAGGAGTGGTAGGGGTATTGTTTTTCTTTTTAGGAATTGAGTTAAGCTTTACAGCCGGCTACAGGCCGCAGACCAATGGTCAGACAGAGAGGATGAACCAAACTCTTGAGTAGTATTTACAATGTTATTACTCAAAGTTCGAGGACAATTGGGCTAATCACTTTTGAAAAGAGCAGGATTCGAGCACAATACAACACGAAACGCAGCTACGGGGAAAACCGGATACTTTTTTTGGGCACGGACGAGAAGCATTTGTATCCGACATCGATGAATTGAAAGCAGACTACGAGAAAACTCCCTCAACTACAGACACTGCTGAAATGAACGACGAGACCTCGGGAATGCCTACGAATTGCAATTGGGAAATCGAAGTTTTATTGCGATCAGAAAGCGCAAGTCGCGCCAAAGTTCACAGTTGGTGATTTAGTTTTAGTTTCTACTGAAGAAAGAGTTTAACGCGTACTCGCCAACAACAGGGAAGCTAAATATGCCGTACGCAAGAGTGTTTTAGATTGTTGGCGAAAAAAATTGGTGATCTTTCTTATTGATTGGACTTAAAAGGAACACACTTACAACATCTTCCGGACCGTTTTCACGTGTCCCAAAACGAAAAGTACAATTCCTGAGAACCACCAGCTATTGCACAAGATGACTATTAAATAACCGGTATTACAGCTATCTTAATTATGGCTTTATTGTGTCTACGTGAAGCCATACAGGTGATGAAGTGACACGTGAGCCCCAGTACGAAACACGCAAGGACTGGTTACTCGCCTTCAGAGTAGAATATTTGGCAATTGAGGAAATAAGATCTATTTGTCAACGCCACAGATAATACTTTAGATGCCTAGTTTTCCAATCCCGGTACGGGACTAATTGCCAGCGTCACAATCATGCTGAAGGCCTAAAAGTAACGTTCAGATAGCTGTCGAGCAATGAAGCTGAGAGCTAACACATTCAATGCCCCAATTACAACACACCTCTGTTGTACGACGATGAGTTTGACGAGCGGTCAAGCATTAGATGCAGTTGTTATTTTCGACAGCATAGAGCGAAGGAAACACCTTCTCTGCATAGTTGAGATGCATCTTATTACCATCGACATAGAAACTCATAGCTCTATCAAGTCTTGACTAAAATAATGGCTGTTGGCACTGTTCGACAGTACTACCCGTATATCACAAATGCAAGCTACCGCGGGCTCTAGTATCAACTGAGGCGGGATCCCAAATAGTGTGCAAAGACGATTCGAGCAAGGTGTTAACAACAGAAGATGTTTTTCGAACCACAGTTCATAACTCTGTCGAACACTAAACTGGTCAATAAGACACATTCTGCCTCATAGCTTCTTAGTTTGGAAATTCATTTACAAAGTCTTAGTGGCTAGTTACGATGAACTTCTAATCTGTTGTTTAAGCTCTCTTTTTATCGGCCTTTGCTGTTGAGAGAGCGTGTAATGGCTCGAAGGGAAATCCCCTGAACCGTCACCTTTGGCATGACTCAGACGCCATCGTCTGAGTAAGCCACAATGCATTAGGTAAATCTTTGAATATAAATTACTGTAAGAACGACTGAATAAGTCAGTCGTTCAGCAAGAGTGTTTTCACACCATCTACCTTAGACTGTGAATGATACTTAGATGAGCTTATCGACCACTAAGTGAGACTTTACTCAATTAAGATGTTCCTATCTAAGCTAGATAGTTTGTTACTGGGTATTCGTAACAAAGTTCTTTTACACGAAACTTAACCCTTGGCGGAATCCCGCCGCGACAGAGCGGTTGTGGGCATATGATGCAGTGGTAGCATGCTCGCTTTGCATGCGAGTCGTCCTGGGTTCAATCCCCAGTGTGTCCAGGAGTTTTTGTAGGTTTTTCGGCGTCCTGTGCGCCTGTTCTAGAAGCCAGCCGGCACAGTGCTTATTTTTCCAAGAAGCCCTCGTTAGAAACCGGCTCTGCAACCCTCGGTCGGTAAACGAAACAGGCAGAAAAAGTTGCGAGGCCAGGTTTCGATCCTGGGACCTACGGGTTGCAACGCTTCTCTTCGTATGAGCCCGTCGGAGTTCCACTCTCCTACCTCGCACCTCTGCACCGGTTGTCAACGGCGTAGGCTGGTAAAGACTTTTAACGATAGATTAGAAGTTCAACGAAGCTGGTCACTAAGACCTCGTAACTGGATGTTGCGAACTAGAAGCTATGAGGAAGAGTATATTTTATTGACCAGTTCTTAGTATTCCACAGGTTATGAACTATGTTTGGAAAACCTTTTGTGTTGGTGTGACTGTCGTGATTAGATATCCTGGAAAGATAAATTAATCTAAGTTGTTTAGTGGTTCTGACAACCGGATTGCCCGCTAATCAATCTTATCCCATAGTCTCTCCCATACTAAAACGAAGTGGTCAATCCAACCGGTCTATCCTTACGAGACAGCTAGACTCAATCGCTTTCGAAAGCACATTCTCCTCTCGAAATCATTGCCAGGGTACACAGTCCAGGATTCTTCCCCTCCCGCCAGCGTATGTAGGATGGATCGCCTGTAGTTGGGTATTTTTCAAACACTCAACACCCACCTGGCTTCTAGAATAGTTTGTGCCTGATGTTCTCCGGCTAGTGCCCAATTCTTGCTACTGCAGAAAGCTAGATAGATGGAAAATTACTTAGCAGTCTTCCGAGCCAAAGCTTAGTGGGAATCGAATGTTGAGAGGACAATGCGCATCAGTGGTGTAGCGGTAACATCAATGCCTTCCAAGCATTAGCTCCGGGTTCGACTCCCGGCTGATGCAAAGCTTTCATTTTTTGCCGTTTCCTCCCCCTCCCCTTCGTCGATGTAAAGACAATCGTTGTAAGGAGTTTTAGCCTAGTCGTTTTGCAGATGCAAAAAACCTCATGAGCTTGTCTGGAGACGAGGAAATCAGTGAGAAAGCGATGCTGAACTTTACACAGAAATGGAGCTATCATAAGTTTTAAAACAAAGCCACTGAGAGGTCTCCATCCCCGAGACACTGCCGCATGTTTTCGGTGCCAAGGAAGGGCCCAGAACGGTGTAGAATGGCTGTTAACTACAAGCCTAAAAATGCAGTTTGTAACGAGCCAAGTTAGTTCTGCTAAGCTTGCGCTCGTTCCGGCAATGACATGCGCTTGCTCGACGGAAAGCAACGATTCTATTTCCGCGTGGCTGGCTCCTAGCACGCAAGACCGGCTCGATTAGTGAAACAGAATTATCTGCAATTTACGCACCATGCAGGCATTGGGCTTATTAACGACGCAAGAGGCGTTCGAAATACTAACTCGCCACAAGAATCTAGTATTCTTTTCCAACTCTCCAAAACCGTCTGCCCGTAAGAAAATTCTGCGGTGGCTCTATGAGCGAACACATTTTTGAAAATAAATACAGACGTGAAGAAGATAATACAATGGCTGATGCCTTGTCAAGAAGACCTGACCATGAAGAAACTTACGCAATAGTTTTACTTTGCAGTCTTACTGTATCAAAAAATCCGTTAGTAGGGGCAATTCAGGCAGCCTATGAAAGAGGCAAAATCATTAAACCGTATAGCAGAAATGCACAGTTAAGAAGAAAAGCCAATGTGGATTTTCGTCGAAGTTTTATACGATGAAAGAGATGCAGTTGCCGTCGGAAGGCGACTATTTTGACATGATTTCAATGAAGATCACGATGTCTCCTTGCATGGTGGACATCCAGCTCATGACAAAACGCCGACTAAAATTGCATCTAGATTCAGTTGGTCTGGAATGTCAAACGTCATAAGAAATTATGTTTCTGTGCGCAATTTGTGATATGGCGAAATTCTAAACCTTACGAAAAAACGCAATCGCTAAATGTACCAAGCCGTCCAGCTGAGGCGCTCCCAATTGATTCTAGTTGTCGTTAATCGATTTTGGAAACGTTTCACAGCCATCCCGTGCGGCAAAAGTTGTAGGGCAAGTGAATCGAGAGAGCTAACGAATGAGCAGGTATGCTCGGTCAAAGGAGCGGCCCGAAAAACATACGAAGTGATTGTAGTCCACAGCTCCGAGCAAAGGAGTGGTAGGGGTATTGTTTTTCTTTTTAGGAATTGAGTTAAGCTTTACAGCCGGCTACAGGCCGCAGACCAATGGTCAGACAGAGAGGATGAACCAAACTCTTGAGTAGTATTTACAATGTTATTACTCAAAGTTCGAGGACAATTGGGCTAATCACTTTTGAAAAGAGCAGGATTCGAGCACAATACAACACGAAACGCAGCTACGGGGAAAACCGGATACTTTTTTTGGGCACGGACGAGAAGCATTTGTATCCGACATCGATGAATTGAAAGCAGACTACGAGAAAACTCCCTCAACTACAGACACTGCTGAAATGAACGACGAGACCTCGGGAATGCCTACGAATTGCAATTGGGAAATCGAAGTTTTATTGCGATCAGAAAGCGCAAGTCGCGCCAAAGTTCACAGTTGGTGATTTAGTTTTAGTTTCTACTGAAGAAAGAGTTTAACGCGTACTCGCCAACAACAGGGAAGCTAAATATGCCGTACGCAAGAGTGTTTTAGATTGTTGGCGAAAAAAATTGGTGATCTTTCTTATTGATTGGACTTAAAAGGAACACACTTACAACATCTTCCGGACCGTTTTCACGTGTCCCAAAACGAAAAGTACAATTCCTGAGAACCACCAGCTATTGCACAAGATGACTATTAAATAACCGGTATTACAGCTATCTTAATTATGGCTTTATTGTGTCTACGTGAAGCCATACAGGTGATGAAGTGACACGTGAGCCCCAGTACGAAACACGCAAGGACTGGTTACTCGCCTTCAGAGTAGAATATTTGGCAATTGAGGAAATAAGATCTATTTGTCAACGCCACAGATAATACTTTAGATGCCTAGTTTTCCAATCCCGGTACGGGACTAATTGCCAGCGTCACAATCATGCTGAAGGCCTAAAAGTAACGTTCAGATAGCTGTCGAGCAATGAAGCTGAGAGCTAACACATTCAATGCCCCAATTACAACACACCTCTGTTGTACGACGATGAGTTTGACGAGCGGTCAAGCATTAGATGCAGTTGTTATTTTCGACAGCATAGAGCGAAGGAAACACCTTCTCTGCATAGTTGAGATGCATCTTATTACCATCGACATAGAAACTCATAGCTCTATCAAGTCTTGACTAAAATAATGGCTGTTGGCACTGTTCGACAGTACTACCCGTATATCACAAATGCAAGCTACCGCGGGCTCTAGTATCAACTGAGGCGGGATCCCAAATAGTGTGCAAAGACGATTCGAGCAAGGTGTTAACAACAGAAGATGTTTTTCGAACCACAGTTCATAACTCTGTCGAACACTAAACTGGTCAATAAGACACATTCTGCCTCATAGCTTCTTAGTTTGGAAATTCATTTACAAAGTCTTAGTGGCTAGTTACGATGAACTTCTAATCTGTTGTTTAAGCTCTCTTTTTATCGGCCTTTGCTGTTGAGAGAGCGTGTAATGGCTCGAAGGGAAATCCCCTGAACCGTCACCTTTGGCATGACTCAGACGCCATCGTCTGAGTAAGCCACAATGCATTAGGTAAATCTTTGAATATAAATTACTGTAAGAACGACTGAATAAGTCAGTCGTTCAGCAAGAGTGTTTTCACACCATCTACCTTAGACTGTGAATGATACTTAGATGAGCTTATCGACCACTAAGTGAGACTTTACTCAATTAAGATGTTCCTATCTAAGCTAGATAGTTTGTTACTGGGTATTCGTAACAAAGTTCTTTTACACGAAACTTAACCCTTGGCGGAATCCCGCCGCGACAGAGCGGTTGTGGGCATATGATGCAGTGGTAGCATGCTCGCTTTGCATGCGAGTCGTCCTGGGTTCAATCCCCAGTGTGTCCAGGAGTTTTTGTAGGTTTTTCGGCGTCCTGTGCGCCTGTTCTAGAAGCCAGCCGGCACAGTGCTTATTTTTCCAAGAAGCCCTCGTTAGAAACCGGCTCTGCAACCCTCGGTCGGTAAACGAAACAGGCAGAAAAAGTTGCGAGGCCAGGTTTCGATCCTGGGACCTACGGGTTGCAACGCTTCTCTTCGTATGAGCCCGTCGGAGTTCCACTCTCCTACCTCGCACCTCTGCACCGGTTGTCAACGGCGTAGGCTGGTAAAGACTTTTAACGATAGATTAGAAGTTCAACGAAGCTGGTCACTAAGACCTCGTAACTGGATGTTGCGAACTAGAAGCTATGAGGAAGAGTATATTTTATTGACCAGTTCTTAGTATTCCACAGGTTATGAACTATGTTTGGAAAACCTTTTGTGTTGGTGTGACTGTCGTGATTAGATATCCTGGAAAGATAAATTAATCTAAGTTGTTTAGTGGTTCTGACAACCGGATTGCCCGCTAATCAATCTTATCCCATAGTCTCTCCCATACTAAAACGAAGTGGTCAATCCAACCGGTCTATCCTTACGAGACAGCTAGACTCAATCGCTTTCGAAAGCACATTCTCCTCTCGAAATCATTGCCAGGGTACACAGTCCAGGATTCTTCCCCTCCCGCCAGCGTATGTAGGATGGATCGCCTGTAGTTGGGTATTTTTCAAACACTCAACACCCACCTGGCTTCTAGAATAGTTTGTGCCTGATGTTCTCCGGCTAGTGCCCAATTCTTGCTACTGCAGAAAGCTAGATAGATGGAAAATTACTTAGCAGTCTTCCGAGCCAAAGCTTAGTGGGAATCGAATGTTGAGAGGACAATGCGCATCAGTGGTGTAGCGGTAACATCAATGCCTTCCAAGCATTAGCTCCGGGTTCGACTCCCGGCTGATGCAAAGCTTTCATTTTTTGCCGTTTCCTCCCCCTCCCCTTCGTCGATGTAAAGACAATCGTTGTAAGGAGTTTTAGCCTAGTCGTTTTGCAGATGCAAAAAACCTCATGAGCTTGTCTGGAGACGAGGAAATCAGTGAGAAAGCGATGCTGAACTTTACACAGAAATGGAGCTATCATAAGTTTTAAAACAAAGCCACTGAGAGGTCTCCATCCCCGAGACACTGCCGCATGTTTTCGGTGCCAAGGAAGGGCCCAGAACGGTGTAGAATGGCTGTTAACTACAAGCCTAAAAATGCAGTTTGTAACGAGCCAAGTTAGTTCTGCTAAGCTTGCGCTCGTTCCGGCAATGACATGCGCTTGCTCGACGGAAAGCAACGATTCTATTTCCGCGTGGCTGGCTCCTAGCACGCAAGACCGGCTCGATTAGTGAAACAGAATTATCTGCAATTTACGCACCATGCAGGCATTGGGCCTATTAACGACGCAAGAGGCGTTCGAAATACTAACTCGCCACAAGAATCTAGTATTCTTTTCCAACTCTCCAAAACCGTCTGCCCGTAAGAAAATTCTGCGGTGGCTCTATGAGCGAACACATTTTTGAAAATAAATACAGACGTGAAGAAGATAATACAATGGCTGATGCCTTGTCAAGAAGACCTGACCATGAAGAAACTTACGCAATAGTTTTACTTTGCAGTCTTACTGTATCAAAAAATCCGTTAGTAGGGGCAATTCAGGCAGCCTATGAAAGAGGCAAAATCATTAAACCGTATAGCAGAAATGCACAGTTAAGAAGAAAAGCCAATGTGGATTTTCGTCGAAGTTTTATACGATGAAAGAGATGCAGTTGCCGTCGGAAGGCGACTATTTTGACATGATTTCAATGAAGATCACGATGTCTCCTTGCATGGTGGACATCCAGCTCATGACAAAACGCCGACTAAAATTGCATCTAGATTCAGTTGGTCTGGAATGTCAAACGTCATAAGAAATTATGTTTCTGTGCGCAATTTGTGATATGGCGAAATTCTAAACCTTACGAAAAAACGCAATCGCTAAATGTACCAAGCCGTCCAGCTGAGGCGCTCCCAATTGATTCTAGTTGTCGTTAATCGATTTTGGAAACGTTTCACAGCCATCCCGTGCGGCAAAAGTTGTAGGGCAAGTGAATCGAGAGAGCTAACGAATGAGCAGGTATGCTCGGTCAAAGGAGCGGCCCGAAAAACATACGAAGTGATTGTAGTCCACAGCTCCGAGCAAAGGAGTGGTAGGGGTATTGTTTTTCTTTTTAGGAATTGAGTTAAGCTTTACAGCCGGCTACAGGCCGCAGACCAATGGTCAGACAGAGAGGATGAACCAAACTCTTGAGTAGTATTTACAATGTTATTACTCAAAGTTCGAGGACAATTGGGCTAATCACTTTTGAAAAGAGCAGGATTCGAGCACAATACAACACGAAACGCAGCTACGGGGAAAACCGGATACTTTTTTTGGGCACGGACGAGAAGCATTTGTATCCGACATCGATGAATTGAAAGCAGACTACGAGAAAACTCCCTCAACTACAGACACTGCTGAAATGAACGACGAGACCTCGGGAATGCCTACGAATTGCAATTGGGAAATCGAAGTTTTATTGCGATCAGAAAGCGCAAGTCGCGCCAAAGTTCACAGTTGGTGATTTAGTTTTAGTTTCTACTGAAGAAAGAGTTTAACGCGTACTCGCCAACAACAGGGAAGCTAAATATGCCGTACGCAAGAGTGTTTTAGATTGTTGGCGAAAAAAATTGGTGATCTTTCTTATTGATTGGACTTAAAAGGAACACACTTACAACATCTTCCGGACCGTTTTCACGTGTCCCAAAACGAAAAGTACAATTCCTGAGAACCACCAGCTATTGCACAAGATGACTATTAAATAACCGGTATTACAGCTATCTTAATTATGGCTTTATTGTGTCTACGTGAAGCCATACAGGTGATGAAGTGACACGTGAGCCCCAGTACGAAACACGCAAGGACTGGTTACTCGCCTTCAGAGTAGAATATTTGGCAATTGAGGAAATAAGATCTATTTGTCAACGCCACAGATAATACTTTAGATGCCTAGTTTTCCAATCCCGGTACGGGACTAATTGCCAGCGTCACAATCATGCTGAAGGCCTAAAAGTAACGTTCAGATAGCTGTCGAGCAATGAAGCTGAGAGCTAACACATTCAATGCCCCAATTACAACACACCTCTGTTGTACGACGATGAGTTTGACGAGCGGTCAAGCATTAGATGCAGTTGTTATTTTCGACAGCATAGAGCGAAGGAAACACCTTCTCTGCATAGTTGAGATGCATCTTATTACCATCGACATAGAAACTCATAGCTCTATCAAGTCTTGACTAAAATAATGGCTGTTGGCACTGTTCGACAGTACTACCCGTATATCACAAATGCAAGCTACCGCGGGCTCTAGTATCAACTGAGGCGGGATCCCAAATAGTGTGCAAAGACGATTCGAGCAAGGTGTTAACAACAGAAGATGTTTTTCGAACCACAGTTCATAACTCTGTCGAACACTAAACTGGTCAATAAGACACATTCTGCCTCATAGCTTCTTAGTTTGGAAATTCATTTACAAAGTCTTAGTGGCTAGTTACGATGAACTTCTAATCTGTTGTTTAAGCTCTCTTTTTATCGGCCTTTGCTGTTGAGAGAGCGTGTAATGGCTCGAAGGGAAATCCCCTGAACCGTCACCTTTGGCATGACTCAGACGCCATCGTCTGAGTAAGCCACAATGCATTAGGTAAATCTTTGAATATAAATTACTGTAAGAACGACTGAATAAGTCAGTCGTTCAGCAAGAGTGTTTTCACACCATCTACCTTAGACTGTGAATGATACTTAGATGAGCTTATCGACCACTAAGTGAGACTTTACTCAATTAAGATGTTCCTATCTAAGCTAGATAGTTTGTTACTGGGTATTCGTAACAAAGTTCTTTTACACGAAACTTAACCCTTGGCGGAATCCCGCCGCGACAGAGCGGTTGTGGGCATATGATGCAGTGGTAGCATGCTCGCTTTGCATGCGAGTCGTCCTGGGTTCAATCCCCAGTGTGTCCAGGAGTTTTTGTAGGTTTTTCGGCGTCCTGTGCGCCTGTTCTAGAAGCCAGCCGGCACAGTGCTTATTTTTCCAAGAAGCCCTCGTTAGAAACCGGCTCTGCAACCCTCGGTCGGTAAACGAAACAGGCAGAAAAAGTTGCGAGGCCAGGTTTCGATCCTGGGACCTACGGGTTGCAACGCTTCTCTTCGTATGAGCCCGTCGGAGTTCCACTCTCCTACCTCGCACCTCTGCACCGGTTGTCAACGGCGTAGGCTGGTAAAGACTTTTAACGATAGATTAGAAGTTCAACGAAGCTGGTCACTAAGACCTCGTAACTGGATGTTGCGAACTAGAAGCTATGAGGAAGAGTATATTTTATTGACCAGTTCTTAGTATTCCACAGGTTATGAACTATGTTTGGAAAACCTTTTGTGTTGGTGTGACTGTCGTGATTAGATATCCTGGAAAGATAAATTAATCTAAGTTGTTTAGTGGTTCTGACAACCGGATTGCCCGCTAATCAATCTTATCCCATAGTCTCTCCCATACTAAAACGAAGTGGTCAATCCAACCGGTCTATCCTTACGAGACAGCTAGACTCAATCGCTTTCGAAAGCACATTCTCCTCTCGAAATCATTGCCAGGGTACACAGTCCAGGATTCTTCCCCTCCCGCCAGCGTATGTAGGATGGATCGCCTGTAGTTGGGTATTTTTCAAACACTCAACACCCACCTGGCTTCTAGAATAGTTTGTGCCTGATGTTCTCCGGCTAGTGCCCAATTCTTGCTACTGCAGAAAGCTAGATAGATGGAAAATTACTTAGCAGTCTTCCGAGCCAAAGCTTAGTGGGAATCGAATGTTGAGAGGACAATGCGCATCAGTGGTGTAGCGGTAACATCAATGCCTTCCAAGCATTAGCTCCGGGTTCGACTCCCGGCTGATGCAAAGCTTTCATTTTTTGCCGTTTCCTCCCCCTCCCCTTCGTCGATGTAAAGACAATCGTTGTAAGGAGTTTTAGCCTAGTCGTTTTGCAGATGCAAAAAACCTCATGAGCTTGTCTGGAGACGAGGAAATCAGTGAGAAAGCGATGCTGAACTTTACACAGAAATGGAGCTATCATAAGTTTTAAAACAAAGCCACTGAGAGGTCTCCATCCCCGAGACACTGCCGCATGTTTTCGGTGCCAAGGAAGGGCCCAGAACGGTGTAGAATGGCTGTTAACTACAAGCCTAAAAATGCAGTTTGTAACGAGCCAAGTTAGTTCTGCTAAGCTTGCGCTCGTTCCGGCAATGACATGCGCTTGCTCGACGGAAAGCAACGATTCTATTTCCGCGTGGCTGGCTCCTAGCACGCAAGACCGGCTCGATTAGTGAAACAGAATTATCTGCAATTTACGCACCATGCAGGCATTGGGCCTATTAACGACGCAAGAGGCGTTCGAAATACTAACTCGCCACAAGAATCTAGTATTCTTTTCCAACTCTCCAAAACCGTCTGCCCGTAAGAAAATTCTGCGGTGGCTCTATGAGCGAACACATTTTTGAAAATAAATACAGACGTGAAGAAGATAATACAATGGCTGATGCCTTGTCAAGAAGACCTGACCATGAAGAAACTTACGCAATAGTTTTACTTTGCAGTCTTACTGTATCAAAAAATCCGTTAGTAGGGGCAATTCAGGCAGCCTATGAAAGAGGCAAAATCATTAAACCGTATAGCAGAAATGCACAGTTAAGAAGAAAAGCCAATGTGGATTTTCGTCGAAGTTTTATACGATGAAAGAGATGCAGTTGCCGTCGGAAGGCGACTATTTTGACATGATTTCAATGAAGATCACGATGTCTCCTTGCATGGTGGACATCCAGCTCATGACAAAACGCCGACTAAAATTGCATCTAGATTCAGTTGGTCTGGAATGTCAAACGTCATAAGAAATTATGTTTCTGTGCGCAATTTGTGATATGGCGAAATTCTAAACCTTACGAAAAAACGCAATCGCTAAATGTACCAAGCCGTCCAGCTGAGGCGCTCCCAATTGATTCTAGTTGTCGTTAATCGATTTTGGAAACGTTTCACAGCCATCCCGTGCGGCAAAAGTTGTAGGGCAAGTGAATCGAGAGAGCTAACGAATGAGCAGGTATGCTCGGTCAAAGGAGCGGCCCGAAAAACATACGAAGTGATTGTAGTCCACAGCTCCGAGCAAAGGAGTGGTAGGGGTATTGTTTTTCTTTTTAGGAATTGAGTTAAGCTTTACAGCCGGCTACAGGCCGCAGACCAATGATCAGACAGAGAGGATGAACCAAACTCTTGAGTAGTATTTACAATGTTATTACTCAAAGTTCGAGGACAATTGGGCTAATCACTTTTGAAAAGAGCAGGATTCGAGCACAATACAACACGAAACGCAGCTACGGGGAAAACCGGATACTTTTTTTGGGCACGGACGAGAAGCATTTGTATCCGACATCGATGAATTGAAAGCAGACTACGAGAAAACTCCCTCAACTACAGACACTGCTGAAATGAACGACGAGACCTCGGGAATGCCTACGAATTGCAATTGGGAAATCGAAGTTTTATTGCGATCAGAAAGCGCAAGTCGCGCCAAAGTTCACAGTTGGTGATTTAGTTTTAGTTTCTACTGAAGAAAGAGTTTAACGCGTACTCGCCAACAACAGGGAAGCTAAATATGCCGTACGCAAGAGTGTTTTAGATTGTTGGCGAAAAAAATTGGTGATCTTTCTTATTGATTGGACTTAAAAGGAACACACTTACAACATCTTCCGGACCGTTTTCACGTGTCCCAAAACGAAAAGTACAATTCCTGAGAACCACCAGCTATTGCACAAGATGACTATTAAATAACCGGTATTACAGCTATCTTAATTATGGCTTTATTGTGTCTACGTGAAGCCATACAGGTGATGAAGTGACACGTGAGCCCCAGTACGAAACACGCAAGGACTGGTTACTCGCCTTCAGAGTAGAATATTTGGCAATTGAGGAAATAAGATCTATTTGTCAACGCCACAGATAATACTTTAGATGCCTAGTTTTCCAATCCCGGTACGGGACTAATTGCCAGCGTCACAATCATGCTGAAGGCCTAAAAGTAACGTTCAGATAGCTGTCGAGCAATGAAGCTGAGAGCTAACACATTCAATGCCCCAATTACAACACACCTCTGTTGTACGACGATGAGTTTGACGAGCGGTCAAGCATTAGATGCAGTTGTTATTTTCGACAGCATAGAGCGAAGGAAACACCTTCTCTGCATAGTTGAGATGCATCTTATTACCATCGACATAGAAACTCATAGCTCTATCAAGTCTTGACTAAAATAATGGCTGTTGGCACTGTTCGACAGTACTACCCGTATATCACAAATGCAAGCTACCGCGGGCTCTAGTATCAACTGAGGCGGGATCCCAAATAGTGTGCAAAGACGATTCGAGCAAGGTGTTAACAACAGAAGATGTTTTTCGAACCACAGTTCATAACTCTGTCGAACACTAAACTGGTCAATAAGACACATTCTGCCTCATAGCTTCTTAGTTTGGAAATTCATTTACAAAGTCTTAGTGGCTAGTTACGATGAACTTCTAATCTGTTGTTTAAGCTCTCTTTTTATCGGCCTTTGCTGTTGAGAGAGCGTGTAATGGCTCGAAGGGAAATCCCCTGAACCGTCACCTTTGGCATGACTCAGACGCCATCGTCTGAGTAAGCCACAATGCATTAGGTAAATCTTTGAATATAAATTACTGTAAGAACGACTGAATAAGTCAGTCGTTCAGCAAGAGTGTTTTCACACCATCTACCTTAGACTGTGAATGATACTTAGATGAGCTTATCGACCACTAAGTGAGACTTTACTCAATTAAGATGTTCCTATCTAAGCTAGATAGTTTGTTACTGGGTATTCGTAACAAAGTTCTTTTACACGAAACTTAACCCTTGGCGGAATCCCGCCGCGACAGAGCGGTTGTGGGCATATGATGCAGTGGTAGCATGCTCGCTTTGCATGCGAGTCGTCCTGGGTT
The DNA here is from genome assembly GCA_032882995.1 of Schizosaccharomyces versatilis (nom. inval.). NCBI lineage: Eukaryota > Fungi > Ascomycota > Schizosaccharomycetes > Schizosaccharomycetales > Schizosaccharomycetaceae > Schizosaccharomyces > Schizosaccharomyces versatilis (nom. inval.). Next base: position 1,101,263 of record CP130699.1, on the reverse strand, counting down.
CAATCCCCAGTGTGTCCAGGAGTTTTTGTAGGTTTTTCGGCGTCCTGTGCGCCTGTTCTAGAAGCCAGCCGGCACAGTGCTTATTTTTCCAAGAAGCCCTCGTTAGAAACCGGCTCTGCAACCCTCGGTCGGTAAACGAAACAGGCAGAAAAAGTTGCGAGGCCAGGTTTCGATCCTGGGACCTACGGGTTGCAACGCTTCTCTTCGTATGAGCCCGTCGGAGTTCCACTCTCCTACCTCGCACCTCTGCACCGGTTGTCAACGGCGTAGGCTGGTAAAGACTTTTAACGATAGATTAGAAGTTCAACGAAGCTGGTCACTAAGACCTCGTAACTGGATGTTGCGAACTAGAAGCTATGAGGAAGAGTATATTTTATTGACCAGTTCTTAGTATTCCACAGGTTATGAACTATGTTTGGAAAACCTTTTGTGTTGGTGTGACTGTCGTGATTAGATATCCTGGAAAGATAAATTAATCTAAGTTGTTTAGTGGTTCTGACAACCGGATTGCCCGCTAATCAATCTTATCCCATAGTCTCTCCCATACTAAAACGAAGTGGTCAATCCAACCGGTCTATCCTTACGAGACAGCTAGACTCAATCGCTTTCGAAAGCACATTCTCCTCTCGAAATCATTGCCAGGGTACACAGTCCAGGATTCTTCCCCTCCCGCCAGCGTATGTAGGATGGATCGCCTGTAGTTGGGTATTTTTCAAACACTCAACACCCACCTGGCTTCTAGAATAGTTTGTGCCTGATGTTCTCCGGCTAGTGCCCAATTCTTGCTACTGCAGAAAGCTAGATAGATGGAAAATTACTTAGCAGTCTTCCGAGCCAAAGCTTAGTGGGAATCGAATGTTGAGAGGACAATGCGCATCAGTGGTGTAGCGGTAACATCAATGCCTTCCAAGCATTAGCTCCGGGTTCGACTCCCGGCTGATGCAAAGCTTTCATTTTTTGCCGTTTCCTCCCCCTCCCCTTCGTCGATGTAAAGACAATCGTTGTAAGGAGTTTTAGCCTAGTCGTTTTGCAGATGCAAAAAACCTCATGAGCTTGTCTGGAGACGAGGAAATCAGTGAGAAAGCGATGCTGAACTTTACACAGAAATGGAGCTATCATAAGTTTTAAAACAAAGCCACTGAGAGGTCTCCATCCCCGAGACACTGCCGCATGTTTTCGGTGCCAAGGAAGGGCCCAGAACGGTGTAGAATGGCTGTTAACTACAAGCCTAAAAATGCAGTTTGTAACGAGCCAAGTTAGTTCTGCTAAGCTTGCGCTCGTTCCGGCAATGACATGCGCTTGCTCGACGGAAAGCAACGATTCTATTTCCGCGTGGCTGGCTCCTAGCACGCAAGACCGGCTCGATTAGTGAAACAGAATTATCTGCAATTTACGCACCATGCAGGCATTGGGCTTATTAACGACGCAAGAGGCGTTCGAAATACTAACTCGCCACAAGAATCTAGTATTCTTTTCCAACTCTCCAAAACCGTCTGCCCGTAAGAAAATTCTGCGGTGGCTCTATGAGCGAACACATTTTTGAAAATAAATACAGACGTGAAGAAGATAATACAATGGCTGATGCCTTGTCAAGAAGACCTGACCATGAAGAAACTTACGCAATAGTTTTACTTTGCAGTCTTACTGTATCAAAAAATCCGTTAGTAGGGGCAATTCAGGCAGCCTATGAAAGAGGCAAAATCATTAAACCGTATAGCAGAAATGCACAGTTAAGAAGAAAAGCCAATGTGGATTTTCGTCGAAGTTTTATACGATGAAAGAGATGCAGTTGCCGTCGGAAGGCGACTATTTTGACATGATTTCAATGAAGATCACGATGTCTCCTTGCATGGTGGACATCCAGCTCATGACAAAACGCCGACTAAAATTGCATCTAGATTCAGTTGGTCTGGAATGTCAAACGTCATAAGAAATTATGTTTCTGTGCGCAATTTGTGATATGGCGAAATTCTAAACCTTACGAAAAAACGCAATCGCTAAATGTACCAAGCCGTCCAGCTGAGGCGCTCCCAATTGATTCTAGTTGTCGTTAATCGATTTTGGAAACGTTTCACAGCCATCCCGTGCGGCAAAAGTTGTAGGGCAAGTGAATCGAGAGAGCTAACGAATGAGCAGGTATGCTCGGTCAAAGGAGCGGCCCGAAAAACATACGAAGTGATTGTAGTCCACAGCTCCGAGCAAAGGAGTGGTAGGGGTATTGTTTTTCTTTTTAGGAATTGAGTTAAGCTTTACAGCCGGCTACAGGCCGCAGACCAATGGTCAGACAGAGAGGATGAACCAAACTCTTGAGTAGTATTTACAATGTTATTACTCAAAGTTCGAGGACAATTGGGCTAATCACTTTTGAAAAGAGCAGGATTCGAGCACAATACATGTAACGGACTGTAGGTTGGAACTCGTTAATTGAGTATCCAACAAGACTCGAACCGAGGAACAACTGTTCTAAGGTTCAGAGTTACCACCAGGCCACAGGGCCTTTCTTGTTTAGTAGGACATGAGACTACCTACTTCAGAGGCCCTGAAACCGACCTCTATCCCCAGAGGTTAACTTGGCAATAATTCTGGGTTCACAGCCACTATAAGTGCAATAGTGGACAGAATTATTGCTATAAAAAAGCTAGAAAAATACAAATAAAATCATCAATTAATTCTCCTACCAATCTAAGTAGCTAATTGTTACATTTGGTTGCGAGGCAAAATTTCCTGAAAATTTTGCCAACTTATCGCCAGAAGAAGGAATTTTATTCCTGAAAAGTTTGTTTTGTTATCGCCTTCGCCAGAAGAGGCTGCGGTCTCTTGGATTTTCTCTTGGATTTTTTATAAAATTTTTATAAAATTTTTATTTAATTTTTATTATTTAATTATTTTTTTTTTTTTTCTCGCCGGATACAAAAAAAAAAAAAAAAAAGAAAAAAAAAAAACAATTTTTATTTTCTTACGGACGTTAATTTTGTGGTCGCCTCTGTGGATACATATTTTTTTATTTTTTATCTTAATTTTTTACTGTTTTTTCGCCGGAATTTCTTTCTTTTCTTATAAAATTTTTTTCGCATGGACATCGACGGTTGGAGAGACGTTCCAACTTCCGCGGCCCCTTCCGCGGCCGCTCCTCCTACCGCGGCACCCACCGCAGCCGCGCCTTCTTCGTCGCCCGGATTTCAGCAATTCGCTAGCCAGGGCGTCGCCTCGAGGTTACCTAGTCTCGGTAACATCGAGCGACTGCCCACGTACAATGGCAAGCGAGATGCCGCTGAGATCCGAAGCTGGATAAAGAAGATGGAGGACCGGCTGGACTACCTCAGCGTCCAATTGGACGTATTGCCGAAAATAGTCGCGATGCGACTAGAAGGCGACGCGAAGGACTGGTTCGAACTGCGCTACCAGCGCAATAGCTACGGCTCGTTCGACTGGTCCGAATTTGTCGCGTCGCTCAAGGCGGCCTTCGCGCCCTTTAGCGCGGAGGAGGACCAATGGCTGGAGTTCGAGGAACTCCAGTTCACCGGCTCGATCGCGGAGTTTATCGGCCGCCTTCGGACATTCCAGCTGACGCTTCGCTTGTCGGACCGTCAGCTAATTACGAAGTTGGTCTCGCGCGCACGCCCCTCGGTGCGACGCCGGCTGCGCGCCGAGGCGCCTCAGTCGTTCGAGGCAGCTGCCCGCATCGCGCTGGCCTATGACGACCCAGCGGAAATCGGCCGGAGCTTCGTTAGCGCTCCCGCCCCCGCATTCCCCGCGCGCACGTTTGACGATCCGATGCAGATCGACGCGGCGCGCCTAGGACCCCTCTCAGACGCAGAAAAAGAGGCGCTCAGGGCCCAAGGACGTTGTTTTCGCTGCCGCCGCACAGGGCACTACTCCTTCAACTGCCCCCACATCCCCACACCCCAACGCCGCCGTCCCCCCACTCGCAAAATCAGAGCGAGCCAGGTGGTTTTCGACGAGGACGGCAATAGGCTGATATTAGCCAGGGCAGGGGAAGGAAGCGAAACGACGTTTACGGCCCGAGATAGCTTTAATAAATGCAAGTGTCACCATTATTCTATGGAGGAAGGGGAAAATCATTATCTTATTGGGGAAACTACGGAACGAGAGGCTGCTGCAGACGTGCAGCAACGAAAAGAGGAAATTGTGGTGGCCAGCGAGGGGAGTGAAAATTTTTTTGGTGGTGAGGAACCGTTGCCCCTGGCAACCCTCACCCCACTCGCCCCCACTACCACCAAAAAAGAAGAAGAGATCGACCCCGCGGATCCAAGGGACGGGGCGATCACTGAAGAAGATCGGCGGATGGAGCCGCTGATCTGCAACGCGTTAACCGCCCAGGGACCACGGCTAGAGGATACGCCCGTGGTAGAATGCACCCTGGGGGGAATAGCAACAGAGGCCCTGCTGGACACGGGCTGTTGCACATACATCGTCTCGGAAAGTTTCGTGGCTGAGCACGACATCCCTGTCGTGTCCACTAAGCCTCGCCCGGTGACCTTGGCAGTGGACACGAAGGATGTCGTTTTTATTACTAAGTTCACAAAGCCACTGGAGCTTAAGCTCGGAAATCTGACGACCACACAGAGCTTTTACGTGGTCGAGCGGTCTGATGACCAGGACGTCCTCCTGGGAATCCCGTTCTGGAACGAGTTCGAAACTCGATTGGAGCCTTCCGGGGTTCGAGTCGAGGGCGAGCTCATTCCCTTCGCTAAAAGATCGTCGACCTCGGCTAGCGCCCGGTCGATCCGGATTGAATGCGTCTCCCGAAAGACGATCCGCAAACAATTGGATCGGCAAGATGAGGTCGAGTGCGTCTTCATGGGGTCGGTAAGCATGCTGCCTCCGGGGATGGAGGAGGATCTGCCTGAAGATCCACCAACAAAGGACCCTGAGCTGGAGGCGCTCCTCGAGAAATACGAGGACGTCCGCCCAGAGAAGCTTCCTCCGGGAGTCACCGCGAGGGGGGTAGATCACAGTCTGCCCCTGAAGGAAGGGTCCCAACCGATCTACCGACCGATCTACCGACTGTCAAAGGAAGAGTTAGACGAAATGAAGAAGCAGCTAACCGAGCTGGAGCAAGCCGGCCGCATCACACCTTCGTCATCGCCCTACGGGGCCCCGGTCCTGTTCGTTCGCAAGAAGGATGGGACCCTGAGAATGTGTATCGACTACCGAGGTCTTAACGACCAGACGGTAAAGGATCGGTACCCGCTACCATTGGTGGATGAGCTCCTGGACAGGATCTACGACGCCCGCTACTTCAGTAAGTTGGATCTGACGTCAGGATACCACCAAATAAGAATTAAGCCGGAGGACGCGTACAAGACCGCGTTCCGAACTCGTTACGGACACTACGAGTTCAAGGTGATGCCCTTCGGATTGACGAACGCCCCCGCGACGTTCCAGAGGCTGATGAACAGGGTCTTCGAGGATCTACTGGACGAGTGTGTGATCGTCTACCTGGACGACATCCTGGTGTTCTCGAAGACCAAGGAAGACCACCTACGTCATCTGGAGGATGTGTTCAAGAGGCTTAGAGACCAGAAGCTATACGCGAGCCCCAAAAAATGCGAGTTCCTGAGGAAAGAAGTGAATTTCCTGGGGTTCGTGGTCGGCGGTGGCGTGATCAAGACCGACCCGCGCCTGGTTAGCGCGGTAAAGAAGTTCCCGACGCCGAAGACGGTGCAAGACTTGCAGAGATTCCTCGGGATGTGCAACTTCTACAAGAAGTTCATCAAGGATTACTCGAAACGAGTGGTAACGCTGACGTCACGGTCGGGCTCGTCGCGCACCAGCCGAAACACGCGGCCAGTAATATGGGACGAAATCGCAGAAGCCGAATTCTGCGACGCTAAAGAGGCGCTAACGAGCGCGCCCTGTCTAAGAATCCCCGACCCGAACGGGGAGTTTGAAGTGCACACGGATGCAAGCGAAGACGCGAAGGCGGTGGGTGCGGTACTGATGCAGGATGGACACCCATGCGCCTTCGAATCGAAAAAATTGAACAAGCACGAGTTGAACTACTCGGTTTACGACAAGGAGTTGCTGGCGCTAATGCACGCGCTCGGCAAATGGAGACCCTTCCTGCTCAACGGAAGGAAAACGGTGGTCTACACAGACCACAAGGCCCTGATCTACTTCAAGACAATGAAGAACCCCAACGGTAGACAATCCCGTTGGCTTACCAGACTGGCTGAGTTTGATCCGGATATCCGGTATAAACCCGGTAAAGAAAACAAGGTGGCAGATGCCCTGTCACGTATCCGAGTGGAATCGTTGTGCCCGATTGATGATACTCCTGAGATCGAATCCCAGCGATACCACTACGTGATGGACGAATATTTCGGACCCCGTTGGGACGAAGCCTCCGATCCGGATCAGCAGATCGCTGACGAGGATCGGCGGTTCCTGGTAGAGGAGGGGCTCCTCTTCTACCGCAACAACAGTGATCTACCGTGGAGGCTGTGCGTGACCCGCCGTCCGCTGAAGGACAAGCTCCTCCATGATCACCACAGCTCGACGATCGCCGGACACCCCGGCGTCGATCGCACCTACGGGAAGATCTCCAGGGCCTTCTACTGGCCCAAGATGGAAGACGACGTACGCAAGTTCGTCAAGGAGTGCCCAGAATGCCAGTTGACTAAGTCCTCGAACCAGAGGCCCCAGGGTCTACTCCGACCAATGAGCATACCCACAAGACCCTGGGAGGAGGTGTCGATCGACTTCTTCAAGATGCCGATCCTAGACCGAGACACAGGCAACGACTCAGGAATGATGGTTGTCGATCGACTAACGAAAAGGATCTCCGTGATAGGGTGCAAGAGCACCATGAGTGCAAGGGAACTAGCAGAGACATACTTCGAGGCCTTGGTACGGCGCAACGGAAGACCCCACACGATCACCTCGGACAGGGACCCTAAATTCACTTCGTCATTCTGGAGGGCCCTGCAGCAGGCCCTGGGCACTAAGTTAAAGATGTCCACATCGGCCCACCCACAGACCGATGGACAGACAGAAAGGACGATCAGGACGTTCAAGGAAATGCTTACTACGGTAACTATGAAGGACCCCGAAGGATGGGGGAAACAGCTTGGGAAGATAGAGTTCGCCTACAACGACTCGGTGCACTCCAGTATAGGGGTGACCCCGTTCTTCGCCAGCAAAGGATACAACCCGACCGGAGTAAGCAAGATTAACGCGACCACGGTACCCGTCGCTGACAACTACATTGAGAAGCTTAACGACACGCTAGCCAAGGCCAGAGACGCCATGCAACACGCGCAGGAAGGACAGGAACGCCAAGCCAACAAGTCGCGTCGCCCCGTGGAGCACTTAACGCCAGGAGTACTCGTGAAGGTCAAGCGTACCGATGGACAGACGCGCAACTTAGAGCGTAAGTGGGACGGACCCTACCAAGTTCTCCACATGGTGGGCACCAATGCGGTTAAACTGAAGCTGCCGCCATACTCGAAGGCGCACCCGGTCTTTAACATGTCGCGCATAGAGCGCTACTACGGAGAGCCACCAGCAGAGGAGCCTGCGGATCCCACTACACAAGCTGAGGACAACTTCGAAGTCGAGGAAATCGTTCACCACGAGCACCGCCCGGACTCAACATATTACTTGGTTCGGTGGAGCGGCTACCCAGAGGAAGACGACACGTGGGAACCAGCGGACCACCTCGAGGAGTCCACCGTTACAGAGTACTGGGACAAGCACAGGAGTGCGTAGATAGTACTTAATTATGAGAGGGGGGAGTGTAACGGACTGTAGGTTGGAACTCGTTAATTGAGTATCCAACAAGACTCGAACCGAGGAACAACTGTTCTAAGGTTCAGAGTTACCACCAGGCCACAGGGCCTTTCTTGTTTAGTAGGACATGAGACTACCTACTTCAGAGGCCCTGAAACCGACCTCTATCCCCAGAGGTTAACTTGGCAATAATTCTGGGTTCACAGCCACTATAAGTGCAATAGTGGACAGAATTATTGCTATAAAAAAGCTAGAAAAATACAAATAAAATCATCAATTAATTCTCCTACCAATCTAAGTAGCTAATTGTTACAATACAACACGAAACGCAGCTACGGGGAAAACCGGATACTTTTTTTGGGCACGGACGAGAAGCATTTGTATCCGACATCGATGAATTGAAAGCAGACTACGAGAAAACTCCCTCAACTACAGACACTGCTGAAATGAACGACGAGACCTCGGGAATGCCTACGAATTGCAATTGGGAAATCGAAGTTTTATTGCGATCAGAAAGCGCAAGTCGCGCCAAAGTTCACAGTTGGTGATTTAGTTTTAGTTTCTACTGAAGAAAGAGTTTAACGCGTACTCGCCAACAACAGGGAAGCTAAATATGCCGTACGCAAGAGTGTTTTAGATTGTTGGCGAAAAAAATTGGTGATCTTTCTTATTGATTGGACTTAAAAGGAACACACTTACAACATCTTCCGGACCGTTTTCACGTGTCCCAAAACGAAAAGTACAATTCCTGAGAACCACCAGCTATTGCACAAGATGACTATTAAATAACCGGTATTACAGCTATCTTAATTATGGCTTTATTGTGTCTACGTGAAGCCATACAGGTGATGAAGTGACACGTGAGCCCCAGTACGAAACACGCAAGGACTGGTTACTCGCCTTCAGAGTAGAATATTTGGCAATTGAGGAAATAAGATCTATTTGTCAACGCCACAGATAATACTTTAGATGCCTAGTTTTCCAATCCCGGTACGGGACTAATTGCCAGCGTCACAATCATGCTGAAGGCCTAAAAGTAACGTTCAGATAGCTGTCGAGCAATGAAGCTGAGAGCTAACACATTCAATGCCCCAATTACAACACACCTCTGTTGTACGACGATGAGTTTGACGAGCGGTCAAGCATTAGATGCAGTTGTTATTTTCGACAGCATAGAGCGAAGGAAACACCTTCTCTGCATAGTTGAGATGCATCTTATTACCATCGACATAGAAACTCATAGCTCTATCAAGTCTTGACTAAAATAATGGCTGTTGGCACTGTTCGACAGTACTACCCGTATATCACAAATGCAAGCTACCGCGGGCTCTAGTATCAACTGAGGCGGGATCCCAAATAGTGTGCAAAGACGATTCGAGCAAGGTGTTAACAACAGAAGATGTTTTTCGAACCACAGTTCATAACTCTGTCGAACACTAAACTGGTCAATAAGACACATTCTGCCTCATAGCTTCTTAGTTTGGAAATTCATTTACAAAGTCTTAGTGGCTAGTTACGATGAACTTCTAATCTGTTGTTTAAGCTCTCTTTTTATCGGCCTTTGCTGTTGAGAGAGCGTGTAATGGCTCGAAGGGAAATCCCCTGAACCGTCACCTTTGGCATGACTCAGACGCCATCGTCTGAGTAAGCCACAATGCATTAGGTAAATCTTTGAATATAAATTACTGTAAGAACGACTGAATAAGTCAGTCGTTCAGCAAGAGTGTTTTCACACCATCTACCTTAGACTGTGAATGATACTTAGATGAGCTTATCGACCACTAAGTGAGACTTTACTCAATTAAGATGTTCCTATCTAAGCTAGATAGTTTGTTACTGGGTATTCGTAACAAAGTTCTTTTACACGAAACTTAACCCTTGGCGGAATCCCGCCGCGACAGAGCGGTTGTGGGCATATGATGCAGTGGTAGCATGCTCGCTTTGCATGCGAGTCGTCCTGGGTTCAATCCCCAGTGTGTCCAGGAGTTTTTGTAGGTTTTTCGGCGTCCTGTGCGCCTGTTCTAGAAGCCAGCCGGCACAGTGCTTATTTTTCCAAGAAGCCCTCGTTAGAAACCGGCTCTGCAACCCTCGGTCGGTAAACGAAACAGGCAGAAAAAGTTGCGAGGCCAGGTTTCGATCCTGGGACCTACGGGTTGCAACGCTTCTCTTCGTATGAGCCCGTCGGAGTTCCACTCTCCTACCTCGCACCTCTGCACCGGTTGTCAACGGCGTAGGCTGGTAAAGACTTTTAACGATAGATTAGAAGTTCAACGAAGCTGGTCACTAAGACCTCGTAACTGGATGTTGCGAACTAGAAGCTATGAGGAAGAGTATATTTTATTGACCAGTTCTTAGTATTCCACAGGTTATGAACTATGTTTGGAAAACCTTTTGTGTTGGTGTGACTGTCGTGATTAGATATCCTGGAAAGATAAATTAATCTAAGTTGTTTAGTGGTTCTGACAACCGGATTGCCCGCTAATCAATCTTATCCCATAGTCTCTCCCATACTAAAACGAAGTGGTCAATCCAACCGGTCTATCCTTACGAGACAGCTAGACTCAATCGCTTTCGAAAGCACATTCTCCTCTCGAAATCATTGCCAGGGTACACAGTCCAGGATTCTTCCCCTCCCGCCAGCGTATGTAGGATGGATCGCCTGTAGTTGGGTATTTTTCAAACACTCAACACCCACCTGGCTTCTAGAATAGTTTGTGCCTGATGTTCTCCGGCTAGTGCCCAATTCTTGCTACTGCAGAAAGCTAGATAGATGGAAAATTACTTAGCAGTCTTCCGAGCCAAAGCTTAGTGGGAATCGAATGTTGAGAGGACAATGCGCATCAGTGGTGTAGCGGTAACATCAATGCCTTCCAAGCATTAGCTCCGGGTTCGACTCCCGGCTGATGCAAAGCTTTCATTTTTTGCCGTTTCCTCCCCCTCCCCTTCGTCGATGTAAAGACAATCGTTGTAAGGAGTTTTAGCCTAGTCGTTTTGCAGATGCAAAAAACCTCATGAGCTTGTCTGGAGACGAGGAAATCAGTGAGAAAGCGATGCTGAACTTTACACAGAAATGGAGCTATCATAAGTTTTAAAACAAAGCCACTGAGAGGTCTCCATCCCCGAGACACTGCCGCATGTTTTCGGTGCCAAGGAAGGGCCCAGAACGGTGTAGAATGGCTGTTAACTACAAGCCTAAAAATGCAGTTTGTAACGAGCCAAGTTAGTTCTGCTAAGCTTGCGCTCGTTCCGGCAATGACATGCGCTTGCTCGACGGAAAGCAACGATTCTATTTCCGCGTGGCTGGCTCCTAGCACGCAAGACCGGCTCGATTAGTGAAACAGAATTATCTGCAATTTACGCACCATGCAGGCATTGGGCTTATTAACGACGCAAGAGGCGTTCGAAATACTAACTCGCCACAAGAATCTAGTATTCTTTTCCAACTCTCCAAAACCGTCTGCCCGTAAGAAAATTCTGCGGTGGCTCTATGAGCGAACACATTTTTGAAAATAAATACAGACGTGAAGAAGATAATACAATGGCTGATGCCTTGTCAAGAAGACCTGACCATGAAGAAACTTACGCAATAGTTTTACTTTGCAGTCTTACTGTATCAAAAAATCCGTTAGTAGGGGCAATTCAGGCAGCCTATGAAAGAGGCAAAATCATTAAACCGTATAGCAGAAATGCACAGTTAAGAAGAAAAGCCAATGTGGATTTTCGTCGAAGTTTTATACGATGAAAGAGATGCAGTTGCCGTCGGAAGGCGACTATTTTGACATGATTTCAATGAAGATCACGATGTCTCCTTGCATGGTGGACATCCAGCTCATGACAAAACGCCGACTAAAATTGCATCTAGATTCAGTTGGTCTGGAATGTCAAACGTCATAAGAAATTATGTTTCTGTGCGCAATTTGTGATATGGCGAAATTCTAAACCTTACGAAAAAACGCAATCGCTAAATGTACCAAGCCGTCCAGCTGAGGCGCTCCCAATTGATTCTAGTTGTCGTTAATCGATTTTGGAAACGTTTCACAGCCATCCCGTGCGGCAAAAGTTGTAGGGCAAGTGAATCGAGAGAGCTAACGAATGAGCAGGTATGCTCGGTCAAAGGAGCGGCCCGAAAAACATACGAAGTGATTGTAGTCCACAGCTCCGAGCAAAGGAGTGGTAGGGGTATTGTTTTTCTTTTTAGGAATTGAGTTAAGCTTTACAGCCGGCTACAGGCCGCAGACCAATGGTCAGACAGAGAGGATGAACCAAACTCTTGAGTAGTATTTACAATGTTATTACTCAAAGTTCGAGGACAATTGGGCTAATCACTTTTGAAAAGAGCAGGATTCGAGCACAATACAACACGAAACGCAGCTACGGGGAAAACCGGATACTTTTTTTGGGCACGGACGAGAAGCATTTGTATCCGACATCGATGAATTGAAAGCAGACTACGAGAAAACTCCCTCAACTACAGACACTGCTGAAATGAACGACGAGACCTCGGGAATGCCTACGAATTGCAATTGGGAAATCGAAGTTTTATTGCGATCAGAAAGCGCAAGTCGCGCCAAAGTTCACAGTTGGTGATTTAGTTTTAGTTTCTACTGAAGAAAGAGTTTAACGCGTACTCGCCAACAACAGGGAAGCTAAATATGCCGTACGCAAGAGTGTTTTAGATTGTTGGCGAAAAAAATTGGTGATCTTTCTTATTGATTGGACTTAAAAGGAACACACTTACAACATCTTCCGGACCGTTTTCACGTGTCCCAAAACGAAAAGTACAATTCCTGAGAACCACCAGCTATTGCACAAGATGACTATTAAATAACCGGTATTACAGCTATCTTAATTATGGCTTTATTGTGTCTACGTGAAGCCATACAGGTGATGAAGTGACACGTGAGCCCCAGTACGAAACACGCAAGGACTGGTTACTCGCCTTCAGAGTAGAATATTTGGCAATTGAGGAAATAAGATCTATTTGTCAACGCCACAGATAATACTTTAGATGCCTAGTTTTCCAATCCCGGTACGGGACTAATTGCCAGCGTCACAATCATGCTGAAGGCCTAAAAGTAACGTTCAGATAGCTGTCGAGCAATGAAGCTGAGAGCTAACACATTCAATGCCCCAATTACAACACACCTCTGTTGTACGACGATGAGTTTGACGAGCGGTCAAGCATTAGATGCAGTTGTTATTTTCGACAGCATAGAGCGAAGGAAACACCTTCTCTGCATAGTTGAGATGCATCTTATTACCATCGACATAGAAACTCATAGCTCTATCAAGTCTTGACTAAAATAATGGCTGTTGGCACTGTTCGACAGTACTACCCGTATATCACAAATGCAAGCTACCGCGGGCTCTAGTATCAACTGAGGCGGGATCCCAAATAGTGTGCAAAGACGATTCGAGCAAGGTGTTAACAACAGAAGATGTTTTTCGAACCACAGTTCATAACTCTGTCGAACACTAAACTGGTCAATAAGACACATTCTGCCTCATAGCTTCTTAGTTTGGAAATTCATTTACAAAGTCTTAGTGGCTAGTTACGATGAACTTCTAATCTGTTGTTTAAGCTCTCTTTTTATCGGCCTTTGCTGTTGAGAGAGCGTGTAATGGCTCGAAGGGAAATCCCCTGAACCGTCACCTTTGGCATGACTCAGACGCCATCGTCTGAGTAAGCCACAATGCATTAGGTAAATCTTTGAATATAAATTACTGTAAGAACGACTGAATAAGTCAGTCGTTCAGCAAGAGTGTTTTCACACCATCTACCTTAGACTGTGAATGATACTTAGATGAGCTTATCGACCACTAAGTGAGACTTTACTCAATTAAGATGTTCCTATCTAAGCTAGATAGTTTGTTACTGGGTATTCGTAACAAAGTTCTTTTACACGAAACTTAACCCTTGGCGGAATCCCGCCGCGACAGAGCGGTTGTGGGCATATGATGCAGTGGTAGCATGCTCGCTTTGCATGCGAGTCGTCCTGGGTTCAATCCCCAGTGTGTCCAGGAGTTTTTGTAGGTTTTTCGGCGTCCTGTGCGCCTGTTCTAGAAGCCAGCCGGCACAGTGCTTATTTTTCCAAGAAGCCCTCGTTAGAAACCGGCTCTGCAACCCTCGGTCGGTAAACGAAACAGGCAGAAAAAGTTGCGAGGCCAGGTTTCGATCCTGGGACCTACGGGTTGCAACGCTTCTCTTCGTATGAGCCCGTCGGAGTTCCACTCTCCTACCTCGCACCTCTGCACCGGTTGTCAACGGCGTAGGCTGGTAAAGACTTTTAACGATAGATTAGAAGTTCAACGAAGCTGGTCACTAAGACCTCGTAACTGGATGTTGCGAACTAGAAGCTATGAGGAAGAGTATATTTTATTGACCAGTTCTTAGTATTCCACAGGTTATGAACTATGTTTGGAAAACCTTTTGTGTTGGTGTGACTGTCGTGATTAGATATCCTGGAAAGATAAATTAATCTAAGTTGTTTAGTGGTTCTGACAACCGGATTGCCCGCTAATCAATCTTATCCCATAGTCTCTCCCATACTAAAACGAAGTGGTCAATCCAACCGGTCTATCCTTACGAGACAGCTAGACTCAATCGCTTTCGAAAGCACATTCTCCTCTCGAAATCATTGCCAGGGTACACAGTCCAGGATTCTTCCCCTCCCGCCAGCGTATGTAGGATGGATCGCCTGTAGTTGGGTATTTTTCAAACACTCAACACCCACCTGGCTTCTAGAATAGTTTGTGCCTGATGTTCTCCGGCTAGTGCCCAATTCTTGCTACTGCAGAAAGCTAGATAGATGGAAAATTACTTAGCAGTCTTCCGAGCCAAAGCTTAGTGGGAATCGAATGTTGAGAGGACAATGCGCATCAGTGGTGTAGCGGTAACATCAATGCCTTCCAAGCATTAGCTCCGGGTTCGACTCCCGGCTGATGCAAAGCTTTCATTTTTTGCCGTTTCCTCCCCCTCCCCTTCGTCGATGTAAAGACAATCGTTGTAAGGAGTTTTAGCCTAGTCGTTTTGCAGATGCAAAAAACCTCATGAGCTTGTCTGGAGACGAGGAAATCAGTGAGAAAGCGATGCTGAACTTTACACAGAAATGGAGCTATCATAAGTTTTAAAACAAAGCCACTGAGAGGTCTCCATCCCCGAGACACTGCCGCATGTTTTCGGTGCCAAGGAAGGGCCCAGAACGGTGTAGAATGGCTGTTAACTACAAGCCTAAAAATGCAGTTTGTAACGAGCCAAGTTAGTTCTGCTAAGCTTGCGCTCGTTCCGGCAATGACATGCGCTTGCTCGACGGAAAGCAACGATTCTATTTCCGCGTGGCTGGCTCCTAGCACGCAAGACCGGCTCGATTAGTGAAACAGAATTATCTGCAATTTACGCACCATGCAGGCATTGGGCCTATTAACGACGCAAGAGGCGTTCGAAATACTAACTCGCCACAAGAATCTAGTATTCTTTTCCAACTCTCCAAAACCGTCTGCCCGTAAGAAAATTCTGCGGTGGCTCTATGAGCGAACACATTTTTGAAAATAAATACAGACGTGAAGAAGATAATACAATGGCTGATGCCTTGTCAAGAAGACCTGACCATGAAGAAACTTACGCAATAGTTTTACTTTGCAGTCTTACTGTATCAAAAAATCCGTTAGTAGGGGCAATTCAGGCAGCCTATGAAAGAGGCAAAATCATTAAACCGTATAGCAGAAATGCACAGTTAAGAAGAAAAGCCAATGTGGATTTTCGTCGAAGTTTTATACGATGAAAGAGATGCAGTTGCCGTCGGAAGGCGACTATTTTGACATGATTTCAATGAAGATCACGATGTCTCCTTGCATGGTGGACATCCAGCTCATGACAAAACGCCGACTAAAATTGCATCTAGATTCAGTTGGTCTGGAATGTCAAACGTCATAAGAAATTATGTTTCTGTGCGCAATTTGTGATATGGCGAAATTCTAAACCTTACGAAAAAACGCAATCGCTAAATGTACCAAGCCGTCCAGCTGAGGCGCTCCCAATTGATTCTAGTTGTCGTTAATCGATTTTGGAAACGTTTCACAGCCATCCCGTGCGGCAAAAGTTGTAGGGCAAGTGAATCGAGAGAGCTAACGAATGAGCAGGTATGCTCGGTCAAAGGAGCGGCCCGAAAAACATACGAAGTGATTGTAGTCCACAGCTCCGAGCAAAGGAGTGGTAGGGGTATTGTTTTTCTTTTTAGGAATTGAGTTAAGCTTTACAGCCGGCTACAGGCCGCAGACCAATGATCAGACAGAGAGGATGAACCAAACTCTTGAGTAGTATTTACAATGTTATTACTCAAAGTTCGAGGACAATTGGGCTAATCACTTTTGAAAAGAGCAGGATTCGAGCACAATACAACACGAAACGCAGCTACGGGGAAAACCGGATACTTTTTTTGGGCACGGACGAGAAGCATTTGTATCCGACATCGATGAATTGAAAGCAGACTACGAGAAAACTCCCTCAACTACAGACACTGCTGAAATGAACGACGAGACCTCGGGAATGCCTACGAATTGCAATTGGGAAATCGAAGTTTTATTGCGATCAGAAAGCGCAAGTCGCGCCAAAGTTCACAGTTGGTGATTTAGTTTTAGTTTCTACTGAAGAAAGAGTTTAACGCGTACTCGCCAACAACAGGGAAGCTAAATATGCCGTACGCAAGAGTGTTTTAGATTGTTGGCGAAAAAAATTGGTGATCTTTCTTATTGATTGGACTTAAAAGGAACACACTTACAACATCTTCCGGACCGTTTTCACGTGTCCCAAAACGAAAAGTACAATTCCTGAGAACCACCAGCTATTGCACAAGATGACTATTAAATAACCGGTATTACAGCTATCTTAATTATGGCTTTATTGTGTCTACGTGAAGCCATACAGGTGATGAAGTGACACGTGAGCCCCAGTACGAAACACGCAAGGACTGGTTACTCGCCTTCAGAGTAGAATATTTGGCAATTGAGGAAATAAGATCTATTTGTCAACGCCACAGATAATACTTTAGATGCCTAGTTTTCCAATCCCGGTACGGGACTAATTGCCAGCGTCACAATCATGCTGAAGGCCTAAAAGTAACGTTCAGATAGCTGTCGAGCAATGAAGCTGAGAGCTAACACATTCAATGCCCCAATTACAACACACCTCTGTTGTACGACGATGAGTTTGACGAGCGGTCAAGCATTAGATGCAGTTGTTATTTTCGACAGCATAGAGCGAAGGAAACACCTTCTCTGCATAGTTGAGATGCATCTTATTACCATCGACATAGAAACTCATAGCTCTATCAAGTCTTGACTAAAATAATGGCTGTTGGCACTGTTCGACAGTACTACCCGTATATCACAAATGCAAGCTACCGCGGGCTCTAGTATCAACTGAGGCGGGATCCCAAATAGTGTGCAAAGACGATTCGAGCAAGGTGTTAACAACAGAAGATGTTTTTCGAACCACAGTTCATAACTCTGTCGAACACTAAACTGGTCAATAAGACACATTCTGCCTCATAGCTTCTTAGTTTGGAAATTCATTTACAAAGTCTTAGTGGCTAGTTACGATGAACTTCTAATCTGTTGTTTAAGCTCTCTTTTTATCGGCCTTTGCTGTTGAGAGAGCGTGTAATGGCTCGAAGGGAAATCCCCTGAACCGTCACCTTTGGCATGACTCAGACGCCATCGTCTGAGTAAGCCACAATGCATTAGGTAAATCTTTGAATATAAATTACTGTAAGAACGACTGAATAAGTCAGTCGTTCAGCAAGAGTGTTTTCACACCATCTACCTTAGACTGTGAATGATACTTAGATGAGCTTATCGACCACTAAGTGAGACTTTACTCAATTAAGATGTTCCTATCTAAGCTAGATAGTTTGTTACTGGGTATTCGTAACAAAGTTCTTTTACACGAAACTTAACCCTTGACGGAATCCCGCCGCGACAGAGCGGTTGTGGGCATATGATGCAGTGGTAGCATGCTCGCTTTGCATGCGAGTCGTCCTGGGTTCAATCCCCAGTGTGTCCAGGAGTTTTTGTAGGTTTTTCGGCGTCCTGTGCGCCTGTTCTAGAAGCCAGCCGGCACAGTGCTTATTTTTCCAAGAAGCCCTCGTTAGAAACCGGCTCTGCAACCCTCGGTCGGTAAACGAAACAGGCAGAAAAAGTTGCGAGGCCAGGTTTCGATCCTGGGACCTACGGGTTGCAACGCTTCTCTTCGTATGAGCCCGTCGGAGTTCCACTCTCCTACCTCGCACCTCTGCACCGGTTGTCAACGGCGTAGGCTGGTAAAGACTTTTAACGATAGATTAGAAGTTCAACGAAGCTGGTCACTAAGACCTCGTAACTGGATGTTGCGAACTAGAAGCTATGAGGAAGAGTATATTTTATTGACCAGTTCTTAGTATTCCACAGGTTATGAACTATGTTTGGAAAACCTTTTGTGTTGGTGTGACTGTCGTGATTAGATATCCTGGAAAGATAAATTAATCTAAGTTGTTTAGTGGTTCTGACAACCGGATTGCCCGCTAATCAATCTTATCCCATAGTCTCTCCCATACTAAAACGAAGTGGTCAATCCAACCGGTCTATCCTTACGAGACAGCTAGACTCAATCGCTTTCGAAAGCACATTCTCCTCTCGAAATCATTGCCAGGGTACACAGTCCAGGATTCTTCCCCTCCCGCCAGCGTATGTAGGATGGATCGCCTGTAGTTGGGTATTTTTCAAACACTCAACACCCACCTGGCTTCTAGAATAGTTTGTGCCTGATGTTCTCCGGCTAGTGCCCAATTCTTGCTACTGCAGAAAGCTAGATAGATGGAAAATTACTTAGCAGTCTTCCGAGCCAAAGCTTAGTGGGAATCGAATGTTGAGAGGACAATGCGCATCAGTGGTGTAGCGGTAACATCAATGCCTTCCAAGCATTAGCTCCGGGTTCGACTCCCGGCTGATGCAAAGCTTTCATTTTTTGCCGTTTCCTCCCCCTCCCCTTCGTCGATGTAAAGACAATCGTTGTAAGGAGTTTTAGCCTAGTCGTTTTGCAGATGCAAAAAACCTCATGAGCTTGTCTGGAGACGAGGAAATCAGTGAGAAAGCGATGCTGAACTTTACACAGAAATGGAGCTATCATAAGTTTTAAAACAAAGCCACTGAGAGGTCTCCATCCCCGAGACACTGCCGCATGTTTTCGGTGCCAAGGAAGGGCCCAGAACGGTGTAGAATGGCTGTTAACTACAAGCCTAAAAATGCAGTTTGTAACGAGCCAAGTTAGTTCTGCTAAGCTTGCGCTCGTTCCGGCAATGACATGCGCTTGCTCGACGGAAAGCAACGATTCTATTTCCGCGTGGCTGGCTCCTAGCACGCAAGACCGGCTCGATTAGTGAAACAGAATTATCTGCAATTTACGCACCATGCAGGCATTGGGCTTATTAACGACGCAAGAGGCGTTCGAAATACTAACTCGCCACAAGAATCTAGTATTCTTTTCCAACTCTCCAAAACCGTCTGCCCGTAAGAAAATTCTGCGGTGGCTCTATGAGCGAACACATTTTTGAAAATAAATACAGACGTGAAGAAGATAATACAATGGCTGATGCCTTGTCAAGAAGACCTGACCATGAAGAAACTTACGCAATAGTTTTACTTTGCAGTCTTACTGTATCAAAAAATCCGTTAGTAGGGGCAATTCAGGCAGCCTATGAAAGAGGCAAAATCATTAAACCGTATAGCAGAAATGCACAGTTAAGAAGAAAAGCCAATGTGGATTTTCGTCGAAGTTTTATACGATGAAAGAGATGCAGTTGCCGTCGGAAGGCGACTATTTTGACATGATTTCAATGAAGATCACGATGTCTCCTTGCATGGTGGACATCCAGCTCATGACAAAACGCCGACTAAAATTGCATCTAGATTCAGTTGGTCTGGAATGTCAAACGTCATAAGAAATTATGTTTCTGTGCGCAATTTGTGATATGGCGAAATTCTAAACCTTACGAAAAAACGCAATCGCTAAATGTACCAAGCCGTCCAGCTGAGGCGCTCCCAATTGATTCTAGTTGTCGTTAATCGATTTTGGAAACGTTTCACAGCCATCCCGTGCGGCAAAAGTTGTAGGGCAAGTGAATCGAGAGAGCTAACGAATGAGCAGGTATGCTCGGTCAAAGGAGCGGCCCGAAAAACATACGAAGTGATTGTAGTCCACAGCTCCGAGCAAAGGAGTGGTAGGGGTATTGTTTTTCTTTTTAGGAATTGAGTTAAGCTTTACAGCCGGCTACAGGCCGCAGACCAATGATCAGACAGAGAGGATGAACCAAACTCTTGAGTAGTATTTACAATGTTATTACTCAAAGTTCGAGGACAATTGGGCTAATCACTTTTGAAAAGAGCAGGATTCGAGCACAATACAACACGAAACGCAGCTACGGGGAAAACCGGATACTTTTTTTGGGCACGGACGAGAAGCATTTGTATCCGACATCGATGAATTGAAAGCAGACTACGAGAAAACTCCCTCAACTACAGACACTGCTGAAATGAACGACGAGACCTCGGGAATGCCTACGAATTGCAATTGGGAAATCGAAGTTTTATTGCGATCAGAAAGCGCAAGTCGCGCCAAAGTTCACAGTTGGTGATTTAGTTTTAGTTTCTACTGAAGAAAGAGTTTAACGCGTACTCGCCAACAACAGGGAAGCTAAATATGCCGTACGCAAGAGTGTTTTAGATTGTTGGCGAAAAAAATTGGTGATCTTTCTTATTGATTGGACTTAAAAGGAACACACTTACAACATCTTCCGGACCGTTTTCACGTGTCCCAAAACGAAAAGTACAATTCCTGAGAACCACCAGCTATTGCACAAGATGACTATTAAATAACCGGTATTACAGCTATCTTAATTATGGCTTTATTGTGTCTACGTGAAGCCATACAGGTGATGAAGTGACACGTGAGCCCCAGTACGAAACACGCAAGGACTGGTTACTCGCCTTCAGAGTAGAATATTTGGCAATTGAGGAAATAAGATCTATTTGTCAACGCCACAGATAATACTTTAGATGCCTAGTTTTCCAATCCCGGTACGGGACTAATTGCCAGCGTCACAATCATGCTGAAGGCCTAAAAGTAACGTTCAGATAGCTGTCGAGCAATGAAGCTGAGAGCTAACACATTCAATGCCCCAATTACAACACACCTCTGTTGTACGACGATGAGTTTGACGAGCGGTCAAGCATTAGATGCAGTTGTTATTTTCGACAGCATAGAGCGAAGGAAACACCTTCTCTGCATAGTTGAGATGCATCTTATTACCATCGACATAGAAACTCATAGCTCTATCAAGTCTTGACTAAAATAATGGCTGTTGGCACTGTTCGACAGTACTACCCGTATATCACAAATGCAAGCTACCGCGGGCTCTAGTATCAACTGAGGCGGGATCCCAAATAGTGTGCAAAGACGATTCGAGCAAGGTGTTAACAACAGAAGATGTTTTTCGAACCACAGTTCATAACTCTGTCGAACACTAAACTGGTCAATAAGACACATTCTGCCTCATAGCTTCTTAGTTTGGAAATTCATTTACAAAGTCTTAGTGGCTAGTTACGATGAACTTCTAATCTGTTGTTTAAGCTCTCTTTTTATCGGCCTTTGCTGTTGAGAGAGCGTGTAATGGCTCGAAGGGAAATCCCCTGAACCGTCACCTTTGGCATGACTCAGACGCCATCGTCTGAGTAAGCCACAATGCATTAGGTAAATCTTTGAATATAAATTACTGTAAGAACGACTGAATAAGTCAGTCGTTCAGCAAGAGTGTTTTCACACCATCTACCTTAGACTGTGAATGATACTTAGATGAGCTTATCGACCACTAAGTGAGACTTTACTCAATTAAGATGTTCCTATCTAAGCTAGATAGTTTGTTACTGGGTATTCGTAACAAAGTTCTTTTACACGAAACTTAACCCTTGACGGAATCCCGCCGCGACAGAGCGGTTGTGGGCATATGATGCAGTGGTAGCATGCTCGCTTTGCATGCGAGTCGTCCTGGGTTCAATCCCCAGTGTGTCCAGGAGTTTTTGTAGGTTTTTCGGCGTCCTGTGCGCCTGTTCTAGAAGCCAGCCGGCACAGTGCTTATTTTTCCAAGAAGCCCTCGTTAGAAACCGGCTCTGCAACCCTCGGTCGGTAAACGAAACAGGCAGAAAAAGTTGCGAGGCCAGGTTTCGATCCTGGGACCTACGGGTTGCAACGCTTCTCTTCGTATGAGCCCGTCGGAGTTCCACTCTCCTACCTCGCACCTCTGCACCGGTTGTCAACGGCGTAGGCTGGTAAAGACTTTTAACGATAGATTAGAAGTTCAACGAAGCTGGTCACTAAGACCTCGTAACTGGATGTTGCGAACTAGAAGCTATGAGGAAGAGTATATTTTATTGACCAGTTCTTAGTATTCCACAGGTTATGAACTATGTTTGGAAAACCTTTTGTGTTGGTGTGACTGTCGTGATTAGATATCCTGGAAAGATAAATTAATCTAAGTTGTTTAGTGGTTCTGACAACCGGATTGCCCGCTAATCAATCTTATCCCATAGTCTCTCCCATACTAAAACGAAGTGGTCAATCCAACCGGTCTATCCTTACGAGACAGCTAGACTCAATCGCTTTCGAAAGCACATTCTCCTCTCGAAATCATTGCCAGGGTACACAGTCCAGGATTCTTCCCCTCCCGCCAGCGTATGTAGGATGGATCGCCTGTAGTTGGGTATTTTTCAAACACTCAACACCCACCTGGCTTCTAGAATAGTTTGTGCCTGATGTTCTCCGGCTAGTGCCCAATTCTTGCTACTGCAGAAAGCTAGATAGATGGAAAATTACTTAGCAGTCTTCCGAGCCAAAGCTTAGTGGGAATCGAATGTTGAGAGGACAATGCGCATCAGTGGTGTAGCGGTAACATCAATGCCTTCCAAGCATTAGCTCCGGGTTCGACTCCCGGCTGATGCAAAGCTTTCATTTTTTGCCGTTTCCTCCCCCTCCCCTTCGTCGATGTAAAGACAATCGTTGTAAGGAGTTTTAGCCTAGTCGTTTTGCAGATGCAAAAAACCTCATGAGCTTGTCTGGAGACGAGGAAATCAGTGAGAAAGCGATGCTGAACTTTACACAGAAATGGAGCTATCATAAGTTTTAAAACAAAGCCACTGAGAGGTCTCCATCCCCGAGACACTGCCGCATGTTTTCGGTGCCAAGGAAGGGCCCAGAACGGTGTAGAATGGCTGTTAACTACAAGCCTAAAAATGCAGTTTGTAACGAGCCAAGTTAGTTCTGCTAAGCTTGCGCTCGTTCCGGCAATGACATGCGCTTGCTCGACGGAAAGCAACGATTCTATTTCCGCGTGGCTGGCTCCTAGCACGCAAGACCGGCTCGATTAGTGAAACAGAATTATCTGCAATTTACGCACCATGCAGGCATTGGGCTTATTAACGACGCAAGAGGCGTTCGAAATACTAACTCGCCACAAGAATCTAGTATTCTTTTCCAACTCTCCAAAACCGTCTGCCCGTAAGAAAATTCTGCGGTGGCTCTATGAGCGAACACATTTTTGAAAATAAATACAGACGTGAAGAAGATAATACAATGGCTGATGCCTTGTCAAGAAGACCTGACCATGAAGAAACTTACGCAATAGTTTTACTTTGCAGTCTTACTGTATCAAAAAATCCGTTAGTAGGGGCAATTCAGGCAGCCTATGAAAGAGGCAAAATCATTAAACCGTATAGCAGAAATGCACAGTTAAGAAGAAAAGCCAATGTGGATTTTCGTCGAAGTTTTATACGATGAAAGAGATGCAGTTGCCGTCGGAAGGCGACTATTTTGACATGATTTCAATGAAGATCACGATGTCTCCTTGCATGGTGGACATCCAGCTCATGACAAAACGCCGACTAAAATTGCATCTAGATTCAGTTGGTCTGGAATGTCAAACGTCATAAGAAATTATGTTTCTGTGCGCAATTTGTGATATGGCGAAATTCTAAACCTTACGAAAAAACGCAATCGCTAAATGTACCAAGCCGTCCAGCTGAGGCGCTCCCAATTGATTCTAGTTGTCGTTAATCGATTTTGGAAACGTTTCACAGCCATCCCGTGCGGCAAAAGTTGTAGGGCAAGTGAATCGAGAGAGCTAACGAATGAGCAGGTATGCTCGGTCAAAGGAGCGGCCCGAAAAACATACGAAGTGATTGTAGTCCACAGCTCCGAGCAAAGGAGTGGTAGGGGTATTGTTTTTCTTTTTAGGAATTGAGTTAAGCTTTACAGCCGGCTACAGGCCGCAGACCAATGATCAGACAGAGAGGATGAACCAAACTCTTGAGTAGTATTTACAATGTTATTACTCAAAGTTCGAGGACAATTGGGCTAATCACTTTTGAAAAGAGCAGGATTCGAGCACAATACAACACGAAACGCAGCTACGGGGAAAACCGGATACTTTTTTTGGGCACGGACGAGAAGCATTTGTATCCGACATCGATGAATTGAAAGCAGACTACGAGAAAACTCCCTCAACTACAGACACTGCTGAAATGAACGACGAGACCTCGGGAATGCCTACGAATTGCAATTGGGAAATCGAAGTTTTATTGCGATCAGAAAGCGCAAGTCGCGCCAAAGTTCACAGTTGGTGATTTAGTTTTAGTTTCTACTGAAGAAAGAGTTTAACGCGTACTCGCCAACAACAGGGAAGCTAAATATGCCGTACGCAAGAGTGTTTTAGATTGTTGGCGAAAAAAATTGGTGATCTTTCTTATTGATTGGACTTAAAAGGAACACACTTACAACATCTTCCGGACCGTTTTCACGTGTCCCAAAACGAAAAGTACAATTCCTGAGAACCACCAGCTATTGCACAAGATGACTATTAAATAACCGGTATTACAGCTATCTTAATTATGGCTTTATTGTGTCTACGTGAAGCCATACAGGTGATGAAGTGACACGTGAGCCCCAGTACGAAACACGCAAGGACTGGTTACTCGCCTTCAGAGTAGAATATTTGGCAATTGAGGAAATAAGATCTATTTGTCAACGCCACAGATAATACTTTAGATGCCTAGTTTTCCAATCCCGGTACGGGACTAATTGCCAGCGTCACAATCATGCTGAAGGCCTAAAAGTAACGTTCAGATAGCTGTCGAGCAATGAAGCTGAGAGCTAACACATTCAATGCCCCAATTACAACACACCTCTGTTGTACGACGATGAGTTTGACGAGCGGTCAAGCATTAGATGCAGTTGTTATTTTCGACAGCATAGAGCGAAGGAAACACCTTCTCTGCATAGTTGAGATGCATCTTATTACCATCGACATAGAAACTCATAGCTCTATCAAGTCTTGACTAAAATAATGGCTGTTGGCACTGTTCGACAGTACTACCCGTATATCACAAATGCAAGCTACCGCGGGCTCTAGTATCAACTGAGGCGGGATCCCAAATAGTGTGCAAAGACGATTCGAGCAAGGTGTTAACAACAGAAGATGTTTTTCGAACCACAGTTCATAACTCTGTCGAACACTAAACTGGTCAATAAGACACATTCTGCCTCATAGCTTCTTAGTTTGGAAATTCATTTACAAAGTCTTAGTGGCTAGTTACGATGAACTTCTAATCTGTTGTTTAAGCTCTCTTTTTATCGGCCTTTGCTGTTGAGAGAGCGTGTAATGGCTCGAAGGGAAATCCCCTGAACCGTCACCTTTGGCATGACTCAGACGCCATCGTCTGAGTAAGCCACAATGCATTAGGTAAATCTTTGAATATAAATTACTGTAAGAACGACTGAATAAGTCAGTCGTTCAGCAAGAGTGTTTTCACACCATCTACCTTAGACTGTGAATGATACTTAGATGAGCTTATCGACCACTAAGTGAGACTTTACTCAATTAAGATGTTCCTATCTAAGCTAGATAGTTTGTTACTGGGTATTCGTAACAAAGTTCTTTTACACGAAACTTAACCCTTGACGGAATCCCGCCGCGACAGAGCGGTTGTGGGCATATGATGCAGTGGTAGCATGCTCGCTTTGCATGCGAGTCGTCCTGGGTTCAATCCCCAGTGTGTCCAGGAGTTTTTGTAGGTTTTTCGGCGTCCTGTGCGCCTGTTCTAGAAGCCAGCCGGCACAGTGCTTATTTTTCCAAGAAGCCCTCGTTAGAAACCGGCTCTGCAACCCTCGGTCGGTAAACGAAACAGGCAGAAAAAGTTGCGAGGCCAGGTTTCGATCCTGGGACCTACGGGTTGCAACGCTTCTCTTCGTATGAGCCCGTCGGAGTTCCACTCTCCTACCTCGCACCTCTGCACCGGTTGTCAACGGCGTAGGCTGGTAAAGACTTTTAACGATAGATTAGAAGTTCAACGAAGCTGGTCACTAAGACCTCGTAACTGGATGTTGCGAACTAGAAGCTATGAGGAAGAGTATATTTTATTGACCAGTTCTTAGTATTCCACAGGTTATGAACTATGTTTGGAAAACCTTTTGTGTTGGTGTGACTGTCGTGATTAGATATCCTGGAAAGATAAATTAATCTAAGTTGTTTAGTGGTTCTGACAACCGGATTGCCCGCTAATCAATCTTATCCCATAGTCTCTCCCATACTAAAACGAAGTGGTCAATCCAACCGGTCTATCCTTACGAGACAGCTAGACTCAATCGCTTTCGAAAGCACATTCTCCTCTCGAAATCATTGCCAGGGTACACAGTCCAGGATTCTTCCCCTCCCGCCAGCGTATGTAGGATGGATCGCCTGTAGTTGGGTATTTTTCAAACACTCAACACCCACCTGGCTTCTAGAATAGTTTGTGCCTGATGTTCTCCGGCTAGTGCCCAATTCTTGCTACTGCAGAAAGCTAGATAGATGGAAAATTACTTAGCAGTCTTCCGAGCCAAAGCTTAGTGGGAATCGAATGTTGAGAGGACAATGCGCATCAGTGGTGTAGCGGTAACATCAATGCCTTCCAAGCATTAGCTCCGGGTTCGACTCCCGGCTGATGCAAAGCTTTCATTTTTTGCCGTTTCCTCCCCCTCCCCTTCGTCGATGTAAAGACAATCGTTGTAAGGAGTTTTAGCCTAGTCGTTTTGCAGATGCAAAAAACCTCATGAGCTTGTCTGGAGACGAGGAAATCAGTGAGAAAGCGATGCTGAACTTTACACAGAAATGGAGCTATCATAAGTTTTAAAACAAAGCCACTGAGAGGTCTCCATCCCCGAGACACTGCCGCATGTTTTCGGTGCCAAGGAAGGGCCCAGAACGGTGTAGAATGGCTGTTAACTACAAGCCTAAAAATGCAGTTTGTAACGAGCCAAGTTAGTTCTGCTAAGCTTGCGCTCGTTCCGGCAATGACATGCGCTTGCTCGACGGAAAGCAACGATTCTATTTCCGCGTGGCTGGCTCCTAGCACGCAAGACCGGCTCGATTAGTGAAACAGAATTATCTGCAATTTACGCACCATGCAGGCATTGGGCTTATTAACGACGCAAGAGGCGTTCGAAATACTAACTCGCCACAAGAATCTAGTATTCTTTTCCAACTCTCCAAAACCGTCTGCCCGTAAGAAAATTCTGCGGTGGCTCTATGAGCGAACACATTTTTGAAAATAAATACAGACGTGAAGAAGATAATACAATGGCTGATGCCTTGTCAAGAAGACCTGACCATGAAGAAACTTACGCAATAGTTTTACTTTGCAGTCTTACTGTATCAAAAAATCCGTTAGTAGGGGCAATTCAGGCAGCCTATGAAAGAGGCAAAATCATTAAACCGTATAGCAGAAATGCACAGTTAAGAAGAAAAGCCAATGTGGATTTTCGTCGAAGTTTTATACGATGAAAGAGATGCAGTTGCCGTCGGAAGGCGACTATTTTGACATGATTTCAATGAAGATCACGATGTCTCCTTGCATGGTGGACATCCAGCTCATGACAAAACGCCGACTAAAATTGCATCTAGATTCAGTTGGTCTGGAATGTCAAACGTCATAAGAAATTATGTTTCTGTGCGCAATTTGTGATATGGCGAAATTCTAAACCTTACGAAAAAACGCAATCGCTAAATGTACCAAGCCGTCCAGCTGAGGCGCTCCCAATTGATTCTAGTTGTCGTTAATCGATTTTGGAAACGTTTCACAGCCATCCCGTGCGGCAAAAGTTGTAGGGCAAGTGAATCGAGAGAGCTAACGAATGAGCAGGTATGCTCGGTCAAAGGAGCGGCCCGAAAAACATACGAAGTGATTGTAGTCCACAGCTCCGAGCAAAGGAGTGGTAGGGGTATTGTTTTTCTTTTTAGGAATTGAGTTAAGCTTTACAGCCGGCTACAGGCCGCAGACCAATGATCAGACAGAGAGGATGAACCAAACTCTTGAGTAGTATTTACAATGTTATTACTCAAAGTTCGAGGACAATTGGGCTAATCACTTTTGAAAAGAGCAGGATTCGAGCACAATACAACACGAAACGCAGCTACGGGGAAAACCGGATACTTTTTTTGGGCACGGACGAGAAGCATTTGTATCCGACATCGATGAATTGAAAGCAGACTACGAGAAAACTCCCTCAACTACAGACACTGCTGAAATGAACGACGAGACCTCGGGAATGCCTACGAATTGCAATTGGGAAATCGAAGTTTTATTGCGATCAGAAAGCGCAAGTCGCGCCAAAGTTCACAGTTGGTGATTTAGTTTTAGTTTCTACTGAAGAAAGAGTTTAACGCGTACTCGCCAACAACAGGGAAGCTAAATATGCCGTACGCAAGAGTGTTTTAGATTGTTGGCGAAAAAAATTGGTGATCTTTCTTATTGATTGGACTTAAAAGGAACACACTTACAACATCTTCCGGACCGTTTTCACGTGTCCCAAAACGAAAAGTACAATTCCTGAGAACCACCAGCTATTGCACAAGATGACTATTAAATAACCGGTATTACAGCTATCTTAATTATGGCTTTATTGTGTCTACGTGAAGCCATACAGGTGATGAAGTGACACGTGAGCCCCAGTACGAAACACGCAAGGACTGGTTACTCGCCTTCAGAGTAGAATATTTGGCAATTGAGGAAATAAGATCTATTTGTCAACGCCACAGATAATACTTTAGATGCCTAGTTTTCCAATCCCGGTACGGGACTAATTGCCAGCGTCACAATCATGCTGAAGGCCTAAAAGTAACGTTCAGATAGCTGTCGAGCAATGAAGCTGAGAGCTAACACATTCAATGCCCCAATTACAACACACCTCTGTTGTACGACGATGAGTTTGACGAGCGGTCAAGCATTAGATGCAGTTGTTATTTTCGACAGCATAGAGCGAAGGAAACACCTTCTCTGCATAGTTGAGATGCATCTTATTACCATCGACATAGAAACTCATAGCTCTATCAAGTCTTGACTAAAATAATGGCTGTTGGCACTGTTCGACAGTACTACCCGTATATCACAAATGCAAGCTACCGCGGGCTCTAGTATCAACTGAGGCGGGATCCCAAATAGTGTGCAAAGACGATTCGAGCAAGGTGTTAACAACAGAAGATGTTTTTCGAACCACAGTTCATAACTCTGTCGAACACTAAACTGGTCAATAAGACACATTCTGCCTCATAGCTTCTTAGTTTGGAAATTCATTTACAAAGTCTTAGTGGCTAGTTACGATGAACTTCTAATCTGTTGTTTAAGCTCTCTTTTTATCGGCCTTTGCTGTTGAGAGAGCGTGTAATGGCTCGAAGGGAAATCCCCTGAACCGTCACCTTTGGCATGACTCAGACGCCATCGTCTGAGTAAGCCACAATGCATTAGGTAAATCTTTGAATATAAATTACTGTAAGAACGACTGAATAAGTCAGTCGTTCAGCAAGAGTGTTTTCACACCATCTACCTTAGACTGTGAATGATACTTAGATGAGCTTATCGACCACTAAGTGAGACTTTACTCAATTAAGATGTTCCTATCTAAGCTAGATAGTTTGTTACTGGGTATTCGTAACAAAGTTCTTTTACACGAAACTTAACCCTTGACGGAATCCCGCCGCGACAGAGCGGTTGTGGGCATATGATGCAGTGGTAGCATGCTCGCTTTGCATGCGAGTCGTCCTGGGTTCAATCCCCAGTGTGTCCAGGAGTTTTTGTAGGTTTTTCGGCGTCCTGTGCGCCTGTTCTAGAAGCCAGCCGGCACAGTGCTTATTTTTCCAAGAAGCCCTCGTTAGAAACCGGCTCTGCAACCCTCGGTCGGTAAACGAAACAGGCAGAAAAAGTTGCGAGGCCAGGTTTCGATCCTGGGACCTACGGGTTGCAACGCTTCTCTTCGTATGAGCCCGTCGGAGTTCCACTCTCCTACCTCGCACCTCTGCACCGGTTGTCAACGGCGTAGGCTGGTAAAGACTTTTAACGATAGATTAGAAGTTCAACGAAGCTGGTCACTAAGACCTCGTAACTGGATGTTGCGAACTAGAAGCTATGAGGAAGAGTATATTTTATTGACCAGTTCTTAGTATTCCACAGGTTATGAACTATGTTTGGAAAACCTTTTGTGTTGGTGTGACTGTCGTGATTAGATATCCTGGAAAGATAAATTAATCTAAGTTGTTTAGTGGTTCTGACAACCGGATTGCCCGCTAATCAATCTTATCCCATAGTCTCTCCCATACTAAAACGAAGTGGTCAATCCAACCGGTCTATCCTTACGAGACAGCTAGACTCAATCGCTTTCGAAAGCACATTCTCCTCTCGAAATCATTGCCAGGGTACACAGTCCAGGATTCTTCCCCTCCCGCCAGCGTATGTAGGATGGATCGCCTGTAGTTGGGTATTTTTCAAACACTCAACACCCACCTGGCTTCTAGAATAGTTTGTGCCTGATGTTCTCCGGCTAGTGCCCAATTCTTGCTACTGCAGAAAGCTAGATAGATGGAAAATTACTTAGCAGTCTTCCGAGCCAAAGCTTAGTGGGAATCGAATGTTGAGAGGACAATGCGCATCAGTGGTGTAGCGGTAACATCAATGCCTTCCAAGCATTAGCTCCGGGTTCGACTCCCGGCTGATGCAAAGCTTTCATTTTTTGCCGTTTCCTCCCCCTCCCCTTCGTCGATGTAAAGACAATCGTTGTAAGGAGTTTTAGCCTAGTCGTTTTGCAGATGCAAAAAACCTCATGAGCTTGTCTGGAGACGAGGAAATCAGTGAGAAAGCGATGCTGAACTTTACACAGAAATGGAGCTATCATAAGTTTTAAAACAAAGCCACTGAGAGGTCTCCATCCCCGAGACACTGCCGCATGTTTTCGGTGCCAAGGAAGGGCCCAGAACGGTGTAGAATGGCTGTTAACTACAAGCCTAAAAATGCAGTTTGTAACGAGCCAAGTTAGTTCTGCTAAGCTTGCGCTCGTTCCGGCAATGACATGCGCTTGCTCGACGGAAAGCAACGATTCTATTTCCGCGTGGCTGGCTCCTAGCACGCAAGACCGGCTCGATTAGTGAAACAGAATTATCTGCAATTTACGCACCATGCAGGCATTGGGCTTATTAACGACGCAAGAGGCGTTCGAAATACTAACTCGCCACAAGAATCTAGTATTCTTTTCCAACTCTCCAAAACCGTCTGCCCGTAAGAAAATTCTGCGGTGGCTCTATGAGCGAACACATTTTTGAAAATAAATACAGACGTGAAGAAGATAATACAATGGCTGATGCCTTGTCAAGAAGACCTGACCATGAAGAAACTTACGCAATAGTTTTACTTTGCAGTCTTACTGTATCAAAAAATCCGTTAGTAGGGGCAATTCAGGCAGCCTATGAAAGAGGCAAAATCATTAAACCGTATAGCAGAAATGCACAGTTAAGAAGAAAAGCCAATGTGGATTTTCGTCGAAGTTTTATACGATGAAAGAGATGCAGTTGCCGTCGGAAGGCGACTATTTTGACATGATTTCAATGAAGATCACGATGTCTCCTTGCATGGTGGACATCCAGCTCATGACAAAACGCCGACTAAAATTGCATCTAGATTCAGTTGGTCTGGAATGTCAAACGTCATAAGAAATTATGTTTCTGTGCGCAATTTGTGATATGGCGAAATTCTAAACCTTACGAAAAAACGCAATCGCTAAATGTACCAAGCCGTCCAGCTGAGGCGCTCCCAATTGATTCTAGTTGTCGTTAATCGATTTTGGAAACGTTTCACAGCCATCCCGTGCGGCAAAAGTTGTAGGGCAAGTGAATCGAGAGAGCTAACGAATGAGCAGGTATGCTCGGTCAAAGGAGCGGCCCGAAAAACATACGAAGTGATTGTAGTCCACAGCTCCGAGCAAAGGAGTGGTAGGGGTATTGTTTTTCTTTTTAGGAATTGAGTTAAGCTTTACAGCCGGCTACAGGCCGCAGACCAATGATCAGACAGAGAGGATGAACCAAACTCTTGAGTAGTATTTACAATGTTATTACTCAAAGTTCGAGGACAATTGGGCTAATCACTTTTGAAAAGAGCAGGATTCGAGCACAATACAACACGAAACGCAGCTACGGGGAAAACCGGATACTTTTTTTGGGCACGGACGAGAAGCATTTGTATCCGACATCGATGAATTGAAAGCAGACTACGAGAAAACTCCCTCAACTACAGACACTGCTGAAATGAACGACGAGACCTCGGGAATGCCTACGAATTGCAATTGGGAAATCGAAGTTTTATTGCGATCAGAAAGCGCAAGTCGCGCCAAAGTTCACAGTTGGTGATTTAGTTTTAGTTTCTACTGAAGAAAGAGTTTAACGCGTACTCGCCAACAACAGGGAAGCTAAATATGCCGTACGCAAGAGTGTTTTAGATTGTTGGCGAAAAAAATTGGTGATCTTTCTTATTGATTGGACTTAAAAGGAACACACTTACAACATCTTCCGGACCGTTTTCACGTGTCCCAAAACGAAAAGTACAATTCCTGAGAACCACCAGCTATTGCACAAGATGACTATTAAATAACCGGTATTACAGCTATCTTAATTATGGCTTTATTGTGTCTACGTGAAGCCATACAGGTGATGAAGTGACACGTGAGCCCCAGTACGAAACACGCAAGGACTGGTTACTCGCCTTCAGAGTAGAATATTTGGCAATTGAGGAAATAAGATCTATTTGTCAACGCCACAGATAATACTTTAGATGCCTAGTTTTCCAATCCCGGTACGGGACTAATTGCCAGCGTCACAATCATGCTGAAGGCCTAAAAGTAACGTTCAGATAGCTGTCGAGCAATGAAGCTGAGAGCTAACACATTCAATGCCCCAATTACAACACACCTCTGTTGTACGACGATGAGTTTGACGAGCGGTCAAGCATTAGATGCAGTTGTTATTTTCGACAGCATAGAGCGAAGGAAACACCTTCTCTGCATAGTTGAGATGCATCTTATTACCATCGACATAGAAACTCATAGCTCTATCAAGTCTTGACTAAAATAATGGCTGTTGGCACTGTTCGACAGTACTACCCGTATATCACAAATGCAAGCTACCGCGGGCTCTAGTATCAACTGAGGCGGGATCCCAAATAGTGTGCAAAGACGATTCGAGCAAGGTGTTAACAACAGAAGATGTTTTTCGAACCACAGTTCATAACTCTGTCGAACACTAAACTGGTCAATAAGACACATTCTGCCTCATAGCTTCTTAGTTTGGAAATTCATTTACAAAGTCTTAGTGGCTAGTTACGATGAACTTCTAATCTGTTGTTTAAGCTCTCTTTTTATCGGCCTTTGCTGTTGAGAGAGCGTGTAATGGCTCGAAGGGAAATCCCCTGAACCGTCACCTTTGGCATGACTCAGACGCCATCGTCTGAGTAAGCCACAATGCATTAGGTAAATCTTTGAATATAAATTACTGTAAGAACGACTGAATAAGTCAGTCGTTCAGCAAGAGTGTTTTCACACCATCTACCTTAGACTGTGAATGATACTTAGATGAGCTTATCGACCACTAAGTGAGACTTTACTCAATTAAGATGTTCCTATCTAAGCTAGATAGTTTGTTACTGGGTATTCGTAACAAAGTTCTTTTACACGAAACTTAACCCTTGACGGAATCCCGCCGCGACAGAGCGGTTGTGGGCATATGATGCAGTGGTAGCATGCTCGCTTTGCATGCGAGTCGTCCTGGGTTCAATCCCCAGTGTGTCCAGGAGTTTTTGTAGGTTTTTCGGCGTCCTGTGCGCCTGTTCTAGAAGCCAGCCGGCACAGTGCTTATTTTTCCAAGAAGCCCTCGTTAGAAACCGGCTCTGCAACCCTCGGTCGGTAAACGAAACAGGCAGAAAAAGTTGCGAGGCCAGGTTTCGATCCTGGGACCTACGGGTTGCAACGCTTCTCTTCGTATGAGCCCGTCGGAGTTCCACTCTCCTACCTCGCACCTCTGCACCGGTTGTCAACGGCGTAGGCTGGTAAAGACTTTTAACGATAGATTAGAAGTTCAACGAAGCTGGTCACTAAGACCTCGTAACTGGATGTTGCGAACTAGAAGCTATGAGGAAGAGTATATTTTATTGACCAGTTCTTAGTATTCCACAGGTTATGAACTATGTTTGGAAAACCTTTTGTGTTGGTGTGACTGTCGTGATTAGATATCCTGGAAAGATAAATTAATCTAAGTTGTTTAGTGGTTCTGACAACCGGATTGCCCGCTAATCAATCTTATCCCATAGTCTCTCCCATACTAAAACGAAGTGGTCAATCCAACCGGTCTATCCTTACGAGACAGCTAGACTCAATCGCTTTCGAAAGCACATTCTCCTCTCGAAATCATTGCCAGGGTACACAGTCCAGGATTCTTCCCCTCCCGCCAGCGTATGTAGGATGGATCGCCTGTAGTTGGGTATTTTTCAAACACTCAACACCCACCTGGCTTCTAGAATAGTTTGTGCCTGATGTTCTCCGGCTAGTGCCCAATTCTTGCTACTGCAGAAAGCTAGATAGATGGAAAATTACTTAGCAGTCTTCCGAGCCAAAGCTTAGTGGGAATCGAATGTTGAGAGGACAATGCGCATCAGTGGTGTAGCGGTAACATCAATGCCTTCCAAGCATTAGCTCCGGGTTCGACTCCCGGCTGATGCAAAGCTTTCATTTTTTGCCGTTTCCTCCCCCTCCCCTTCGTCGATGTAAAGACAATCGTTGTAAGGAGTTTTAGCCTAGTCGTTTTGCAGATGCAAAAAACCTCATGAGCTTGTCTGGAGACGAGGAAATCAGTGAGAAAGCGATGCTGAACTTTACACAGAAATGGAGCTATCATAAGTTTTAAAACAAAGCCACTGAGAGGTCTCCATCCCCGAGACACTGCCGCATGTTTTCGGTGCCAAGGAAGGGCCCAGAACGGTGTAGAATGGCTGTTAACTACAAGCCTAAAAATGCAGTTTGTAACGAGCCAAGTTAGTTCTGCTAAGCTTGCGCTCGTTCCGGCAATGACATGCGCTTGCTCGACGGAAAGCAACGATTCTATTTCCGCGTGGCTGGCTCCTAGCACGCAAGACCGGCTCGATTAGTGAAACAGAATTATCTGCAATTTACGCACCATGCAGGCATTGGGCTTATTAACGACGCAAGAGGCGTTCGAAATACTAACTCGCCACAAGAATCTAGTATTCTTTTCCAACTCTCCAAAACCGTCTGCCCGTAAGAAAATTCTGCGGTGGCTCTATGAGCGAACACATTTTTGAAAATAAATACAGACGTGAAGAAGATAATACAATGGCTGATGCCTTGTCAAGAAGACCTGACCATGAAGAAACTTACGCAATAGTTTTACTTTGCAGTCTTACTGTATCAAAAAATCCGTTAGTAGGGGCAATTCAGGCAGCCTATGAAAGAGGCAAAATCATTAAACCGTATAGCAGAAATGCACAGTTAAGAAGAAAAGCCAATGTGGATTTTCGTCGAAGTTTTATACGATGAAAGAGATGCAGTTGCCGTCGGAAGGCGACTATTTTGACATGATTTCAATGAAGATCACGATGTCTCCTTGCATGGTGGACATCCAGCTCATGACAAAACGCCGACTAAAATTGCATCTAGATTCAGTTGGTCTGGAATGTCAAACGTCATAAGAAATTATGTTTCTGTGCGCAATTTGTGATATGGCGAAATTCTAAACCTTACGAAAAAACGCAATCGCTAAATGTACCAAGCCGTCCAGCTGAGGCGCTCCCAATTGATTCTAGTTGTCGTTAATCGATTTTGGAAACGTTTCACAGCCATCCCGTGCGGCAAAAGTTGTAGGGCAAGTGAATCGAGAGAGCTAACGAATGAGCAGGTATGCTCGGTCAAAGGAGCGGCCCGAAAAACATACGAAGTGATTGTAGTCCACAGCTCCGAGCAAAGGAGTGGTAGGGGTATTGTTTTTCTTTTTAGGAATTGAGTTAAGCTTTACAGCCGGCTACAGGCCGCAGACCAATGATCAGACAGAGAGGATGAACCAAACTCTTGAGTAGTATTTACAATGTTATTACTCAAAGTTCGAGGACAATTGGGCTAATCACTTTTGAAAAGAGCAGGATTCGAGCACAATACAACACGAAACGCAGCTACGGGGAAAACCGGATACTTTTTTTGGGCACGGACGAGAAGCATTTGTATCCGACATCGATGAATTGAAAGCAGACTACGAGAAAACTCCCTCAACTACAGACACTGCTGAAATGAACGACGAGACCTCGGGAATGCCTACGAATTGCAATTGGGAAATCGAAGTTTTATTGCGATCAGAAAGCGCAAGTCGCGCCAAAGTTCACAGTTGGTGATTTAGTTTTAGTTTCTACTGAAGAAAGAGTTTAACGCGTACTCGCCAACAACAGGGAAGCTAAATATGCCGTACGCAAGAGTGTTTTAGATTGTTGGCGAAAAAAATTGGTGATCTTTCTTATTGATTGGACTTAAAAGGAACACACTTACAACATCTTCCGGACCGTTTTCACGTGTCCCAAAACGAAAAGTACAATTCCTGAGAACCACCAGCTATTGCACAAGATGACTATTAAATAACCGGTATTACAGCTATCTTAATTATGGCTTTATTGTGTCTACGTGAAGCCATACAGGTGATGAAGTGACACGTGAGCCCCAGTACGAAACACGCAAGGACTGGTTACTCGCCTTCAGAGTAGAATATTTGGCAATTGAGGAAATAAGATCTATTTGTCAACGCCACAGATAATACTTTAGATGCCTAGTTTTCCAATCCCGGTACGGGACTAATTGCCAGCGTCACAATCATGCTGAAGGCCTAAAAGTAACGTTCAGATAGCTGTCGAGCAATGAAGCTGAGAGCTAACACATTCAATGCCCCAATTACAACACACCTCTGTTGTACGACGATGAGTTTGACGAGCGGTCAAGCATTAGATGCAGTTGTTATTTTCGACAGCATAGAGCGAAGGAAACACCTTCTCTGCATAGTTGAGATGCATCTTATTACCATCGACATAGAAACTCATAGCTCTATCAAGTCTTGACTAAAATAATGGCTGTTGGCACTGTTCGACAGTACTACCCGTATATCACAAATGCAAGCTACCGCGGGCTCTAGTATCAACTGAGGCGGGATCCCAAATAGTGTGCAAAGACGATTCGAGCAAGGTGTTAACAACAGAAGATGTTTTTCGAACCACAGTTCATAACTCTGTCGAACACTAAACTGGTCAATAAGACACATTCTGCCTCATAGCTTCTTAGTTTGGAAATTCATTTACAAAGTCTTAGTGGCTAGTTACGATGAACTTCTAATCTGTTGTTTAAGCTCTCTTTTTATCGGCCTTTGCTGTTGAGAGAGCGTGTAATGGCTCGAAGGGAAATCCCCTGAACCGTCACCTTTGGCATGACTCAGACGCCATCGTCTGAGTAAGCCACAATGCATTAGGTAAATCTTTGAATATAAATTACTGTAAGAACGACTGAATAAGTCAGTCGTTCAGCAAGAGTGTTTTCACACCATCTACCTTAGACTGTGAATGATACTTAGATGAGCTTATCGACCACTAAGTGAGACTTTACTCAATTAAGATGTTCCTATCTAAGCTAGATAGTTTGTTACTGGGTATTCGTAACAAAGTTCTTTTACACGAAACTTAACCCTTGACGGAATCCCGCCGCGACAGAGCGGTTGTGGGCATATGATGCAGTGGTAGCATGCTCGCTTTGCATGCGAGTCGTCCTGGGTTCAATCCCCAGTGTGTCCAGGAGTTTTTGTAGGTTTTTCGGCGTCCTGTGCGCCTG
This sequence comes from Schizosaccharomyces versatilis (nom. inval.), assembly GCA_032882995.1. NCBI lineage: Eukaryota > Fungi > Ascomycota > Schizosaccharomycetes > Schizosaccharomycetales > Schizosaccharomycetaceae > Schizosaccharomyces > Schizosaccharomyces versatilis (nom. inval.). The sequence continues at coordinate 1,063,216 of CP130699.1, read as the reverse complement.
TTCTAGAAGCCAGCCGGCACAGTGCTTATTTTTCCAAGAAGCCCTCGTTAGAAACCGGCTCTGCAACCCTCGGTCGGTAAACGAAACAGGCAGAAAAAGTTGCGAGGCCAGGTTTCGATCCTGGGACCTACGGGTTGCAACGCTTCTCTTCGTATGAGCCCGTCGGAGTTCCACTCTCCTACCTCGCACCTCTGCACCGGTTGTCAACGGCGTAGGCTGGTAAAGACTTTTAACGATAGATTAGAAGTTCAACGAAGCTGGTCACTAAGACCTCGTAACTGGATGTTGCGAACTAGAAGCTATGAGGAAGAGTATATTTTATTGACCAGTTCTTAGTATTCCACAGGTTATGAACTATGTTTGGAAAACCTTTTGTGTTGGTGTGACTGTCGTGATTAGATATCCTGGAAAGATAAATTAATCTAAGTTGTTTAGTGGTTCTGACAACCGGATTGCCCGCTAATCAATCTTATCCCATAGTCTCTCCCATACTAAAACGAAGTGGTCAATCCAACCGGTCTATCCTTACGAGACAGCTAGACTCAATCGCTTTCGAAAGCACATTCTCCTCTCGAAATCATTGCCAGGGTACACAGTCCAGGATTCTTCCCCTCCCGCCAGCGTATGTAGGATGGATCGCCTGTAGTTGGGTATTTTTCAAACACTCAACACCCACCTGGCTTCTAGAATAGTTTGTGCCTGATGTTCTCCGGCTAGTGCCCAATTCTTGCTACTGCAGAAAGCTAGATAGATGGAAAATTACTTAGCAGTCTTCCGAGCCAAAGCTTAGTGGGAATCGAATGTTGAGAGGACAATGCGCATCAGTGGTGTAGCGGTAACATCAATGCCTTCCAAGCATTAGCTCCGGGTTCGACTCCCGGCTGATGCAAAGCTTTCATTTTTTGCCGTTTCCTCCCCCTCCCCTTCGTCGATGTAAAGACAATCGTTGTAAGGAGTTTTAGCCTAGTCGTTTTGCAGATGCAAAAAACCTCATGAGCTTGTCTGGAGACGAGGAAATCAGTGAGAAAGCGATGCTGAACTTTACACAGAAATGGAGCTATCATAAGTTTTAAAACAAAGCCACTGAGAGGTCTCCATCCCCGAGACACTGCCGCATGTTTTCGGTGCCAAGGAAGGGCCCAGAACGGTGTAGAATGGCTGTTAACTACAAGCCTAAAAATGCAGTTTGTAACGAGCCAAGTTAGTTCTGCTAAGCTTGCGCTCGTTCCGGCAATGACATGCGCTTGCTCGACGGAAAGCAACGATTCTATTTCCGCGTGGCTGGCTCCTAGCACGCAAGACCGGCTCGATTAGTGAAACAGAATTATCTGCAATTTACGCACCATGCAGGCATTGGGCTTATTAACGACGCAAGAGGCGTTCGAAATACTAACTCGCCACAAGAATCTAGTATTCTTTTCCAACTCTCCAAAACCGTCTGCCCGTAAGAAAATTCTGCGGTGGCTCTATGAGCGAACACATTTTTGAAAATAAATACAGACGTGAAGAAGATAATACAATGGCTGATGCCTTGTCAAGAAGACCTGACCATGAAGAAACTTACGCAATAGTTTTACTTTGCAGTCTTACTGTATCAAAAAATCCGTTAGTAGGGGCAATTCAGGCAGCCTATGAAAGAGGCAAAATCATTAAACCGTATAGCAGAAATGCACAGTTAAGAAGAAAAGCCAATGTGGATTTTCGTCGAAGTTTTATACGATGAAAGAGATGCAGTTGCCGTCGGAAGGCGACTATTTTGACATGATTTCAATGAAGATCACGATGTCTCCTTGCATGGTGGACATCCAGCTCATGACAAAACGCCGACTAAAATTGCATCTAGATTCAGTTGGTCTGGAATGTCAAACGTCATAAGAAATTATGTTTCTGTGCGCAATTTGTGATATGGCGAAATTCTAAACCTTACGAAAAAACGCAATCGCTAAATGTACCAAGCCGTCCAGCTGAGGCGCTCCCAATTGATTCTAGTTGTCGTTAATCGATTTTGGAAACGTTTCACAGCCATCCCGTGCGGCAAAAGTTGTAGGGCAAGTGAATCGAGAGAGCTAACGAATGAGCAGGTATGCTCGGTCAAAGGAGCGGCCCGAAAAACATACGAAGTGATTGTAGTCCACAGCTCCGAGCAAAGGAGTGGTAGGGGTATTGTTTTTCTTTTTAGGAATTGAGTTAAGCTTTACAGCCGGCTACAGGCCGCAGACCAATGATCAGACAGAGAGGATGAACCAAACTCTTGAGTAGTATTTACAATGTTATTACTCAAAGTTCGAGGACAATTGGGCTAATCACTTTTGAAAAGAGCAGGATTCGAGCACAATACAACACGAAACGCAGCTACGGGGAAAACCGGATACTTTTTTTGGGCACGGACGAGAAGCATTTGTATCCGACATCGATGAATTGAAAGCAGACTACGAGAAAACTCCCTCAACTACAGACACTGCTGAAATGAACGACGAGACCTCGGGAATGCCTACGAATTGCAATTGGGAAATCGAAGTTTTATTGCGATCAGAAAGCGCAAGTCGCGCCAAAGTTCACAGTTGGTGATTTAGTTTTAGTTTCTACTGAAGAAAGAGTTTAACGCGTACTCGCCAACAACAGGGAAGCTAAATATGCCGTACGCAAGAGTGTTTTAGATTGTTGGCGAAAAAAATTGGTGATCTTTCTTATTGATTGGACTTAAAAGGAACACACTTACAACATCTTCCGGACCGTTTTCACGTGTCCCAAAACGAAAAGTACAATTCCTGAGAACCACCAGCTATTGCACAAGATGACTATTAAATAACCGGTATTACAGCTATCTTAATTATGGCTTTATTGTGTCTACGTGAAGCCATACAGGTGATGAAGTGACACGTGAGCCCCAGTACGAAACACGCAAGGACTGGTTACTCGCCTTCAGAGTAGAATATTTGGCAATTGAGGAAATAAGATCTATTTGTCAACGCCACAGATAATACTTTAGATGCCTAGTTTTCCAATCCCGGTACGGGACTAATTGCCAGCGTCACAATCATGCTGAAGGCCTAAAAGTAACGTTCAGATAGCTGTCGAGCAATGAAGCTGAGAGCTAACACATTCAATGCCCCAATTACAACACACCTCTGTTGTACGACGATGAGTTTGACGAGCGGTCAAGCATTAGATGCAGTTGTTATTTTCGACAGCATAGAGCGAAGGAAACACCTTCTCTGCATAGTTGAGATGCATCTTATTACCATCGACATAGAAACTCATAGCTCTATCAAGTCTTGACTAAAATAATGGCTGTTGGCACTGTTCGACAGTACTACCCGTATATCACAAATGCAAGCTACCGCGGGCTCTAGTATCAACTGAGGCGGGATCCCAAATAGTGTGCAAAGACGATTCGAGCAAGGTGTTAACAACAGAAGATGTTTTTCGAACCACAGTTCATAACTCTGTCGAACACTAAACTGGTCAATAAGACACATTCTGCCTCATAGCTTCTTAGTTTGGAAATTCATTTACAAAGTCTTAGTGGCTAGTTACGATGAACTTCTAATCTGTTGTTTAAGCTCTCTTTTTATCGGCCTTTGCTGTTGAGAGAGCGTGTAATGGCTCGAAGGGAAATCCCCTGAACCGTCACCTTTGGCATGACTCAGACGCCATCGTCTGAGTAAGCCACAATGCATTAGGTAAATCTTTGAATATAAATTACTGTAAGAACGACTGAATAAGTCAGTCGTTCAGCAAGAGTGTTTTCACACCATCTACCTTAGACTGTGAATGATACTTAGATGAGCTTATCGACCACTAAGTGAGACTTTACTCAATTAAGATGTTCCTATCTAAGCTAGATAGTTTGTTACTGGGTATTCGTAACAAAGTTCTTTTACACGAAACTTAACCCTTGACGGAATCCCGCCGCGACAGAGCGGTTGTGGGCATATGATGCAGTGGTAGCATGCTCGCTTTGCATGCGAGTCGTCCTGGGTTCAATCCCCAGTGTGTCCAGGAGTTTTTGTAGGTTTTTCGGCGTCCTGTGCGCCTGTTCTAGAAGCCAGCCGGCACAGTGCTTATTTTTCCAAGAAGCCCTCGTTAGAAACCGGCTCTGCAACCCTCGGTCGGTAAACGAAACAGGCAGAAAAAGTTGCGAGGCCAGGTTTCGATCCTGGGACCTACGGGTTGCAACGCTTCTCTTCGTATGAGCCCGTCGGAGTTCCACTCTCCTACCTCGCACCTCTGCACCGGTTGTCAACGGCGTAGGCTGGTAAAGACTTTTAACGATAGATTAGAAGTTCAACGAAGCTGGTCACTAAGACCTCGTAACTGGATGTTGCGAACTAGAAGCTATGAGGAAGAGTATATTTTATTGACCAGTTCTTAGTATTCCACAGGTTATGAACTATGTTTGGAAAACCTTTTGTGTTGGTGTGACTGTCGTGATTAGATATCCTGGAAAGATAAATTAATCTAAGTTGTTTAGTGGTTCTGACAACCGGATTGCCCGCTAATCAATCTTATCCCATAGTCTCTCCCATACTAAAACGAAGTGGTCAATCCAACCGGTCTATCCTTACGAGACAGCTAGACTCAATCGCTTTCGAAAGCACATTCTCCTCTCGAAATCATTGCCAGGGTACACAGTCCAGGATTCTTCCCCTCCCGCCAGCGTATGTAGGATGGATCGCCTGTAGTTGGGTATTTTTCAAACACTCAACACCCACCTGGCTTCTAGAATAGTTTGTGCCTGATGTTCTCCGGCTAGTGCCCAATTCTTGCTACTGCAGAAAGCTAGATAGATGGAAAATTACTTAGCAGTCTTCCGAGCCAAAGCTTAGTGGGAATCGAATGTTGAGAGGACAATGCGCATCAGTGGTGTAGCGGTAACATCAATGCCTTCCAAGCATTAGCTCCGGGTTCGACTCCCGGCTGATGCAAAGCTTTCATTTTTTGCCGTTTCCTCCCCCTCCCCTTCGTCGATGTAAAGACAATCGTTGTAAGGAGTTTTAGCCTAGTCGTTTTGCAGATGCAAAAAACCTCATGAGCTTGTCTGGAGACGAGGAAATCAGTGAGAAAGCGATGCTGAACTTTACACAGAAATGGAGCTATCATAAGTTTTAAAACAAAGCCACTGAGAGGTCTCCATCCCCGAGACACTGCCGCATGTTTTCGGTGCCAAGGAAGGGCCCAGAACGGTGTAGAATGGCTGTTAACTACAAGCCTAAAAATGCAGTTTGTAACGAGCCAAGTTAGTTCTGCTAAGCTTGCGCTCGTTCCGGCAATGACATGCGCTTGCTCGACGGAAAGCAACGATTCTATTTCCGCGTGGCTGGCTCCTAGCACGCAAGACCGGCTCGATTAGTGAAACAGAATTATCTGCAATTTACGCACCATGCAGGCATTGGGCTTATTAACGACGCAAGAGGCGTTCGAAATACTAACTCGCCACAAGAATCTAGTATTCTTTTCCAACTCTCCAAAACCGTCTGCCCGTAAGAAAATTCTGCGGTGGCTCTATGAGCGAACACATTTTTGAAAATAAATACAGACGTGAAGAAGATAATACAATGGCTGATGCCTTGTCAAGAAGACCTGACCATGAAGAAACTTACGCAATAGTTTTACTTTGCAGTCTTACTGTATCAAAAAATCCGTTAGTAGGGGCAATTCAGGCAGCCTATGAAAGAGGCAAAATCATTAAACCGTATAGCAGAAATGCACAGTTAAGAAGAAAAGCCAATGTGGATTTTCGTCGAAGTTTTATACGATGAAAGAGATGCAGTTGCCGTCGGAAGGCGACTATTTTGACATGATTTCAATGAAGATCACGATGTCTCCTTGCATGGTGGACATCCAGCTCATGACAAAACGCCGACTAAAATTGCATCTAGATTCAGTTGGTCTGGAATGTCAAACGTCATAAGAAATTATGTTTCTGTGCGCAATTTGTGATATGGCGAAATTCTAAACCTTACGAAAAAACGCAATCGCTAAATGTACCAAGCCGTCCAGCTGAGGCGCTCCCAATTGATTCTAGTTGTCGTTAATCGATTTTGGAAACGTTTCACAGCCATCCCGTGCGGCAAAAGTTGTAGGGCAAGTGAATCGAGAGAGCTAACGAATGAGCAGGTATGCTCGGTCAAAGGAGCGGCCCGAAAAACATACGAAGTGATTGTAGTCCACAGCTCCGAGCAAAGGAGTGGTAGGGGTATTGTTTTTCTTTTTAGGAATTGAGTTAAGCTTTACAGCCGGCTACAGGCCGCAGACCAATGGTCAGACAGAGAGGATGAACCAAACTCTTGAGTAGTATTTACAATGTTATTACTCAAAGTTCGAGGACAATTGGGCTAATCACTTTTGAAAAGAGCAGGATTCGAGCACAATACAACACGAAACGCAGCTACGGGGAAAACCGGATACTTTTTTTGGGCACGGACGAGAAGCATTTGTATCCGACATCGATGAATTGAAAGCAGACTACGAGAAAACTCCCTCAACTACAGACACTGCTGAAATGAACGACGAGACCTCGGGAATGCCTACGAATTGCAATTGGGAAATCGAAGTTTTATTGCGATCAGAAAGCGCAAGTCGCGCCAAAGTTCACAGTTGGTGATTTAGTTTTAGTTTCTACTGAAGAAAGAGTTTAACGCGTACTCGCCAACAACAGGGAAGCTAAATATGCCGTACGCAAGAGTGTTTTAGATTGTTGGCGAAAAAAATTGGTGATCTTTCTTATTGATTGGACTTAAAAGGAACACACTTACAACATCTTCCGGACCGTTTTCACGTGTCCCAAAACGAAAAGTACAATTCCTGAGAACCACCAGCTATTGCACAAGATGACTATTAAATAACCGGTATTACAGCTATCTTAATTATGGCTTTATTGTGTCTACGTGAAGCCATACAGGTGATGAAGTGACACGTGAGCCCCAGTACGAAACACGCAAGGACTGGTTACTCGCCTTCAGAGTAGAATATTTGGCAATTGAGGAAATAAGATCTATTTGTCAACGCCACAGATAATACTTTAGATGCCTAGTTTTCCAATCCCGGTACGGGACTAATTGCCAGCGTCACAATCATGCTGAAGGCCTAAAAGTAACGTTCAGATAGCTGTCGAGCAATGAAGCTGAGAGCTAACACATTCAATGCCCCAATTACAACACACCTCTGTTGTACGACGATGAGTTTGACGAGCGGTCAAGCATTAGATGCAGTTGTTATTTTCGACAGCATAGAGCGAAGGAAACACCTTCTCTGCATAGTTGAGATGCATCTTATTACCATCGACATAGAAACTCATAGCTCTATCAAGTCTTGACTAAAATAATGGCTGTTGGCACTGTTCGACAGTACTACCCGTATATCACAAATGCAAGCTACCGCGGGCTCTAGTATCAACTGAGGCGGGATCCCAAATAGTGTGCAAAGACGATTCGAGCAAGGTGTTAACAACAGAAGATGTTTTTCGAACCACAGTTCATAACTCTGTCGAACACTAAACTGGTCAATAAGACACATTCTGCCTCATAGCTTCTTAGTTTGGAAATTCATTTACAAAGTCTTAGTGGCTAGTTACGATGAACTTCTAATCTGTTGTTTAAGCTCTCTTTTTATCGGCCTTTGCTGTTGAGAGAGCGTGTAATGGCTCGAAGGGAAATCCCCTGAACCGTCACCTTTGGCATGACTCAGACGCCATCGTCTGAGTAAGCCACAATGCATTAGGTAAATCTTTGAATATAAATTACTGTAAGAACGACTGAATAAGTCAGTCGTTCAGCAAGAGTGTTTTCACACCATCTACCTTAGACTGTGAATGATACTTAGATGAGCTTATCGACCACTAAGTGAGACTTTACTCAATTAAGATGTTCCTATCTAAGCTAGATAGTTTGTTACTGGGTATTCGTAACAAAGTTCTTTTACACGAAACTTAACCCTTGACGGAATCCCGCCGCGACAGAGCGGTTGTGGGCATATGATGCAGTGGTAGCATGCTCGCTTTGCATGCGAGTCGTCCTGGGTTCAATCCCCAGTGTGTCCAGGAGTTTTTGTAGGTTTTTCGGCGTCCTGTGCGCCTGTTCTAGAAGCCAGCCGGCACAGTGCTTATTTTTCCAAGAAGCCCTCGTTAGAAACCGGCTCTGCAACCCTCGGTCGGTAAACGAAACAGGCAGAAAAAGTTGCGAGGCCAGGTTTCGATCCTGGGACCTACGGGTTGCAACGCTTCTCTTCGTATGAGCCCGTCGGAGTTCCACTCTCCTACCTCGCACCTCTGCACCGGTTGTCAACGGCGTAGGCTGGTAAAGACTTTTAACGATAGATTAGAAGTTCAACGAAGCTGGTCACTAAGACCTCGTAACTGGATGTTGCGAACTAGAAGCTATGAGGAAGAGTATATTTTATTGACCAGTTCTTAGTATTCCACAGGTTATGAACTATGTTTGGAAAACCTTTTGTGTTGGTGTGACTGTCGTGATTAGATATCCTGGAAAGATAAATTAATCTAAGTTGTTTAGTGGTTCTGACAACCGGATTGCCCGCTAATCAATCTTATCCCATAGTCTCTCCCATACTAAAACGAAGTGGTCAATCCAACCGGTCTATCCTTACGAGACAGCTAGACTCAATCGCTTTCGAAAGCACATTCTCCTCTCGAAATCATTGCCAGGGTACACAGTCCAGGATTCTTCCCCTCCCGCCAGCGTATGTAGGATGGATCGCCTGTAGTTGGGTATTTTTCAAACACTCAACACCCACCTGGCTTCTAGAATAGTTTGTGCCTGATGTTCTCCGGCTAGTGCCCAATTCTTGCTACTGCAGAAAGCTAGATAGATGGAAAATTACTTAGCAGTCTTCCGAGCCAAAGCTTAGTGGGAATCGAATGTTGAGAGGACAATGCGCATCAGTGGTGTAGCGGTAACATCAATGCCTTCCAAGCATTAGCTCCGGGTTCGACTCCCGGCTGATGCAAAGCTTTCATTTTTTGCCGTTTCCTCCCCCTCCCCTTCGTCGATGTAAAGACAATCGTTGTAAGGAGTTTTAGCCTAGTCGTTTTGCAGATGCAAAAAACCTCATGAGCTTGTCTGGAGACGAGGAAATCAGTGAGAAAGCGATGCTGAACTTTACACAGAAATGGAGCTATCATAAGTTTTAAAACAAAGCCACTGAGAGGTCTCCATCCCCGAGACACTGCCGCATGTTTTCGGTGCCAAGGAAGGGCCCAGAACGGTGTAGAATGGCTGTTAACTACAAGCCTAAAAATGCAGTTTGTAACGAGCCAAGTTAGTTCTGCTAAGCTTGCGCTCGTTCCGGCAATGACATGCGCTTGCTCGACGGAAAGCAACGATTCTATTTCCGCGTGGCTGGCTCCTAGCACGCAAGACCGGCTCGATTAGTGAAACAGAATTATCTGCAATTTACGCACCATGCAGGCATTGGGCTTATTAACGACGCAAGAGGCGTTCGAAATACTAACTCGCCACAAGAATCTAGTATTCTTTTCCAACTCTCCAAAACCGTCTGCCCGTAAGAAAATTCTGCGGTGGCTCTATGAGCGAACACATTTTTGAAAATAAATACAGACGTGAAGAAGATAATACAATGGCTGATGCCTTGTCAAGAAGACCTGACCATGAAGAAACTTACGCAATAGTTTTACTTTGCAGTCTTACTGTATCAAAAAATCCGTTAGTAGGGGCAATTCAGGCAGCCTATGAAAGAGGCAAAATCATTAAACCGTATAGCAGAAATGCACAGTTAAGAAGAAAAGCCAATGTGGATTTTCGTCGAAGTTTTATACGATGAAAGAGATGCAGTTGCCGTCGGAAGGCGACTATTTTGACATGATTTCAATGAAGATCACGATGTCTCCTTGCATGGTGGACATCCAGCTCATGACAAAACGCCGACTAAAATTGCATCTAGATTCAGTTGGTCTGGAATGTCAAACGTCATAAGAAATTATGTTTCTGTGCGCAATTTGTGATATGGCGAAATTCTAAACCTTACGAAAAAACGCAATCGCTAAATGTACCAAGCCGTCCAGCTGAGGCGCTCCCAATTGATTCTAGTTGTCGTTAATCGATTTTGGAAACGTTTCACAGCCATCCCGTGCGGCAAAAGTTGTAGGGCAAGTGAATCGAGAGAGCTAACGAATGAGCAGGTATGCTCGGTCAAAGGAGCGGCCCGAAAAACATACGAAGTGATTGTAGTCCACAGCTCCGAGCAAAGGAGTGGTAGGGGTATTGTTTTTCTTTTTAGGAATTGAGTTAAGCTTTACAGCCGGCTACAGGCCGCAGACCAATGATCAGACAGAGAGGATGAACCAAACTCTTGAGTAGTATTTACAATGTTATTACTCAAAGTTCGAGGACAATTGGGCTAATCACTTTTGAAAAGAGCAGGATTCGAGCACAATACAACACGAAACGCAGCTACGGGGAAAACCGGATACTTTTTTTGGGCACGGACGAGAAGCATTTGTATCCGACATCGATGAATTGAAAGCAGACTACGAGAAAACTCCCTCAACTACAGACACTGCTGAAATGAACGACGAGACCTCGGGAATGCCTACGAATTGCAATTGGGAAATCGAAGTTTTATTGCGATCAGAAAGCGCAAGTCGCGCCAAAGTTCACAGTTGGTGATTTAGTTTTAGTTTCTACTGAAGAAAGAGTTTAACGCGTACTCGCCAACAACAGGGAAGCTAAATATGCCGTACGCAAGAGTGTTTTAGATTGTTGGCGAAAAAAATTGGTGATCTTTCTTATTGATTGGACTTAAAAGGAACACACTTACAACATCTTCCGGACCGTTTTCACGTGTCCCAAAACGAAAAGTACAATTCCTGAGAACCACCAGCTATTGCACAAGATGACTATTAAATAACCGGTATTACAGCTATCTTAATTATGGCTTTATTGTGTCTACGTGAAGCCATACAGGTGATGAAGTGACACGTGAGCCCCAGTACGAAACACGCAAGGACTGGTTACTCGCCTTCAGAGTAGAATATTTGGCAATTGAGGAAATAAGATCTATTTGTCAACGCCACAGATAATACTTTAGATGCCTAGTTTTCCAATCCCGGTACGGGACTAATTGCCAGCGTCACAATCATGCTGAAGGCCTAAAAGTAACGTTCAGATAGCTGTCGAGCAATGAAGCTGAGAGCTAACACATTCAATGCCCCAATTACAACACACCTCTGTTGTACGACGATGAGTTTGACGAGCGGTCAAGCATTAGATGCAGTTGTTATTTTCGACAGCATAGAGCGAAGGAAACACCTTCTCTGCATAGTTGAGATGCATCTTATTACCATCGACATAGAAACTCATAGCTCTATCAAGTCTTGACTAAAATAATGGCTGTTGGCACTGTTCGACAGTACTACCCGTATATCACAAATGCAAGCTACCGCGGGCTCTAGTATCAACTGAGGCGGGATCCCAAATAGTGTGCAAAGACGATTCGAGCAAGGTGTTAACAACAGAAGATGTTTTTCGAACCACAGTTCATAACTCTGTCGAACACTAAACTGGTCAATAAGACACATTCTGCCTCATAGCTTCTTAGTTTGGAAATTCATTTACAAAGTCTTAGTGGCTAGTTACGATGAACTTCTAATCTGTTGTTTAAGCTCTCTTTTTATCGGCCTTTGCTGTTGAGAGAGCGTGTAATGGCTCGAAGGGAAATCCCCTGAACCGTCACCTTTGGCATGACTCAGACGCCATCGTCTGAGTAAGCCACAATGCATTAGGTAAATCTTTGAATATAAATTACTGTAAGAACGACTGAATAAGTCAGTCGTTCAGCAAGAGTGTTTTCACACCATCTACCTTAGACTGTGAATGATACTTAGATGAGCTTATCGACCACTAAGTGAGACTTTACTCAATTAAGATGTTCCTATCTAAGCTAGATAGTTTGTTACTGGGTATTCGTAACAAAGTTCTTTTACACGAAACTTAACCCTTGACGGAATCCCGCCGCGACAGAGCGGTTGTGGGCATATGATGCAGTGGTAGCATGCTCGCTTTGCATGCGAGTCGTCCTGGGTTCAATCCCCAGTGTGTCCAGGAGTTTTTGTAGGTTTTTCGGCGTCCTGTGCGCCTGTTCTAGAAGCCAGCCGGCACAGTGCTTATTTTTCCAAGAAGCCCTCGTTAGAAACCGGCTCTGCAACCCTCGGTCGGTAAACGAAACAGGCAGAAAAAGTTGCGAGGCCAGGTTTCGATCCTGGGACCTACGGGTTGCAACGCTTCTCTTCGTATGAGCCCGTCGGAGTTCCACTCTCCTACCTCGCACCTCTGCACCGGTTGTCAACGGCGTAGGCTGGTAAAGACTTTTAACGATAGATTAGAAGTTCAACGAAGCTGGTCACTAAGACCTCGTAACTGGATGTTGCGAACTAGAAGCTATGAGGAAGAGTATATTTTATTGACCAGTTCTTAGTATTCCACAGGTTATGAACTATGTTTGGAAAACCTTTTGTGTTGGTGTGACTGTCGTGATTAGATATCCTGGAAAGATAAATTAATCTAAGTTGTTTAGTGGTTCTGACAACCGGATTGCCCGCTAATCAATCTTATCCCATAGTCTCTCCCATACTAAAACGAAGTGGTCAATCCAACCGGTCTATCCTTACGAGACAGCTAGACTCAATCGCTTTCGAAAGCACATTCTCCTCTCGAAATCATTGCCAGGGTACACAGTCCAGGATTCTTCCCCTCCCGCCAGCGTATGTAGGATGGATCGCCTGTAGTTGGGTATTTTTCAAACACTCAACACCCACCTGGCTTCTAGAATAGTTTGTGCCTGATGTTCTCCGGCTAGTGCCCAATTCTTGCTACTGCAGAAAGCTAGATAGATGGAAAATTACTTAGCAGTCTTCCGAGCCAAAGCTTAGTGGGAATCGAATGTTGAGAGGACAATGCGCATCAGTGGTGTAGCGGTAACATCAATGCCTTCCAAGCATTAGCTCCGGGTTCGACTCCCGGCTGATGCAAAGCTTTCATTTTTTGCCGTTTCCTCCCCCTCCCCTTCGTCGATGTAAAGACAATCGTTGTAAGGAGTTTTAGCCTAGTCGTTTTGCAGATGCAAAAAACCTCATGAGCTTGTCTGGAGACGAGGAAATCAGTGAGAAAGCGATGCTGAACTTTACACAGAAATGGAGCTATCATAAGTTTTAAAACAAAGCCACTGAGAGGTCTCCATCCCCGAGACACTGCCGCATGTTTTCGGTGCCAAGGAAGGGCCCAGAACGGTGTAGAATGGCTGTTAACTACAAGCCTAAAAATGCAGTTTGTAACGAGCCAAGTTAGTTCTGCTAAGCTTGCGCTCGTTCCGGCAATGACATGCGCTTGCTCGACGGAAAGCAACGATTCTATTTCCGCGTGGCTGGCTCCTAGCACGCAAGACCGGCTCGATTAGTGAAACAGAATTATCTGCAATTTACGCACCATGCAGGCATTGGGCTTATTAACGACGCAAGAGGCGTTCGAAATACTAACTCGCCACAAGAATCTAGTATTCTTTTCCAACTCTCCAAAACCGTCTGCCCGTAAGAAAATTCTGCGGTGGCTCTATGAGCGAACACATTTTTGAAAATAAATACAGACGTGAAGAAGATAATACAATGGCTGATGCCTTGTCAAGAAGACCTGACCATGAAGAAACTTACGCAATAGTTTTACTTTGCAGTCTTACTGTATCAAAAAATCCGTTAGTAGGGGCAATTCAGGCAGCCTATGAAAGAGGCAAAATCATTAAACCGTATAGCAGAAATGCACAGTTAAGAAGAAAAGCCAATGTGGATTTTCGTCGAAGTTTTATACGATGAAAGAGATGCAGTTGCCGTCGGAAGGCGACTATTTTGACATGATTTCAATGAAGATCACGATGTCTCCTTGCATGGTGGACATCCAGCTCATGACAAAACGCCGACTAAAATTGCATCTAGATTCAGTTGGTCTGGAATGTCAAACGTCATAAGAAATTATGTTTCTGTGCGCAATTTGTGATATGGCGAAATTCTAAACCTTACGAAAAAACGCAATCGCTAAATGTACCAAGCCGTCCAGCTGAGGCGCTCCCAATTGATTCTAGTTGTCGTTAATCGATTTTGGAAACGTTTCACAGCCATCCCGTGCGGCAAAAGTTGTAGGGCAAGTGAATCGAGAGAGCTAACGAATGAGCAGGTATGCTCGGTCAAAGGAGCGGCCCGAAAAACATACGAAGTGATTGTAGTCCACAGCTCCGAGCAAAGGAGTGGTAGGGGTATTGTTTTTCTTTTTAGGAATTGAGTTAAGCTTTACAGCCGGCTACAGGCCGCAGACCAATGATCAGACAGAGAGGATGAACCAAACTCTTGAGTAGTATTTACAATGTTATTACTCAAAGTTCGAGGACAATTGGGCTAATCACTTTTGAAAAGAGCAGGATTCGAGCACAATACAACACGAAACGCAGCTACGGGGAAAACCGGATACTTTTTTTGGGCACGGACGAGAAGCATTTGTATCCGACATCGATGAATTGAAAGCAGACTACGAGAAAACTCCCTCAACTACAGACACTGCTGAAATGAACGACGAGACCTCGGGAATGCCTACGAATTGCAATTGGGAAATCGAAGTTTTATTGCGATCAGAAAGCGCAAGTCGCGCCAAAGTTCACAGTTGGTGATTTAGTTTTAGTTTCTACTGAAGAAAGAGTTTAACGCGTACTCGCCAACAACAGGGAAGCTAAATATGCCGTACGCAAGAGTGTTTTAGATTGTTGGCGAAAAAAATTGGTGATCTTTCTTATTGATTGGACTTAAAAGGAACACACTTACAACATCTTCCGGACCGTTTTCACGTGTCCCAAAACGAAAAGTACAATTCCTGAGAACCACCAGCTATTGCACAAGATGACTATTAAATAACCGGTATTACAGCTATCTTAATTATGGCTTTATTGTGTCTACGTGAAGCCATACAGGTGATGAAGTGACACGTGAGCCCCAGTACGAAACACGCAAGGACTGGTTACTCGCCTTCAGAGTAGAATATTTGGCAATTGAGGAAATAAGATCTATTTGTCAACGCCACAGATAATACTTTAGATGCCTAGTTTTCCAATCCCGGTACGGGACTAATTGCCAGCGTCACAATCATGCTGAAGGCCTAAAAGTAACGTTCAGATAGCTGTCGAGCAATGAAGCTGAGAGCTAACACATTCAATGCCCCAATTACAACACACCTCTGTTGTACGACGATGAGTTTGACGAGCGGTCAAGCATTAGATGCAGTTGTTATTTTCGACAGCATAGAGCGAAGGAAACACCTTCTCTGCATAGTTGAGATGCATCTTATTACCATCGACATAGAAACTCATAGCTCTATCAAGTCTTGACTAAAATAATGGCTGTTGGCACTGTTCGACAGTACTACCCGTATATCACAAATGCAAGCTACCGCGGGCTCTAGTATCAACTGAGGCGGGATCCCAAATAGTGTGCAAAGACGATTCGAGCAAGGTGTTAACAACAGAAGATGTTTTTCGAACCACAGTTCATAACTCTGTCGAACACTAAACTGGTCAATAAGACACATTCTGCCTCATAGCTTCTTAGTTTGGAAATTCATTTACAAAGTCTTAGTGGCTAGTTACGATGAACTTCTAATCTGTTGTTTAAGCTCTCTTTTTATCGGCCTTTGCTGTTGAGAGAGCGTGTAATGGCTCGAAGGGAAATCCCCTGAACCGTCACCTTTGGCATGACTCAGACGCCATCGTCTGAGTAAGCCACAATGCATTAGGTAAATCTTTGAATATAAATTACTGTAAGAACGACTGAATAAGTCAGTCGTTCAGCAAGAGTGTTTTCACACCATCTACCTTAGACTGTGAATGATACTTAGATGAGCTTATCGACCACTAAGTGAGACTTTACTCAATTAAGATGTTCCTATCTAAGCTAGATAGTTTGTTACTGGGTATTCGTAACAAAGTTCTTTTACACGAAACTTAACCCTTGACGGAATCCCGCCGCGACAGAGCGGTTGTGGGCATATGATGCAGTGGTAGCATGCTCGCTTTGCATGCGAGTCGTCCTGGGTTCAATCCCCAGTGTGTCCAGGAGTTTTTGTAGGTTTTTCGGCGTCCTGTGCGCCTGTTCTAGAAGCCAGCCGGCACAGTGCTTATTTTTCCAAGAAGCCCTCGTTAGAAACCGGCTCTGCAACCCTCGGTCGGTAAACGAAACAGGCAGAAAAAGTTGCGAGGCCAGGTTTCGATCCTGGGACCTACGGGTTGCAACGCTTCTCTTCGTATGAGCCCGTCGGAGTTCCACTCTCCTACCTCGCACCTCTGCACCGGTTGTCAACGGCGTAGGCTGGTAAAGACTTTTAACGATAGATTAGAAGTTCAACGAAGCTGGTCACTAAGACCTCGTAACTGGATGTTGCGAACTAGAAGCTATGAGGAAGAGTATATTTTATTGACCAGTTCTTAGTATTCCACAGGTTATGAACTATGTTTGGAAAACCTTTTGTGTTGGTGTGACTGTCGTGATTAGATATCCTGGAAAGATAAATTAATCTAAGTTGTTTAGTGGTTCTGACAACCGGATTGCCCGCTAATCAATCTTATCCCATAGTCTCTCCCATACTAAAACGAAGTGGTCAATCCAACCGGTCTATCCTTACGAGACAGCTAGACTCAATCGCTTTCGAAAGCACATTCTCCTCTCGAAATCATTGCCAGGGTACACAGTCCAGGATTCTTCCCCTCCCGCCAGCGTATGTAGGATGGATCGCCTGTAGTTGGGTATTTTTCAAACACTCAACACCCACCTGGCTTCTAGAATAGTTTGTGCCTGATGTTCTCCGGCTAGTGCCCAATTCTTGCTACTGCAGAAAGCTAGATAGATGGAAAATTACTTAGCAGTCTTCCGAGCCAAAGCTTAGTGGGAATCGAATGTTGAGAGGACAATGCGCATCAGTGGTGTAGCGGTAACATCAATGCCTTCCAAGCATTAGCTCCGGGTTCGACTCCCGGCTGATGCAAAGCTTTCATTTTTTGCCGTTTCCTCCCCCTCCCCTTCGTCGATGTAAAGACAATCGTTGTAAGGAGTTTTAGCCTAGTCGTTTTGCAGATGCAAAAAACCTCATGAGCTTGTCTGGAGACGAGGAAATCAGTGAGAAAGCGATGCTGAACTTTACACAGAAATGGAGCTATCATAAGTTTTAAAACAAAGCCACTGAGAGGTCTCCATCCCCGAGACACTGCCGCATGTTTTCGGTGCCAAGGAAGGGCCCAGAACGGTGTAGAATGGCTGTTAACTACAAGCCTAAAAATGCAGTTTGTAACGAGCCAAGTTAGTTCTGCTAAGCTTGCGCTCGTTCCGGCAATGACATGCGCTTGCTCGACGGAAAGCAACGATTCTATTTCCGCGTGGCTGGCTCCTAGCACGCAAGACCGGCTCGATTAGTGAAACAGAATTATCTGCAATTTACGCACCATGCAGGCATTGGGCTTATTAACGACGCAAGAGGCGTTCGAAATACTAACTCGCCACAAGAATCTAGTATTCTTTTCCAACTCTCCAAAACCGTCTGCCCGTAAGAAAATTCTGCGGTGGCTCTATGAGCGAACACATTTTTGAAAATAAATACAGACGTGAAGAAGATAATACAATGGCTGATGCCTTGTCAAGAAGACCTGACCATGAAGAAACTTACGCAATAGTTTTACTTTGCAGTCTTACTGTATCAAAAAATCCGTTAGTAGGGGCAATTCAGGCAGCCTATGAAAGAGGCAAAATCATTAAACCGTATAGCAGAAATGCACAGTTAAGAAGAAAAGCCAATGTGGATTTTCGTCGAAGTTTTATACGATGAAAGAGATGCAGTTGCCGTCGGAAGGCGACTATTTTGACATGATTTCAATGAAGATCACGATGTCTCCTTGCATGGTGGACATCCAGCTCATGACAAAACGCCGACTAAAATTGCATCTAGATTCAGTTGGTCTGGAATGTCAAACGTCATAAGAAATTATGTTTCTGTGCGCAATTTGTGATATGGCGAAATTCTAAACCTTACGAAAAAACGCAATCGCTAAATGTACCAAGCCGTCCAGCTGAGGCGCTCCCAATTGATTCTAGTTGTCGTTAATCGATTTTGGAAACGTTTCACAGCCATCCCGTGCGGCAAAAGTTGTAGGGCAAGTGAATCGAGAGAGCTAACGAATGAGCAGGTATGCTCGGTCAAAGGAGCGGCCCGAAAAACATACGAAGTGATTGTAGTCCACAGCTCCGAGCAAAGGAGTGGTAGGGGTATTGTTTTTCTTTTTAGGAATTGAGTTAAGCTTTACAGCCGGCTACAGGCCGCAGACCAATGGTCAGACAGAGAGGATGAACCAAACTCTTGAGTAGTATTTACAATGTTATTACTCAAAGTTCGAGGACAATTGGGCTAATCACTTTTGAAAAGAGCAGGATTCGAGCACAATACAACACGAAACGCAGCTACGGGGAAAACCGGATACTTTTTTTGGGCACGGACGAGAAGCATTTGTATCCGACATCGATGAATTGAAAGCAGACTACGAGAAAACTCCCTCAACTACAGACACTGCTGAAATGAACGACGAGACCTCGGGAATGCCTACGAATTGCAATTGGGAAATCGAAGTTTTATTGCGATCAGAAAGCGCAAGTCGCGCCAAAGTTCACAGTTGGTGATTTAGTTTTAGTTTCTACTGAAGAAAGAGTTTAACGCGTACTCGCCAACAACAGGGAAGCTAAATATGCCGTACGCAAGAGTGTTTTAGATTGTTGGCGAAAAAAATTGGTGATCTTTCTTATTGATTGGACTTAAAAGGAACACACTTACAACATCTTCCGGACCGTTTTCACGTGTCCCAAAACGAAAAGTACAATTCCTGAGAACCACCAGCTATTGCACAAGATGACTATTAAATAACCGGTATTACAGCTATCTTAATTATGGCTTTATTGTGTCTACGTGAAGCCATACAGGTGATGAAGTGACACGTGAGCCCCAGTACGAAACACGCAAGGACTGGTTACTCGCCTTCAGAGTAGAATATTTGGCAATTGAGGAAATAAGATCTATTTGTCAACGCCACAGATAATACTTTAGATGCCTAGTTTTCCAATCCCGGTACGGGACTAATTGCCAGCGTCACAATCATGCTGAAGGCCTAAAAGTAACGTTCAGATAGCTGTCGAGCAATGAAGCTGAGAGCTAACACATTCAATGCCCCAATTACAACACACCTCTGTTGTACGACGATGAGTTTGACGAGCGGTCAAGCATTAGATGCAGTTGTTATTTTCGACAGCATAGAGCGAAGGAAACACCTTCTCTGCATAGTTGAGATGCATCTTATTACCATCGACATAGAAACTCATAGCTCTATCAAGTCTTGACTAAAATAATGGCTGTTGGCACTGTTCGACAGTACTACCCGTATATCACAAATGCAAGCTACCGCGGGCTCTAGTATCAACTGAGGCGGGATCCCAAATAGTGTGCAAAGACGATTCGAGCAAGGTGTTAACAACAGAAGATGTTTTTCGAACCACAGTTCATAACTCTGTCGAACACTAAACTGGTCAATAAGACACATTCTGCCTCATAGCTTCTTAGTTTGGAAATTCATTTACAAAGTCTTAGTGGCTAGTTACGATGAACTTCTAATCTGTTGTTTAAGCTCTCTTTTTATCGGCCTTTGCTGTTGAGAGAGCGTGTAATGGCTCGAAGGGAAATCCCCTGAACCGTCACCTTTGGCATGACTCAGACGCCATCGTCTGAGTAAGCCACAATGCATTAGGTAAATCTTTGAATATAAATTACTGTAAGAACGACTGAATAAGTCAGTCGTTCAGCAAGAGTGTTTTCACACCATCTACCTTAGACTGTGAATGATACTTAGATGAGCTTATCGACCACTAAGTGAGACTTTACTCAATTAAGATGTTCCTATCTAAGCTAGATAGTTTGTTACTGGGTATTCGTAACAAAGTTCTTTTACACGAAACTTAACCCTTGACGGAATCCCGCCGCGACAGAGCGGTTGTGGGCATATGATGCAGTGGTAGCATGCTCGCTTTGCATGCGAGTCGTCCTGGGTTCAATCCCCAGTGTGTCCAGGAGTTTTTGTAGGTTTTTCGGCGTCCTGTGCGCCTGTTCTAGAAGCCAGCCGGCACAGTGCTTATTTTTCCAAGAAGCCCTCGTTAGAAACCGGCTCTGCAACCCTCGGTCGGTAAACGAAACAGGCAGAAAAAGTTGCGAGGCCAGGTTTCGATCCTGGGACCTACGGGTTGCAACGCTTCTCTTCGTATGAGCCCGTCGGAGTTCCACTCTCCTACCTCGCACCTCTGCACCGGTTGTCAACGGCGTAGGCTGGTAAAGACTTTTAACGATAGATTAGAAGTTCAACGAAGCTGGTCACTAAGACCTCGTAACTGGATGTTGCGAACTAGAAGCTATGAGGAAGAGTATATTTTATTGACCAGTTCTTAGTATTCCACAGGTTATGAACTATGTTTGGAAAACCTTTTGTGTTGGTGTGACTGTCGTGATTAGATATCCTGGAAAGATAAATTAATCTAAGTTGTTTAGTGGTTCTGACAACCGGATTGCCCGCTAATCAATCTTATCCCATAGTCTCTCCCATACTAAAACGAAGTGGTCAATCCAACCGGTCTATCCTTACGAGACAGCTAGACTCAATCGCTTTCGAAAGCACATTCTCCTCTCGAAATCATTGCCAGGGTACACAGTCCAGGATTCTTCCCCTCCCGCCAGCGTATGTAGGATGGATCGCCTGTAGTTGGGTATTTTTCAAACACTCAACACCCACCTGGCTTCTAGAATAGTTTGTGCCTGATGTTCTCCGGCTAGTGCCCAATTCTTGCTACTGCAGAAAGCTAGATAGATGGAAAATTACTTAGCAGTCTTCCGAGCCAAAGCTTAGTGGGAATCGAATGTTGAGAGGACAATGCGCATCAGTGGTGTAGCGGTAACATCAATGCCTTCCAAGCATTAGCTCCGGGTTCGACTCCCGGCTGATGCAAAGCTTTCATTTTTTGCCGTTTCCTCCCCCTCCCCTTCGTCGATGTAAAGACAATCGTTGTAAGGAGTTTTAGCCTAGTCGTTTTGCAGATGCAAAAAACCTCATGAGCTTGTCTGGAGACGAGGAAATCAGTGAGAAAGCGATGCTGAACTTTACACAGAAATGGAGCTATCATAAGTTTTAAAACAAAGCCACTGAGAGGTCTCCATCCCCGAGACACTGCCGCATGTTTTCGGTGCCAAGGAAGGGCCCAGAACGGTGTAGAATGGCTGTTAACTACAAGCCTAAAAATGCAGTTTGTAACGAGCCAAGTTAGTTCTGCTAAGCTTGCGCTCGTTCCGGCAATGACATGCGCTTGCTCGACGGAAAGCAACGATTCTATTTCCGCGTGGCTGGCTCCTAGCACGCAAGACCGGCTCGATTAGTGAAACAGAATTATCTGCAATTTACGCACCATGCAGGCATTGGGCTTATTAACGACGCAAGAGGCGTTCGAAATACTAACTCGCCACAAGAATCTAGTATTCTTTTCCAACTCTCCAAAACCGTCTGCCCGTAAGAAAATTCTGCGGTGGCTCTATGAGCGAACACATTTTTGAAAATAAATACAGACGTGAAGAAGATAATACAATGGCTGATGCCTTGTCAAGAAGACCTGACCATGAAGAAACTTACGCAATAGTTTTACTTTGCAGTCTTACTGTATCAAAAAATCCGTTAGTAGGGGCAATTCAGGCAGCCTATGAAAGAGGCAAAATCATTAAACCGTATAGCAGAAATGCACAGTTAAGAAGAAAAGCCAATGTGGATTTTCGTCGAAGTTTTATACGATGAAAGAGATGCAGTTGCCGTCGGAAGGCGACTATTTTGACATGATTTCAATGAAGATCACGATGTCTCCTTGCATGGTGGACATCCAGCTCATGACAAAACGCCGACTAAAATTGCATCTAGATTCAGTTGGTCTGGAATGTCAAACGTCATAAGAAATTATGTTTCTGTGCGCAATTTGTGATATGGCGAAATTCTAAACCTTACGAAAAAACGCAATCGCTAAATGTACCAAGCCGTCCAGCTGAGGCGCTCCCAATTGATTCTAGTTGTCGTTAATCGATTTTGGAAACGTTTCACAGCCATCCCGTGCGGCAAAAGTTGTAGGGCAAGTGAATCGAGAGAGCTAACGAATGAGCAGGTATGCTCGGTCAAAGGAGCGGCCCGAAAAACATACGAAGTGATTGTAGTCCACAGCTCCGAGCAAAGGAGTGGTAGGGGTATTGTTTTTCTTTTTAGGAATTGAGTTAAGCTTTACAGCCGGCTACAGGCCGCAGACCAATGGTCAGACAGAGAGGATGAACCAAACTCTTGAGTAGTATTTACAATGTTATTACTCAAAGTTCGAGGACAATTGGGCTAATCACTTTTGAAAAGAGCAGGATTCGAGCACAATACAACACGAAACGCAGCTACGGGGAAAACCGGATACTTTTTTTGGGCACGGACGAGAAGCATTTGTATCCGACATCGATGAATTGAAAGCAGACTACGAGAAAACTCCCTCAACTACAGACACTGCTGAAATGAACGACGAGTCCTCGGGAATGCCTACGAATTGCAATTGGGAAATCGAAGTTTTATTGCGATCAGAAAGCGCAAGTCGCGCCAAAGTTCACAGTTGGTGATTTAGTTTTAGTTTCTACTGAAGAAAGAGTTTAACGCGTACTCGCCAACAACAGGGAAGCTAAATATGCCGTACGCAAGAGTGTTTTAGATTGTTGGCGAAAAAAATTGGTGATCTTTCTTATTGATTGGACTTAAAAGGAACACACTTACAACATCTTCCGGACCGTTTTCACGTGTCCCAAAACGAAAAGTACAATTCCTGAGAACCACCAGCTATTGCACAAGATGACTATTAAATAACCGGTATTACAGCTATCTTAATTATGGCTTTATTGTGTCTACGTGAAGCCATACAGGTGATGAAGTGACACGTGAGCCCCAGTACGAAACACGCAAGGACTGGTTACTCGCCTTCAGAGTAGAATATTTGGCAATTGAGGAAATAAGATCTATTTGTCAACGCCACAGATAATACTTTAGATGCCTAGTTTTCCAATCCCGGTACGGGACTAATTGCCAGCGTCACAATCATGCTGAAGGCCTAAAAGTAACGTTCAGATAGCTGTCGAGCAATGAAGCTGAGAGCTAACACATTCAATGCCCCAATTACAACACACCTCTGTTGTACGACGATGAGTTTGACGAGCGGTCAAGCATTAGATGCAGTTGTTATTTTCGACAGCATAGAGCGAAGGAAACACCTTCTCTGCATAGTTGAGATGCATCTTATTACCATCGACATAGAAACTCATAGCTCTATCAAGTCTTGACTAAAATAATGGCTGTTGGCACTGTTCGACAGTACTACCCGTATATCACAAATGCAAGCTACCGCGGGCTCTAGTATCAACTGAGGCGGGATCCCAAATAGTGTGCAAAGACGATTCGAGCAAGGTGTTAACAACAGAAGATGTTTTTCGAACCACAGTTCATAACTCTGTCGAACACTAAACTGGTCAATAAGACACATTCTGCCTCATAGCTTCTTAGTTTGGAAATTCATTTACAAAGTCTTAGTGGCTAGTTACGATGAACTTCTAATCTGTTGTTTAAGCTCTCTTTTTATCGGCCTTTGCTGTTGAGAGAGCGTGTAATGGCTCGAAGGGAAATCCCCTGAACCGTCACCTTTGGCATGACTCAGACGCCATCGTCTGAGTAAGCCACAATGCATTAGGTAAATCTTTGAATATAAATTACTGTAAGAACGACTGAATAAGTCAGTCGTTCAGCAAGAGTGTTTTCACACCATCTACCTTAGACTGTGAATGATACTTAGATGAGCTTATCGACCACTAAGTGAGACTTTACTCAATTAAGATGTTCCTATCTAAGCTAGATAGTTTGTTACTGGGTATTCGTAACAAAGTTCTTTTACACGAAACTTAACCCTTGGCGGAATCCCGCCGCGACAGAGCGGTTGTGGGCATATGATGCAGTGGTAGCATGCTCGCTTTGCATGCGAGTCGTCCTGGGTTCAATCCCCAGTGTGTCCAGGAGTTTTTGTAGGTTTTTCGGCGTCCTGTGCGCCTGTTCTAGAAGCCAGCCGGCACAGTGCTTATTTTTCCAAGAAGCCCTCGTTAGAAACCGGCTCTGCAACCCTCGGTCGGTAAACGAAACAGGCAGAAAAAGTTGCGAGGCCAGGTTTCGATCCTGGGACCTACGGGTTGCAACGCTTCTCTTCGTATGAGCCCGTCGGAGTTCCACTCTCCTACCTCGCACCTCTGCACCGGTTGTCAACGGCGTAGGCTGGTAAAGACTTTTAACGATAGATTAGAAGTTCAACGAAGCTGGTCACTAAGACCTCGTAACTGGATGTTGCGAACTAGAAGCTATGAGGAAGAGTATATTTTATTGACCAGTTCTTAGTATTCCACAGGTTATGAACTATGTTTGGAAAACCTTTTGTGTTGGTGTGACTGTCGTGATTAGATATCCTGGAAAGATAAATTAATCTAAGTTGTTTAGTGGTTCTGACAACCGGATTGCCCGCTAATCAATCTTATCCCATAGTCTCTCCCATACTAAAACGAAGTGGTCAATCCAACCGGTCTATCCTTACGAGACAGCTAGACTCAATCGCTTTCGAAAGCACATTCTCCTCTCGAAATCATTGCCAGGGTACACAGTCCAGGATTCTTCCCCTCCCGCCAGCGTATGTAGGATGGATCGCCTGTAGTTGGGTATTTTTCAAACACTCAACACCCACCTGGCTTCTAGAATAGTTTGTGCCTGATGTTCTCCGGCTAGTGCCCAATTCTTGCTACTGCAGAAAGCTAGATAGATGGAAAATTACTTAGCAGTCTTCCGAGCCAAAGCTTAGTGGGAATCGAATGTTGAGAGGACAATGCGCATCAGTGGTGTAGCGGTAACATCAATGCCTTCCAAGCATTAGCTCCGGGTTCGACTCCCGGCTGATGCAAAGCTTTCATTTTTTGCCGTTTCCTCCCCCTCCCCTTCGTCGATGTAAAGACAATCGTTGTAAGGAGTTTTAGCCTAGTCGTTTTGCAGATGCAAAAAACCTCATGAGCTTGTCTGGAGACGAGGAAATCAGTGAGAAAGCGATGCTGAACTTTACACAGAAATGGAGCTATCATAAGTTTTAAAACAAAGCCACTGAGAGGTCTCCATCCCCGAGACACTGCCGCATGTTTTCGGTGCCAAGGAAGGGCCCAGAACGGTGTAGAATGGCTGTTAACTACAAGCCTAAAAATGCAGTTTGTAACGAGCCAAGTTAGTTCTGCTAAGCTTGCGCTCGTTCCGGCAATGACATGCGCTTGCTCGACGGAAAGCAACGATTCTATTTCCGCGTGGCTGGCTCCTAGCACGCAAGACCGGCTCGATTAGTGAAACAGAATTATCTGCAATTTACGCACCATGCAGGCATTGGGCTTATTAACGACGCAAGAGGCGTTCGAAATACTAACTCGCCACAAGAATCTAGTATTCTTTTCCAACTCTCCAAAACCGTCTGCCCGTAAGAAAATTCTGCGGTGGCTCTATGAGCGAACACATTTTTGAAAATAAATACAGACGTGAAGAAGATAATACAATGGCTGATGCCTTGTCAAGAAGACCTGACCATGAAGAAACTTACGCAATAGTTTTACTTTGCAGTCTTACTGTATCAAAAAATCCGTTAGTAGGGGCAATTCAGGCAGCCTATGAAAGAGGCAAAATCATTAAACCGTATAGCAGAAATGCACAGTTAAGAAGAAAAGCCAATGTGGATTTTCGTCGAAGTTTTATACGATGAAAGAGATGCAGTTGCCGTCGGAAGGCGACTATTTTGACATGATTTCAATGAAGATCACGATGTCTCCTTGCATGGTGGACATCCAGCTCATGACAAAACGCCGACTAAAATTGCATCTAGATTCAGTTGGTCTGGAATGTCAAACGTCATAAGAAATTATGTTTCTGTGCGCAATTTGTGATATGGCGAAATTCTAAACCTTACGAAAAAACGCAATCGCTAAATGTACCAAGCCGTCCAGCTGAGGCGCTCCCAATTGATTCTAGTTGTCGTTAATCGATTTTGGAAACGTTTCACAGCCATCCCGTGCGGCAAAAGTTGTAGGGCAAGTGAATCGAGAGAGCTAACGAATGAGCAGGTATGCTCGGTCAAAGGAGCGGCCCGAAAAACATACGAAGTGATTGTAGTCCACAGCTCCGAGCAAAGGAGTGGTAGGGGTATTGTTTTTCTTTTTAGGAATTGAGTTAAGCTTTACAGCCGGCTACAGGCCGCAGACCAATGGTCAGACAGAGAGGATGAACCAAACTCTTGAGTAGTATTTACAATGTTATTACTCAAAGTTCGAGGACAATTGGGCTAATCACTTTTGAAAAGAGCAGGATTCGAGCACAATACAACACGAAACGCAGCTACGGGGAAAACCGGATACTTTTTTTGGGCACGGACGAGAAGCATTTGTATCCGACATCGATGAATTGAAAGCAGACTACGAGAAAACTCCCTCAACTACAGACACTGCTGAAATGAACGACGAGTCCTCGGGAATGCCTACGAATTGCAATTGGGAAATCGAAGTTTTATTGCGATCAGAAAGCGCAAGTCGCGCCAAAGTTCACAGTTGGTGATTTAGTTTTAGTTTCTACTGAAGAAAGAGTTTAACGCGTACTCGCCAACAACAGGGAAGCTAAATATGCCGTACGCAAGAGTGTTTTAGATTGTTGGCGAAAAAAATTGGTGATCTTTCTTATTGATTGGACTTAAAAGGAACACACTTACAACATCTTCCGGACCGTTTTCACGTGTCCCAAAACGAAAAGTACAATTCCTGAGAACCACCAGCTATTGCACAAGATGACTATTAAATAACCGGTATTACAGCTATCTTAATTATGGCTTTATTGTGTCTACGTGAAGCCATACAGGTGATGAAGTGACACGTGAGCCCCAGTACGAAACACGCAAGGACTGGTTACTCGCCTTCAGAGTAGAATATTTGGCAATTGAGGAAATAAGATCTATTTGTCAACGCCACAGATAATACTTTAGATGCCTAGTTTTCCAATCCCGGTACGGGACTAATTGCCAGCGTCACAATCATGCTGAAGGCCTAAAAGTAACGTTCAGATAGCTGTCGAGCAATGAAGCTGAGAGCTAACACATTCAATGCCCCAATTACAACACACCTCTGTTGTACGACGATGAGTTTGACGAGCGGTCAAGCATTAGATGCAGTTGTTATTTTCGACAGCATAGAGCGAAGGAAACACCTTCTCTGCATAGTTGAGATGCATCTTATTACCATCGACATAGAAACTCATAGCTCTATCAAGTCTTGACTAAAATAATGGCTGTTGGCACTGTTCGACAGTACTACCCGTATATCACAAATGCAAGCTACCGCGGGCTCTAGTATCAACTGAGGCGGGATCCCAAATAGTGTGCAAAGACGATTCGAGCAAGGTGTTAACAACAGAAGATGTTTTTCGAACCACAGTTCATAACTCTGTCGAACACTAAACTGGTCAATAAGACACATTCTGCCTCATAGCTTCTTAGTTTGGAAATTCATTTACAAAGTCTTAGTGGCTAGTTACGATGAACTTCTAATCTGTTGTTTAAGCTCTCTTTTTATCGGCCTTTGCTGTTGAGAGAGCGTGTAATGGCTCGAAGGGAAATCCCCTGAACCGTCACCTTTGGCATGACTCAGACGCCATCGTCTGAGTAAGCCACAATGCATTAGGTAAATCTTTGAATATAAATTACTGTAAGAACGACTGAATAAGTCAGTCGTTCAGCAAGAGTGTTTTCACACCATCTACCTTAGACTGTGAATGATACTTAGATGAGCTTATCGACCACTAAGTGAGACTTTACTCAATTAAGATGTTCCTATCTAAGCTAGATAGTTTGTTACTGGGTATTCGTAACAAAGTTCTTTTACACGAAACTTAACCCTTGGCGGAATCCCGCCGCGACAGAGCGGTTGTGGGCATATGATGCAGTGGTAGCATGCTCGCTTTGCATGCGAGTCGTCCTGGGTTCAATCCCCAGTGTGTCCAGGAGTTTTTGTAGGTTTTTCGGCGTCCTGTGCGCCTGTTCTAGAAGCCAGCCGGCACAGTGCTTATTTTTCCAAGAAGCCCTCGTTAGAAACCGGCTCTGCAACCCTCGGTCGGTAAACGAAACAGGCAGAAAAAGTTGCGAGGCCAGGTTTCGATCCTGGGACCTACGGGTTGCAACGCTTCTCTTCGTATGAGCCCGTCGGAGTTCCACTCTCCTACCTCGCACCTCTGCACCGGTTGTCAACGGCGTAGGCTGGTAAAGACTTTTAACGATAGATTAGAAGTTCAACGAAGCTGGTCACTAAGACCTCGTAACTGGATGTTGCGAACTAGAAGCTATGAGGAAGAGTATATTTTATTGACCAGTTCTTAGTATTCCACAGGTTATGAACTATGTTTGGAAAACCTTTTGTGTTGGTGTGACTGTCGTGATTAGATATCCTGGAAAGATAAATTAATCTAAGTTGTTTAGTGGTTCTGACAACCGGATTGCCCGCTAATCAATCTTATCCCATAGTCTCTCCCATACTAAAACGAAGTGGTCAATCCAACCGGTCTATCCTTACGAGACAGCTAGACTCAATCGCTTTCGAAAGCACATTCTCCTCTCGAAATCATTGCCAGGGTACACAGTCCAGGATTCTTCCCCTCCCGCCAGCGTATGTAGGATGGATCGCCTGTAGTTGGGTATTTTTCAAACACTCAACACCCACCTGGCTTCTAGAATAGTTTGTGCCTGATGTTCTCCGGCTAGTGCCCAATTCTTGCTACTGCAGAAAGCTAGATAGATGGAAAATTACTTAGCAGTCTTCCGAGCCAAAGCTTAGTGGGAATCGAATGTTGAGAGGACAATGCGCATCAGTGGTGTAGCGGTAACATCAATGCCTTCCAAGCATTAGCTCCGGGTTCGACTCCCGGCTGATGCAAAGCTTTCATTTTTTGCCGTTTCCTCCCCCTCCCCTTCGTCGATGTAAAGACAATCGTTGTAAGGAGTTTTAGCCTAGTCGTTTTGCAGATGCAAAAAACCTCATGAGCTTGTCTGGAGACGAGGAAATCAGTGAGAAAGCGATGCTGAACTTTACACAGAAATGGAGCTATCATAAGTTTTAAAACAAAGCCACTGAGAGGTCTCCATCCCCGAGACACTGCCGCATGTTTTCGGTGCCAAGGAAGGGCCCAGAACGGTGTAGAATGGCTGTTAACTACAAGCCTAAAAATGCAGTTTGTAACGAGCCAAGTTAGTTCTGCTAAGCTTGCGCTCGTTCCGGCAATGACATGCGCTTGCTCGACGGAAAGCAACGATTCTATTTCCGCGTGGCTGGCTCCTAGCACGCAAGACCGGCTCGATTAGTGAAACAGAATTATCTGCAATTTACGCACCATGCAGGCATTGGGCCTATTAACGACGCAAGAGGCGTTCGAAATACTAACTCGCCACAAGAATCTAGTATTCTTTTCCAACTCTCCAAAACCGTCTGCCCGTAAGAAAATTCTGCGGTGGCTCTATGAGCGAACACATTTTTGAAAATAAATACAGACGTGAAGAAGATAATACAATGGCTGATGCCTTGTCAAGAAGACCTGACCATGAAGAAACTTACGCAATAGTTTTACTTTGCAGTCTTACTGTATCAAAAAATCCGTTAGTAGGGGCAATTCAGGCAGCCTATGAAAGAGGCAAAATCATTAAACCGTATAGCAGAAATGCACAGTTAAGAAGAAAAGCCAATGTGGATTTTCGTCGAAGTTTTATACGATGAAAGAGATGCAGTTGCCGTCGGAAGGCGACTATTTTGACATGATTTCAATGAAGATCACGATGTCTCCTTGCATGGTGGACATCCAGCTCATGACAAAACGCCGACTAAAATTGCATCTAGATTCAGTTGGTCTGGAATGTCAAACGTCATAAGAAATTATGTTTCTGTGCGCAATTTGTGATATGGCGAAATTCTAAACCTTACGAAAAAACGCAATCGCTAAATGTACCAAGCCGTCCAGCTGAGGCGCTCCCAATTGATTCTAGTTGTCGTTAATCGATTTTGGAAACGTTTCACAGCCATCCCGTGCGGCAAAAGTTGTAGGGCAAGTGAATCGAGAGAGCTAACGAATGAGCAGGTATGCTCGGTCAAAGGAGCGGCCCGAAAAACATACGAAGTGATTGTAGTCCACAGCTCCGAGCAAAGGAGTGGTAGGGGTATTGTTTTTCTTTTTAGGAATTGAGTTAAGCTTTACAGCCGGCTACAGGCCGCAGACCAATGGTCAGACAGAGAGGATGAACCAAACTCTTGAGTAGTATTTACAATGTTATTACTCAAAGTTCGAGGACAATTGGGCTAATCACTTTTGAAAAGAGCAGGATTCGAGCACAATACAACACGAAACGCAGCTACGGGGAAAACCGGATACTTTTTTTGGGCACGGACGAGAAGCATTTGTATCCGACATCGATGAATTGAAAGCAGACTACGAGAAAACTCCCTCAACTACAGACACTGCTGAAATGAACGACGAGACCTCGGGAATGCCTACGAATTGCAATTGGGAAATCGAAGTTTTATTGCGATCAGAAAGCGCAAGTCGCGCCAAAGTTCACAGTTGGTGATTTAGTTTTAGTTTCTACTGAAGAAAGAGTTTAACGCGTACTCGCCAACAACAGGGAAGCTAAATATGCCGTACGCAAGAGTGTTTTAGATTGTTGGCGAAAAAAATTGGTGATCTTTCTTATTGATTGGACTTAAAAGGAACACACTTACAACATCTTCCGGACCGTTTTCACGTGTCCCAAAACGAAAAGTACAATTCCTGAGAACCACCAGCTATTGCACAAGATGACTATTAAATAACCGGTATTACAGCTATCTTAATTATGGCTTTATTGTGTCTACGTGAAGCCATACAGGTGATGAAGTGACACGTGAGCCCCAGTACGAAACACGCAAGGACTGGTTACTCGCCTTCAGAGTAGAATATTTGGCAATTGAGGAAATAAGATCTATTTGTCAACGCCACAGATAATACTTTAGATGCCTAGTTTTCCAATCCCGGTACGGGACTAATTGCCAGCGTCACAATCATGCTGAAGGCCTAAAAGTAACGTTCAGATAGCTGTCGAGCAATGAAGCTGAGAGCTAACACATTCAATGCCCCAATTACAACACACCTCTGTTGTACGACGATGAGTTTGACGAGCGGTCAAGCATTAGATGCAGTTGTTATTTTCGACAGCATAGAGCGAAGGAAACACCTTCTCTGCATAGTTGAGATGCATCTTATTACCATCGACATAGAAACTCATAGCTCTATCAAGTCTTGACTAAAATAATGGCTGTTGGCACTGTTCGACAGTACTACCCGTATATCACAAATGCAAGCTACCGCGGGCTCTAGTATCAACTGAGGCGGGATCCCAAATAGTGTGCAAAGACGATTCGAGCAAGGTGTTAACAACAGAAGATGTTTTTCGAACCACAGTTCATAACTCTGTCGAACACTAAACTGGTCAATAAGACACATTCTGCCTCATAGCTTCTTAGTTTGGAAATTCATTTACAAAGTCTTAGTGGCTAGTTACGATGAACTTCTAATCTGTTGTTTAAGCTCTCTTTTTATCGGCCTTTGCTGTTGAGAGAGCGTGTAATGGCTCGAAGGGAAATCCCCTGAACCGTCACCTTTGGCATGACTCAGACGCCATCGTCTGAGTAAGCCACAATGCATTAGGTAAATCTTTGAATATAAATTACTGTAAGAACGACTGAATAAGTCAGTCGTTCAGCAAGAGTGTTTTCACACCATCTACCTTAGACTGTGAATGATACTTAGATGAGCTTATCGACCACTAAGTGAGACTTTACTCAATTAAGATGTTCCTATCTAAGCTAGATAGTTTGTTACTGGGTATTCGTAACAAAGTTCTTTTACACGAAACTTAACCCTTGGCGGAATCCCGCCGCGACAGAGCGGTTGTGGGCATATGATGCAGTGGTAGCATGCTCGCTTTGCATGC
Source organism: Schizosaccharomyces versatilis (nom. inval.) (assembly GCA_032882995.1). Lineage (NCBI taxonomy): Eukaryota > Fungi > Ascomycota > Schizosaccharomycetes > Schizosaccharomycetales > Schizosaccharomycetaceae > Schizosaccharomyces > Schizosaccharomyces versatilis (nom. inval.). The sequence continues at coordinate 1,030,974 of CP130699.1, read as the reverse complement.
GAGTCGTCCTGGGTTCAATCCCCAGTGTGTCCAGGAGTTTTTGTAGGTTTTTCGGCGTCCTGTGCGCCTGTTCTAGAAGCCAGCCGGCACAGTGCTTATTTTTCCAAGAAGCCCTCGTTAGAAACCGGCTCTGCAACCCTCGGTCGGTAAACGAAACAGGCAGAAAAAGTTGCGAGGCCAGGTTTCGATCCTGGGACCTACGGGTTGCAACGCTTCTCTTCGTATGAGCCCGTCGGAGTTCCACTCTCCTACCTCGCACCTCTGCACCGGTTGTCAACGGCGTAGGCTGGTAAAGACTTTTAACGATAGATTAGAAGTTCAACGAAGCTGGTCACTAAGACCTCGTAACTGGATGTTGCGAACTAGAAGCTATGAGGAAGAGTATATTTTATTGACCAGTTCTTAGTATTCCACAGGTTATGAACTATGTTTGGAAAACCTTTTGTGTTGGTGTGACTGTCGTGATTAGATATCCTGGAAAGATAAATTAATCTAAGTTGTTTAGTGGTTCTGACAACCGGATTGCCCGCTAATCAATCTTATCCCATAGTCTCTCCCATACTAAAACGAAGTGGTCAATCCAACCGGTCTATCCTTACGAGACAGCTAGACTCAATCGCTTTCGAAAGCACATTCTCCTCTCGAAATCATTGCCAGGGTACACAGTCCAGGATTCTTCCCCTCCCGCCAGCGTATGTAGGATGGATCGCCTGTAGTTGGGTATTTTTCAAACACTCAACACCCACCTGGCTTCTAGAATAGTTTGTGCCTGATGTTCTCCGGCTAGTGCCCAATTCTTGCTACTGCAGAAAGCTAGATAGATGGAAAATTACTTAGCAGTCTTCCGAGCCAAAGCTTAGTGGGAATCGAATGTTGAGAGGACAATGCGCATCAGTGGTGTAGCGGTAACATCAATGCCTTCCAAGCATTAGCTCCGGGTTCGACTCCCGGCTGATGCAAAGCTTTCATTTTTTGCCGTTTCCTCCCCCTCCCCTTCGTCGATGTAAAGACAATCGTTGTAAGGAGTTTTAGCCTAGTCGTTTTGCAGATGCAAAAAACCTCATGAGCTTGTCTGGAGACGAGGAAATCAGTGAGAAAGCGATGCTGAACTTTACACAGAAATGGAGCTATCATAAGTTTTAAAACAAAGCCACTGAGAGGTCTCCATCCCCGAGACACTGCCGCATGTTTTCGGTGCCAAGGAAGGGCCCAGAACGGTGTAGAATGGCTGTTAACTACAAGCCTAAAAATGCAGTTTGTAACGAGCCAAGTTAGTTCTGCTAAGCTTGCGCTCGTTCCGGCAATGACATGCGCTTGCTCGACGGAAAGCAACGATTCTATTTCCGCGTGGCTGGCTCCTAGCACGCAAGACCGGCTCGATTAGTGAAACAGAATTATCTGCAATTTACGCACCATGCAGGCATTGGGCTTATTAACGACGCAAGAGGCGTTCGAAATACTAACTCGCCACAAGAATCTAGTATTCTTTTCCAACTCTCCAAAACCGTCTGCCCGTAAGAAAATTCTGCGGTGGCTCTATGAGCGAACACATTTTTGAAAATAAATACAGACGTGAAGAAGATAATACAATGGCTGATGCCTTGTCAAGAAGACCTGACCATGAAGAAACTTACGCAATAGTTTTACTTTGCAGTCTTACTGTATCAAAAAATCCGTTAGTAGGGGCAATTCAGGCAGCCTATGAAAGAGGCAAAATCATTAAACCGTATAGCAGAAATGCACAGTTAAGAAGAAAAGCCAATGTGGATTTTCGTCGAAGTTTTATACGATGAAAGAGATGCAGTTGCCGTCGGAAGGCGACTATTTTGACATGATTTCAATGAAGATCACGATGTCTCCTTGCATGGTGGACATCCAGCTCATGACAAAACGCCGACTAAAATTGCATCTAGATTCAGTTGGTCTGGAATGTCAAACGTCATAAGAAATTATGTTTCTGTGCGCAATTTGTGATATGGCGAAATTCTAAACCTTACGAAAAAACGCAATCGCTAAATGTACCAAGCCGTCCAGCTGAGGCGCTCCCAATTGATTCTAGTTGTCGTTAATCGATTTTGGAAACGTTTCACAGCCATCCCGTGCGGCAAAAGTTGTAGGGCAAGTGAATCGAGAGAGCTAACGAATGAGCAGGTATGCTCGGTCAAAGGAGCGGCCCGAAAAACATACGAAGTGATTGTAGTCCACAGCTCCGAGCAAAGGAGTGGTAGGGGTATTGTTTTTCTTTTTAGGAATTGAGTTAAGCTTTACAGCCGGCTACAGGCCGCAGACCAATGGTCAGACAGAGAGGATGAACCAAACTCTTGAGTAGTATTTACAATGTTATTACTCAAAGTTCGAGGACAATTGGGCTAATCACTTTTGAAAAGAGCAGGATTCGAGCACAATACAACACGAAACGCAGCTACGGGGAAAACCGGATACTTTTTTTGGGCACGGACGAGAAGCATTTGTATCCGACATCGATGAATTGAAAGCAGACTACGAGAAAACTCCCTCAACTACAGACACTGCTGAAATGAACGACGAGTCCTCGGGAATGCCTACGAATTGCAATTGGGAAATCGAAGTTTTATTGCGATCAGAAAGCGCAAGTCGCGCCAAAGTTCACAGTTGGTGATTTAGTTTTAGTTTCTACTGAAGAAAGAGTTTAACGCGTACTCGCCAACAACAGGGAAGCTAAATATGCCGTACGCAAGAGTGTTTTAGATTGTTGGCGAAAAAAATTGGTGATCTTTCTTATTGATTGGACTTAAAAGGAACACACTTACAACATCTTCCGGACCGTTTTCACGTGTCCCAAAACGAAAAGTACAATTCCTGAGAACCACCAGCTATTGCACAAGATGACTATTAAATAACCGGTATTACAGCTATCTTAATTATGGCTTTATTGTGTCTACGTGAAGCCATACAGGTGATGAAGTGACACGTGAGCCCCAGTACGAAACACGCAAGGACTGGTTACTCGCCTTCAGAGTAGAATATTTGGCAATTGAGGAAATAAGATCTATTTGTCAACGCCACAGATAATACTTTAGATGCCTAGTTTTCCAATCCCGGTACGGGACTAATTGCCAGCGTCACAATCATGCTGAAGGCCTAAAAGTAACGTTCAGATAGCTGTCGAGCAATGAAGCTGAGAGCTAACACATTCAATGCCCCAATTACAACACACCTCTGTTGTACGACGATGAGTTTGACGAGCGGTCAAGCATTAGATGCAGTTGTTATTTTCGACAGCATAGAGCGAAGGAAACACCTTCTCTGCATAGTTGAGATGCATCTTATTACCATCGACATAGAAACTCATAGCTCTATCAAGTCTTGACTAAAATAATGGCTGTTGGCACTGTTCGACAGTACTACCCGTATATCACAAATGCAAGCTACCGCGGGCTCTAGTATCAACTGAGGCGGGATCCCAAATAGTGTGCAAAGACGATTCGAGCAAGGTGTTAACAACAGAAGATGTTTTTCGAACCACAGTTCATAACTCTGTCGAACACTAAACTGGTCAATAAGACACATTCTGCCTCATAGCTTCTTAGTTTGGAAATTCATTTACAAAGTCTTAGTGGCTAGTTACGATGAACTTCTAATCTGTTGTTTAAGCTCTCTTTTTATCGGCCTTTGCTGTTGAGAGAGCGTGTAATGGCTCGAAGGGAAATCCCCTGAACCGTCACCTTTGGCATGACTCAGACGCCATCGTCTGAGTAAGCCACAATGCATTAGGTAAATCTTTGAATATAAATTACTGTAAGAACGACTGAATAAGTCAGTCGTTCAGCAAGAGTGTTTTCACACCATCTACCTTAGACTGTGAATGATACTTAGATGAGCTTATCGACCACTAAGTGAGACTTTACTCAATTAAGATGTTCCTATCTAAGCTAGATAGTTTGTTACTGGGTATTCGTAACAAAGTTCTTTTACACGAAACTTAACCCTTGGCGGAATCCCGCCGCGACAGAGCGGTTGTGGGCATATGATGCAGTGGTAGCATGCTCGCTTTGCATGCGAGTCGTCCTGGGTTCAATCCCCAGTGTGTCCAGGAGTTTTTGTAGGTTTTTCGGCGTCCTGTGCGCCTGTTCTAGAAGCCAGCCGGCACAGTGCTTATTTTTCCAAGAAGCCCTCGTTAGAAACCGGCTCTGCAACCCTCGGTCGGCAAACGAAACAGGCAGAAAAAGTTGCGAGGCCAGGTTTCGATCCTGGGACCTACGGGTTGCAACGCTTCTCTTCGTATGAGCCCGTCGGAGTTCCACTCTCCTACCTCGCACCTCTGCACCGGTTGTCAACGGCGTAGGCTGGTAAAGACTTTTAACGATAGATTAGAAGTTCAACGAAGCTGGTCACTAAGACCTCGTAACTGGATGTTGCGAACTAGAAGCTATGAGGAAGAGTATATTTTATTGACCAGTTCTTAGTATTCCACAGGTTATGAACTATGTTTGGAAAACCTTTTGTGTTGGTGTGACTGTCGTGATTAGATATCCTGGAAAGATAAATTAATCTAAGTTGTTTAGTGGTTCTGACAACCGGATTGCCCGCTAATCAATCTTATCCCATAGTCTCTCCCATACTAAAACGAAGTGGTCAATCCAACCGGTCTATCCTTACGAGACAGCTAGACTCAATCGCTTTCGAAAGCACATTCTCCTCTCGAAATCATTGCCAGGGTACACAGTCCAGGATTCTTCCCCTCCCGCCAGCGTATGTAGGATGGATCGCCTGTAGTTGGGTATTTTTCAAACACTCAACACCCACCTGGCTTCTAGAATAGTTTGTGCCTGATGTTCTCCGGCTAGTGCCCAATTCTTGCTACTGCAGAAAGCTAGATAGATGGAAAATTACTTAGCAGTCTTCCGAGCCAAAGCTTAGTGGGAATCGAATGTTGAGAGGACAATGCGCATCAGTGGTGTAGCGGTAACATCAATGCCTTCCAAGCATTAGCTCCGGGTTCGACTCCCGGCTGATGCAAAGCTTTCATTTTTTGCCGTTTCCTCCCCCTCCCCTTCGTCGATGTAAAGACAATCGTTGTAAGGAGTTTTAGCCTAGTCGTTTTGCAGATGCAAAAAACCTCATGAGCTTGTCTGGAGACGAGGAAATCAGTGAGAAAGCGATGCTGAACTTTACACAGAAATGGAGCTATCATAAGTTTTAAAACAAAGCCACTGAGAGGTCTCCATCCCCGAGACACTGCCGCATGTTTTCGGTGCCAAGGAAGGGCCCAGAACGGTGTAGAATGGCTGTTAACTACAAGCCTAAAAATGCAGTTTGTAACGAGCCAAGTTAGTTCTGCTAAGCTTGCGCTCGTTCCGGCAATGACATGCGCTTGCTCGACGGAAAGCAACGATTCTATTTCCGCGTGGCTGGCTCCTAGCACGCAAGACCGGCTCGATTAGTGAAACAGAATTATCTGCAATTTACGCACCATGCAGGCATTGGGCTTATTAACGACGCAAGAGGCGTTCGAAATACTAACTCGCCACAAGAATCTAGTATTCTTTTCCAACTCTCCAAAACCGTCTGCCCGTAAGAAAATTCTGCGGTGGCTCTATGAGCGAACACATTTTTGAAAATAAATACAGACGTGAAGAAGATAATACAATGGCTGATGCCTTGTCAAGAAGACCTGACCATGAAGAAACTTACGCAATAGTTTTACTTTGCAGTCTTACTGTATCAAAAAATCCGTTAGTAGGGGCAATTCAGGCAGCCTATGAAAGAGGCAAAATCATTAAACCGTATAGCAGAAATGCACAGTTAAGAAGAAAAGCCAATGTGGATTTTCGTCGAAGTTTTATACGATGAAAGAGATGCAGTTGCCGTCGGAAGGCGACTATTTTGACATGATTTCAATGAAGATCACGATGTCTCCTTGCATGGTGGACATCCAGCTCATGACAAAACGCCGACTAAAATTGCATCTAGATTCAGTTGGTCTGGAATGTCAAACGTCATAAGAAATTATGTTTCTGTGCGCAATTTGTGATATGGCGAAATTCTAAACCTTACGAAAAAACGCAATCGCTAAATGTACCAAGCCGTCCAGCTGAGGCGCTCCCAATTGATTCTAGTTGTCGTTAATCGATTTTGGAAACGTTTCACAGCCATCCCGTGCGGCAAAAGTTGTAGGGCAAGTGAATCGAGAGAGCTAACGAATGAGCAGGTATGCTCGGTCAAAGGAGCGGCCCGAAAAACATACGAAGTGATTGTAGTCCACAGCTCCGAGCAAAGGAGTGGTAGGGGTATTGTTTTTCTTTTTAGGAATTGAGTTAAGCTTTACAGCCGGCTACAGGCCGCAGACCAATGGTCAGACAGAGAGGATGAACCAAACTCTTGAGTAGTATTTACAATGTTATTACTCAAAGTTCGAGGACAATTGGGCTAATCACTTTTGAAAAGAGCAGGATTCGAGCACAATACAACACGAAACGCAGCTACGGGGAAAACCGGATACTTTTTTTGGGCACGGACGAGAAGCATTTGTATCCGACATCGATGAATTGAAAGCAGACTACGAGAAAACTCCCTCAACTACAGACACTGCTGAAATGAACGACGAGTCCTCGGGAATGCCTACGAATTGCAATTGGGAAATCGAAGTTTTATTGCGATCAGAAAGCGCAAGTCGCGCCAAAGTTCACAGTTGGTGATTTAGTTTTAGTTTCTACTGAAGAAAGAGTTTAACGCGTACTCGCCAACAACAGGGAAGCTAAATATGCCGTACGCAAGAGTGTTTTAGATTGTTGGCGAAAAAAATTGGTGATCTTTCTTATTGATTGGACTTAAAAGGAACACACTTACAACATCTTCCGGACCGTTTTCACGTGTCCCAAAACGAAAAGTACAATTCCTGAGAACCACCAGCTATTGCACAAGATGACTATTAAATAACCGGTATTACAGCTATCTTAATTATGGCTTTATTGTGTCTACGTGAAGCCATACAGGTGATGAAGTGACACGTGAGCCCCAGTACGAAACACGCAAGGACTGGTTACTCGCCTTCAGAGTAGAATATTTGGCAATTGAGGAAATAAGATCTATTTGTCAACGCCACAGATAATACTTTAGATGCCTAGTTTTCCAATCCCGGTACGGGACTAATTGCCAGCGTCACAATCATGCTGAAGGCCTAAAAGTAACGTTCAGATAGCTGTCGAGCAATGAAGCTGAGAGCTAACACATTCAATGCCCCAATTACAACACACCTCTGTTGTACGACGATGAGTTTGACGAGCGGTCAAGCATTAGATGCAGTTGTTATTTTCGACAGCATAGAGCGAAGGAAACACCTTCTCTGCATAGTTGAGATGCATCTTATTACCATCGACATAGAAACTCATAGCTCTATCAAGTCTTGACTAAAATAATGGCTGTTGGCACTGTTCGACAGTACTACCCGTATATCACAAATGCAAGCTACCGCGGGCTCTAGTATCAACTGAGGCGGGATCCCAAATAGTGTGCAAAGACGATTCGAGCAAGGTGTTAACAACAGAAGATGTTTTTCGAACCACAGTTCATAACTCTGTCGAACACTAAACTGGTCAATAAGACACATTCTGCCTCATAGCTTCTTAGTTTGGAAATTCATTTACAAAGTCTTAGTGGCTAGTTACGATGAACTTCTAATCTGTTGTTTAAGCTCTCTTTTTATCGGCCTTTGCTGTTGAGAGAGCGTGTAATGGCTCGAAGGGAAATCCCCTGAACCGTCACCTTTGGCATGACTCAGACGCCATCGTCTGAGTAAGCCACAATGCATTAGGTAAATCTTTGAATATAAATTACTGTAAGAACGACTGAATAAGTCAGTCGTTCAGCAAGAGTGTTTTCACACCATCTACCTTAGACTGTGAATGATACTTAGATGAGCTTATCGACCACTAAGTGAGACTTTACTCAATTAAGATGTTCCTATCTAAGCTAGATAGTTTGTTACTGGGTATTCGTAACAAAGTTCTTTTACACGAAACTTAACCCTTGGCGGAATCCCGCCGCGACAGAGCGGTTGTGGGCATATGATGCAGTGGTAGCATGCTCGCTTTGCATGCGAGTCGTCCTGGGTTCAATCCCCAGTGTGTCCAGGAGTTTTTGTAGGTTTTTCGGCGTCCTGTGCGCCTGTTCTAGAAGCCAGCCGGCACAGTGCTTATTTTTCCAAGAAGCCCTCGTTAGAAACCGGCTCTGCAACCCTCGGTCGGTAAACGAAACAGGCAGAAAAAGTTGCGAGGCCAGGTTTCGATCCTGGGACCTACGGGTTGCAACGCTTCTCTTCGTATGAGCCCGTCGGAGTTCCACTCTCCTACCTCGCACCTCTGCACCGGTTGTCAACGGCGTAGGCTGGTAAAGACTTTTAACGATAGATTAGAAGTTCAACGAAGCTGGTCACTAAGACCTCGTAACTGGATGTTGCGAACTAGAAGCTATGAGGAAGAGTATATTTTATTGACCAGTTCTTAGTATTCCACAGGTTATGAACTATGTTTGGAAAACCTTTTGTGTTGGTGTGACTGTCGTGATTAGATATCCTGGAAAGATAAATTAATCTAAGTTGTTTAGTGGTTCTGACAACCGGATTGCCCGCTAATCAATCTTATCCCATAGTCTCTCCCATACTAAAACGAAGTGGTCAATCCAACCGGTCTATCCTTACGAGACAGCTAGACTCAATCGCTTTCGAAAGCACATTCTCCTCTCGAAATCATTGCCAGGGTACACAGTCCAGGATTCTTCCCCTCCCGCCAGCGTATGTAGGATGGATCGCCTGTAGTTGGGTATTTTTCAAACACTCAACACCCACCTGGCTTCTAGAATAGTTTGTGCCTGATGTTCTCCGGCTAGTGCCCAATTCTTGCTACTGCAGAAAGCTAGATAGATGGAAAATTACTTAGCAGTCTTCCGAGCCAAAGCTTAGTGGGAATCGAATGTTGAGAGGACAATGCGCATCAGTGGTGTAGCGGTAACATCAATGCCTTCCAAGCATTAGCTCCGGGTTCGACTCCCGGCTGATGCAAAGCTTTCATTTTTTGCCGTTTCCTCCCCCTCCCCTTCGTCGATGTAAAGACAATCGTTGTAAGGAGTTTTAGCCTAGTCGTTTTGCAGATGCAAAAAACCTCATGAGCTTGTCTGGAGACGAGGAAATCAGTGAGAAAGCGATGCTGAACTTTACACAGAAATGGAGCTATCATAAGTTTTAAAACAAAGCCACTGAGAGGTCTCCATCCCCGAGACACTGCCGCATGTTTTCGGTGCCAAGGAAGGGCCCAGAACGGTGTAGAATGGCTGTTAACTACAAGCCTAAAAATGCAGTTTGTAACGAGCCAAGTTAGTTCTGCTAAGCTTGCGCTCGTTCCGGCAATGACATGCGCTTGCTCGACGGAAAGCAACGATTCTATTTCCGCGTGGCTGGCTCCTAGCACGCAAGACCGGCTCGATTAGTGAAACAGAATTATCTGCAATTTACGCACCATGCAGGCATTGGGCTTATTAACGACGCAAGAGGCGTTCGAAATACTAACTCGCCACAAGAATCTAGTATTCTTTTCCAACTCTCCAAAACCGTCTGCCCGTAAGAAAATTCTGCGGTGGCTCTATGAGCGAACACATTTTTGAAAATAAATACAGACGTGAAGAAGATAATACAATGGCTGATGCCTTGTCAAGAAGACCTGACCATGAAGAAACTTACGCAATAGTTTTACTTTGCAGTCTTACTGTATCAAAAAATCCGTTAGTAGGGGCAATTCAGGCAGCCTATGAAAGAGGCAAAATCATTAAACCGTATAGCAGAAATGCACAGTTAAGAAGAAAAGCCAATGTGGATTTTCGTCGAAGTTTTATACGATGAAAGAGATGCAGTTGCCGTCGGAAGGCGACTATTTTGACATGATTTCAATGAAGATCACGATGTCTCCTTGCATGGTGGACATCCAGCTCATGACAAAACGCCGACTAAAATTGCATCTAGATTCAGTTGGTCTGGAATGTCAAACGTCATAAGAAATTATGTTTCTGTGCGCAATTTGTGATATGGCGAAATTCTAAACCTTACGAAAAAACGCAATCGCTAAATGTACCAAGCCGTCCAGCTGAGGCGCTCCCAATTGATTCTAGTTGTCGTTAATCGATTTTGGAAACGTTTCACAGCCATCCCGTGCGGCAAAAGTTGTAGGGCAAGTGAATCGAGAGAGCTAACGAATGAGCAGGTATGCTCGGTCAAAGGAGCGGCCCGAAAAACATACGAAGTGATTGTAGTCCACAGCTCCGAGCAAAGGAGTGGTAGGGGTATTGTTTTTCTTTTTAGGAATTGAGTTAAGCTTTACAGCCGGCTACAGGCCGCAGACCAATGGTCAGACAGAGAGGATGAACCAAACTCTTGAGTAGTATTTACAATGTTATTACTCAAAGTTCGAGGACAATTGGGCTAATCACTTTTGAAAAGAGCAGGATTCGAGCACAATACAACACGAAACGCAGCTACGGGGAAAACCGGATACTTTTTTTGGGCACGGACGAGAAGCATTTGTATCCGACATCGATGAATTGAAAGCAGACTACGAGAAAACTCCCTCAACTACAGACACTGCTGAAATGAACGACGAGTCCTCGGGAATGCCTACGAATTGCAATTGGGAAATCGAAGTTTTATTGCGATCAGAAAGCGCAAGTCGCGCCAAAGTTCACAGTTGGTGATTTAGTTTTAGTTTCTACTGAAGAAAGAGTTTAACGCGTACTCGCCAACAACAGGGAAGCTAAATATGCCGTACGCAAGAGTGTTTTAGATTGTTGGCGAAAAAAATTGGTGATCTTTCTTATTGATTGGACTTAAAAGGAACACACTTACAACATCTTCCGGACCGTTTTCACGTGTCCCAAAACGAAAAGTACAATTCCTGAGAACCACCAGCTATTGCACAAGATGACTATTAAATAACCGGTATTACAGCTATCTTAATTATGGCTTTATTGTGTCTACGTGAAGCCATACAGGTGATGAAGTGACACGTGAGCCCCAGTACGAAACACGCAAGGACTGGTTACTCGCCTTCAGAGTAGAATATTTGGCAATTGAGGAAATAAGATCTATTTGTCAACGCCACAGATAATACTTTAGATGCCTAGTTTTCCAATCCCGGTACGGGACTAATTGCCAGCGTCACAATCATGCTGAAGGCCTAAAAGTAACGTTCAGATAGCTGTCGAGCAATGAAGCTGAGAGCTAACACATTCAATGCCCCAATTACAACACACCTCTGTTGTACGACGATGAGTTTGACGAGCGGTCAAGCATTAGATGCAGTTGTTATTTTCGACAGCATAGAGCGAAGGAAACACCTTCTCTGCATAGTTGAGATGCATCTTATTACCATCGACATAGAAACTCATAGCTCTATCAAGTCTTGACTAAAATAATGGCTGTTGGCACTGTTCGACAGTACTACCCGTATATCACAAATGCAAGCTACCGCGGGCTCTAGTATCAACTGAGGCGGGATCCCAAATAGTGTGCAAAGACGATTCGAGCAAGGTGTTAACAACAGAAGATGTTTTTCGAACCACAGTTCATAACTCTGTCGAACACTAAACTGGTCAATAAGACACATTCTGCCTCATAGCTTCTTAGTTTGGAAATTCATTTACAAAGTCTTAGTGGCTAGTTACGATGAACTTCTAATCTGTTGTTTAAGCTCTCTTTTTATCGGCCTTTGCTGTTGAGAGAGCGTGTAATGGCTCGAAGGGAAATCCCCTGAACCGTCACCTTTGGCATGACTCAGACGCCATCGTCTGAGTAAGCCACAATGCATTAGGTAAATCTTTGAATATAAATTACTGTAAGAACGACTGAATAAGTCAGTCGTTCAGCAAGAGTGTTTTCACACCATCTACCTTAGACTGTGAATGATACTTAGATGAGCTTATCGACCACTAAGTGAGACTTTACTCAATTAAGATGTTCCTATCTAAGCTAGATAGTTTGTTACTGGGTATTCGTAACAAAGTTCTTTTACACGAAACTTAACCCTTGGCGGAATCCCGCCGCGACAGAGCGGTTGTGGGCATATGATGCAGTGGTAGCATGCTCGCTTTGCATGCGAGTCGTCCTGGGTTCAATCCCCAGTGTGTCCAGGAGTTTTTGTAGGTTTTTCGGCGTCCTGTGCGCCTGTTCTAGAAGCCAGCCGGCACAGTGCTTATTTTTCCAAGAAGCCCTCGTTAGAAACCGGCTCTGCAACCCTCGGTCGGCAAACGAAACAGGCAGAAAAAGTTGCGAGGCCAGGTTTCGATCCTGGGACCTACGGGTTGCAACGCTTCTCTTCGTATGAGCCCGTCGGAGTTCCACTCTCCTACCTCGCACCTCTGCACCGGTTGTCAACGGCGTAGGCTGGTAAAGACTTTTAACGATAGATTAGAAGTTCAACGAAGCTGGTCACTAAGACCTCGTAACTGGATGTTGCGAACTAGAAGCTATGAGGAAGAGTATATTTTATTGACCAGTTCTTAGTATTCCACAGGTTATGAACTATGTTTGGAAAACCTTTTGTGTTGGTGTGACTGTCGTGATTAGATATCCTGGAAAGATAAATTAATCTAAGTTGTTTAGTGGTTCTGACAACCGGATTGCCCGCTAATCAATCTTATCCCATAGTCTCTCCCATACTAAAACGAAGTGGTCAATCCAACCGGTCTATCCTTACGAGACAGCTAGACTCAATCGCTTTCGAAAGCACATTCTCCTCTCGAAATCATTGCCAGGGTACACAGTCCAGGATTCTTCCCCTCCCGCCAGCGTATGTAGGATGGATCGCCTGTAGTTGGGTATTTTTCAAACACTCAACACCCACCTGGCTTCTAGAATAGTTTGTGCCTGATGTTCTCCGGCTAGTGCCCAATTCTTGCTACTGCAGAAAGCTAGATAGATGGAAAATTACTTAGCAGTCTTCCGAGCCAAAGCTTAGTGGGAATCGAATGTTGAGAGGACAATGCGCATCAGTGGTGTAGCGGTAACATCAATGCCTTCCAAGCATTAGCTCCGGGTTCGACTCCCGGCTGATGCAAAGCTTTCATTTTTTGCCGTTTCCTCCCCCTCCCCTTCGTCGATGTAAAGACAATCGTTGTAAGGAGTTTTAGCCTAGTCGTTTTGCAGATGCAAAAAACCTCATGAGCTTGTCTGGAGACGAGGAAATCAGTGAGAAAGCGATGCTGAACTTTACACAGAAATGGAGCTATCATAAGTTTTAAAACAAAGCCACTGAGAGGTCTCCATCCCCGAGACACTGCCGCATGTTTTCGGTGCCAAGGAAGGGCCCAGAACGGTGTAGAATGGCTGTTAACTACAAGCCTAAAAATGCAGTTTGTAACGAGCCAAGTTAGTTCTGCTAAGCTTGCGCTCGTTCCGGCAATGACATGCGCTTGCTCGACGGAAAGCAACGATTCTATTTCCGCGTGGCTGGCTCCTAGCACGCAAGACCGGCTCGATTAGTGAAACAGAATTATCTGCAATTTACGCACCATGCAGGCATTGGGCTTATTAACGACGCAAGAGGCGTTCGAAATACTAACTCGCCACAAGAATCTAGTATTCTTTTCCAACTCTCCAAAACCGTCTGCCCGTAAGAAAATTCTGCGGTGGCTCTATGAGCGAACACATTTTTGAAAATAAATACAGACGTGAAGAAGATAATACAATGGCTGATGCCTTGTCAAGAAGACCTGACCATGAAGAAACTTACGCAATAGTTTTACTTTGCAGTCTTACTGTATCAAAAAATCCGTTAGTAGGGGCAATTCAGGCAGCCTATGAAAGAGGCAAAATCATTAAACCGTATAGCAGAAATGCACAGTTAAGAAGAAAAGCCAATGTGGATTTTCGTCGAAGTTTTATACGATGAAAGAGATGCAGTTGCCGTCGGAAGGCGACTATTTTGACATGATTTCAATGAAGATCACGATGTCTCCTTGCATGGTGGACATCCAGCTCATGACAAAACGCCGACTAAAATTGCATCTAGATTCAGTTGGTCTGGAATGTCAAACGTCATAAGAAATTATGTTTCTGTGCGCAATTTGTGATATGGCGAAATTCTAAACCTTACGAAAAAACGCAATCGCTAAATGTACCAAGCCGTCCAGCTGAGGCGCTCCCAATTGATTCTAGTTGTCGTTAATCGATTTTGGAAACGTTTCACAGCCATCCCGTGCGGCAAAAGTTGTAGGGCAAGTGAATCGAGAGAGCTAACGAATGAGCAGGTATGCTCGGTCAAAGGAGCGGCCCGAAAAACATACGAAGTGATTGTAGTCCACAGCTCCGAGCAAAGGAGTGGTAGGGGTATTGTTTTTCTTTTTAGGAATTGAGTTAAGCTTTACAGCCGGCTACAGGCCGCAGACCAATGGTCAGACAGAGAGGATGAACCAAACTCTTGAGTAGTATTTACAATGTTATTACTCAAAGTTCGAGGACAATTGGGCTAATCACTTTTGAAAAGAGCAGGATTCGAGCACAATACATGTAACGGACTGTAGGTTGGAACTCGTTAATTGAGTATCCAACAAGACTCGAACCGAGGAACAACTGTTCTAAGGTTCAGAGTTACCACCAGGCCACAGGGCCTTTCTTGTTTAGTAGGACATGAGACTACCTACTTCAGAGGCCCTGAAACCGACCTCTATCCCCAGAGGTTAACTTGGCAATAATTCTGGGTTCACAGCCACTATAAGTGCAATAGTGGACAGAATTATTGCTATAAAAAAGCTAGAAAAATACAAATAAAATCATCAATTAATTCTCCTACCAATCTAAGTAGCTAATTGTTACATTTGGTTGCGAGGCAAAATTTCCTGAAAATTTTGCCAACTTATCGCCAGAAGAAGGAATTTTATTCCTGAAAAGTTTGTTTTGTTATCGCCTTCGCCAGAAGAGGCTGCGGTCTCTTGGATTTTCTCTTGGATTTTTTATAAAATTTTTATAAAATTTTTATTTAATTTTTATTATTTAATTATTTTTTTTTTTTTTCTCGCCGGATACAAAAAAAAAAAAAAAAAAGAAAAAAAAAAAACAATTTTTATTTTCTTACGGACGTTAATTTTGTGGTCGCCTCTGTGGATACATATTTTTTTATTTTTTATCTTAATTTTTTACTGTTTTTTCGCCGGAATTTCTTTCTTTTCTTATAAAATTTTTTTCGCATGGACATCGACGGTTGGAGAGACGTTCCAACTTCCGCGGCCCCTTCCGCGGCCGCTCCTCCTACCGCGGCACCCACCGCAGCCGCGCCTTCTTCGTCGCCCGGATTTCAGCAATTCGCTAGCCAGGGCGTCGCCTCGAGGTTACCTAGTCTCGGTAACATCGAGCGACTGCCCACGTACAATGGCAAGCGAGATGCCGCTGAGATCCGAAGCTGGATAAAGAAGATGGAGGACCGGCTGGACTACCTCAGCGTCCAATTGGACGTATTGCCGAAAATAGTCGCGATGCGACTAGAAGGCGACGCGAAGGACTGGTTCGAACTGCGCTACCAGCGCAATAGCTACGGCTCGTTCGACTGGTCCGAATTTGTCGCGTCGCTCAAGGCGGCCTTCGCGCCCTTTAGCGCGGAGGAGGACCAATGGCTGGAGTTCGAGGAACTCCAGTTCACCGGCTCGATCGCGGAGTTTATCGGCCGCCTTCGGACATTCCAGCTGACGCTTCGCTTGTCGGACCGTCAGCTAATTACGAAGTTGGTCTCGCGCGCACGCCCCTCGGTGCGACGCCGGCTGCGCGCCGAGGCGCCTCAGTCGTTCGAGGCAGCTGCCCGCATCGCGCTGGCCTATGACGACCCAGCGGAAATCGGCCGGAGCTTCGTTAGCGCTCCCGCCCCCGCATTCCCCGCGCGCACGTTTGACGATCCGATGCAGATCGACGCGGCGCGCCTAGGACCCCTCTCAGACGCAGAAAAAGAGGCGCTCAGGGCCCAAGGACGTTGTTTTCGCTGCCGCCGCACAGGGCACTACTCCTTCAACTGCCCCCACATCCCCACACCCCAACGCCGCCGTCCCCCCACTCGCAAAATCAGAGCGAGCCAGGTGGTTTTCGACGAGGACGGCAATAGGCTGATATTAGCCAGGGCAGGGGAAGGAAGCGAAACGACGTTTACGGCCCGAGATAGCTTTAATAAATGCAAGTGTCACCATTATTCTATGGAGGAAGGGGAAAATCATTATCTTATTGGGGAAACTACGGAACGAGAGGCTGCTGCAGACGTGCAGCAACGAAAAGAGGAAATTGTGGTGGCCAGCGAGGGGAGTGAAAATTTTTTTGGTGGTGAGGAACCGTTGCCCCTGGCAACCCTCACCCCACTCGCCCCCACTACCACCAAAAAAGAAGAAGAGATCGACCCCGCGGATCCAAGGGACGGGGCGATCACTGAAGAAGATCGGCGGATGGAGCCGCTGATCTGCAATGCGTTAAACACCCAGGGACCACGGCTAGAGGATACGCCCGTGGTAGAATGCACCCTGGGGGGAATAGCAACAGAGGCCCTGCTGGACACGGGCTGTTGCACATACATCGTCTCGGAAAGCTTCGTGGCTGAGCACGACATCCCTGTCGTGTCCACTAAGCCTCGCCCGGTGACCTTGGCAGTGGACACGAAGGATGTCGTTTTTATTACTAAGTTCACAAAGCCACTGGAGCTTAAGCTCGGAAATCTGACGACCACACAGAGCTTTTACGTGGTCGAGCGGTCTGATGACCAGGACGTCCTCCTGGGAATCCCGTTCTGGAACGAGTTCGAAACTCGATTGGAGCCTTCCGGGGTTCGAGTCGAGGGCGAGCTCATTCCCTTCGCTAAAAGATCGTCGACCTCGGCTAGCGCCCGGTCGATCCGGATTGAATGCGTCTCCCGAAAGACGATCCGCAAACAATTGGATCGGCAAGATGAGGTCGAGTGCGTCTTCATGGGGTCGGTAAGCATGCTGCCTCCGGGGATGGAGGAGGATCTGCCTGAAGATCCACCAACAAAGGACCCTGAGCTGGAGGCGCTCCTCGAGAAATACGAGGACGTCCGCCCAGAGAAGCTTCCTCCGGGAGTCACCGCGAGGGGGGTAGATCACAGTCTGCCCCTGAAGGAAGGGTCCCAACCGATCTACCGACCGATCTACCGACTGTCAAAGGAAGAGTTAGACGAAATGAAGAAGCAGCTAACCGAGCTGGAGCAAGCCGGCCGCATCACACCTTCGTCATCGCCCTACGGGGCCCCGGTCCTGTTCGTTCGCAAGAAGGATGGGACCCTGAGAATGTGTATCGACTACCGAGGTCTTAACGACCAGACGGTAAAGGATCGGTACCCGCTACCATTGGTGGATGAGCTCCTGGACAGGATCTACGACGCCCGCTACTTCAGTAAGTTGGATCTGACGTCAGGATACCACCAAATAAGAATTAAGCCGGAGGACGCGTACAAGACCGCGTTCCGAACTCGTTACGGACACTACGAGTTCAAGGTGATGCCCTTCGGATTGACGAACGCCCCCGCGACGTTCCAGAGGCTGATGAACAGGGTCTTCGAGGATCTACTGGACGAGTGTGTGATCGTCTACCTGGACGACATCCTGGTGTTCTCGAAGACCAAGGAAGACCACCTACGTCATCTGGAGGATGTGTTCAAGAGGCTTAGAGACCAGAAGCTATACGCGAGCCCCAAAAAATGCGAGTTCCTGAGGAAAGAAGTGAATTTCCTGGGGTTCGTGGTCGGCGGTGGCGTGATCAAGACCGACCCGCGCCTGGTTAGCGCGGTAAAGAAGTTCCCGACGCCGAAGACGGTGCAAGACTTGCAGAGATTCCTCGGGATGTGCAACTTCTACAAGAAGTTCATCAAGGATTACTCGAAACGAGTGGTAACGCTGACGTCACGGTCGGGCTCGTCGCGCACCAGCCGAAACACGCGGCCAGTAATATGGGACGAAATCGCAGAAGCCGAATTCTGCGACGCTAAAGAGGCGCTAACGAGCGCGCCCTGTCTAAGAATCCCCGACCCGAACGGGGAGTTTGAAGTGCACACGGATGCAAGCGAAGACGCGAAGGCGGTGGGTGCGGTACTGATGCAGGATGGACACCCATGCGCCTTCGAATCGAAAAAATTGAACAAGCACGAGTTGAACTACTCGGTTTACGACAAGGAGTTGCTGGCGCTAATGCACGCGCTCGGCAAATGGAGACCCTTCCTGCTCAACGGAAGGAAAACGGTGGTCTACACAGACCACAAGGCCCTGATCTACTTCAAGACAATGAAGAACCCCAACGGTAGACAATCCCGTTGGCTTACCAGACTGGCTGAGTTTGATCCGGATATCCGGTATAAACCCGGTAAAGAAAACAAGGTGGCAGATGCCCTGTCACGTATCCGAGTGGAATCGTTGTGCCCGATTGATGATACTCCTGAGATCGAATCCCAGCGATACCACTACGTGATGGACGAATATTTCGGACCCCGTTGGGACGAAGCCTCCGATCCGGATCAGCAGATCGCTGACGAGGATCGGCGGTTCCTGGTAGAGGAGGGGCTCCTCTTCTACCGCAACAACAGTGATCTACCGTGGAGGCTGTGCGTGACCCGCCGTCCGCTGAAGGACAAGCTCCTCCATGATCACCACAGCTCGACGATCGCCGGACACCCCGGCGTCGATCGCACCTACGGGAAGATCTCCAGGGCCTTCTACTGGCCCAAGATGGAAGACGACGTACGCAAGTTCGTCAAGGAGTGCCCAGAATGCCAGTTGACTAAGTCCTCGAACCAGAGGCCCCAGGGTCTACTCCGACCAATGAGCATACCCACAAGACCCTGGGAGGAGGTGTCGATCGACTTCTTCAAGATGCCGATCCTAGACCGAGACACAGGCAACGACTCAGGAATGATGGTTGTCGATCGACTAACGAAAAGGATCTCCGTGATAGGGTGCAAGAGCACCATGAGTGCAAGGGAACTAGCAGAGACATACTTCGAGGCCTTGGTACGGCGCAACGGAAGACCCCACACGATCACCTCGGACAGGGACCCTAAATTCACTTCGTCATTCTGGAGGGCCCTGCAGCAGGCCCTGGGCACTAAGTTAAAGATGTCCACATCGGCCCACCCACAGACCGATGGACAGACAGAAAGGACGATCAGGACGTTCAAGGAAATGCTTACTACGGTAACTATGAAGGACCCCGAAGGATGGGGGAAACAGCTTGGGAAGATAGAGTTCGCCTACAACGACTCGGTGCACTCCAGTATAGGGGTGACCCCGTTCTTCGCCAGCAAAGGATACAACCCGACCGGAGTAAGCAAGATTAACGCGACCACGGTACCCGTCGCTGACAACTACATTGAGAAGCTTAACGACACGCTAGCCAAGGCCAGAGACGCCATGCAACACGCGCAGGAAGGACAGGAACGCCAAGCCAACAAGTCGCGTCGCCCCGTGGAGCACTTAACGCCAGGAGTACTCGTGAAGGTCAAGCGTACCGATGGACAGACGCGCAACTTAGAGCGTAAGTGGGACGGACCCTACCAAGTTCTCCACATGGTGGGCACCAATGCGGTTAAACTGAAGCTGCCGCCATACTCGAAGGCGCACCCGGTCTTTAACATGTCGCGCATAGAGCGCTACTACGGAGAGCCACCAGCAGAGGAGCCTGCGGATCCCACTACACAAGCTGAGGACAACTTCGAAGTCGAGGAAATCGTTCACCACGAGCACCGCCCGGACTCAACATATTACTTGGTTCGGTGGAGCGGCTACCCAGAGGAAGACGACACGTGGGAACCAGCGGACCACCTCGAGGAGTCCACCGTTACAGAGTACTGGGACAAGCACAGGAGTGCGTAGATAGTACTTAATTATGAGAGGGGGGAGTGTAACGGACTGTAGGTTGGAACTCGTTAATTGAGTATCCAACAAGACTCGAACCGAGGAACAACTGTTCTAAGGTTCAGAGTTACCACCAGGCCACAGGGCCTTTCTTGTTTAGTAGGACATGAGACTACCTACTTCAGAGGCCCTGAAACCGACCTCTATCCCCAGAGGTTAACTTGGCAATAATTCTGGGTTCACAGCCACTATAAGTGCAATAGTGGACAGAATTATTGCTATAAAAAAGCTAGAAAAATACAAATAAAATCATCAATTAATTCTCCTACCAATCTAAGTAGCTAATTGTTACAATACAACACGAAACGCAGCTACGGGGAAAACCGGATACTTTTTTTGGGCACGGACGAGAAGCATTTGTATCCGACATCGATGAATTGAAAGCAGACTACGAGAAAACTCCCTCAACTACAGACACTGCTGAAATGAACGACGAGACCTCGGGAATGCCTACGAATTGCAATTGGGAAATCGAAGTTTTATTGCGATCAGAAAGCGCAAGTCGCGCCAAAGTTCACAGTTGGTGATTTAGTTTTAGTTTCTACTGAAGAAAGAGTTTAACGCGTACTCGCCAACAACAGGGAAGCTAAATATGCCGTACGCAAGAGTGTTTTAGATTGTTGGCGAAAAAAATTGGTGATCTTTCTTATTGATTGGACTTAAAAGGAACACACTTACAACATCTTCCGGACCGTTTTCACGTGTCCCAAAACGAAAAGTACAATTCCTGAGAACCACCAGCTATTGCACAAGATGACTATTAAATAACCGGTATTACAGCTATCTTAATTATGGCTTTATTGTGTCTACGTGAAGCCATACAGGTGATGAAGTGACACGTGAGCCCCAGTACGAAACACGCAAGGACTGGTTACTCGCCTTCAGAGTAGAATATTTGGCAATTGAGGAAATAAGATCTATTTGTCAACGCCACAGATAATACTTTAGATGCCTAGTTTTCCAATCCCGGTACGGGACTAATTGCCAGCGTCACAATCATGCTGAAGGCCTAAAAGTAACGTTCAGATAGCTGTCGAGCAATGAAGCTGAGAGCTAACACATTCAATGCCCCAATTACAACACACCTCTGTTGTACGACGATGAGTTTGACGAGCGGTCAAGCATTAGATGCAGTTGTTATTTTCGACAGCATAGAGCGAAGGAAACACCTTCTCTGCATAGTTGAGATGCATCTTATTACCATCGACATAGAAACTCATAGCTCTATCAAGTCTTGACTAAAATAATGGCTGTTGGCACTGTTCGACAGTACTACCCGTATATCACAAATGCAAGCTACCGCGGGCTCTAGTATCAACTGAGGCGGGATCCCAAATAGTGTGCAAAGACGATTCGAGCAAGGTGTTAACAACAGAAGATGTTTTTCGAACCACAGTTCATAACTCTGTCGAACACTAAACTGGTCAATAAGACACATTCTGCCTCATAGCTTCTTAGTTTGGAAATTCATTTACAAAGTCTTAGTGGCTAGTTACGATGAACTTCTAATCTGTTGTTTAAGCTCTCTTTTTATCGGCCTTTGCTGTTGAGAGAGCGTGTAATGGCTCGAAGGGAAATCCCCTGAACCGTCACCTTTGGCATGACTCAGACGCCATCGTCTGAGTAAGCCACAATGCATTAGGTAAATCTTTGAATATAAATTACTGTAAGAACGACTGAATAAGTCAGTCGTTCAGCAAGAGTGTTTTCACACCATCTACCTTAGACTGTGAATGAT
Source organism: Schizosaccharomyces versatilis (nom. inval.) (assembly GCA_032882995.1). Taxonomy (NCBI): domain Eukaryota; kingdom Fungi; phylum Ascomycota; class Schizosaccharomycetes; order Schizosaccharomycetales; family Schizosaccharomycetaceae; genus Schizosaccharomyces; species Schizosaccharomyces versatilis (nom. inval.). The sequence goes on along the minus strand of CP130699.1, from coordinate 1,009,328 downwards.
ACTTAGATGAGCTTATCGACCACTAAGTGAGACTTTACTCAATTAAGATGTTCCTATCTAAGCTAGATAGTTTGTTACTGGGTATTCGTAACAAAGTTCTTTTACACGAAACTTAACCCTTGGCGGAATCCCGCCGCGACAGAGCGGTTGTGGGCATATGATGCAGTGGTAGCATGCTCGCTTTGCATGCGAGTCGTCCTGGGTTCAATCCCCAGTGTGTCCAGGAGTTTTTGTAGGTTTTTCGGCGTCCTGTGCGCCTGTTCTAGAAGCCAGCCGGCACAGTGCTTATTTTTCCAAGAAGCCCTCGTTAGAAACCGGCTCTGCAACCCTCGGTCGGTAAACGAAACAGGCAGAAAAAGTTGCGAGGCCAGGTTTCGATCCTGGGACCTACGGGTTGCAACGCTTCTCTTCGTATGAGCCCGTCGGAGTTCCACTCTCCTACCTCGCACCTCTGCACCGGTTGTCAACGGCGTAGGCTGGTAAAGACTTTTAACGATAGATTAGAAGTTCAACGAAGCTGGTCACTAAGACCTCGTAACTGGATGTTGCGAACTAGAAGCTATGAGGAAGAGTATATTTTATTGACCAGTTCTTAGTATTCCACAGGTTATGAACTATGTTTGGAAAACCTTTTGTGTTGGTGTGACTGTCGTGATTAGATATCCTGGAAAGATAAATTAATCTAAGTTGTTTAGTGGTTCTGACAACCGGATTGCCCGCTAATCAATCTTATCCCATAGTCTCTCCCATACTAAAACGAAGTGGTCAATCCAACCGGTCTATCCTTACGAGACAGCTAGACTCAATCGCTTTCGAAAGCACATTCTCCTCTCGAAATCATTGCCAGGGTACACAGTCCAGGATTCTTCCCCTCCCGCCAGCGTATGTAGGATGGATCGCCTGTAGTTGGGTATTTTTCAAACACTCAACACCCACCTGGCTTCTAGAATAGTTTGTGCCTGATGTTCTCCGGCTAGTGCCCAATTCTTGCTACTGCAGAAAGCTAGATAGATGGAAAATTACTTAGCAGTCTTCCGAGCCAAAGCTTAGTGGGAATCGAATGTTGAGAGGACAATGCGCATCAGTGGTGTAGCGGTAACATCAATGCCTTCCAAGCATTAGCTCCGGGTTCGACTCCCGGCTGATGCAAAGCTTTCATTTTTTGCCGTTTCCTCCCCCTCCCCTTCGTCGATGTAAAGACAATCGTTGTAAGGAGTTTTAGCCTAGTCGTTTTGCAGATGCAAAAAACCTCATGAGCTTGTCTGGAGACGAGGAAATCAGTGAGAAAGCGATGCTGAACTTTACACAGAAATGGAGCTATCATAAGTTTTAAAACAAAGCCACTGAGAGGTCTCCATCCCCGAGACACTGCCGCATGTTTTCGGTGCCAAGGAAGGGCCCAGAACGGTGTAGAATGGCTGTTAACTACAAGCCTAAAAATGCAGTTTGTAACGAGCCAAGTTAGTTCTGCTAAGCTTGCGCTCGTTCCGGCAATGACATGCGCTTGCTCGACGGAAAGCAACGATTCTATTTCCGCGTGGCTGGCTCCTAGCACGCAAGACCGGCTCGATTAGTGAAACAGAATTATCTGCAATTTACGCACCATGCAGGCATTGGGCTTATTAACGACGCAAGAGGCGTTCGAAATACTAACTCGCCACAAGAATCTAGTATTCTTTTCCAACTCTCCAAAACCGTCTGCCCGTAAGAAAATTCTGCGGTGGCTCTATGAGCGAACACATTTTTGAAAATAAATACAGACGTGAAGAAGATAATACAATGGCTGATGCCTTGTCAAGAAGACCTGACCATGAAGAAACTTACGCAATAGTTTTACTTTGCAGTCTTACTGTATCAAAAAATCCGTTAGTAGGGGCAATTCAGGCAGCCTATGAAAGAGGCAAAATCATTAAACCGTATAGCAGAAATGCACAGTTAAGAAGAAAAGCCAATGTGGATTTTCGTCGAAGTTTTATACGATGAAAGAGATGCAGTTGCCGTCGGAAGGCGACTATTTTGACATGATTTCAATGAAGATCACGATGTCTCCTTGCATGGTGGACATCCAGCTCATGACAAAACGCCGACTAAAATTGCATCTAGATTCAGTTGGTCTGGAATGTCAAACGTCATAAGAAATTATGTTTCTGTGCGCAATTTGTGATATGGCGAAATTCTAAACCTTACGAAAAAACGCAATCGCTAAATGTACCAAGCCGTCCAGCTGAGGCGCTCCCAATTGATTCTAGTTGTCGTTAATCGATTTTGGAAACGTTTCACAGCCATCCCGTGCGGCAAAAGTTGTAGGGCAAGTGAATCGAGAGAGCTAACGAATGAGCAGGTATGCTCGGTCAAAGGAGCGGCCCGAAAAACATACGAAGTGATTGTAGTCCACAGCTCCGAGCAAAGGAGTGGTAGGGGTATTGTTTTTCTTTTTAGGAATTGAGTTAAGCTTTACAGCCGGCTACAGGCCGCAGACCAATGGTCAGACAGAGAGGATGAACCAAACTCTTGAGTAGTATTTACAATGTTATTACTCAAAGTTCGAGGACAATTGGGCTAATCACTTTTGAAAAGAGCAGGATTCGAGCACAATACAACACGAAACGCAGCTACGGGGAAAACCGGATACTTTTTTTGGGCACGGACGAGAAGCATTTGTATCCGACATCGATGAATTGAAAGCAGACTACGAGAAAACTCCCTCAACTACAGACACTGCTGAAATGAACGACGAGACCTCGGGAATGCCTACGAATTGCAATTGGGAAATCGAAGTTTTATTGCGATCAGAAAGCGCAAGTCGCGCCAAAGTTCACAGTTGGTGATTTAGTTTTAGTTTCTACTGAAGAAAGAGTTTAACGCGTACTCGCCAACAACAGGGAAGCTAAATATGCCGTACGCAAGAGTGTTTTAGATTGTTGGCGAAAAAAATTGGTGATCTTTCTTATTGATTGGACTTAAAAGGAACACACTTACAACATCTTCCGGACCGTTTTCACGTGTCCCAAAACGAAAAGTACAATTCCTGAGAACCACCAGCTATTGCACAAGATGACTATTAAATAACCGGTATTACAGCTATCTTAATTATGGCTTTATTGTGTCTACGTGAAGCCATACAGGTGATGAAGTGACACGTGAGCCCCAGTACGAAACACGCAAGGACTGGTTACTCGCCTTCAGAGTAGAATATTTGGCAATTGAGGAAATAAGATCTATTTGTCAACGCCACAGATAATACTTTAGATGCCTAGTTTTCCAATCCCGGTACGGGACTAATTGCCAGCGTCACAATCATGCTGAAGGCCTAAAAGTAACGTTCAGATAGCTGTCGAGCAATGAAGCTGAGAGCTAACACATTCAATGCCCCAATTACAACACACCTCTGTTGTACGACGATGAGTTTGACGAGCGGTCAAGCATTAGATGCAGTTGTTATTTTCGACAGCATAGAGCGAAGGAAACACCTTCTCTGCATAGTTGAGATGCATCTTATTACCATCGACATAGAAACTCATAGCTCTATCAAGTCTTGACTAAAATAATGGCTGTTGGCACTGTTCGACAGTACTACCCGTATATCACAAATGCAAGCTACCGCGGGCTCTAGTATCAACTGAGGCGGGATCCCAAATAGTGTGCAAAGACGATTCGAGCAAGGTGTTAACAACAGAAGATGTTTTTCGAACCACAGTTCATAACTCTGTCGAACACTAAACTGGTCAATAAGACACATTCTGCCTCATAGCTTCTTAGTTTGGAAATTCATTTACAAAGTCTTAGTGGCTAGTTACGATGAACTTCTAATCTGTTGTTTAAGCTCTCTTTTTATCGGCCTTTGCTGTTGAGAGAGCGTGTAATGGCTCGAAGGGAAATCCCCTGAACCGTCACCTTTGGCATGACTCAGACGCCATCGTCTGAGTAAGCCACAATGCATTAGGTAAATCTTTGAATATAAATTACTGTAAGAACGACTGAATAAGTCAGTCGTTCAGCAAGAGTGTTTTCACACCATCTACCTTAGACTGTGAATGATACTTAGATGAGCTTATCGACCACTAAGTGAGACTTTACTCAATTAAGATGTTCCTATCTAAGCTAGATAGTTTGTTACTGGGTATTCGTAACAAAGTTCTTTTACACGAAACTTAACCCTTGGCGGAATCCCGCCGCGACAGAGCGGTTGTGGGCATATGATGCAGTGGTAGCATGCTCGCTTTGCATGCGAGTCGTCCTGGGTTCAATCCCCAGTGTGTCCAGGAGTTTTTGTAGGTTTTTCGGCGTCCTGTGCGCCTGTTCTAGAAGCCAGCCGGCACAGTGCTTATTTTTCCAAGAAGCCCTCGTTAGAAACCGGCTCTGCAACCCTCGGTCGGTAAACGAAACAGGCAGAAAAAGTTGCGAGGCCAGGTTTCGATCCTGGGACCTACGGGTTGCAACGCTTCTCTTCGTATGAGCCCGTCGGAGTTCCACTCTCCTACCTCGCACCTCTGCACCGGTTGTCAACGGCGTAGGCTGGTAAAGACTTTTAACGATAGATTAGAAGTTCAACGAAGCTGGTCACTAAGACCTCGTAACTGGATGTTGCGAACTAGAAGCTATGAGGAAGAGTATATTTTATTGACCAGTTCTTAGTATTCCACAGGTTATGAACTATGTTTGGAAAACCTTTTGTGTTGGTGTGACTGTCGTGATTAGATATCCTGGAAAGATAAATTAATCTAAGTTGTTTAGTGGTTCTGACAACCGGATTGCCCGCTAATCAATCTTATCCCATAGTCTCTCCCATACTAAAACGAAGTGGTCAATCCAACCGGTCTATCCTTACGAGACAGCTAGACTCAATCGCTTTCGAAAGCACATTCTCCTCTCGAAATCATTGCCAGGGTACACAGTCCAGGATTCTTCCCCTCCCGCCAGCGTATGTAGGATGGATCGCCTGTAGTTGGGTATTTTTCAAACACTCAACACCCACCTGGCTTCTAGAATAGTTTGTGCCTGATGTTCTCCGGCTAGTGCCCAATTCTTGCTACTGCAGAAAGCTAGATAGATGGAAAATTACTTAGCAGTCTTCCGAGCCAAAGCTTAGTGGGAATCGAATGTTGAGAGGACAATGCGCATCAGTGGTGTAGCGGTAACATCAATGCCTTCCAAGCATTAGCTCCGGGTTCGACTCCCGGCTGATGCAAAGCTTTCATTTTTTGCCGTTTCCTCCCCCTCCCCTTCGTCGATGTAAAGACAATCGTTGTAAGGAGTTTTAGCCTAGTCGTTTTGCAGATGCAAAAAACCTCATGAGCTTGTCTGGAGACGAGGAAATCAGTGAGAAAGCGATGCTGAACTTTACACAGAAATGGAGCTATCATAAGTTTTAAAACAAAGCCACTGAGAGGTCTCCATCCCCGAGACACTGCCGCATGTTTTCGGTGCCAAGGAAGGGCCCAGAACGGTGTAGAATGGCTGTTAACTACAAGCCTAAAAATGCAGTTTGTAACGAGCCAAGTTAGTTCTGCTAAGCTTGCGCTCGTTCCGGCAATGACATGCGCTTGCTCGACGGAAAGCAACGATTCTATTTCCGCGTGGCTGGCTCCTAGCACGCAAGACCGGCTCGATTAGTGAAACAGAATTATCTGCAATTTACGCACCATGCAGGCATTGGGCTTATTAACGACGCAAGAGGCGTTCGAAATACTAACTCGCCACAAGAATCTAGTATTCTTTTCCAACTCTCCAAAACCGTCTGCCCGTAAGAAAATTCTGCGGTGGCTCTATGAGCGAACACATTTTTGAAAATAAATACAGACGTGAAGAAGATAATACAATGGCTGATGCCTTGTCAAGAAGACCTGACCATGAAGAAACTTACGCAATAGTTTTACTTTGCAGTCTTACTGTATCAAAAAATCCGTTAGTAGGGGCAATTCAGGCAGCCTATGAAAGAGGCAAAATCATTAAACCGTATAGCAGAAATGCACAGTTAAGAAGAAAAGCCAATGTGGATTTTCGTCGAAGTTTTATACGATGAAAGAGATGCAGTTGCCGTCGGAAGGCGACTATTTTGACATGATTTCAATGAAGATCACGATGTCTCCTTGCATGGTGGACATCCAGCTCATGACAAAACGCCGACTAAAATTGCATCTAGATTCAGTTGGTCTGGAATGTCAAACGTCATAAGAAATTATGTTTCTGTGCGCAATTTGTGATATGGCGAAATTCTAAACCTTACGAAAAAACGCAATCGCTAAATGTACCAAGCCGTCCAGCTGAGGCGCTCCCAATTGATTCTAGTTGTCGTTAATCGATTTTGGAAACGTTTCACAGCCATCCCGTGCGGCAAAAGTTGTAGGGCAAGTGAATCGAGAGAGCTAACGAATGAGCAGGTATGCTCGGTCAAAGGAGCGGCCCGAAAAACATACGAAGTGATTGTAGTCCACAGCTCCGAGCAAAGGAGTGGTAGGGGTATTGTTTTTCTTTTTAGGAATTGAGTTAAGCTTTACAGCCGGCTACAGGCCGCAGACCAATGGTCAGACAGAGAGGATGAACCAAACTCTTGAGTAGTATTTACAATGTTATTACTCAAAGTTCGAGGACAATTGGGCTAATCACTTTTGAAAAGAGCAGGATTCGAGCACAATACAACACGAAACGCAGCTACGGGGAAAACCGGATACTTTTTTTGGGCACGGACGAGAAGCATTTGTATCCGACATCGATGAATTGAAAGCAGACTACGAGAAAACTCCCTCAACTACAGACACTGCTGAAATGAACGACGAGACCTCGGGAATGCCTACGAATTGCAATTGGGAAATCGAAGTTTTATTGCGATCAGAAAGCGCAAGTCGCGCCAAAGTTCACAGTTGGTGATTTAGTTTTAGTTTCTACTGAAGAAAGAGTTTAACGCGTACTCGCCAACAACAGGGAAGCTAAATATGCCGTACGCAAGAGTGTTTTAGATTGTTGGCGAAAAAAATTGGTGATCTTTCTTATTGATTGGACTTAAAAGGAACACACTTACAACATCTTCCGGACCGTTTTCACGTGTCCCAAAACGAAAAGTACAATTCCTGAGAACCACCAGCTATTGCACAAGATGACTATTAAATAACCGGTATTACAGCTATCTTAATTATGGCTTTATTGTGTCTACGTGAAGCCATACAGGTGATGAAGTGACACGTGAGCCCCAGTACGAAACACGCAAGGACTGGTTACTCGCCTTCAGAGTAGAATATTTGGCAATTGAGGAAATAAGATCTATTTGTCAACGCCACAGATAATACTTTAGATGCCTAGTTTTCCAATCCCGGTACGGGACTAATTGCCAGCGTCACAATCATGCTGAAGGCCTAAAAGTAACGTTCAGATAGCTGTCGAGCAATGAAGCTGAGAGCTAACACATTCAATGCCCCAATTACAACACACCTCTGTTGTACGACGATGAGTTTGACGAGCGGTCAAGCATTAGATGCAGTTGTTATTTTCGACAGCATAGAGCGAAGGAAACACCTTCTCTGCATAGTTGAGATGCATCTTATTACCATCGACATAGAAACTCATAGCTCTATCAAGTCTTGACTAAAATAATGGCTGTTGGCACTGTTCGACAGTACTACCCGTATATCACAAATGCAAGCTACCGCGGGCTCTAGTATCAACTGAGGCGGGATCCCAAATAGTGTGCAAAGACGATTCGAGCAAGGTGTTAACAACAGAAGATGTTTTTCGAACCACAGTTCATAACTCTGTCGAACACTAAACTGGTCAATAAGACACATTCTGCCTCATAGCTTCTTAGTTTGGAAATTCATTTACAAAGTCTTAGTGGCTAGTTACGATGAACTTCTAATCTGTTGTTTAAGCTCTCTTTTTATCGGCCTTTGCTGTTGAGAGAGCGTGTAATGGCTCGAAGGGAAATCCCCTGAACCGTCACCTTTGGCATGACTCAGACGCCATCGTCTGAGTAAGCCACAATGCATTAGGTAAATCTTTGAATATAAATTACTGTAAGAACGACTGAATAAGTCAGTCGTTCAGCAAGAGTGTTTTCACACCATCTACCTTAGACTGTGAATGATACTTAGATGAGCTTATCGACCACTAAGTGAGACTTTACTCAATTAAGATGTTCCTATCTAAGCTAGATAGTTTGTTACTGGGTATTCGTAACAAAGTTCTTTTACACGAAACTTAACCCTTGGCGGAATCCCGCCGCGACAGAGCGGTTGTGGGCATATGATGCAGTGGTAGCATGCTCGCTTTGCATGCGAGTCGTCCTGGGTTCAATCCCCAGTGTGTCCAGGAGTTTTTGTAGGTTTTTCGGCGTCCTGTGCGCCTGTTCTAGAAGCCAGCCGGCACAGTGCTTATTTTTCCAAGAAGCCCTCGTTAGAAACCGGCTCTGCAACCCTCGGTCGGTAAACGAAACAGGCAGAAAAAGTTGCGAGGCCAGGTTTCGATCCTGGGACCTACGGGTTGCAACGCTTCTCTTCGTATGAGCCCGTCGGAGTTCCACTCTCCTACCTCGCACCTCTGCACCGGTTGTCAACGGCGTAGGCTGGTAAAGACTTTTAACGATAGATTAGAAGTTCAACGAAGCTGGTCACTAAGACCTCGTAACTGGATGTTGCGAACTAGAAGCTATGAGGAAGAGTATATTTTATTGACCAGTTCTTAGTATTCCACAGGTTATGAACTATGTTTGGAAAACCTTTTGTGTTGGTGTGACTGTCGTGATTAGATATCCTGGAAAGATAAATTAATCTAAGTTGTTTAGTGGTTCTGACAACCGGATTGCCCGCTAATCAATCTTATCCCATAGTCTCTCCCATACTAAAACGAAGTGGTCAATCCAACCGGTCTATCCTTACGAGACAGCTAGACTCAATCGCTTTCGAAAGCACATTCTCCTCTCGAAATCATTGCCAGGGTACACAGTCCAGGATTCTTCCCCTCCCGCCAGCGTATGTAGGATGGATCGCCTGTAGTTGGGTATTTTTCAAACACTCAACACCCACCTGGCTTCTAGAATAGTTTGTGCCTGATGTTCTCCGGCTAGTGCCCAATTCTTGCTACTGCAGAAAGCTAGATAGATGGAAAATTACTTAGCAGTCTTCCGAGCCAAAGCTTAGTGGGAATCGAATGTTGAGAGGACAATGCGCATCAGTGGTGTAGCGGTAACATCAATGCCTTCCAAGCATTAGCTCCGGGTTCGACTCCCGGCTGATGCAAAGCTTTCATTTTTTGCCGTTTCCTCCCCCTCCCCTTCGTCGATGTAAAGACAATCGTTGTAAGGAGTTTTAGCCTAGTCGTTTTGCAGATGCAAAAAACCTCATGAGCTTGTCTGGAGACGAGGAAATCAGTGAGAAAGCGATGCTGAACTTTACACAGAAATGGAGCTATCATAAGTTTTAAAACAAAGCCACTGAGAGGTCTCCATCCCCGAGACACTGCCGCATGTTTTCGGTGCCAAGGAAGGGCCCAGAACGGTGTAGAATGGCTGTTAACTACAAGCCTAAAAATGCAGTTTGTAACGAGCCAAGTTAGTTCTGCTAAGCTTGCGCTCGTTCCGGCAATGACATGCGCTTGCTCGACGGAAAGCAACGATTCTATTTCCGCGTGGCTGGCTCCTAGCACGCAAGACCGGCTCGATTAGTGAAACAGAATTATCTGCAATTTACGCACCATGCAGGCATTGGGCTTATTAACGACGCAAGAGGCGTTCGAAATACTAACTCGCCACAAGAATCTAGTATTCTTTTCCAACTCTCCAAAACCGTCTGCCCGTAAGAAAATTCTGCGGTGGCTCTATGAGCGAACACATTTTTGAAAATAAATACAGACGTGAAGAAGATAATACAATGGCTGATGCCTTGTCAAGAAGACCTGACCATGAAGAAACTTACGCAATAGTTTTACTTTGCAGTCTTACTGTATCAAAAAATCCGTTAGTAGGGGCAATTCAGGCAGCCTATGAAAGAGGCAAAATCATTAAACCGTATAGCAGAAATGCACAGTTAAGAAGAAAAGCCAATGTGGATTTTCGTCGAAGTTTTATACGATGAAAGAGATGCAGTTGCCGTCGGAAGGCGACTATTTTGACATGATTTCAATGAAGATCACGATGTCTCCTTGCATGGTGGACATCCAGCTCATGACAAAACGCCGACTAAAATTGCATCTAGATTCAGTTGGTCTGGAATGTCAAACGTCATAAGAAATTATGTTTCTGTGCGCAATTTGTGATATGGCGAAATTCTAAACCTTACGAAAAAACGCAATCGCTAAATGTACCAAGCCGTCCAGCTGAGGCGCTCCCAATTGATTCTAGTTGTCGTTAATCGATTTTGGAAACGTTTCACAGCCATCCCGTGCGGCAAAAGTTGTAGGGCAAGTGAATCGAGAGAGCTAACGAATGAGCAGGTATGCTCGGTCAAAGGAGCGGCCCGAAAAACATACGAAGTGATTGTAGTCCACAGCTCCGAGCAAAGGAGTGGTAGGGGTATTGTTTTTCTTTTTAGGAATTGAGTTAAGCTTTACAGCCGGCTACAGGCCGCAGACCAATGGTCAGACAGAGAGGATGAACCAAACTCTTGAGTAGTATTTACAATGTTATTACTCAAAGTTCGAGGACAATTGGGCTAATCACTTTTGAAAAGAGCAGGATTCGAGCACAATACAACACGAAACGCAGCTACGGGGAAAACCGGATACTTTTTTTGGGCACGGACGAGAAGCATTTGTATCCGACATCGATGAATTGAAAGCAGACTACGAGAAAACTCCCTCAACTACAGACACTGCTGAAATGAACGACGAGACCTCGGGAATGCCTACGAATTGCAATTGGGAAATCGAAGTTTTATTGCGATCAGAAAGCGCAAGTCGCGCCAAAGTTCACAGTTGGTGATTTAGTTTTAGTTTCTACTGAAGAAAGAGTTTAACGCGTACTCGCCAACAACAGGGAAGCTAAATATGCCGTACGCAAGAGTGTTTTAGATTGTTGGCGAAAAAAATTGGTGATCTTTCTTATTGATTGGACTTAAAAGGAACACACTTACAACATCTTCCGGACCGTTTTCACGTGTCCCAAAACGAAAAGTACAATTCCTGAGAACCACCAGCTATTGCACAAGATGACTATTAAATAACCGGTATTACAGCTATCTTAATTATGGCTTTATTGTGTCTACGTGAAGCCATACAGGTGATGAAGTGACACGTGAGCCCCAGTACGAAACACGCAAGGACTGGTTACTCGCCTTCAGAGTAGAATATTTGGCAATTGAGGAAATAAGATCTATTTGTCAACGCCACAGATAATACTTTAGATGCCTAGTTTTCCAATCCCGGTACGGGACTAATTGCCAGCGTCACAATCATGCTGAAGGCCTAAAAGTAACGTTCAGATAGCTGTCGAGCAATGAAGCTGAGAGCTAACACATTCAATGCCCCAATTACAACACACCTCTGTTGTACGACGATGAGTTTGACGAGCGGTCAAGCATTAGATGCAGTTGTTATTTTCGACAGCATAGAGCGAAGGAAACACCTTCTCTGCATAGTTGAGATGCATCTTATTACCATCGACATAGAAACTCATAGCTCTATCAAGTCTTGACTAAAATAATGGCTGTTGGCACTGTTCGACAGTACTACCCGTATATCACAAATGCAAGCTACCGCGGGCTCTAGTATCAACTGAGGCGGGATCCCAAATAGTGTGCAAAGACGATTCGAGCAAGGTGTTAACAACAGAAGATGTTTTTCGAACCACAGTTCATAACTCTGTCGAACACTAAACTGGTCAATAAGACACATTCTGCCTCATAGCTTCTTAGTTTGGAAATTCATTTACAAAGTCTTAGTGGCTAGTTACGATGAACTTCTAATCTGTTGTTTAAGCTCTCTTTTTATCGGCCTTTGCTGTTGAGAGAGCGTGTAATGGCTCGAAGGGAAATCCCCTGAACCGTCACCTTTGGCATGACTCAGACGCCATCGTCTGAGTAAGCCACAATGCATTAGGTAAATCTTTGAATATAAATTACTGTAAGAACGACTGAATAAGTCAGTCGTTCAGCAAGAGTGTTTTCACACCATCTACCTTAGACTGTGAATGATACTTAGATGAGCTTATCGACCACTAAGTGAGACTTTACTCAATTAAGATGTTCCTATCTAAGCTAGATAGTTTGTTACTGGGTATTCGTAACAAAGTTCTTTTACACGAAACTTAACCCTTGGCGGAATCCCGCCGCGACAGAGCGGTTGTGGGCATATGATGCAGTGGTAGCATGCTCGCTTTGCATGCGAGTCGTCCTGGGTTCAATCCCCAGTGTGTCCAGGAGTTTTTGTAGGTTTTTCGGCGTCCTGTGCGCCTGTTCTAGAAGCCAGCCGGCACAGTGCTTATTTTTCCAAGAAGCCCTCGTTAGAAACCGGCTCTGCAACCCTCGGTCGGTAAACGAAACAGGCAGAAAAAGTTGCGAGGCCAGGTTTCGATCCTGGGACCTACGGGTTGCAACGCTTCTCTTCGTATGAGCCCGTCGGAGTTCCACTCTCCTACCTCGCACCTCTGCACCGGTTGTCAACGGCGTAGGCTGGTAAAGACTTTTAACGATAGATTAGAAGTTCAACGAAGCTGGTCACTAAGACCTCGTAACTGGATGTTGCGAACTAGAAGCTATGAGGAAGAGTATATTTTATTGACCAGTTCTTAGTATTCCACAGGTTATGAACTATGTTTGGAAAACCTTTTGTGTTGGTGTGACTGTCGTGATTAGATATCCTGGAAAGATAAATTAATCTAAGTTGTTTAGTGGTTCTGACAACCGGATTGCCCGCTAATCAATCTTATCCCATAGTCTCTCCCATACTAAAACGAAGTGGTCAATCCAACCGGTCTATCCTTACGAGACAGCTAGACTCAATCGCTTTCGAAAGCACATTCTCCTCTCGAAATCATTGCCAGGGTACACAGTCCAGGATTCTTCCCCTCCCGCCAGCGTATGTAGGATGGATCGCCTGTAGTTGGGTATTTTTCAAACACTCAACACCCACCTGGCTTCTAGAATAGTTTGTGCCTGATGTTCTCCGGCTAGTGCCCAATTCTTGCTACTGCAGAAAGCTAGATAGATGGAAAATTACTTAGCAGTCTTCCGAGCCAAAGCTTAGTGGGAATCGAATGTTGAGAGGACAATGCGCATCAGTGGTGTAGCGGTAACATCAATGCCTTCCAAGCATTAGCTCCGGGTTCGACTCCCGGCTGATGCAAAGCTTTCATTTTTTGCCGTTTCCTCCCCCTCCCCTTCGTCGATGTAAAGACAATCGTTGTAAGGAGTTTTAGCCTAGTCGTTTTGCAGATGCAAAAAACCTCATGAGCTTGTCTGGAGACGAGGAAATCAGTGAGAAAGCGATGCTGAACTTTACACAGAAATGGAGCTATCATAAGTTTTAAAACAAAGCCACTGAGAGGTCTCCATCCCCGAGACACTGCCGCATGTTTTCGGTGCCAAGGAAGGGCCCAGAACGGTGTAGAATGGCTGTTAACTACAAGCCTAAAAATGCAGTTTGTAACGAGCCAAGTTAGTTCTGCTAAGCTTGCGCTCGTTCCGGCAATGACATGCGCTTGCTCGACGGAAAGCAACGATTCTATTTCCGCGTGGCTGGCTCCTAGCACGCAAGACCGGCTCGATTAGTGAAACAGAATTATCTGCAATTTACGCACCATGCAGGCATTGGGCTTATTAACGACGCAAGAGGCGTTCGAAATACTAACTCGCCACAAGAATCTAGTATTCTTTTCCAACTCTCCAAAACCGTCTGCCCGTAAGAAAATTCTGCGGTGGCTCTATGAGCGAACACATTTTTGAAAATAAATACAGACGTGAAGAAGATAATACAATGGCTGATGCCTTGTCAAGAAGACCTGACCATGAAGAAACTTACGCAATAGTTTTACTTTGCAGTCTTACTGTATCAAAAAATCCGTTAGTAGGGGCAATTCAGGCAGCCTATGAAAGAGGCAAAATCATTAAACCGTATAGCAGAAATGCACAGTTAAGAAGAAAAGCCAATGTGGATTTTCGTCGAAGTTTTATACGATGAAAGAGATGCAGTTGCCGTCGGAAGGCGACTATTTTGACATGATTTCAATGAAGATCACGATGTCTCCTTGCATGGTGGACATCCAGCTCATGACAAAACGCCGACTAAAATTGCATCTAGATTCAGTTGGTCTGGAATGTCAAACGTCATAAGAAATTATGTTTCTGTGCGCAATTTGTGATATGGCGAAATTCTAAACCTTACGAAAAAACGCAATCGCTAAATGTACCAAGCCGTCCAGCTGAGGCGCTCCCAATTGATTCTAGTTGTCGTTAATCGATTTTGGAAACGTTTCACAGCCATCCCGTGCGGCAAAAGTTGTAGGGCAAGTGAATCGAGAGAGCTAACGAATGAGCAGGTATGCTCGGTCAAAGGAGCGGCCCGAAAAACATACGAAGTGATTGTAGTCCACAGCTCCGAGCAAAGGAGTGGTAGGGGTATTGTTTTTCTTTTTAGGAATTGAGTTAAGCTTTACAGCCGGCTACAGGCCGCAGACCAATGGTCAGACAGAGAGGATGAACCAAACTCTTGAGTAGTATTTACAATGTTATTACTCAAAGTTCGAGGACAATTGGGCTAATCACTTTTGAAAAGAGCAGGATTCGAGCACAATACAACACGAAACGCAGCTACGGGGAAAACCGGATACTTTTTTTGGGCACGGACGAGAAGCATTTGTATCCGACATCGATGAATTGAAAGCAGACTACGAGAAAACTCCCTCAACTACAGACACTGCTGAAATGAACGACGAGTCCTCGGGAATGCCTACGAATTGCAATTGGGAAATCGAAGTTTTATTGCGATCAGAAAGCGCAAGTCGCGCCAAAGTTCACAGTTGGTGATTTAGTTTTAGTTTCTACTGAAGAAAGAGTTTAACGCGTACTCGCCAACAACAGGGAAGCTAAATATGCCGTACGCAAGAGTGTTTTAGATTGTTGGCGAAAAAAATTGGTGATCTTTCTTATTGATTGGACTTAAAAGGAACACACTTACAACATCTTCCGGACCGTTTTCACGTGTCCCAAAACGAAAAGTACAATTCCTGAGAACCACCAGCTATTGCACAAGATGACTATTAAATAACCGGTATTACAGCTATCTTAATTATGGCTTTATTGTGTCTACGTGAAGCCATACAGGTGATGAAGTGACACGTGAGCCCCAGTACGAAACACGCAAGGACTGGTTACTCGCCTTCAGAGTAGAATATTTGGCAATTGAGGAAATAAGATCTATTTGTCAACGCCACAGATAATACTTTAGATGCCTAGTTTTCCAATCCCGGTACGGGACTAATTGCCAGCGTCACAATCATGCTGAAGGCCTAAAAGTAACGTTCAGATAGCTGTCGAGCAATGAAGCTGAGAGCTAACACATTCAATGCCCCAATTACAACACACCTCTGTTGTACGACGATGAGTTTGACGAGCGGTCAAGCATTAGATGCAGTTGTTATTTTCGACAGCATAGAGCGAAGGAAACACCTTCTCTGCATAGTTGAGATGCATCTTATTACCATCGACATAGAAACTCATAGCTCTATCAAGTCTTGACTAAAATAATGGCTGTTGGCACTGTTCGACAGTACTACCCGTATATCACAAATGCAAGCTACCGCGGGCTCTAGTATCAACTGAGGCGGGATCCCAAATAGTGTGCAAAGACGATTCGAGCAAGGTGTTAACAACAGAAGATGTTTTTCGAACCACAGTTCATAACTCTGTCGAACACTAAACTGGTCAATAAGACACATTCTGCCTCATAGCTTCTTAGTTTGGAAATTCATTTACAAAGTCTTAGTGGCTAGTTACGATGAACTTCTAATCTGTTGTTTAAGCTCTCTTTTTATCGGCCTTTGCTGTTGAGAGAGCGTGTAATGGCTCGAAGGGAAATCCCCTGAACCGTCACCTTTGGCATGACTCAGACGCCATCGTCTGAGTAAGCCACAATGCATTAGGTAAATCTTTGAATATAAATTACTGTAAGAACGACTGAATAAGTCAGTCGTTCAGCAAGAGTGTTTTCACACCATCTACCTTAGACTGTGAATGATACTTAGATGAGCTTATCGACCACTAAGTGAGACTTTACTCAATTAAGATGTTCCTATCTAAGCTAGATAGTTTGTTACTGGGTATTCGTAACAAAGTTCTTTTACACGAAACTTAACCCTTGGCGGAATCCCGCCGCGACAGAGCGGTTGTGGGCATATGATGCAGTGGTAGCATGCTCGCTTTGCATGCGAGTCGTCCTGGGTTCAATCCCCAGTGTGTCCAGGAGTTTTTGTAGGTTTTTCGGCGTCCTGTGCGCCTGTTCTAGAAGCCAGCCGGCACAGTGCTTATTTTTCCAAGAAGCCCTCGTTAGAAACCGGCTCTGCAACCCTCGGTCGGTAAACGAAACAGGCAGAAAAAGTTGCGAGGCCAGGTTTCGATCCTGGGACCTACGGGTTGCAACGCTTCTCTTCGTATGAGCCCGTCGGAGTTCCACTCTCCTACCTCGCACCTCTGCACCGGTTGTCAACGGCGTAGGCTGGTAAAGACTTTTAACGATAGATTAGAAGTTCAACGAAGCTGGTCACTAAGACCTCGTAACTGGATGTTGCGAACTAGAAGCTATGAGGAAGAGTATATTTTATTGACCAGTTCTTAGTATTCCACAGGTTATGAACTATGTTTGGAAAACCTTTTGTGTTGGTGTGACTGTCGTGATTAGATATCCTGGAAAGATAAATTAATCTAAGTTGTTTAGTGGTTCTGACAACCGGATTGCCCGCTAATCAATCTTATCCCATAGTCTCTCCCATACTAAAACGAAGTGGTCAATCCAACCGGTCTATCCTTACGAGACAGCTAGACTCAATCGCTTTCGAAAGCACATTCTCCTCTCGAAATCATTGCCAGGGTACACAGTCCAGGATTCTTCCCCTCCCGCCAGCGTATGTAGGATGGATCGCCTGTAGTTGGGTATTTTTCAAACACTCAACACCCACCTGGCTTCTAGAATAGTTTGTGCCTGATGTTCTCCGGCTAGTGCCCAATTCTTGCTACTGCAGAAAGCTAGATAGATGGAAAATTACTTAGCAGTCTTCCGAGCCAAAGCTTAGTGGGAATCGAATGTTGAGAGGACAATGCGCATCAGTGGTGTAGCGGTAACATCAATGCCTTCCAAGCATTAGCTCCGGGTTCGACTCCCGGCTGATGCAAAGCTTTCATTTTTTGCCGTTTCCTCCCCCTCCCCTTCGTCGATGTAAAGACAATCGTTGTAAGGAGTTTTAGCCTAGTCGTTTTGCAGATGCAAAAAACCTCATGAGCTTGTCTGGAGACGAGGAAATCAGTGAGAAAGCGATGCTGAACTTTACACAGAAATGGAGCTATCATAAGTTTTAAAACAAAGCCACTGAGAGGTCTCCATCCCCGAGACACTGCCGCATGTTTTCGGTGCCAAGGAAGGGCCCAGAACGGTGTAGAATGGCTGTTAACTACAAGCCTAAAAATGCAGTTTGTAACGAGCCAAGTTAGTTCTGCTAAGCTTGCGCTCGTTCCGGCAATGACATGCGCTTGCTCGACGGAAAGCAACGATTCTATTTCCGCGTGGCTGGCTCCTAGCACGCAAGACCGGCTCGATTAGTGAAACAGAATTATCTGCAATTTACGCACCATGCAGGCATTGGGCTTATTAACGACGCAAGAGGCGTTCGAAATACTAACTCGCCACAAGAATCTAGTATTCTTTTCCAACTCTCCAAAACCGTCTGCCCGTAAGAAAATTCTGCGGTGGCTCTATGAGCGAACACATTTTTGAAAATAAATACAGACGTGAAGAAGATAATACAATGGCTGATGCCTTGTCAAGAAGACCTGACCATGAAGAAACTTACGCAATAGTTTTACTTTGCAGTCTTACTGTATCAAAAAATCCGTTAGTAGGGGCAATTCAGGCAGCCTATGAAAGAGGCAAAATCATTAAACCGTATAGCAGAAATGCACAGTTAAGAAGAAAAGCCAATGTGGATTTTCGTCGAAGTTTTATACGATGAAAGAGATGCAGTTGCCGTCGGAAGGCGACTATTTTGACATGATTTCAATGAAGATCACGATGTCTCCTTGCATGGTGGACATCCAGCTCATGACAAAACGCCGACTAAAATTGCATCTAGATTCAGTTGGTCTGGAATGTCAAACGTCATAAGAAATTATGTTTCTGTGCGCAATTTGTGATATGGCGAAATTCTAAACCTTACGAAAAAACGCAATCGCTAAATGTACCAAGCCGTCCAGCTGAGGCGCTCCCAATTGATTCTAGTTGTCGTTAATCGATTTTGGAAACGTTTCACAGCCATCCCGTGCGGCAAAAGTTGTAGGGCAAGTGAATCGAGAGAGCTAACGAATGAGCAGGTATGCTCGGTCAAAGGAGCGGCCCGAAAAACATACGAAGTGATTGTAGTCCACAGCTCCGAGCAAAGGAGTGGTAGGGGTATTGTTTTTCTTTTTAGGAATTGAGTTAAGCTTTACAGCCGGCTACAGGCCGCAGACCAATGGTCAGACAGAGAGGATGAACCAAACTCTTGAGTAGTATTTACAATGTTATTACTCAAAGTTCGCGGACAATTGGGCTAATTACTTTTGAAAAGAGCAGGATTCGAGCACAATACAACACGAAACGCAGCTACGGGGAAAACCGGATACTTTTTTGGGCACGGACGAGAAGCATTTGTATCCGACATCGATGAATTGAAAGCAGACTACGAGAAAACTCCCTCAACTACAGACACTGCTGAAATGAACGACGAGACCTCGGGAATGCCTACGAATTGCAATTGGGAAATCGAAGTTTTATTGCGATCAGAAAGCGCAAGTCGCGCCAAAGTTCACAGTTGGTGATTTAGTTTTAGTTTCTACTGAAGAAAGAGTTTAACGCGTACTCGCCAACAACAGGGAAGCTAAATATGCCGTACGCAAGAGTGTTTTAGATTGTTGGCGAAAAAAATTGGTGATCTTTCTTATTGATTGGACTTAAAAGGAACACACTTACAACATCTTCCGGACCGTTTTCACGTGTCCCAAAACGAAAAGTACAATTCCTGAGAACCACCAGCTATTGCACAAGATGACTATTAAATAACCGGTATTACAGCTATCTTAATTATGGCTTTATTGTGTCTACGTGAAGCCATACAGGTGATGAAGTGACACGTGAGCCCCAGTACGAAACACGCAAGGACTGGTTACTCGCCTTCAGAGTAGAATATTTGGCAATTGAGGAAATAAGATCTATTTGTCAACGCCACAGATAATACTTTAGATGCCTAGTTTTCCAATCCCGGTACGGGACTAATTGCCAGCGTCACAATCATGCTGAAGGCCTAAAAGTAACGTTCAGATAGCTGTCGAGCAATGAAGCTGAGAGCTAACACATTCAATGCCCCAATTACAACACACCTCTGTTGTACGACGATGAGTTTGACGAGCGGTCAAGCATTAGATGCAGTTGTTATTTTCGACAGCATAGAGCGAAGGAAACACCTTCTCTGCATAGTTGAGATGCATCTTATTACCATCGACATAGAAACTCATAGCTCTATCAAGTCTTGACTAAAATAATGGCTGTTGGCACTGTTCGACAGTACTACCCGTATATCACAAATGCAAGCTACCGCGGGCTCTAGTATCAACTGAGGCGGGATCCCAAATAGTGTGCAAAGACGATTCGAGCAAGGTGTTAACAACAGAAGATGTTTTTCGAACCACAGTTCATAACTCTGTCGAACACTAAACTGGTCAATAAGACACATTCTGCCTCATAGCTTCTTAGTTTGGAAATTCATTTACAAAGTCTTAGTGGCTAGTTACGATGAACTTCTAATCTGTTGTTTAAGCTCTCTTTTTATCGGCCTTTGCTGTTGAGAGAGCGTGTAATGGCTCGAAGGGAAATCCCCTGAACCGTCACCTTTGGCATGACTCAGACGCCATCGTCTGAGTAAGCCACAATGCATTAGGTAAATCTTTGAATATAAATTACTGTAAGAACGACTGAATAAGTCAGTCGTTCAGCAAGAGTGTTTTCACACCATCTACCTTAGACTGTGAATGATACTTAGATGAGCTTATCGACCACTAAGTGAGACTTTACTCAATTAAGATGTTCCTATCTAAGCTAGATAGTTTGTTACTGGGTATTCGTAACAAAGTTCTTTTACACGAAACTTAACCCTTGGCGGAATCCCGCCGCGACAGAGCGGTTGTGGGCATATGATGCAGTGGTAGCATGCTCGCTTTGCATGCGAGTCGTCCTGGGTTCAATCCCCAGTGTGTCCAGGAGTTTTTGTAGGTTTTTCGGCGTCCTGTGCGCCTGTTCTAGAAGCCAGCCGGCACAGTGCTTATTTTTCCAAGAAGCCCTCGTTAGAAACCGGCTCTGCAACCCTCGGTCGGTAAACGAAACAGGCAGAAAAAGTTGCGAGGCCAGGTTTCGATCCTGGGACCTACGGGTTGCAACGCTTCTCTTCGTATGAGCCCGTCGGAGTTCCACTCTCCTACCTCGCACCTCTGCACCGGTTGTCAACGGCGTAGGCTGGTAAAGACTTTTAACGATAGATTAGAAGTTCAACGAAGCTGGTCACTAAGACCTCGTAACTGGATGTTGCGAACTAGAAGCTATGAGGAAGAGTATATTTTATTGACCAGTTCTTAGTATTCCACAGGTTATGAACTATGTTTGGAAAACCTTTTGTGTTGGTGTGACTGTCGTGATTAGATATCCTGGAAAGATAAATTAATCTAAGTTGTTTAGTGGTTCTGACAACCGGATTGCCCGCTAATCAATCTTATCCCATAGTCTCTCCCATACTAAAACGAAGTGGTCAATCCAACCGGTCTATCCTTACGAGACAGCTAGACTCAATCGCTTTCGAAAGCACATTCTCCTCTCGAAATCATTGCCAGGGTACACAGTCCAGGATTCTTCCCCTCCCGCCAGCGTATGTAGGATGGATCGCCTGTAGTTGGGTATTTTTCAAACACTCAACACCCACCTGGCTTCTAGAATAGTTTGTGCCTGATGTTCTCCGGCTAGTGCCCAATTCTTGCTACTGCAGAAAGCTAGATAGATGGAAAATTACTTAGCAGTCTTCCGAGCCAAAGCTTAGTGGGAATCGAATGTTGAGAGGACAATGCGCATCAGTGGTGTAGCGGTAACATCAATGCCTTCCAAGCATTAGCTCCGGGTTCGACTCCCGGCTGATGCAAAGCTTTCATTTTTTGCCGTTTCCTCCCCCTCCCCTTCGTCGATGTAAAGACAATCGTTGTAAGGAGTTTTAGCCTAGTCGTTTTGCAGATGCAAAAAACCTCATGAGCTTGTCTGGAGACGAGGAAATCAGTGAGAAAGCGATGCTGAACTTTACACAGAAATGGAGCTATCATAAGTTTTAAAACAAAGCCACTGAGAGGTCTCCATCCCCGAGACACTGCCGCATGTTTTCGGTGCCAAGGAAGGGCCCAGAACGGTGTAGAATGGCTGTTAACTACAAGCCTAAAAATGCAGTTTGTAACGAGCCAAGTTAGTTCTGCTAAGCTTGCGCTCGTTCCGGCAATGACATGCGCTTGCTCGACGGAAAGCAACGATTCTATTTCCGCGTGGCTGGCTCCTAGCACGCAAGACCGGCTCGATTAGTGAAACAGAATTATCTGCAATTTACGCACCATGCAGGCATTGGGCTTATTAACGACGCAAGAGGCGTTCGAAATACTAACTCGCCACAAGAATCTAGTATTCTTTTCCAACTCTCCAAAACCGTCTGCCCGTAAGAAAATTCTGCGGTGGCTCTATGAGCGAACACATTTTTGAAAATAAATACAGACGTTGTAAGGTTGAGCGAAGAATGTTCTGTAAAATAAGTGATGGTTATTTGGGACTAAGACTAAGGTATTTATATCGAAGAAACGGGTCTTAGTCATAATGGTATGACTAAGCGTGGCTTGGATATAACAGTCACGTAGAGGGAAATGACGCGACTGCAATTGTTGTCACGCGAACCTCGTACGATGCCTGTGGCGACCACAATCGCTGTTTGAAGTTGGCGATCGTATTTAATCGCCTTTGCGCCGCTAGAGGGCATAAGCTTTACAATTGTATAATTGGTTTATGTTGAATAACCAATTATGTTGAATAATCAAAGGATGTTAAATTGAAGACGTAGAAAAGAAAGCCACTAGAAAATTGCATCAAATGAGCGTGAAGCTCATTTGTAAATTTCAACCTTATTAAATCCGCCACATCGAGGATTTGTTGGAATTTTCCTTGTGGCCTTGACATTTAGTAGGACATGAGACTACCTACTTCAGAGGCCCTGAAACCGACCTCTATTCCCAGAGGTTAACTTGGCAATAATTCTGGGTTCACAGCCACTATAAGTGCAATAGTGGACAGAATTATTGCTATAAAAAAGCTAGAAAAATACAAATAAAATCATCAATTAATTCTCCTACCAATTTAAGTAGCTAATTGTTATAAAGTGTGGCTTGGAAGTGCAGTCACATAGTCCGTAATCAGGCGACTGCCGATAAAGTCACGCGATCCTAGTATGACCTTCGTAGCGGCCACAATTGCTCTCCGAAGTTTGGGGAGTACTTAAGTCGGCTTTGTCAACTCGTTATTGGCTGTATCGGCTCTGACGTCACACTTTCCTCGCTTTTAAGAATAGGGTAATACACATAACGTGTAAAAAACCGGTTTTGTGGGGTGTTGTAACGGAACTCCAAAAATATATTTAAGAAAAAGCTTCATTAATTATTAATAATTACGAAACTATTTATACCTTGTAGAATAGGGTATTCTAGAAGGTGTTGGAAAGTTTCAGCTTACGTAAGCAAAGCGTTATTGCAGGAAAAATAGTTTTTCCTGTTTTTGCTTTGTAAGCTGAACTCAGACAAGGCGATTTACCTAGACAGTTCCATGTCCTAGGAATAAGAAAATCGCTTTGTCCTAGTGGTTTCATTGGGGTTGTTGTTCCCAATGTGTTCGTCGTTCGAATCTCGGTTCGACCAATTCGCACAGAACAACACAATGTAAAGTAGCTCGTTACAGGTGTTGGGAGAGTTAGGTCAGAAATTGCGTTGAAGTTTGAATAGTGAGCTGAGGCAGTAAACTTAGCGTATTCAGGTTGCACTCGTTAAGACGAAGGTTTTTATGCCCTGCTCCTTAGGTTTTTAGGTGTTGAACTAATACCTTGGGGTAGGGCATTAGGTTAAATGGGACCGGTTTTCGTGACTGTTGGTGCAAAAAGGTATAAAAGGCTGGAATTGGCTTCAATAACCAACCATACCGTTATTTTGATGTCGTTTCGAGACCTTCAAATTTGTTGGAAACATTAATTTCCGATTGTTGCCTTGATTTTTTCTTTTCTTTATTATTTCTATCATCATTTTTTCGGTTGTCGGCTAATTGAGTGTGGGAAAACCTTAAAGAAGTATAAATAGCTCATTATCTGTAATAAAGTTCTACCTTCGTTCTTTTTAAGTTTCGCTTCTTTTGTTAAGGTTTTTTGTGGACGTAGTCCCCGCGTCGGTCGGTGCGGGGTACGGAGAATGAGCGAGCCCTTGCGTATGATGGAAACTGATGCAGGGGGAAGGGGTCCGAGGGAAGCCTTGCACGTGGGTGATTCCAGTGCGGGGTAAAAAGGGTCCGAGGGAAAGGGTCTGCGGGAAATCAGGGTCCTGGGGGATTAACCTTCTAGCTCGAGCGTCGATCAATGACGCAGATCCACCCGGATCTTCCAAAGGTAAGTGTCTTCCGTGAGATTCGAACTAGTGACTGACAGTAGACAGATTTCCGACTTGAGGACTTAGTCTTTTCCGATGCTCTTAGGAAAAAAGGAGGAACCCCAGCTTCGAACCGGATACCAGCCGCGACTGTTGGACTTAGTCGTTTGGGATTGCTTCAGGAAAGGTAAGAGACTTTGGATTCGAACTGGGAACTAACTGTGAAGATGACCTTCAGGACTTTCTCTTTCGGGGGGGTTTGGAAAAAGTAAGTCCATCAGGATTCGAACTAACCACAGCTTCTAATCACTCCCCCTTTTTTTTGTGTAAGTCCTGGATGTTGAGGTTAACATGACTAAGCTAGGACTTGCTCCTTTAGGGTTTATGAAGGATAGGATAGTACCGGAATAACTAATTGTTGTTTAGATTTCCAGTAATCGCGTGTTGCCATGGTGTCGAGATCGGTTTCGGGTTCCCATGAGTTGTCCTCCATTGGACGATTCTTCCAACTAACGAGATAGTGGCTGTAAAGCTTATGCCCTCTAGCGGCGCAAAGGCGATTAAATACGATCGCCAACTTCAAACAGCGATTGTGGTCGCCACAGGCATCGTACGAGGTTCGCGTGACATCAATTGCAGTCGCGTCATTCCCCGCTACGTGACTGTTATATCCAAGCCACGCTTAGTCATACCATTATGACAAAGACCCGTTTCTTCGATATAAATACCTTAGTCTTAGTCCCAAATAACCATCACTTATTTTACAGAACATTCTTCGCTCAACCTTACAGTATGGAATACAAGAAGCAACTGGAGCTGGCACTCGCGGAAGTCCAGCGTTTGCGAGCTCAGCTCGAGGACCAACAAGTGGAAGCTCGCCAGGCGAGCAACGAGGAACGATTCCAGGTGCTCTATGAGGAAGTTTTACGCCTGAAGACGCAAGCGGAGTCCAAGGAACACGGGACTCTTAAGATTCGACAGGCGCAGCCGTCGAAGTTCTCCGGTGATGAGGATGAAGTGGAACATTTCATCCACTCGTGCAGATTGAGCTTCAAGGTCGAGGGCGACAAGCTCTCTGAGGAAAAGAAGGTTCTTTTCGCGACGTCTTACTTGGATGGAAGAGCCAAAACTTGGTTCATGTCGCTCCTCAATGAGGACAGTTCTCTTCCTGTGAGCATGAGCACATTCACTGGCTTCGCAGAACAGCTGCGACTCGCCTTCGTCAACGTGGATGTGGAAGTCAAGGCCGCAGACGAACTCAGTGCTCTCAAACAAACCGGAGAAGTCAAGGATTATATTGTGAAGTTTAGGAATCTGGCTACGAAAGTGGGGTGGAACGACGAGGCCCTTTCCTCTCGTTTCTTAAACGGACTCAAGGCAGAATTCTTTAATCAAATTGTTTTAATGGGCAGGAAGAAGGATCTTCAAGGTCTGATACTACAGGCTATTGAGGTAGATCGTCGCTTCAACAGCACGAAATCGCTACCTCACGCGACCGCCGCTCCCATGCCCCGTCCGATGCCCCAGGACAACACTCGCACGCCGTCTCTACCAGCTCAAGGCGACCCTATGGAAATTGACGCTATGAGAGGTGAGCCTAGACCGAGACCGAGGTTACCGCGCTGGAACCTACGAGGAATTTGCTTTGCTTGCGGCCAACGGGGACACTACGCACGCGAATGCCCCTTCAACTCGCGCACCGCCAAACCTACTGGAAGAATCAACCTCTTGGATGGAAACTCTCATCAGGATACTATTAGGATCTGCTCTACATGCCGGGCTCAAGGACACTGGTACACTGACTGTCCACTGTTGGAAGACTCCCCGAACCCTTCAACCACCACGAGCGAGGGAAAAGGCCAGGCCTAGGGTTGGATGGAAGCACCACCCTATGTAAGGCCGCATAGTGTAGTTTGCTTTAAACTCGCTATGTTCCCTTGCGAACGCTAGCGCGCTGCGCTATCCAGGAGAGGCCGCTTAGCCAACTCTAAGGAGTTGCGCTACAGAGCCTTGCGCGCGCCAGCGCGCTGCCGTATTCAACTAGGGCTACGCAGCTAGCTCCACCGAGCTACGCTGCAGTGTCTAGGGAGTGCCACCGCACTTCCCTAAAGGAGTAGGCCACACAGCCAGCTCTACTGAGCTACGCTACAGGGCCTAGGGAGTGCTAACGCACTCCCCTAAATGTAACGAAGGCTTTCCTCCTACGAGGAAAGCAGGCAACATGGGGACCTGAACTCAGGTCCCTCTCGTCAACTCCCACACCGCTTCCACTACACCACGGAATTTTGGATTACAATCCTATTCTACTGGAGCTTGCTGAACGGCGACTTGCGACCGCAATGTCGCTAAACTACGACTTAGGTAGTAATCCAATTCGACACCACAAACAGAGGAATTATACAACCCTAACCTTCGTGACTAGGGCACCACAAAAACACTATAAATAGCCACATTTATTAATAATAATCCAGACTTTTCTCCTACTTCTCGTGCCTTAGTTATAACAATAGTCCCTCCGGCAGTTTCAACACCGCCGCAGGTCAACTGCCAGTTGGACGGACACAGCTGCCGCGTCCTCCTCGATACAGGCTGCGCAACGTACGTGTTGTCGCGCAGCTTCGCCAGGCGCTGTGGACTTACACTCGTTCCAACGAGACGCCAGCAAGTCCACCTAGCAGCGAAAACGAAGGAGAGGGTCGTTATCACCGAACAGACCCTCCCGGTAACAATTCGGATCGGTGACGAAGAAACAACTCAATGCTTCTTCGTCCTCGATCAGGACTCGGGCTACGACGCCATTCTGGGAGTCCCCTTCTGGAACGAGTTGAACGTCCAGATAGAGGGCTCACAGGCCCGAGTCGGAAGAGCATGGGTTCCCCTTGTGGAACCCAGCAAGCAGAAGTTAGCGGCGGCGCCAGTTGAAATCCTCAGCCTGTCAAACCGGGCGATGAAGAAACAACTGGCCCGCCAGGACGAGGTCGAAGAGTTGGTACTCTTCGTCGTCAATGTTGCTGAGGATGGCTCCGTCTCCTTGGAGTCCCTCAGCAATAATAATTGTAAGCATTAAGGTTCATTTAGGCGAAAGCCTAAATCTGGGCGTTCACCACCAAGCAAAAGGCCGCCCAAACGAACTGCAACGAGTTGCAGTAAGGCCTTCAGAACGCCCAAAACACGCGCGCGTTAATTCATTAACGCGCGCCGCGACGCGACGCGTTTGTTTACATTTACGTGTCGCGCCAGAATGTGATAAATAGCTAGATTTCATAGGAAATAAACTAAACTTATTCTGACCTACGGACTGAGTCTTACATCTAAGATAGATAGTTTGTCACTGGGTATTCGTAATAAAGTTCTTTTACACGAAACTAAACCCTTCACGGAATCCCGCCGTGACTCGAATTGTCAAGGCCACAAGGAAAATTCTAACAAATCCTCGATGTGGCGGATTTAATAAGGTTGAAATTTACAAATGAGCTTCACGCTCATTTGATGCAATTTTCTAGTGGCTTTCGTTTCTACGTCTTCAATTTAACATCCTTTGATTATTCAAGATAATTGGTTATTCAACATAAACCAATTATACAATACTCTTAAAATTATTAAAATAAATACTGAAACAGCGAACGCCTGAAGACCAGTCGTTCACTGCTAAGTACTTTGTACCATTTACTTTGTGCATCTACTTTAGTATTGTAAACACTTTTTTCGGTTAAATAAACTCTATTCAATTATTCTGAAGCGGTTGTCCAATGTGAATAGTTTGTCGCTTAAAGTCGCTATAAAGTTCTTAACTAGAAGCTAAACTTTATTTCGGTTCCTGGCGTGACAGGAATATGTCAGAACCAATACACAACTTCCATTATTTTATCTCTACAGGATATCTAATCACGACAGTCACAACAACACAAAAGGATTTTCCAAACACAATTCATAACTTGTCGAATACTAAACTGGTCAATAAGATACCTCCTTCCTCATAGTCTCAAATCCCATTATCCATATAAGAAGTCTTAGCGACCAGTTACGTTGAACTTCTAATCTATCGTTAAAAACTCTTTATCGGCCTACGCCGTTGACAGTATTCGACCTATCCGAGGTTAGAAGAATCAACAAGTCTTTGAGGAACAGTTTATTCAATAGAACATTTCTTAATTATACATTGACATTCACCTATATCGCTCTCTCCAACAATGTCGCAAATGGAATCGACTCCCG
The DNA here is from genome assembly GCA_032882995.1 of Schizosaccharomyces versatilis (nom. inval.). Classification (NCBI taxonomy): domain Eukaryota; kingdom Fungi; phylum Ascomycota; class Schizosaccharomycetes; order Schizosaccharomycetales; family Schizosaccharomycetaceae; genus Schizosaccharomyces; species Schizosaccharomyces versatilis (nom. inval.). The sequence goes on along the minus strand of CP130699.1, from coordinate 981,258 downwards.
CTGGCGCACCCCTTACACGTGAGGATGTTCTCGCTATAGTCGCACAATTACTGAAAGGACAAAACCAAGAAACGCAACAATCGGCTACAGGAAATTCAGACGTGCAACGGAAAATCGAAGCACAATCATCTTCAATTGTTCTCCCAGACAGCCTAATCCAAATTGAGGAAGGTCTGATCTACGAAGAAGGAACGGATCCAAGCGCATACCTTCAAAAGGTATCCGATTATTTTAGACGACATTATAGCGACGCGACAAATAAAGTTAAACTAAGAAAATTAAGTCAATTCTTGCCAGACAAGTTTATCAAGAGAATTGAAGGGAAAGAAGATCAATTCGACACTTGGGAAGAAGCTGCAATAGCCGCTCTTCAACCCGAAATTAACCAACGAAAGAGAAATATGCTCCGAGAGATTGGACGGCTTCGCGACGAAAACTCCTACATCGCCTTTAGTCGCGAATTCATAAAATATTGTCGCATGCCGCGCACTACAATGTGGGACACAGTAGTTGCTGGTCTACTCGCTGGAGTTGACAGAAGAACGCGTCAATTCTATTTGAAAGAGCACCTAGAAGAATCAAATCTATCAGATATAGATAGTATAATTGCTTTCCTTGAAGATTTTGAACAGAAAGAAGGAAGAAGACACGCTGTTGCACACTCAACACACAATTTCCAACGTCGCAGAGAATTCAAACCATACAATGCTTACAGACCAAAAAGATTTACAATGGATGAACGTGATAATCGTTACAGGAAACCCTTTAGACCACACAAGTTTCAGCACAGGCATTCATTCAATAATAATTACAACCAATCGCACCGAAACAATACAAAAGTTGACAATCAGAGACCCCAAGAATGACTCAATGGCCTCATCAATTCGCTGATCATCGAGGATCAATGTGACAATGGAACTAAAGGAGTCTATCTAAAAATATACATACGAGAAATTGATGATTATCAGGAAGTATTTGTTGACGGAGGCGCATCAAAAAGCTTTGTGTCTATGGAATTTATCGAAAAGCATCAACTCCCGTATATGCTACTTGAAGAATCGGAAACCGTGATCGCAGCAGGCGGAAATCACTTAGAAGTTTTGGGAATTATCGAGCTCAGTGTCAGCTTAGATAAACAAATTATAACAGCAGAATTCAGAATTATTGATAACATAGAAGCCCAAATTATTGTCGGGCACGATATACTCAAAAGAGGTTACATTGTGAATCACAAAACGAACGAAGTCATCGAAGCAATGCAGATTGAAGCACCCGAAGACAGTGATACAGAAACTACAGAAAGAATTTACACAATGGAACTTATTCCATCGGAATATAGCGATTCAGAAAATGAAGATATCGAAACACCGAAAACAAAGAAAATAACAATACCAGAAACATATCAAAATTTACAAATTATAAGAAGTGCACCCAAGATATATTTAAATGAACACTCTGTTCTTGATCTCTGTTTGGATTTAATCAACGAAAGAGCACATTGGCAAGCACCCTTAATTCCGTTATCGTACGAAAAGGAACAATTTGCGAACAAAAAGATTGAAGAAATGCTTGAAAAAGGATTCATAGAAGCATCGACATCGCCACGATTCTGCAACATGTTCTTAGTACCGAAGAAAGGCACCGAGAAATATCGCATGGTGATCAATTATAAACCTTTGAACGCATTAACACAGAATTTCAACTATCCAATGCCTTCATACAAAGAAATTGTTACACAACTAACCGGACAGCACATATTTACAAGATTAGATTTAAAGAATGCTTACCATTTATTGAGAATACGAAAAGGTGACGAACCGAAAACAGCATTTATATCGAAAAGAGGATTATATCAATTCAGAGTTGTACCATTCGGACTCAAGAATGCACCTTCATATTTCACGCGATTTATTACAACAATTCTACGAGAATTTTTATACCGATGCTGCATAGTATACATGGACGATATATTGATATATTCAACGAATGAAGAACAGCACGAACGAGAAGTGAAAGCCGTGTTAGAAAAGCTACAGAGCGCACGATTAATTTTAAGCGTCGAGAAATGCGAATTCAGCGTGCGAGAATTAAAGTTCATTGGCATTATATTTTCTAAAAACGAAGTGAAGCCAGATAAAGAACGAATAACAGCGATTCAAGAATGGCCACGACCGAAGAATTTGAGACAACTTCGAAGTTTTATCGGCTACGTTAATTATGTGCGCGAATTTATTCCTAAGATTTCAGAAAAAGCGCGACCACTATACGAATTAACAGAAAAGAACCGAAAATACGAGTGGAAAACTGAACACGAGCGCGCATTTAACGATATTAAGAACGCTGCAAACAATGCACAATTCCTACATTATTTTATTCCTGGCGCAGAAACGCGATTAGAAACCGACGCATCGAACTACGCAATTGGCGCAATGCTTTCGCAAAAAGTTAATGAACAATTCAGGCCCATTGCCTTTTATTCACATTTATTGAACGCGACACAAAGAAATTGGTCGACAAGTGAAAAAGAATTATACGCGATATACGCTTCATGCAAACACTGGGAATATTATCTTGAAGGAACTTCAAGACCGTTTGAATTACTAACTGATCACCAGAGTTTAATATCATTTTTCAATTCACCCAAGCATACATTACGAAAGAAAGTTCTACGCTGGATATACGAGTTAAGCGAATATAATTTTGAAATCAAATATCGAAAAGGTTCAGAAAACACAATTGCAGACGCATTATCAAGACGTCCAGACTATGAATCGAACGCAATTACTTCTATGTTATACAGCTTGAGCATACAGAAAGATATATTGAAAGACGCGATTAAGAAAGCATACGAAAATGATGCAACATATAAACTATTGATTGAAAACGAAGAAAAACGAGAACGAGAAAACGTCGAACTGCGAAACAATTTATTATATAACGAAAATGGAATTATTATCGTGCCGAGCAAAGGCGAACATATCGAATTGATATTGAAAGAATACCATGATGACTCAGTGAACGGCGGTCATCAAGGCAGAGATCGCACAATGGCGAAAATTAAAACGAGATTCTTTTGGTATGGAATGACCAATGACATACGGAGATATATAGGCACATGCCATGTTTGCCAAGTTACAAAAAAACGAAATCATAAGCCGTACGGACCATTACAACCATTAGAAATTCCAGAAAGACCCGCAGAAGCATTAGGAATCGACTTTATTACTGACCTACCTGAAAGCAATGGTTACGATTCTATACTTACAGTTGTTGACAGATTTTCCAAAAGCGCAAAGTTTATTCCATGCAAGAAAACTTGCACAGCAGAAGAATTGAAACAATTGATGAACGAAAATGTATTTTGGGCACAAGGAAAACCAAAGGAAATATTAAGTGATTGTGGCCCACAATTAAAAGCAAAAGATTGGCAAGAGTACTGTGGATCACTAGGAATTGAGTTAAAATACACATCAGGATACAGACCCCAAACCAACGGACAAACCGAAAGACTGAATCAGACACTCGAAAAATACTTACGCGCATATTGCTCAAAAGCAGAAAATCAATGGGCAAACTACATCAAACGAGCAGAATTCAATCATAATACGACACCAAATACAGCTACAGGAAAAACCCCATTCTATATTGAACATGGCAGAGAAGCAATCGTTTCTGACATTGACGAATTGCGAACGGAATATTAAAGAACCCCTGCAATTACAAACCTAGCACAAATAAATGAAGAGATACGCGAATGTTTAAAAGAAGCTAACAGACAGACAAAGTTTTACTACGATCGGAAAGTCTCAAAGATTCCGAAACTGAAAGTAGGAGACATGGTACTGCTTAAAAAAGGTTTCAATGCATATTGGCCTACAACAGGAAAATTAGATGAACCATTTGCTGGACCATTCAAAGTTATTGAGAAGATTGGAGACTTAGCATACAAATTGGATCTTGGCGACACAAACAGAAAAGGAATACCGGATCGATTTCACATCTCCCAATTGGAACCTGTAATGGAACTCCAAAAATATATTTAAGAAAAAAGCTTGATTAATTAATAACAATTATGAAACTATTTATACCTTGTAGAATAGGGTATTCTAGAAGGTGTTGGAAAGTTTCAGCTTACGTAAGCAAAGCGTTATTGCAGGAAAAATAGTTTTTCCTGTTTTTGCTTTGTAAGCTGAACTCAGACAAGGCGATTTACCTAGACAGTTCCATGTCCTAGGAATAAGAAAATCGCTTTGTCCTAGTGGTTTCATTGGGGGTGTTGTTCCCAATGTGTTCGTCGTTCGAATCTCGGTTCGACCAACTCGCATAGAACAACACAATGTAACGTAGCTCGTTACAGAACCATACAAAGTCAGACAATCATTCATGGATGTAAAAGACGATTACCAAATTGCAAGCATAACTACAATATTGGATCACAGAATAAAAGATAAAGAGCTATGGTTATATTGCGTCTACACTAAGCCTTACAACGATGAATCCACGGGCGAACCACAATACGAAACACACAAAAATTGGCTACTAGCTCAACGAGTCAAACGAGTTGCTCAGGAGGAATTACAATTATATTGCAGAAGACACAAAATTTCAAAGGAAAGGTATCCCCACTACGAGAATCCTAGAAGCGCTAGAAAACGTGCCACAAAGAGAATTCATGGACACGTTCCCTTGCGCGCGAAGATTCCGAAGAAATCTTGAAAGGGGACTGTCAGAACCAATACACAACTTCCATTATTTTATCTCTACAGGATATCTAATCACGACAGTCACAACAACACAAAAGGATTTTCCAAACACAATTCATAACTTGTCGAATACTAAACTGGTCAATAAGATACCTCCTTCCTCATAGTCTCAAATCCCATTATCCATATAAGAAGTCTTAGCGACCAGTTACGTTGAACTTCTAATCTATCGTTAAAAACTCTTTATCGGCCTACGCCGTTGACAGTATTCGACCTATCCGAGGTTAGAAGAATCAACAAGTCTTTGAGGAACAGTTTATTCAATAGAACATTTCTTAATTATACATTGACATTCACCTATATCGCTCTCTCCAACAATGTCGCAAATGGAATCGACTCCCGCTGGCGCACCCCTTACACGTGAGGATGTTCTCGCTATAGTCGCACAATTACTGAAAGGACAAAACCAAGAAACGCAACAATCGGCTACAGGAAATTCAGACGTGCAACGGAAAATCGAAGCACAATCATCTTCAATTGTTCTCCCAGACAGCCTAATCCAAATTGAGGAAGGTCTGATCTACGAAGAAGGAACGGATCCAAGCGCATACCTTCAAAAGGTATCCGATTATTTTAGACGACATTATAGCGACGCGACAAATAAAGTTAAACTAAGAAAATTAAGTCAATTCTTGCCAGACAAGTTTATCAAGAGAATTGAAGGGAAAGAAGATCAATTCGACACTTGGGAAGAAGCTGCAATAGCCGCTCTTCAACCCGAAATTAACCAACGAAAGAGAAATATGCTCCGAGAGATTGGACGGCTTCGCGACGAAAACTCCTACATCGCCTTTAGTCGCGAATTCATAAAATATTGTCGCATGCCGCGCACTACAATGTGGGACACAGTAGTTGCTGGTCTACTCGCTGGAGTTGACAGAAGAACGCGTCAATTCTATTTGAAAGAGCACCTAGAAGAATCAAATCTATCAGATATAGATAGTATAATTGCTTTCCTTGAAGATTTTGAACAGAAAGAAGGAAGAAGACACGCTGTTGCACACTCAACACACAATTTCCAACGTCGCAGAGAATTCAAACCATACAATGCTTACAGACCAAAAAGATTTACAATGGATGAACGTGATAATCGTTACAGGAAACCCTTTAGACCACACAAGTTTCAGCACAGGCATTCATTCAATAATAATTACAACCAATCGCACCGAAACAATACAAAAGTTGACAATCAGAGACCCCAAGAATGACTCAATGGCCTCATCAATTCGCTGATCATCGAGGATCAATGTGACAATGGAACTAAAGGAGTCTATCTAAAAATATACATACGAGAAATTGATGATTATCAGGAAGTATTTGTTGACGGAGGCGCATCAAAAAGCTTTGTGTCTATGGAATTTATCGAAAAGCATCAACTCCCGTATATGCTACTTGAAGAATCGGAAACCGTGATCGCAGCAGGCGGAAATCACTTAGAAGTTTTGGGAATTATCGAGCTCAGTGTCAGCTTAGATAAACAAATTATAACAGCAGAATTCAGAATTATTGATAACATAGAAGCCCAAATTATTGTCGGGCACGATATACTCAAAAGAGGTTACATTGTGAATCACAAAACGAACGAAGTCATCGAAGCAATGCAGATTGAAGCACCCGAAGACAGTGATACAGAAACTACAGAAAGAATTTACACAATGGAACTTATTCCATCGGAATATAGCGATTCAGAAAATGAAGATATCGAAACACCGAAAACAAAGAAAATAACAATACCAGAAACATATCAAAATTTACAAATTATAAGAAGTGCACCCAAGATATATTTAAATGAACACTCTGTTCTTGATCTCTGTTTGGATTTAATCAACGAAAGAGCACATTGGCAAGCACCCTTAATTCCGTTATCGTACGAAAAGGAACAATTTGCGAACAAAAAGATTGAAGAAATGCTTGAAAAAGGATTCATAGAAGCATCGACATCGCCACGATTCTGCAACATGTTCTTAGTACCGAAGAAAGGCACCGAGAAATATCGCATGGTGATCAATTATAAACCTTTGAACGCATTAACACAGAATTTCAACTATCCAATGCCTTCATACAAAGAAATTGTTACACAACTAACCGGACAGCACATATTTACAAGATTAGATTTAAAGAATGCTTACCATTTATTGAGAATACGAAAAGGTGACGAACCGAAAACAGCATTTATATCGAAAAGAGGATTATATCAATTCAGAGTTGTACCATTCGGACTCAAGAATGCACCTTCATATTTCACGCGATTTATTACAACAATTCTACGAGAATTTTTATACCGATGCTGCATAGTATACATGGACGATATATTGATATATTCAACGAATGAAGAACAGCACGAACGAGAAGTGAAAGCCGTGTTAGAAAAGCTACAGAGCGCACGATTAATTTTAAGCGTCGAGAAATGCGAATTCAGCGTGCGAGAATTAAAGTTCATTGGCATTATATTTTCTAAAAACGAAGTGAAGCCAGATAAAGAACGAATAACAGCGATTCAAGAATGGCCACGACCGAAGAATTTGAGACAACTTCGAAGTTTTATCGGCTACGTTAATTATGTGCGCGAATTTATTCCTAAGATTTCAGAAAAAGCGCGACCACTATACGAATTAACAGAAAAGAACCGAAAATACGAGTGGAAAACTGAACACGAGCGCGCATTTAACGATATTAAGAACGCTGCAAACAATGCACAATTCCTACATTATTTTATTCCTGGCGCAGAAACGCGATTAGAAACCGACGCATCGAACTACGCAATTGGCGCAATGCTTTCGCAAAAAGTTAATGAACAATTCAGGCCCATTGCCTTTTATTCACATTTATTGAACGCGACACAAAGAAATTGGTCGACAAGTGAAAAAGAATTATACGCGATATACGCTTCATGCAAACACTGGGAATATTATCTTGAAGGAACTTCAAGACCGTTTGAATTACTAACTGATCACCAGAGTTTAATATCATTTTTCAATTCACCCAAGCATACATTACGAAAGAAAGTTCTACGCTGGATATACGAGTTAAGCGAATATAATTTTGAAATCAAATATCGAAAAGGTTCAGAAAACACAATTGCAGACGCATTATCAAGACGTCCAGACTATGAATCGAACGCAATTACTTCTATGTTATACAGCTTGAGCATACAGAAAGATATATTGAAAGACGCGATTAAGAAAGCATACGAAAATGATGCAACATATAAACTATTGATTGAAAACGAAGAAAAACGAGAACGAGAAAACGTCGAACTGCGAAACAATTTATTATATAACGAAAATGGAATTATTATCGTGCCGAGCAAAGGCGAACATATCGAATTGATATTGAAAGAATACCATGATGACTCAGTGAACGGCGGTCATCAAGGCAGAGATCGCACAATGGCGAAAATTAAAACGAGATTCTTTTGGTATGGAATGACCAATGACATACGGAGATATATAGGCACATGCCATGTTTGCCAAGTTACAAAAAAACGAAATCATAAGCCGTACGGACCATTACAACCATTAGAAATTCCAGAAAGACCCGCAGAAGCATTAGGAATCGACTTTATTACTGACCTACCTGAAAGCAATGGTTACGATTCTATACTTACAGTTGTTGACAGATTTTCCAAAAGCGCAAAGTTTATTCCATGCAAGAAAACTTGCACAGCAGAAGAATTGAAACAATTGATGAACGAAAATGTATTTTGGGCACAAGGAAAACCAAAGGAAATATTAAGTGATTGTGGCCCACAATTAAAAGCAAAAGATTGGCAAGAGTACTGTGGATCACTAGGAATTGAGTTAAAATACACATCAGGATACAGACCCCAAACCAACGGACAAACCGAAAGACTGAATCAGACACTCGAAAAATACTTACGCGCATATTGCTCAAAAGCAGAAAATCAATGGGCAAACTACATCAAACGAGCAGAATTCAATCATAATACGACACCAAATACAGCTACAGGAAAAACCCCATTCTATATTGAACATGGCAGAGAAGCAATCGTTTCTGACATTGACGAATTGCGAACGGAATATTAAAGAACCCCTGCAATTACAAACCTAGCACAAATAAATGAAGAGATACGCGAATGTTTAAAAGAAGCTAACAGACAGACAAAGTTTTACTACGATCGGAAAGTCTCAAAGATTCCGAAACTGAAAGTAGGAGACATGGTACTGCTTAAAAAAGGTTTCAATGCATATTGGCCTACAACAGGAAAATTAGATGAACCATTTGCTGGACCATTCAAAGTTATTGAGAAGATTGGAGACTTAGCATACAAATTGGATCTTGGCGACACAAACAGAAAAGGAATACCGGATCGATTTCACATCTCCCAATTGGAACCTGTAATGGAACTCCAAAAATATATTTAAGAAAAAAGCTTGATTAATTAATAACAATTATGAAACTATTTATACCTTGTAGAATAGGGTATTCTAGAAGGTGTTGGAAAGTTTCAGCTTACGTAAGCAAAGCGTTATTGCAGGAAAAATAGTTTTTCCTGTTTTTGCTTTGTAAGCTGAACTCAGACAAGGCGATTTACCTAGACAGTTCCATGTCCTAGGAATAAGAAAATCGCTTTGTCCTAGTGGTTTCATTGGGGGTGTTGTTCCCAATGTGTTCGTCGTTCGAATCTCGGTTCGACCAACTCGCATAGAACAACACAATGTAACGTAGCTCGTTACAGAACCATACAAAGTCAGACAATCATTCATGGATGTAAAAGACGATTACCAAATTGCAAGCATAACTACAATATTGGATCACAGAATAAAAGATAAAGAGCTATGGTTATATTGCGTCTACACTAAGCCTTACAACGATGAATCCACGGGCGAACCACAATACGAAACACACAAAAATTGGCTACTAGCTCAACGAGTCAAACGAGTTGCTCAGGAGGAATTACAATTATATTGCAGAAGACACAAAATTTCAAAGGAAAGGTATCCCCACTACGAGAATCCTAGAAGCGCTAGAAAACGTGCCACAAAGAGAATTCATGGACACGTTCCCTTGCGCGCGAAGATTCCGAAGAAATCTTGAAAGGGGACTGTCAGAACCAATACACAACTTCCATTATTTTATCTCTACAGGATATCTAATCACGACAGTCACAACAACACAAAAGGATTTTCCAAACACAATTCATAACTTGTCGAATACTAAACTGGTCAATAAGATACCTCCTTCCTCATAGTCTCAAATCCCATTATCCATATAAGAAGTCTTAGCGACCAGTTACGTTGAACTTCTAATCTATCGTTAAAAACTCTTTATCGGCCTACGCCGTTGACAGTATTCGACCTATCCGAGGTTAGAAGAATCAACAAGTCTTTGAGGAACAGTTTATTCAATAGAACATTTCTTAATTATACATTGACATTCACCTATATCGCTCTCTCCAACAATGTCGCAAATGGAATCGACTCCCGCTGGCGCACCCCTTACACGTGAGGATGTTCTCGCTATAGTCGCACAATTACTGAAAGGACAAAACCAAGAAACGCAACAATCGGCTACAGGAAATTCAGACGTGCAACGGAAAATCGAAGCACAATCATCTTCAATTGTTCTCCCAGACAGCCTAATCCAAATTGAGGAAGGTCTGATCTACGAAGAAGGAACGGATCCAAGCGCATACCTTCAAAAGGTATCCGATTATTTTAGACGACATTATAGCGACGCGACAAATAAAGTTAAACTAAGAAAATTAAGTCAATTCTTGCCAGACAAGTTTATCAAGAGAATTGAAGGGAAAGAAGATCAATTCGACACTTGGGAAGAAGCTGCAATAGCCGCTCTTCAACCCGAAATTAACCAACGAAAGAGAAATATGCTCCGAGAGATTGGACGGCTTCGCGACGAAAACTCCTACATCGCCTTTAGTCGCGAATTCATAAAATATTGTCGCATGCCGCGCACTACAATGTGGGACACAGTAGTTGCTGGTCTACTCGCTGGAGTTGACAGAAGAACGCGTCAATTCTATTTGAAAGAGCACCTAGAAGAATCAAATCTATCAGATATAGATAGTATAATTGCTTTCCTTGAAGATTTTGAACAGAAAGAAGGAAGAAGACACGCTGTTGCACACTCAACACACAATTTCCAACGTCGCAGAGAATTCAAACCATACAATGCTTACAGACCAAAAAGATTTACAATGGATGAACGTGATAATCGTTACAGGAAACCCTTTAGACCACACAAGTTTCAGCACAGGCATTCATTCAATAATAATTACAACCAATCGCACCGAAACAATACAAAAGTTGACAATCAGAGACCCCAAGAATGACTCAATGGCCTCATCAATTCGCTGATCATCGAGGATCAATGTGACAATGGAACTAAAGGAGTCTATCTAAAAATATACATACGAGAAATTGATGATTATCAGGAAGTATTTGTTGACGGAGGCGCATCAAAAAGCTTTGTGTCTATGGAATTTATCGAAAAGCATCAACTCCCGTATATGCTACTTGAAGAATCGGAAACCGTGATCGCAGCAGGCGGAAATCACTTAGAAGTTTTGGGAATTATCGAGCTCAGTGTCAGCTTAGATAAACAAATTATAACAGCAGAATTCAGAATTATTGATAACATAGAAGCCCAAATTATTGTCGGGCACGATATACTCAAAAGAGGTTACATTGTGAATCACAAAACGAACGAAGTCATCGAAGCAATGCAGATTGAAGCACCCGAAGACAGTGATACAGAAACTACAGAAAGAATTTACACAATGGAACTTATTCCATCGGAATATAGCGATTCAGAAAATGAAGATATCGAAACACCGAAAACAAAGAAAATAACAATACCAGAAACATATCAAAATTTACAAATTATAAGAAGTGCACCCAAGATATATTTAAATGAACACTCTGTTCTTGATCTCTGTTTGGATTTAATCAACGAAAGAGCACATTGGCAAGCACCCTTAATTCCGTTATCGTACGAAAAGGAACAATTTGCGAACAAAAAGATTGAAGAAATGCTTGAAAAAGGATTCATAGAAGCATCGACATCGCCACGATTCTGCAACATGTTCTTAGTACCGAAGAAAGGCACCGAGAAATATCGCATGGTGATCAATTATAAACCTTTGAACGCATTAACACAGAATTTCAACTATCCAATGCCTTCATACAAAGAAATTGTTACACAACTAACCGGACAGCACATATTTACAAGATTAGATTTAAAGAATGCTTACCATTTATTGAGAATACGAAAAGGTGACGAACCGAAAACAGCATTTATATCGAAAAGAGGATTATATCAATTCAGAGTTGTACCATTCGGACTCAAGAATGCACCTTCATATTTCACGCGATTTATTACAACAATTCTACGAGAATTTTTATACCGATGCTGCATAGTATACATGGACGATATATTGATATATTCAACGAATGAAGAACAGCACGAACGAGAAGTGAAAGCCGTGTTAGAAAAGCTACAGAGCGCACGATTAATTTTAAGCGTCGAGAAATGCGAATTCAGCGTGCGAGAATTAAAGTTCATTGGCATTATATTTTCTAAAAACGAAGTGAAGCCAGATAAAGAACGAATAACAGCGATTCAAGAATGGCCACGACCGAAGAATTTGAGACAACTTCGAAGTTTTATCGGCTACGTTAATTATGTGCGCGAATTTATTCCTAAGATTTCAGAAAAAGCGCGACCACTATACGAATTAACAGAAAAGAACCGAAAATACGAGTGGAAAACTGAACACGAGCGCGCATTTAACGATATTAAGAACGCTGCAAACAATGCACAATTCCTACATTATTTTATTCCTGGCGCAGAAACGCGATTAGAAACCGACGCATCGAACTACGCAATTGGCGCAATGCTTTCGCAAAAAGTTAATGAACAATTCAGGCCCATTGCCTTTTATTCACATTTATTGAACGCGACACAAAGAAATTGGTCGACAAGTGAAAAAGAATTATACGCGATATACGCTTCATGCAAACACTGGGAATATTATCTTGAAGGAACTTCAAGACCGTTTGAATTACTAACTGATCACCAGAGTTTAATATCATTTTTCAATTCACCCAAGCATACATTACGAAAGAAAGTTCTACGCTGGATATACGAGTTAAGCGAATATAATTTTGAAATCAAATATCGAAAAGGTTCAGAAAACACAATTGCAGACGCATTATCAAGACGTCCAGACTATGAATCGAACGCAATTACTTCTATGTTATACAGCTTGAGCATACAGAAAGATATATTGAAAGACGCGATTAAGAAAGCATACGAAAATGATGCAACATATAAACTATTGATTGAAAACGAAGAAAAACGAGAACGAGAAAACGTCGAACTGCGAAACAATTTATTATATAACGAAAATGGAATTATTATCGTGCCGAGCAAAGGCGAACATATCGAATTGATATTGAAAGAATACCATGATGACTCAGTGAACGGCGGTCATCAAGGCAGAGATCGCACAATGGCGAAAATTAAAACGAGATTCTTTTGGTATGGAATGACCAATGACATACGGAGATATATAGGCACATGCCATGTTTGCCAAGTTACAAAAAAACGAAATCATAAGCCGTACGGACCATTACAACCATTAGAAATTCCAGAAAGACCCGCAGAAGCATTAGGAATCGACTTTATTACTGACCTACCTGAAAGCAATGGTTACGATTCTATACTTACAGTTGTTGACAGATTTTCCAAAAGCGCAAAGTTTATTCCATGCAAGAAAACTTGCACAGCAGAAGAATTGAAACAATTGATGAACGAAAATGTATTTTGGGCACAAGGAAAACCAAAGGAAATATTAAGTGATTGTGGCCCACAATTAAAAGCAAAAGATTGGCAAGAGTACTGTGGATCACTAGGAATTGAGTTAAAATACACATCAGGATACAGACCCCAAACCAACGGACAAACCGAAAGACTGAATCAGACACTCGAAAAATACTTACGCGCATATTGCTCAAAAGCAGAAAATCAATGGGCAAACTACATCAAACGAGCAGAATTCAATCATAATACGACACCAAATACAGCTACAGGAAAAACCCCATTCTATATTGAACATGGCAGAGAAGCAATCGTTTCTGACATTGACGAATTGCGAACGGAATATTAAAGAACCCCTGCAATTACAAACCTAGCACAAATAAATGAAGAGATACGCGAATGTTTAAAAGAAGCTAACAGACAGACAAAGTTTTACTACGATCGGAAAGTCTCAAAGATTCCGAAACTGAAAGTAGGAGACATGGTACTGCTTAAAAAAGGTTTCAATGCATATTGGCCTACAACAGGAAAATTAGATGAACCATTTGCTGGACCATTCAAAGTTATTGAGAAGATTGGAGACTTAGCATACAAATTGGATCTTGGCGACACAAACAGAAAAGGAATACCGGATCGATTTCACATCTCCCAATTGGAACCTGTAATGGAACTCCAAAAATATATTTAAGAAAAAAGCTTGATTAATTAATAACAATTATGAAACTATTTATACCTTGTAGAATAGGGTATTCTAGAAGGTGTTGGAAAGTTTCAGCTTACGTAAGCAAAGCGTTATTGCAGGAAAAATAGTTTTTCCTGTTTTTGCTTTGTAAGCTGAACTCAGACAAGGCGATTTACCTAGACAGTTCCATGTCCTAGGAATAAGAAAATCGCTTTGTCCTAGTGGTTTCATTGGGGGTGTTGTTCCCAATGTGTTCGTCGTTCGAATCTCGGTTCGACCAACTCGCATAGAACAACACAATGTAACGTAGCTCGTTACAGAACCATACAAAGTCAGACAATCATTCATGGATGTAAAAGACGATTACCAAATTGCAAGCATAACTACAATATTGGATCACAGAATAAAAGATAAAGAGCTATGGTTATATTGCGTCTACACTAAGCCTTACAACGATGAATCCACGGGCGAACCACAATACGAAACACACAAAAATTGGCTACTAGCTCAACGAGTCAAACGAGTTGCTCAGGAGGAATTACAATTATATTGCAGAAGACACAAAATTTCAAAGGAAAGGTATCCCCACTACGAGAATCCTAGAAGCGCTAGAAAACGTGCCACAAAGAGAATTCATGGACACGTTCCCTTGCGCGCGAAGATTCCGAAGAAATCTTGAAAGGGGACTGTCAGAACCAATACACAACTTCCATTATTTTATCTCTACAGGATATCTAATCACGACAGTCACAACAACACAAAAGGATTTTCCAAACACAATTCATAACTTGTCGAATACTAAACTGGTCAATAAGATACCTCCTTCCTCATAGTCTCAAATCCCATTATCCATATAAGAAGTCTTAGCGACCAGTTACGTTGAACTTCTAATCTATCGTTAAAAACTCTTTATCGGCCTACGCCGTTGACAGTATTCGACCTATCCGAGGTTAGAAGAATCAACAAGTCTTTGAGGAACAGTTTATTCAATAGAACATTTCTTAATTATACATTGACATTCACCTATATCGCTCTCTCCAACAATGTCGCAAATGGAATCGACTCCCGCTGGCGCACCCCTTACACGTGAGGATGTTCTCGCTATAGTCGCACAATTACTGAAAGGACAAAACCAAGAAACGCAACAATCGGCTACAGGAAATTCAGACGTGCAACGGAAAATCGAAGCACAATCATCTTCAATTGTTCTCCCAGACAGCCTAATCCAAATTGAGGAAGGTCTGATCTACGAAGAAGGAACGGATCCAAGCGCATACCTTCAAAAGGTATCCGATTATTTTAGACGACATTATAGCGACGCGACAAATAAAGTTAAACTAAGAAAATTAAGTCAATTCTTGCCAGACAAGTTTATCAAGAGAATTGAAGGGAAAGAAGATCAATTCGACACTTGGGAAGAAGCTGCAATAGCCGCTCTTCAACCCGAAATTAACCAACGAAAGAGAAATATGCTCCGAGAGATTGGACGGCTTCGCGACGAAAACTCCTACATCGCCTTTAGTCGCGAATTCATAAAATATTGTCGCATGCCGCGCACTACAATGTGGGACACAGTAGTTGCTGGTCTACTCGCTGGAGTTGACAGAAGAACGCGTCAATTCTATTTGAAAGAGCACCTAGAAGAATCAAATCTATCAGATATAGATAGTATAATTGCTTTCCTTGAAGATTTTGAACAGAAAGAAGGAAGAAGACACGCTGTTGCACACTCAACACACAATTTCCAACGTCGCAGAGAATTCAAACCATACAATGCTTACAGACCAAAAAGATTTACAATGGATGAACGTGATAATCGTTACAGGAAACCCTTTAGACCACACAAGTTTCAGCACAGGCATTCATTCAATAATAATTACAACCAATCGCACCGAAACAATACAAAAGTTGACAATCAGAGACCCCAAGAATGACTCAATGGCCTCATCAATTCGCTGATCATCGAGGATCAATGTGACAATGGAACTAAAGGAGTCTATCTAAAAATATACATACGAGAAATTGATGATTATCAGGAAGTATTTGTTGACGGAGGCGCATCAAAAAGCTTTGTGTCTATGGAATTTATCGAAAAGCATCAACTCCCGTATATGCTACTTGAAGAATCGGAAACCGTGATCGCAGCAGGCGGAAATCACTTAGAAGTTTTGGGAATTATCGAGCTCAGTGTCAGCTTAGATAAACAAATTATAACAGCAGAATTCAGAATTATTGATAACATAGAAGCCCAAATTATTGTCGGGCACGATATACTCAAAAGAGGTTACATTGTGAATCACAAAACGAACGAAGTCATCGAAGCAATGCAGATTGAAGCACCCGAAGACAGTGATACAGAAACTACAGAAAGAATTTACACAATGGAACTTATTCCATCGGAATATAGCGATTCAGAAAATGAAGATATCGAAACACCGAAAACAAAGAAAATAACAATACCAGAAACATATCAAAATTTACAAATTATAAGAAGTGCACCCAAGATATATTTAAATGAACACTCTGTTCTTGATCTCTGTTTGGATTTAATCAACGAAAGAGCACATTGGCAAGCACCCTTAATTCCGTTATCGTACGAAAAGGAACAATTTGCGAACAAAAAGATTGAAGAAATGCTTGAAAAAGGATTCATAGAAGCATCGACATCGCCACGATTCTGCAACATGTTCTTAGTACCGAAGAAAGGCACCGAGAAATATCGCATGGTGATCAATTATAAACCTTTGAACGCATTAACACAGAATTTCAACTATCCAATGCCTTCATACAAAGAAATTGTTACACAACTAACCGGACAGCACATATTTACAAGATTAGATTTAAAGAATGCTTACCATTTATTGAGAATACGAAAAGGTGACGAACCGAAAACAGCATTTATATCGAAAAGAGGATTATATCAATTCAGAGTTGTACCATTCGGACTCAAGAATGCACCTTCATATTTCACGCGATTTATTACAACAATTCTACGAGAATTTTTATACCGATGCTGCATAGTATACATGGACGATATATTGATATATTCAACGAATGAAGAACAGCACGAACGAGAAGTGAAAGCCGTGTTAGAAAAGCTACAGAGCGCACGATTAATTTTAAGCGTCGAGAAATGCGAATTCAGCGTGCGAGAATTAAAGTTCATTGGCATTATATTTTCTAAAAACGAAGTGAAGCCAGATAAAGAACGAATAACAGCGATTCAAGAATGGCCACGACCGAAGAATTTGAGACAACTTCGAAGTTTTATCGGCTACGTTAATTATGTGCGCGAATTTATTCCTAAGATTTCAGAAAAAGCGCGACCACTATACGAATTAACAGAAAAGAACCGAAAATACGAGTGGAAAACTGAACACGAGCGCGCATTTAACGATATTAAGAACGCTGCAAACAATGCACAATTCCTACATTATTTTATTCCTGGCGCAGAAACGCGATTAGAAACCGACGCATCGAACTACGCAATTGGCGCAATGCTTTCGCAAAAAGTTAATGAACAATTCAGGCCCATTGCCTTTTATTCACATTTATTGAACGCGACACAAAGAAATTGGTCGACAAGTGAAAAAGAATTATACGCGATATACGCTTCATGCAAACACTGGGAATATTATCTTGAAGGAACTTCAAGACCGTTTGAATTACTAACTGATCACCAGAGTTTAATATCATTTTTCAATTCACCCAAGCATACATTACGAAAGAAAGTTCTACGCTGGATATACGAGTTAAGCGAATATAATTTTGAAATCAAATATCGAAAAGGTTCAGAAAACACAATTGCAGACGCATTATCAAGACGTCCAGACTATGAATCGAACGCAATTACTTCTATGTTATACAGCTTGAGCATACAGAAAGATATATTGAAAGACGCGATTAAGAAAGCATACGAAAATGATGCAACATATAAACTATTGATTGAAAACGAAGAAAAACGAGAACGAGAAAACGTCGAACTGCGAAACAATTTATTATATAACGAAAATGGAATTATTATCGTGCCGAGCAAAGGCGAACATATCGAATTGATATTGAAAGAATACCATGATGACTCAGTGAACGGCGGTCATCAAGGCAGAGATCGCACAATGGCGAAAATTAAAACGAGATTCTTTTGGTATGGAATGACCAATGACATACGGAGATATATAGGCACATGCCATGTTTGCCAAGTTACAAAAAAACGAAATCATAAGCCGTACGGACCATTACAACCATTAGAAATTCCAGAAAGACCCGCAGAAGCATTAGGAATCGACTTTATTACTGACCTACCTGAAAGCAATGGTTACGATTCTATACTTACAGTTGTTGACAGATTTTCCAAAAGCGCAAAGTTTATTCCATGCAAGAAAACTTGCACAGCAGAAGAATTGAAACAATTGATGAACGAAAATGTATTTTGGGCACAAGGAAAACCAAAGGAAATATTAAGTGATTGTGGCCCACAATTAAAAGCAAAAGATTGGCAAGAGTACTGTGGATCACTAGGAATTGAGTTAAAATACACATCAGGATACAGACCCCAAACCAACGGACAAACCGAAAGACTGAATCAGACACTCGAAAAATACTTACGCGCATATTGCTCAAAAGCAGAAAATCAATGGGCAAACTACATCAAACGAGCAGAATTCAATCATAATACGACACCAAATACAGCTACAGGAAAAACCCCATTCTATATTGAACATGGCAGAGAAGCAATCGTTTCTGACATTGACGAATTGCGAACGGAATATTAAAGAACCCCTGCAATTACAAACCTAGCACAAATAAATGAAGAGATACGCGAATGTTTAAAAGAAGCTAACAGACAGACAAAGTTTTACTACGATCGGAAAGTCTCAAGGATTCCGAAACTGAAAGTAGGAGACATGGTACTGCTTAAAAAAGGTTTCAATGCATATTGGCCTACAACAGGAAAATTAGATGAACCATTTGCTGGACCATTCAAAGTTATTGAGAAGATTGGAGACTTAGCATACAAATTGGATCTTGGCGACACAAACAGAAAAGGAATACCGGATCGATTTCACATCTCCCAATTGGAACCTGTAATGGAACTCCAAAAATATATTTAAGAAAAAAGCTTGATTAATTAATAACAATTATGAAACTATTTATACCTTGTAGAATAGGGTATTCTAGAAGGTGTTGGAAAGTTTCAGCTTACGTAAGCAAAGCGTTATTGCAGGAAAAATAGTTTTTCCTGTTTTTGCTTTGTAAGCTGAACTCAGACAAGGCGATTTACCTAGACAGTTCCATGTCCTAGGAATAAGAAAATCGCTTTGTCCTAGTGGTTTCATTGGGGGTGTTGTTCCCAATGTGTTCGTCGTTCGAATCTCGGTTCGACCAACTCGCATAGAACAACACAATGTAACGTAGCTCGTTACAGAACCATACAAAGTCAGACAATCATTCATGGATGTAAAAGACGATTACCAAATTGCAAGCATAACTACAATATTGGATCACAGAATAAAAGATAAAGAGCTATGGTTATATTGCGTCTACACTAAGCCTTACAACGATGAATCCACGGGCGAACCACAATACGAAACACACAAAAATTGGCTACTAGCTCAACGAGTCAAACGAGTTGCTCAGGAGGAATTACAATTATATTGCAGAAGACACAAAATTTCAAAGGAAAGGTATCCCCACTACGAGAATCCTAGAAGCGCTAGAAAACGTGCCACAAAGAGAATTCATGGACACGTTCCCTTGCGCGCGAAGATTCCGAAGAAATCTTGAAAGGGGACTGTCAGAACCAATACACAACTTCCATTATTTTATCTCTACAGGATATCTAATCACGACAGTCACAACAACACAAAAGGATTTTCCAAACACAATTCATAACTTGTCGAATACTAAACTGGTCAATAAGATACCTCCTTCCTCATAGTCTCAAATCCCATTATCCATATAAGAAGTCTTAGCGACCAGTTACGTTGAACTTCTAATCTATCGTTAAAAACTCTTTATCGGCCTACGCCGTTGACAGTATTCGACCTATCCGAGGTTAGAAGAATCAACAAGTCTTTGAGGAACAGTTTATTCAATAGAACATTTCTTAATTATACATTGACATTCACCTATATCGCTCTCTCCAACAATGTCGCAAATGGAATCGACTCCCGCTGGCGCACCCCTTACACGTGAGGATGTTCTCGCTATAGTCGCACAATTACTGAAAGGACAAAACCAAGAAACGCAACAATCGGCTACAGGAAATTCAGACGTGCAACGGAAAATCGAAGCACAATCATCTTCAATTGTTCTCCCAGACAGCCTAATCCAAATTGAGGAAGGTCTGATCTACGAAGAAGGAACGGATCCAAGCGCATACCTTCAAAAGGTATCCGATTATTTTAGACGACATTATAGCGACGCGACAAATAAAGTTAAACTAAGAAAATTAAGTCAATTCTTGCCAGACAAGTTTATCAAGAGAATTGAAGGGAAAGAAGATCAATTCGACACTTGGGAAGAAGCTGCAATAGCCGCTCTTCAACCCGAAATTAACCAACGAAAGAGAAATATGCTCCGAGAGATTGGACGGCTTCGCGACGAAAACTCCTACATCGCCTTTAGTCGCGAATTCATAAAATATTGTCGCATGCCGCGCACTACAATGTGGGACACAGTAGTTGCTGGTCTACTCGCTGGAGTTGACAGAAGAACGCGTCAATTCTATTTGAAAGAGCACCTAGAAGAATCAAATCTATCAGATATAGATAGTATAATTGCTTTCCTTGAAGATTTTGAACAGAAAGAAGGAAGAAGACACGCTGTTGCACACTCAACACACAATTTCCAACGTCGCAGAGAATTCAAACCATACAATGCTTACAGACCAAAAAGATTTACAATGGATGAACGTGATAATCGTTACAGGAAACCCTTTAGACCACACAAGTTTCAGCACAGGCATTCATTCAATAATAATTACAACCAATCGCACCGAAACAATACAAAAGTTGACAATCAGAGACCCCAAGAATGACTCAATGGCCTCATCAATTCGCTGATCATCGAGGATCAATGTGACAATGGAACTAAAGGAGTCTATCTAAAAATATACATACGAGAAATTGATGATTATCAGGAAGTATTTGTTGACGGAGGCGCATCAAAAAGCTTTGTGTCTATGGAATTTATCGAAAAGCATCAACTCCCGTATATGCTACTTGAAGAATCGGAAACCGTGATCGCAGCAGGCGGAAATCACTTAGAAGTTTTGGGAATTATCGAGCTCAGTGTCAGCTTAGATAAACAAATTATAACAGCAGAATTCAGAATTATTGATAACATAGAAGCCCAAATTATTGTCGGGCACGATATACTCAAAAGAGGTTACATTGTGAATCACAAAACGAACGAAGTCATCGAAGCAATGCAGATTGAAGCACCCGAAGACAGTGATACAGAAACTACAGAAAGAATTTACACAATGGAACTTATTCCATCGGAATATAGCGATTCAGAAAATGAAGATATCGAAACACCGAAAACAAAGAAAATAACAATACCAGAAACATATCAAAATTTACAAATTATAAGAAGTGCACCCAAGATATATTTAAATGAACACTCTGTTCTTGATCTCTGTTTGGATTTAATCAACGAAAGAGCACATTGGCAAGCACCCTTAATTCCGTTATCGTACGAAAAGGAACAATTTGCGAACAAAAAGATTGAAGAAATGCTTGAAAAAGGATTCATAGAAGCATCGACATCGCCACGATTCTGCAACATGTTCTTAGTACCGAAGAAAGGCACCGAGAAATATCGCATGGTGATCAATTATAAACCTTTGAACGCATTAACACAGAATTTCAACTATCCAATGCCTTCATACAAAGAAATTGTTACACAACTAACCGGACAGCACATATTTACAAGATTAGATTTAAAGAATGCTTACCATTTATTGAGAATACGAAAAGGTGACGAACCGAAAACAGCATTTATATCGAAAAGAGGATTATATCAATTCAGAGTTGTACCATTCGGACTCAAGAATGCACCTTCATATTTCACGCGATTTATTACAACAATTCTACGAGAATTTTTATACCGATGCTGCATAGTATACATGGACGATATATTGATATATTCAACGAATGAAGAACAGCACGAACGAGAAGTGAAAGCCGTGTTAGAAAAGCTACAGAGCGCACGATTAATTTTAAGCGTCGAGAAATGCGAATTCAGCGTGCGAGAATTAAAGTTCATTGGCATTATATTTTCTAAAAACGAAGTGAAGCCAGATAAAGAACGAATAACAGCGATTCAAGAATGGCCACGACCGAAGAATTTGAGACAACTTCGAAGTTTTATCGGCTACGTTAATTATGTGCGCGAATTTATTCCTAAGATTTCAGAAAAAGCGCGACCACTATACGAATTAACAGAAAAGAACCGAAAATACGAGTGGAAAACTGAACACGAGCGCGCATTTAACGATATTAAGAACGCTGCAAACAATGCACAATTCCTACATTATTTTATTCCTGGCGCAGAAACGCGATTAGAAACCGACGCATCGAACTACGCAATTGGCGCAATGCTTTCGCAAAAAGTTAATGAACAATTCAGGCCCATTGCCTTTTATTCACATTTATTGAACGCGACACAAAGAAATTGGTCGACAAGTGAAAAAGAATTATACGCGATATACGCTTCATGCAAACACTGGGAATATTATCTTGAAGGAACTTCAAGACCGTTTGAATTACTAACTGATCACCAGAGTTTAATATCATTTTTCAATTCACCCAAGCATACATTACGAAAGAAAGTTCTACGCTGGATATACGAGTTAAGCGAATATAATTTTGAAATCAAATATCGAAAAGGTTCAGAAAACACAATTGCAGACGCATTATCAAGACGTCCAGACTATGAATCGAACGCAATTACTTCTATGTTATACAGCTTGAGCATACAGAAAGATATATTGAAAGACGCGATTAAGAAAGCATACGAAAATGATGCAACATATAAACTATTGATTGAAAACGAAGAAAAACGAGAACGAGAAAACGTCGAACTGCGAAACAATTTATTATATAACGAAAATGGAATTATTATCGTGCCGAGCAAAGGCGAACATATCGAATTGATATTGAAAGAATACCATGATGACTCAGTGAACGGCGGTCATCAAGGCAGAGATCGCACAATGGCGAAAATTAAAACGAGATTCTTTTGGTATGGAATGACCAATGACATACGGAGATATATAGGCACATGCCATGTTTGCCAAGTTACAAAAAAACGAAATCATAAGCCGTACGGACCATTACAACCATTAGAAATTCCAGAAAGACCCGCAGAAGCATTAGGAATCGACTTTATTACTGACCTACCTGAAAGCAATGGTTACGATTCTATACTTACAGTTGTTGACAGATTTTCCAAAAGCGCAAAGTTTATTCCATGCAAGAAAACTTGCACAGCAGAAGAATTGAAACAATTGATGAACGAAAATGTATTTTGGGCACAAGGAAAACCAAAGGAAATATTAAGTGATTGTGGCCCACAATTAAAAGCAAAAGATTGGCAAGAGTACTGTGGATCACTAGGAATTGAGTTAAAATACACATCAGGATACAGACCCCAAACCAACGGACAAACCGAAAGACTGAATCAGACACTCGAAAAATACTTACGCGCATATTGCTCAAAAGCAGAAAATCAATGGGCAAACTACATCAAACGAGCAGAATTCAATCATAATACGACACCAAATACAGCTACAGGAAAAACCCCATTCTATATTGAACATGGCAGAGAAGCAATCGTTTCTGACATTGACGAATTGCGAACGGAATATTAAAGAACCCCTGCAATTACAAACCTAGCACAAATAAATGAAGAGATACGCGAATGTTTAAAAGAAGCTAACAGACAGACAAAGTTTTACTACGATCGGAAAGTCTCAAGGATTCCGAAACTGAAAGTAGGAGACATGGTACTGCTTAAAAAAGGTTTCAATGCATATTGGCCTACAACAGGAAAATTAGATGAACCATTTGCTGGACCATTCAAAGTTATTGAGAAGATTGGAGACTTAGCATACAAATTGGATCTTGGCGACACAAACAGAAAAGGAATACCGGATCGATTTCACATCTCCCAATTGGAACCTGTAATGGAACTCCAAAAATATATTTAAGAAAAAAGCTTGATTAATTAATAACAATTATGAAACTATTTATACCTTGTAGAATAGGGTATTCTAGAAGGTGTTGGAAAGTTTCAGCTTACGTAAGCAAAGCGTTATTGCAGGAAAAATAGTTTTTCCTGTTTTTGCTTTGTAAGCTGAACTCAGACAAGGCGATTTACCTAGACAGTTCCATGTCCTAGGAATAAGAAAATCGCTTTGTCCTAGTGGTTTCATTGGGGGTGTTGTTCCCAATGTGTTCGTCGTTCGAATCTCGGTTCGACCAACTCGCATAGAACAACACAATGTAACGTAGCTCGTTACAGAACCATACAAAGTCAGACAATCATTCATGGATGTAAAAGACGATTACCAAATTGCAAGCATAACTACAATATTGGATCACAGAATAAAAGATAAAGAGCTATGGTTATATTGCGTCTACACTAAGCCTTACAACGATGAATCCACGGGCGAACCACAATACGAAACACACAAAAATTGGCTACTAGCTCAACGAGTCAAACGAGTTGCTCAGGAGGAATTACAATTATATTGCAGAAGACACAAAATTTCAAAGGAAAGGTATCCCCACTACGAGAATCCTAGAAGCGCTAGAAAACGTGCCACAAAGAGAATTCATGGACACGTTCCCTTGCGCGCGAAGATTCCGAAGAAATCTTGAAAGGGGACTGTCAGAACCAATACACAACTTCCATTATTTTATCTCTACAGGATATCTAATCACGACAGTCACAACAACACAAAAGGATTTTCCAAACACAATTCATAACTTGTCGAATACTAAACTGGTCAATAAGATACCTCCTTCCTCATAGTCTCAAATCCCATTATCCATATAAGAAGTCTTAGCGACCAGTTACGTTGAACTTCTAATCTATCGTTAAAAACTCTTTATCGGCCTACGCCGTTGACAGAATAAGAAAATTGCTTTGTCCTAGTGGTTTCATAGGGGTTGTTGTTCCTAATGTGTTCGTTGTTCGAATCTCGGTTCGACGACCAACTCGCATAGAACAACACAAAGTAACGTAGCTCGTTACATTATCAGTATGGCATGTTATCCCCCCACGCTGCGATATCTACGGAGATTACCCACTCCCGAGTGAGGGGTAATTACGTAAGCAACATAGCATAAATAGTGGACGAGTTCCACGACCAATAACCATCAATTATCTCAATCACAACTTGAGCACCAACCGGACTGTTGGTGACTCCGTTATACAATCCGAACGTGCAATACGGACGATTCAACAGATGCTACGACCTTACCTACTGGAGGACTTAGGTAACTGGGAGAAACTACTGCCGCTTTTGGAATTTGCGTACAATGATTCGCCGCATTCGTCTATTGGCCTGACGCCCTTCCAGGCGAACTATGGATTTTCTCCTACAGGAATCGCCCGCACAATGATGACAAATGTCCCTGTTTCCGAGGAATACATTTGACAACTCTATGTGTAACGAGCTACGTTACATTGTGTTGTTCTGTGCGAGTTGGTCGTCGAACCGAGATTCGAACAACGAACACATTAGGAACAACAACCCCTATGAAACCACTAGGATTTTCTTATTCCTAGGACATGGAACTGTCTAGGTAAATCGCCTTGTCTGAGTTCAGCTTACAAAGCAAAAACAGGAAAAACTATTTTTCCTGCAATAACGCTTTGCTTACGTAAGCTGAAACTTTCCAACACCTTCTAGAATATCCTATTCTACAAGGTATAAATAGTTTCGTAATTGTTAATAATTATTCAAGCTTTTTCCTAAATATAATTTTGGAGTTCCGTTACAGCGAGGCTCTTCAAATCAAGTATCATAGCCAGAAAAGAGAGGCGAAATCTCTTTTGGAAAGCCAGACTTGGCGGAAGTGTTGACCGTTGTCAACGAATTTTTTAAATTTTTAATTATAAAATTTTATTCTCCTACCTAGGATTGTGTGCTGCTCTGAGTTATGGAGCAACCAGAGCCAATGGAGGATGTCACGTCGACATCTCCATTCTACAAATCGGACGCCTCGTCCACCCGTCGCTACGACGTGTCGTGGGCAAAGGAACCTTGGAGCTACGATGGCAGAGGAGACCTGCCTACGCTCAATAGTTGGTTCCGGGCCGTTTCGCGTTTCCTCCGGGCTCGTAGGATCCCGAAGGAAGCACACGCGTTTACGGCCTACTACTTCTTGAAGGACGACGCTCAGGCTAGGGTCGATGCCGACGTCGAGCTCTACGAGTCCCTGTCCAACGACGAGATCTCGTGGAGTGATTTCCAGGAGCGCCTGAAGGAATTCTTTATTCCTCCAGACGCCCTGATGCTCTACAGACACAGGTTCCTTGACTGCCATCAAACGGGCACGGTCAACGAATTTGTGTCTGCCCTCCTCCGGTTCCAGACCATCTTGTCGCTGGACAACGATGCGGTCAAGGACCAGCTGATTCGTGGGTGTAAACCCCGAGTCAGAATGAACCTCCGGTCGTTCAACCCAGCAACGCTGGGCGATGCAATTCGCATTGCCTACGCAGCTGAGGATGACAACAGCACGCCGGATTACTGCTGGACAAGCTATGCGTCCAGCAGTAGCGCAAGGAAGGAAGAACCACCAAGCGACCCAATGCTGGTGGATGCGTTAAAAGTTTTGCGCGCTTCCTCGGGCGATGTGTACACCTTATTTCGCGAAGGCCGTTGCTTCCGCTGCCGCGAAAAAGGACACATTGCCAAGAATTGTCCCAAAGGCAAGCCCAAGAAACCAAGGGCGAAGCCAATTGCGAGAGTTAACGCGGCTACAATGTCATCCTCTGAAGATGCAGACCCAGTTGACCAACTAGTTAGAGACTTAGGTGAAAAAATAAAATCTTATTTGCGATCCTATTCTACTAGTAGCAATAATAGTTTGGAGGTTTGCGCAACAATGGTTCGGGAAGAGGGGGAAGAATACGAGCGAGAAGCAGTGGACTTGGCTTCTGGAGTATTAGAAGCAGCTCGCAGCGTGTTCGCAGAACACGAAAAGGGAACAGAATTGCCGGCCGAAGTAATTGAGGCCGCGCAGAAAGCCGTCCAGGCAGAAGAGGAAGAGCTGGAGATTCCAGCAGATGTGCTGAGGGCCGCCAACAAGGCCTTCGAAGAAGAATCAAACTTGCAACATAGTTTTAACAAGTTTGATTGGGGCCCAGAGCCCGACAAAGAAGAAGAATCAGGGTCGTCAGAGCGCGAGGACGACGAGGAAGAGATTTTCCTGGAAGCTGCAGACTTCCCTGAGGACGACGAGGAGTTTGCAGAGGCGGAGGACATCCCGAGACCGGTGTCTTGTAGCCAGCTGACAGTATTTCCTCCGGCAGTGTCTTCACCGCCGCAGGTCGACTGCCAGTTGGACGGGCACAAGAGTCGCGTCCTCCTGGATACCGGCTGTGCAACATATGTAATGTCGCACAGCTTTGCCGAGCGATGTGGACTTGGACTGGTGCCGACAAAGCAACAGCAAGTCCACCTCGCGGCAAAAACAAAGGAGAGGGTCCTGATCACACATCAGACCCTCCCAGTCAAAATCAGAATCGGAGACGAAGAAACAACTCAGTGCTTCTTCGTCCTCGATCAGCACTCGGGCTACGATGCCATTCTTGGAATCCCCTTCTGGAACGAGTTTAATGTCCAGATAGAGGGCTCCAAGGCCCGAGTTGGCAGAGCGCTGGTTCCCCTAGTGGAACCAGACAAGAAAAAAGTATCCGCGGCACCAATTGAAATCCTCTGCCTGTCGAAACGGGCGATGAGGAAACAATTGGCCCGCCCAGAGGAGGTTGAAGAGTTAATACTCTTCACCATTAGTGTCGCTGAGGACGGGTCCGTGTCCCTGGAGGACCTCAGCGACGGAAATCCTAAATTGTTAGCGGTGTTAAAACAGAACAAGGACGTTTTACCGGCTGTCCTGCCGCCGTTACCTGTAGAGACTGTAAAGGCTACGGCTGTAAGTAGGAAAAAGCTTGATGAATAATATTAGTTCTACCTATTTATACTGTTTTGTAAAGACCCGTCACAGGGTTTACGTTTACGTGGAGCGCGTTCTCATTAATGCGCGCTTAAGGTGGAGGCCGTAGGCCTCCGTAAACGCTGCTTGTTGGCAGCGTTCTTGGTGGTAGTCTTGGCGGAGTGGTGGTAGATCACAATTCGCTTAGTGATAAGCTTAATTGTGTTACAGAGACGAAGCTCCCGTACTTGCACATCGAAACTGTGCCGGGAGCTCAGCCTGTTCATCGCCCCAGGTACAGGATGTCCTGGGCGGAAACGAAAGAGTTGGAGCGCCAGATCAAAGAATTGATCAAGGCAGGGCGAATTGAACCGTCTACTTCGCCCTACGGCGCTCCCGTCCTGTTTGTTAAGAAAAAGGACGGCAGTCTACGCATGTGCATAGACTACCGTAACCTTAATGAGCAGACAATCAGGAACAAATATCCTTTGCCCCTGATTGACGAGTTGCTGGACCGTGTTTACCAGGCACGAGTCTTCAGCAAACTCGATTTGGCCTGGGGCTACCATCAGATCCAGGTAGCGCCCGAGGACCGCCCAAAGACAGCATTCAGCTCGTCCTTGGGGCATTATCAATGGAAAGGCATGCCGTTCGGTTTAACAAACGCCCCGGCAGCCTTCCAATCGATAATGAATGACCTCTTCCGAGACCTTTTGAACAAGTACGTGGTCGTCTACATGGACGACATCCTTGTATTCTCGGAAACGGAAGAGGTCCACTTGAAGCACCTCAATGAGGTCTTCAAGCGTTTAAGAGACGCCGGGCTCTATGCGAGCCCGAAGAAGTGTGAATTCCTCAGGAAGCGCGTCAACTTCCTGGGGTATGTGGTTGGTGAAGGAAGAATTCGCACCGACGAAAGCTTAATTTCAAAGGTGCGACAATTCCCGAGACCAAAAACAATACAGGATTTACAGCGATTTGTAGGAATGTGCAATTTCTATAAACGTTTTATTAAAAACTACTCTGGAATGGTTGCGACTTTGACGTCGAGGGCGGGTTCCTCGAAGTCCAACCGAAATACAAGACCGGTCCAGTGGGACGAGGTCTGCGAAAAAGAGTTTCTTGAGGCCAAACGCGCTTTAACAACGGCGCCGTGCCTCCGAATTCCTGACCCGCACGGGAAATTCGAAGTCTTCACCGATGCGTCCGAAAACGCAAAGGCGATAGGTGCAGTACTGATGCAGAATGGGCATCCCTGCGCCTACGAATCGAAGAAATTGAGCAAAGCAGAGCTCAATTATCCGATTCGAGACAAAGAACTCCTCGCAATTGTGCATGCGGTATCCAAATGGAGGCCGTTCCTAGTGGCTCAACCATTTGTGGTTCACTCTGACCACAAATCGTTGAAGGATTTCATGTCCCAGAAGGCAGTGGAGGGCAGGTTGGCAAGGTGGAGGGAAAAGCTAGATCAATTTCCAATCGAAATTGTCTATACTCCCGGCACCGAAAACCCTGTCGCCGATGCCCTCTCTAGGATAGAAATAAAATTCCTATGCCCAATTACCGAGGAGGACGAGAAAGCAGTATTGCGAGCGGCCTACGCCGAAAACGAGGACTGGAAGACGCGCCTAGAGGAATTGGAAGCAAAGGAGGACGATTGGGTGCCCGGAGATAAAGATCGATTCACTATGGAAGATGGTCTACTCTACTACAGGAACAATTCGGACTTGCCTTGGCGATTGTGTATTAGTGACGAGTCTACAAAGCTAAAACTAATTCATGATCATCATAGCTCCCCAATTGCAGGCCACCCGGGTGTTGAGAGGACGTATGCGAAACTTGCACGGGCGTTCTACTGGCCCAAGATGCTTCGCGACGTCCAGCGGTATACTAGAGAGTGCCTGGAGTGCCAACTCTCGAAGCCAGCAACAGGATTGACACAAGGGCTGCTCCAGCCAATGTCAATTCCAACGAGGCCGTGGCAGGAAATCGCAATGGATTTCATCACGGGCCTCCCAGCAGCAGTTCCAAGTGGTAACGACACGATCCTGGTCGTTACAGACAGATTGACGAAGATGACAGCACTCCTGCCGTGCAAAGAGACCATCACGGCAGAACAGACAGCTGAACTATTCGTCAGAGGAGTATTCCGACTCCATGGCTTGCCAGACACGATCACTTCAGACAGGGACCCGCGATTCGTGTCCAATTTCTGGCAAGCCTTGCATAAATCAATGGGCACGCGCCTCAAAATGTCAACGGCAGCGCACCCTCAGACGGACGGACAGTCTGAACGGACTATCAGAACAGTCCAGCAGATGTTGAAGCCCTTTACGCTCCAAAACAAGAGCAGCTGGGAGTCCCTCCTGGCTCTAATCGAATTTGCCTACAACGATTCAGTCCATTCCTCCATTGGCGTCACTCCGTTTCAAGCCAATTACGGCTTTAGTCCCACAGGCATTGCTCGCCAAGCGATTAGTAACATCCCAGCATCTGGAGAATATCTCCAGTGCCTGAACGATACTATTCACCAGGCGCGCGATGCAATGCAAAGGGCCCAGGAACAACAGGAGCGACAGGCCAACAAGAAAAGGACCGAACCAGAAGAAGCGATGGAGCCGGGACGATATGCCTACGTCCGGCGAAAGAACAACGAGAAACGGAAACTCGAACGTCTATATGACGGTCCGTTTAAGATTCTTAAGTGTGAAGGCAATGCAGTTGAGTTGCAATTGCCCCCGGATTCCAAGGCGCACCGAGTGTTCAACATCGGCCGCCTGAAGCTTCATCACGGGCCACCTCCAGCGTATGCAATCCGAGAAGCTGACGAGGTGGCCGAGCAAACCTATGAAGTCGAAGAATTGTTAGCACACGCGATCCATGGTTCCAAGAGGTCTTACCTTGTCCGGTGGGTTGGCTACACCGAAGACGATGACGTTTGGGAGCCCGAGGAGCACATAGACTCGGGCACAGTGGAGCGGTATTGGCGACGTGTGCGGGCGCGACAAATTGACGTGCCCTCGTGGGCGCCCCCGCCAGGTTCTCTCCACCAAGGAAATTAACCCCACCAGAGCTGTGGGGGTGACCTCAGTTAGAGGTGAGAGAGTGTAAGGCCGCATAGCGTAGTTTGCTCTAAACTCGCTATGTGCCCTTGCGAACGCTAGCGCGCTGCGCTATCCAGGAGAGGCCGCTTAGCCAACTCTAAGGAGTTGCGCTACAGAGCCTTGCGCGCGCCAGCGCAGTGCCCTATTCAACTAGGGCTACGCAGCTAGCTCCACCGAGCTACGCTGCAGTGTCTAGGGAGTGCCACCGCACTTCCCTAAAGGAGTAGGCCACACAGCCAGCTCTACTGAGCTACGCTACAGGGCCTAGGGAGTGCTAACGCACTCCCCTAAAGGTGTACTCTACACCACAACTCCACGCAGCGCTTACGGCGCTGCACTACGAAGCCGTAAGGCTTCCATAAGGATTGCACATTAGTTCTCGCTAATGTGCAACATTATAAATAGCTAGAAATCAGTAATATTATTCATACTTAATCTTACTACAGAGCCTGGGCTTACAGGTCCTGACCCTGAAACTCAAGGGCGATGCTCAACTCTGGTTCCGAGCAACATTCCCCGCAAAGGACCACGGTACGCTCGATTGGAACAAAGTCGCTCAAGAAATACGCGCCTACTTCGTCCAACCAGACGAAAAGTGGGACTTGGAGAACCGCTGGCAACAAGTAAGCCAAACCGGAGCGGCCCGTACCTTCATCAGCGAGCTTCTCAAACTCCGCCTCGTCCTTGGCAAAACAGAACTGGAAGTTCTGCACAAAATCTGCGGCATGTCAAAGGAGCCGCTGAAAGGAGAACTTAGACTCCGTCGCCCCACCTCGCTGAACGAAGCGATTACGCTCGCAAACCACTTTGACGATGCCGGCGCCTTTGGAAGAGGAAGAGCTAATCGATTAATTACTGCTCCCCCCGGGATAACCCATTCCCCGCCGCCTCCCTCTGCGCCAAGTCGCGCCCAGCCTGCAACACCCTACGAGCCTATGGATGTGGATGTGATGCGGCTTGCTCCCCTAACACCAGAGGAGCGCGAACGCCTCCGCCGAATCGGCGCCTGTTTCAAGTGTAGGAAGCCCGGACACTACGCAATGAACTGCCCAACCCAACGACGCCGACCCGGCACCGTGCCTGTACAGTACGTGCAGCCGCTCCCATATCCCCAAGGAACAGCGGCGACGAGTTACAATCCGTTTTACGCCTGGCCTTAAGCTCCAACCGCCCAGCCCGCCCCGACTTGCGAACCTTTGATACAGCTTAACCCCCCAGGAACTCTACCCGCCGCGACCCGCAGTGCTACGAGTAACCAAGCTAGTAATAACGATTCGTTTTCCCATTACTTGAAGCCGGAGACAGTAGAACCGACAGTGCAGAAGACTAGAGGCACACCTTCGCTACCCAGGGTCATTAAGTGCAACCGCATAGACAGGCAGATGCCTAGGATCACTGCATTACCCTCGGTCATTGCCACTGTACATGGCCAGAACGCTGAGGCGACTCTGGACAGCGGTTGTGCAACCTGTCTGATGTCAGAGGACTTTGCGCGACGCGCCAACATCCAGCCGGTCAAGATCCCAGCAGTCGCCATGTCTCAGGCGGTCGACAGCAATAGCAATCGTACCGACCTTTGCCTAATCACGCCGCCAATTTCATTTACGGTGGGTGGAATAGCGTTCCAGGACGTCTTCTATGTGGTAAAAGCATCCAATTACGACTTACTACTGGGCGGACCCTTCCTAGAGGACGCAAACCCAACTATGGACTACGCTAACAAGCAGGGTGCAATTGGTACTGCCAAGTTCTCATGGGGTAAGCCGGGAGGTGCCATCCAAGTACAAATGATCACCCCCAGAGAGCTCAAGAGAGAACTCAACCACCCAGAAGAAGTCGCGGTCGCTCTCCTATCACTCCCATCCAAGGAGGAGAAGCACAGCAAAGTCCCCGACTGGATACTCAAGGAGTATGGCGACATAGGAGCCAATGAATTCACCCATGGCAGGATAGCGGACACAGAGCCCGCTGCAATTGACACAATACCCGGAGCGGAACCCCCCTCGCGCTCGCCATACCATTTATCTGTTCCAGAATTGGCAGAGCTTCGGAAACAACTGGACGAGCTACAAGGAAGCGACAGGATCCGACCCTCCACTTCACCGTACGGAGCGCCCGTCTTATTTGTCAAGAAAAAAGACGGTTCACTCAGAATGTGCATCGATTATCGTGCACTAAATAATATAACAATAAAAAACCGCTATTGTTTACCAAGAATTGATGAGCTAATTGAGCAAGTTCACCAGGCGAAGTACTTTACAAAACTGGATCTACTCTCAGGCTACCATCAGATCCCTATTAGGGACGAAGATGCACACAAGACAGCCTTCAGAACACGCTACGGGCACTACGTGTAACGCCTTAGGCTCACCAGGGTGTGCACGTGACCAGGTGTCAACCTGAACACCACACTGAGAACACCGGCGTAGCGCTGGGCCACGCAGCACTACGCTACGAAAGCCTGCGGTCTTCGACCGCACCCACACAACGCGCGTTAATTGAGTAACGCGCACCGCGACGCGTTTGTTTACATTTACGCGTCGCCTTCTAGTTGTATAAATAGGTAGATATTTATTTAATAAACTAATCTTAAACATACCTACGGGACAGAGCTTACATTTGGTTGCGAGGCTCTTCTGATCCAATAGAAGAGTTCTTATCTTGTCGTGGAAGTTTTTTGTTTTTTCAAATTTACAATTTTTTATTTTTTTTCTACGATCTAAATGGAAGGCATCGAGCAGAACGATGCTGCTACTTTCCCAGAGATTCAACGCCTGGGAGAAATCCTTCTCTCTTTGACAAAGAAAGAGAAGGATAAGGACAAGGAAACCTCGTCTTGGGTTTCCAAGCCCGCTCCGTACAGAGGACAACGCGATCTGCGCGTCTTCACGGAGTGGATCAAAGGTCTTGAGCGCTTCTTCCGCTGGCACAAGACCTCTGCAAAGAGGAAGGCCTGGATGGCCT
Organism: Schizosaccharomyces versatilis (nom. inval.); assembly: GCA_032882995.1. Taxonomy (NCBI): domain Eukaryota; kingdom Fungi; phylum Ascomycota; class Schizosaccharomycetes; order Schizosaccharomycetales; family Schizosaccharomycetaceae; genus Schizosaccharomyces; species Schizosaccharomyces versatilis (nom. inval.). The sequence continues at coordinate 946,766 of CP130699.1, read as the reverse complement.
TCCACAATCTCACAGGAGAGGCCGCGTCGAGATGTGAGCTGGACACAACAATGTTCAGCCAGCTCGAGGACGGGAAGGTTTCTTGGGAAGCCTTCAAGGCGTATTTGCGGGATGCTTTCATCCCTACCGATGCTTTGGACAAGCATCGACGCCAGTTTTACCGCCTCCGCCAGACTGGTTCGGTCCACGAGTTCGTGGACAAGGTAAACCAGTACCAGGCGACGCTCGGCCTCCCCGAGTGGGCTGTCATGGATGTCCTCCACGAAGGCGTCAAGCGACGCATTCGCAAGGAGCTCGACATCCGCAAGCCCAAGACACTCAGCGACATGCTGAGGATTATTAGCGCTGAGGGCGACGACGATGAGGACTTTTCCGTCGAACGCAGTGCCCCCAGCGCGGCCCCCACTCCCACTCCTGCCAGCATTGGATTCGATGATCCAATGCAAGTGGACGCCCTTCGCCTCCGGCTCGCAGCGCTCAGAGACTTGAGCGATGACGAGCTGGTCCGCATTTTCCGCTCTGGCCGCTGCTTGAATTGTCAAAAGCCCGGCCATCGAGCAGCGGACTGCCCTGCAAAGAAGCAGAAGGCAAAAGCGAAGCGACGCGGCAAGCCTAAACGCCGCGTCAAGGCAATGCAGCTGAGTCCTGCAGCTCCCACTGCGGCAGAAAACCCGGCTGCCAAGACGGGGATGTCTCAGGACCAGCTCGATGCCCTAGTAGGATTAGTAATGAATAAGTTACGAACCTATTCGGACAGCGAGGAGGAGGAGAGACAGCCAGAGGAGTCAGAGGGGGAGGAGGAATTGTCCAGCGAGGACGAAGGCAGCGTCGCAGCTGCAGGGATTGAGTCCCAGGAAGAGGACTCTCCAACAGAAACCAGCGAATCCAGCTGGGAAGAGGACGACGAGTCCTCAGAAGACGAGTCCGACTTCGCAGAGAGCGAAGAAAGCGAAGAGGACTTCGAAGACGCGGACAGCGACTTCGAGAGCGACAGCTCATCCGACGAGCAAGAGTCCTCAGACAACAACGAGGACTCGGAGGACAATTTCGAAGACGCAGGAGGCGAATTCGAAACTAAAGATGCGTCAACTGACGCAGAGAGCAGCTCTGAGGAATCCTTTTCGGATGCAGACGACGAGGCCTTCGTCGATGCATCATCGGACTTGCCGATTATCTGTCGCCAGCTGACAATAGTCCCTCCGGCAGTGTGCTCACCGCCGCAGGTCAATTGCCAGCTGGTCGGCCACGAAGGCCAAGCTCTGCTGGATTCTGGCTGCGCGACTTACGTGGTGTCGCGCAGCTTTGTCAAAAGACACGGGCTGCCGGTTATCAAAACCAAGGCAGTACCCGTGGCACTCGCAATGGAAACGGAGCAGGAGCTGCTGCTCGACGAACAGACCCCTCCGCTCGCATTGCGAGTCGGCGACGTAGAAACAAAACAATGCTTCTACGTCGTAAGCCAAGACTCGGGCCCCGACCTCATCCTGGGCATCCCCTTCTGGAATGAGTTTTCCGTCCAGCTAGGGGACGGCAGGGCCCGAATTGGGAAGAGCTGGGTGCCAACGGTGACACCCAGCGAAGCAGAAGTGCGGGCTGCGCCAGTGAGGATCCAGTGCCTGTCGAAAAGAGCTACGACAAGGCAACTGGCGCAGCCAGAAGACGTGGAAGAGGTGTTCCTCCTGTCGATCAAAGTCGCCGACGACAAGGAGAAACACCTGGAAGACCTAGCGGACGGGAATCCGAACCTGTTAGCAACATTAAAAAAGAATAAAGACGTCTTACCTTTAAAATTGCCAGACGTCCCAAAAGAGTTCGCGGTTCCTAGCCATGACATCCCGTTGAAACCGGGGTCACGGCCAGTCCACAGGCCTCGTTACAGACTGTCGGCCCCAGAGATCCAAGAAATGGACCGACAGCTGAACGAGTTAATTGCATCGGGGCGCATTGAACCGTCCACATCGCCGTATGGCGCCCCGGTGCTGTTCGTCAGGAAGAAAGATGGTAGTCTACGCATGTGCATAGACTACCGGGGCCTGAACGAACAAACAATTAAGAACAAGTATCCCTTGCCCTTAATTGACGAGTTGCTGGACCGCGTATACCGCGCGCGAGTCTTCAGCAAACTCGATTTGGCCTCAGGTTATCACCAGATTCCAGTGAAACCTGAGGACAAGTTCAAGACGGCCTTCAGCTCGCAGTTCGGCCATTACCAATGGAAGGTAATGCCGTTTGGGCTAACCAATGCCCCTGCGACCTTCCAGTCGATCATGAACAACGTCTTCCGCGACCTCCTCAACAAAGGCGTCGTCGTCTATCTGGACGACATTCTCGTCTTTTCAGAGACGGAAGACGAACACCTGAAGCTTTTGGACGAAGTCTTCAGGCGTTTAAGAAACGCTAGGCTCTTCGCGAGCCCAAAGAAATGTGATTTCCTCAGGAAGCGCGTTAACTTCCTGGGGTATGTGGTTGGCGGAGGGGAAATTCAGACCGACGAAAGTCTAGTCAACAAGGTCAAACAATTCCCCAGGCCTTCTACAGTACAAGAATTACAGCGTTTCTTAGGTATGAGTAACTTTTATAAAAGATTCATTAAAAACTACTCTTCAATGGTTGCGACTTTAACGTCGAGGTCCGGATCCTCGAAGTCCAATCGAAACACCAGGCCGGTTGATTGGGATGAGACTTGTGAGAAGGAGTTTCAGGCAGTAAAACGAGCGCTTACGTCCGCTCCTTGCCTCAAAATCCCCGATCCCAATGGCAAGTTTGAGCTCTTCACCGACGCGAGCGAAAACGCGAAGGCGATCGGCGCCGTGCTGATGCAGGACGGGCACCCATGCGCTTACGAATCCAAGAAATTGAACAAACACGAGTTCAATTACTCGGTTCGGGAGAAGGAGCTGCTTGCAATCGTCCACGCGGTCACCAAATGGCGGCCGTTCCTCATGGCACAAGACTTTGTGGTGCACACGGATCACAAGTCGCTACAGGATTTCATGAACCAGAAACACGTCGAAGGTCGTTTGGCTCGTTGGAGGGAAAAACTAGATCAATTTCCTATTCTAATTAGCTACACACCTGGTGCTGACAATCCCGTCGCCGACGCACTTTCTCGAATAGTAATGAAATCTATTTGCCCGATTACAGATGAGGAAGAGAAAATTTTATTAAGAGCTTCTTATCCGGAAGAAGCAGAGTGGAAGGAGCGCTGGGAGCTATTGCAGAACTCCCAGCAGGAAAACGAGACGCCTGGCGAGAATGACCGCTTCATGCTTCGAGACGGTCTTCTCTATTATCGCAATAATCACCAATTGCCTTGGCGATTATGCGTCAGTGCTGGGTCTACGAAGCAGAAACTGCTGTTCGACCATCACAGCACACCGATAGCAGGCCATCCGGGAGTCGACAGAACCTATGCGAAACTGGCCCGCGTGTTCTACTGGCCCCGGATGTATCGCGATGTCCAGAAGTTCGTCAAAGAGTGCCACGATTGCCAGCTCTCCAAAGGTACTTCTGGACCAGCTCAAGGGTTGATGCAACCCATGAGCATTCCAACTCGTCCATGGCAGGAAATCGCCATGGACTTCTTCGGGCCCATGACGGCGACAGACGCCGAGGGCAACAATGCGGTTCTCGTGGTCGTAGATCGACTCACGAAGATGGTCGTGTTGGCACCGTGCCGACAGACCATCTCAGCAACAGAGACGGCGGACCTGTTCGTCCGCAACGTCTTTAGGCTGCACGGGCTGCCTGAAACAATCACCTCAGACCGAGATCCGAGGTTCAAGGCCCGTTTCTGGAAGGCGGTGCACAAAATCTTGGGCACGAAGCTCAAGATGTCGACGGCCGCACATCCACAGACCGACGGACAGTCCGAGAGAACCATTCGGACTGTCAAGCAGATGCTCAGGACGCTTGCCTGGCGCGACCCGAGCAGATGGGAATCCCTGCTCCCTCTAGTAGAGTACGCGTACAATGACAGCGTTCACTCATCAATTGGTACGACTCCCTTCCAAGCCAATTACGGCTTTACTCCCACTGGCATTGCCCGCCATGCAGTTAGTGACGAGCCAGCTGCAGAGGAATACCTCTCGAGCCTGAACGACACTATCTGCAGGGCCCGCGATTCAATGCAGCGGGCCCAGGAGCACCAGGAGAGGGAAGGGAATAAGCACCGGAGGGAGCCGGACGAAGATCTAGTTCCTGGACGATTCGCGTTAGTAAAACGCATAAAAAGCATGGGTAACAAGATGGGCCGCCGCTGGGACGGCCCATTCAAAATTCTGAAGAGACGGGGGAACGTCGCAAAGCTCCAATTGCCCCCCGACTCGAAGGCTCACCCGGTGTACAACATCGAGCGCCTTAAGACTTACCATGGTACGCTTCCTCCTGAAGCGTACAACCCAGACGGATCCATTGACGTCGATTACGACGTCGAAGAGCTCCTGGCACACGCGAACCACTATGGGAAGTGGTCGTACTTGGTCCGGTGGTCGGGCTATACCGAGGAAGACGACGTCTGGGAGCCCGCCGACCACATTGTGCCAGACGTCATCCGGACGTACTCGCGAAAGGTGAAGGCACTAGGGGGAGAGGTGCCGGAGGGTGTGCTGTCTTTTGGAGGTGAGAAGGTGTAACGCCTTAAGCTCACAAGAGTGTGCACGTGACCAGGTGTCAACCTGAACACCACACAGAGAGCACCGGCGTAGCGCTGGGCCACGCAGCACTACGCTACGAAAGCCTGCGGTCTTCGACCGCATCCACACAACGCGCGTTAATTGAGTAACGCGCACCGCGACGCGTTTGTTTACATTTACGCGTCGCCTTCTAGTTGTATAAATAGGTAGATATTTATTGAATAAACTAATCTTAAACATACCTACGGGACAGAGCTTACACTTTCTGTCGGCACTCGTAGAATTGAAGCCGGTAGCGCTTCAAGGCGTCGCCCGGGGTGAAGGAGCTCTTGAGGTATGACTTGAGTTCAAGCCATGAGAGCGAGCCTTCCTCGAGTCCCGGGTGCAGACGTGAGTCCACGTCGCAGCGATCGAGCGCTGCCCCCGTCAGGAAATTGTAGGCCGTCCAAGCCTGTTTCTTGGGCGCGACTTCGCGGGTTCGCAAAAATCGCTCGACGGCGCGAATCCAGTTCTGCAAGACAAGCAGGTCCGGGGTGCCGTCGTACAAGAATGGCTTTGGAGCCCACGTCCAGTCCTCCCTTGGTGCTGAGACGTATTGCACCGGCGCGGCCGCAGCGGCGACAGGAATTGATGCCGCCGAGGGGACTCCGAATACCCTCGTAGGGCGAGTGCTGGGGGTCGCAGCAGGTTGCTGTCCCTGCTCTGTGTCCTGGGCCATTGGTTCCGACATTTTAATTAGATAACACAATAAAATTTTATTAACAAAAATTTTTTTTTTTTCTTAGGACTTCCGCCTCCTAATGGCACCGACTGTTCCTTAGGCTGTTTACTGTGTGTAAAAAGCCTCGCAACCAAGTGTAAAGGCTACGGCTGTAAGTAGGAAAAAGCTTAATGAATAACATTAGTTCTACCTATTTATACTGTTTTGTAAAGACCCGTCACAGGGTTTACGTTTACGTGGAGCGCGTTCTCATTAATGCGCGCTTAAGGTGGAGGCCGTAGGCCTCCGTAAACGCTGCTTGTTGGCAGCGTTCTTTGTAAGACTCAGTCCGTAGGTCAGAATAAGATTAGTTTATTTCCTATGAAATCTAGCTATTTATCACATTTTGACGCGACACGTAAATGTAAACAAACGCGTCGCGTCGCGGCGCGCGTTAATGGATTAACGCGCGCGGGTCTTGGGTGTTCTGAAGGCCTTACTGCAGCTCGTTGCAGTTCGTTTGGGCGGCCTTGTGCTTGGTGGTGAACGCCCAGATTTAGGCATTCGCCTAAATGAACCTTAATGCTTACACCACCTCACCACCATTCAAGCCCATGTCTGGAGGAATTTCACCTCCAAGAGCACGCACCTTTCTCCAGTACCGCCGAATTGTGTCGGAATCAATGAATTCGGCGGGTTCCCAGGAGTCGTCAGCTTCGGTGTATCCGACCCACCGAACCAGGTAAGACCACTTTCCATGGTGGTTGGCGTGGGAGATCAGTTCTTCCACGTCGTAGTCAGCGGACGTCGCTTCTTCGGAATCGAGGATTGCGAATGGCGGCGGCGTCCCATTAAAAGTTTTCAGTCTGCTAACGTTGAAAACAGGATGCGCTTTCGACGAGGCCGGCAAAAGGAGCCGTGCTGTGTTGCCTCGTCGCTCAAGAATTTTGAAGGGGCCGTCCCACAGTCGGCCCAGCTTGTCTCCTTCCCTCCTTTGGCGCTTGACAAGCGCGTACCGCCCCTCTGCCAGTTCTTCGTCTGGCTCTCGTCTTCTTCTGTTGGCCTGTTTCTCCTGTCCTTCCTGCGCCCGCTGCATTGCATCTCGGGCTTTGTGGATAGTGTCGCTCAGGTTGGCGAGGTATTCCTCGACAACTGGTTCGTCACTAACCGCAGTTCGAGCAATGCCAGTGGGTGAGAAGCCATAATTGGCTTGGAACGGGGTCACACCGATGGAGGAATGGACAGAGTCATTGTAGGCGAACTCAACTAATGGCAGCAGGGATTCCCAATGGGCCTGGTCTTTCCACGCGAAGGCCCGTAGCATCTGGGAAATGGTTCGGATGGTCCTTTCTGATTGACCATCCGTCTGAGGGTGGATCGCCGTGGACATCTTGAGCTTCGTGCCCAAGACCTTGTGCAAGGCGGTCCAAAATTTGGAGACAAAGCGCGGGTCCCTGTCGGACGTGATTGTGTCTGGTAATCCATGATACCGGAACACGCCCTTCAAGAAGATGTCTGCTGTTTCTTGTGCTGTCACGGATTTCTTGCACGGGAACAGCAGTGTCATCTTCGTTAACCGGTCTGCGACCAACAACACCTTGTCGTTGTCGCCTGTTTCTTCGCCCTCCGACGGGTCAAAGAAGTCCATGGATATTTCCTGCCATGGTCTCGTCGGGATACTCATTGGCTGCAACAGCCCTTGCGCCGGGCCTCTTCCTTCCTTCGTGAGCTGGCAGTCGACGCACTCCCGAACATACTCTTTGACGTCCTGGGCCATCTTTGGCCAGTAAAAACACCGCGCAAGCTTCGCGAAAGTCCTGTCCGAGCCTGGATGACCTGCAATCGGGCTGCTGTGATGGTCGTGAATCAGTTTTTTCTTCGTGGCTTCCGCGCTGATACACAACCGCCATGGCAACTCCGAATTGTTTCGATAATAGAGCAGGTCGTCTTGGATCATGAATCGATCCTTTGCTCCGGGCTCTTCTCCTCCGTCCTCTCGTTCGTGGAGCTCCTCCCACTTGTCTCTCCATTCGCCTTCGACGGCATAGGCTTCTTTGAGGACGGCCTTCTCACCTTCCTCGTCAATTGGACAGAGCGCTTCGACATTTATTCGCGACAGCGCGTCTGCCACTGGATTGTCCTTTCCTGGCGTGTACTCAATTTCAATTGGGTACACCGACAACTTTTCTCGCCAACGGGCGAGCCGGCCTTCGACGTGCTTCTGGCCCATCAAGTCTTGCAGCGACTTGTGGTCGGTGTGCACTTTAAACTTCTGTGCCATTAAGAATGGCCTCCATTTGGTAACTGCGTGGATAATCGCTAGCAGTTCCTTTTCTCTAATCGAATAGTTAAGCTCCGCCTTGCTTAGCTTTTTCGATTCATATGCGCAGGGGTGGCCCTCCTGCATTAGCACTGCACCGACTGCCTTAGCATTCTCACTGGCGTCGGTATATACTTCGAATTGGCCATGGGGATCCGGGATTCGAAGGCACGGCGCCGTTGTCAGTGCCCGTTTGGCGTCTTCAAACTCTTTCTCACACTGCTCATCCCATTCCACCGGCCGCGTATTCCTGTTCGACTTTGAGGAGCCCATCCTCGAGGTCAAAGTAGCTAATCTTTCAGAATAGTTTTCAATAAATCGCTTATAAAAATTACACATTCCTACGAACCGTTGTAAATCTTGAACTGTCTTAGGTCTAGGGAAATTTCGAACTTTGTTTACCAGACTTTCGTCCGTTCTGATTTCACCTTCGCCTACCACATACCCCAGGAAGTTAACGCGCTTCCTGAGGAACTCACATTTACCCGGGCTCGCATAGAGCTGTGCGTTTTTTAAGCGTCTGAAGACTTCTTCCAGATGCTTCAGATGCTGCTCTTCCGACTCTGAGAAGACCAAGATGTCGTCCATGTAGACGACAACGAAGTCATTCAATTTGTCCCGGAAGAGCGAATTCATAATGGATTGGAAGGCTGCAGGCGCATTCGTTAACCCGAATGGCATGCCCTTCCATTGATAGTGCCCAGAGTCAGAACTAAATGCTGTCTTGGGTCTATCCTTCGGCGCTACCTGGATCTGATGGTAGCCCGAAGCCAAATCGAGCTTACTGAACACGCGTGCCTTGTACACACGGTCCAGTAGCTCGTCGATCAAGGGCAATGGGTACTTGTTCTTGATCGTCTGTTCGTTGAGGCCACGGTAGTCGATGCACATTCGCAGACTACCGTCCTTCTTCCTCACGAACAGAACTGGAGCGCCATAGGGCGAATTCGAGGGCTCGATTCGCCCCGATTCCAAGAGCTTTTTAATTTGGTGCTCCAGCTCCTCCTTCTCCGGCAACGAGAGCCGATAGCGTGGCCTGTATACAGGCTCTGAACCTGGTTTCGTCTCGATTTCCAGGTAAGGGAGCTTGTAATTATCCGGTAAGTCTGGCAATTCGGCCGGGAACAGCGCTGCATACTTCTCTAACAGCTTTTTTAGATTTTTATTTCCATTACTGAGGTCGTCCAGGCTGACCTCGCCGTCCTCTTTGACGGTAACTTTGAAGAGAACGAGCTCTTCAATTTCCTCCGCGCGCGCCAGCTGCTTGGTCATTGCCCGTTTCGACAGGCATTCGATCTGCACTGGCGCCGCTTCAACTGCTTTTCCTCTGGGGCCTACCAACGGTGTAACACAATTAAGCTTATCACTAAGCGAATTGTGATCTACCACCACTCCGCCAAGACTACCACCAAGAACGCTGCCAACAAGCAGCGTTTACGGAGGCCTACGGCCTCCACCTTAAGCGCGCATTAATGAGAACGCGCTCCACGTAAACGTAAACCCTGTGACGGGTCTTTACAAAACAGTATAAATAGGTAGAACTAATATTATTCATTAAGCTTTTTCCTACTTACAGCCGTAGCCTTTACACTTGGTTGCGAGGCTTTTTACACACAGTAAACTGTAAGCCCAGGCTCTGTAGTAAGATTAAGTATGAATAATATTACTGATTTCTAACTATTTATAATGTTGCACATTAGCGAGAACTAATGTGCAATCCTTATGGAAGCCTTACGGCTTCGTAGTGCAGCGCCGTAAGCGCTGCGTGGAGTTGTGGTGTAGAGTACACCTTTAGGGGAGTGCGTTAGCACTCCCTAGGCCCTGTAGCGTAGCTCAGTAGAGCAGGCTGTGTGGCCTACTCCTTTAGGGAAGTGCGGTGGCACTCCCTAGACACTGCAGCGTAGCTCGGTGGAGCTAGCTGCGTAGCCCTAGTTGAATAGGGCAGCGCGCTGGCGCGCGCAAGGCTCTGTAGCGCAACTCCTTAGAGTTGGCTAAGCGGCCTCTCCTGGATAGCGCAGCGCGCTAGCGTTCGCAAGGGCGCATAGCGAGTTTAGAGCAAACTACGCTATGCGGCCTTACACTCTCTCACCTCTAACTGAGGCATGCCCCCGCAGGAGACGTGGAGGCCATTTTTTCGTGGTGGAGGGTTACGGTGGGGGCGCCCACGACGGCACGTCAGCGCCTAGCGCGCGAAGCTTCTGCCAGTAACGCTTCACTGTGCCCGAGTCGATGTGCTCCTCGGGCTCCCACCCATCGTCCTCTTCGGTGTAGCCCACCCAGCGGACCAGGTAAGATCGCTTGTCACCGTGAATTGCGTGAGCTAACAATTCTTCCACCTCATAGGTTTGCGCGGCCACCTCGTCTGGATCCTGGATTGCGTATGCCGGAGGTGGCCCATGATGCGCTTTCAGGCGACCGATGTTAAACACTCGGTGCGCCTTGGAATTTGGAGGCAATTGTAGTTCTGCTGCGTTGCCTCCAATCTTTAATATTTTAAAGGGGCCGTCCCATTGACGCCCCAGCTTTCTTTTCTCGTTGTCTTTTCGGCGGACATAGGCGTATTGTCCGACCGCTAATGTTTCTTCTGGTTCTCTTCTCCTTTTGTTCGCCTGCCGTTCCTGTTGCTCCTGGGCCCGTTGCATTGAGTCGCGGGCCCTGTGGATAGTATCATTAAGGCACTCGAGGTAATCCTCTGATGCCGGAATGGAACTAACTGCATGGCGAGTTATGCCAGAGGGGCTAAAGCCGTAATTGGCTTCGAACGGCGTCGTGCCAATGGAGGAGTGAACCGAATCATTGTATGCGAATTCAATTAAAGCTAGCAATGATTCCCAATGACTTCTGTCGTGGAGAAGGAACGGCTTGAGCATCTGTTGGACCGTCCGAATGGTCCGTTCTGTTTGTCCATCGGTCTGAGGGTGACTTGCCGTGGACATTTTGAGCTTGACGCCCATTGTTCTGAAGAGGGATTGCCAGAACTGGGCCACAAACCTCGGATCTCTGTCTGAGGTTATTGTATCGGGTATGCCATGGAGTCTAAAGACTCCCCTAACAAATAGGTTTGCTGTTTCCTCTGCCGTGATGGTCTCCTTGCACGGTAGGAAGGTAGCCATCTTCGTCAATCGGTCAACGACGACCATAATTGTGTCGTTGCCGGTTCCATACGCAGGTGGGAGGCCCGTGATGAAATCAATTGAGATTTCTTGCCAAGGCCTCGTTGGAATGGACATGGGCTGGAGTAGCCCTTGCGTCGGGCCTGCTGCCGGCTTCGAAAGCTGGCATTCCACGCATTCTGTAAGCTCTGTCCCGTAGGTATGTTTAAGATTAGTTTATTCAATAAATATCTACCTATTTATACAACTAGAAGGCGACGCGTAAATGTAAACAAACGCGTCGCGGTGCGCGTTACTCAATTAACGCGCGTTGTGTGGATGCGGTCGAAGACCGCAGGCTTTCGTAGCGTAGTGCTGCGTGGCCCAGCGCTACGCCGGTGCTCTGTGTGTGGTGTTCAGGTTGACACCTGGTCACGTGCACACTCTTGTGAGCTTAAGGCGTTACACCTTCTCACCTCCAAAAGAGAGCACACCCTCCGGCACCTCTCCCCCTAGTGCCTTCACCTTTCGCCAGTACGTCCGGATGACGTCTGGCACAATGTGGTCGGCGGGCTCCCAGACGTCGTCTTCCTCGGTATAGCCCGACCACCGGACCAAGTACGACCACTTCCCATAGTGGTTCGCGTGTGCCAGGAGCTCTTCGACGTCGTAATCGACGTCAATGGATCCGTCTGGGTTGTACGCTTCAGGAGGAAGCGTACCATGGTAAGTCTTAAGGCGCTCGATGTTGTACACCGGGTGAGCCTTCGAGTCGGGGGGCAATTGGAGCTTTGCGACGTTCCCCCGTCTCTTCAGAATTTTGAATGGGCCGTCCCAGCGGCGGCCCATCTTGTTACCCATGCTTTTTATGCGTTTTACTAACGCGAATCGTCCAGGAACTAGATCTTCGTCCGGCTCCCTCCGGTGCTTATTCCCTTCCCTCTCCTGGTGCTCCTGGGCCCGCTGCATTGAATCGCGGGCCCTGCAGATAGTGTCGTTCAGGCTCGAGAGGTATTCCTCTGCAGCTGGCTCGTCACTAACTGCATGGCGGGCAATGCCAGTGGGAGTAAAGCCGTAATTGGCTTGGAAGGGAGTCGTACCAATTGATGAGTGAACGCTGTCATTGTACGCGTACTCTACTAGAGGGAGCAGGGATTCCCATCTGCTCGGGTCGCGCCAGGCAAGCGTCCTGAGCATCTGCTTGACAGTCCGAATGGTTCTCTCGGACTGTCCGTCGGTCTGTGGATGTGCGGCCGTCGACATCTTGAGCTTCGTGCCCAAGATTTTGTGCACCGCCTTCCAGAAACGGGCCTTGAACCTCGGATCTCGGTCTGAGGTGATTGTTTCAGGCAGCCCGTGCAGCCTAAAGACGTTGCGGACGAACAGGTCCGCCGTCTCTGTTGCTGAGATGGTCTGTCGGCACGGTGCCAACACGACCATCTTCGTGAGTCGATCTACGACCACGAGAACCGCATTGTTGCCCTCGGCGTCTGTCGCCGTCATGGGCCCGAAGAAGTCCATGGCGATTTCCTGCCATGGACGAGTTGGAATGCTCATGGGTTGCATCAACCCTTGAGCTGGTCCAGAAGTACCTTTGGAGAGCTGGCAATCGTGGCACTCTTTGACGAACTTCTGGACATCGCGATACATCCGGGGCCAGTAGAACACGCGGGCCAGTTTCGCATAGGTTCTGTCGACTCCCGGATGGCCTGCTATCGGTGTGCTGTGATGGTCGAACAGCAGTTTCTGCTTCGTAGACCCAGCACTGACGCATAATCGCCAAGGCAATTGGTGATTATTGCGATAATAGAGAAGACCGTCTCGAAGCATGAAGCGGTCATTCTCGCCAGGCGTCTCGTTTTCCTGCTGGGAGTTCTGCAATAGCTCCCAGCGCTCCTTCCACTCTGCTTCTTCCGGATAAGAAGCTCTTAATAAAATTTTCTCTTCCTCATCTGTAATCGGGCAAATAGATTTCATTACTATTCGAGAAAGTGCGTCGGCGACGGGATTGTCAGCACCAGGTGTGTAGCTAATTAGAATAGGAAATTGATCTAGTTTTTCCCTCCAACGAGCCAAACGACCTTCGACGTGTTTCTGGTTCATGAAATCCTGTAGCGACTTGTGATCCGTGTGCACCACAAAGTCTTGTGCCATGAGGAACGGCCGCCATTTGGTGACCGCGTGGACGATTGCAAGCAGCTCCTTCTCCCGAACCGAGTAATTGAACTCGTGTTTGTTCAATTTCTTGGATTCGTAAGCGCATGGGTGCCCGTCCTGCATCAGCACGGCGCCGATCGCCTTCGCGTTTTCGCTCGCGTCGGTGAAGAGCTCAAACTTGCCATTGGGATCGGGGATTTTGAGGCAAGGAGCGGACGTAAGCGCTCGTTTTACTGCCTGAAACTCCTTCTCACAAGTCTCATCCCAATCAACCGGCCTGGTGTTTCGATTGGACTTCGAGGATCCGGACCTCGACGTTAAAGTCGCAACCATTGAAGAGTAGTTTTTAATGAATCTTTTATAAAAGTTACTCATACCTAAGAAACGCTGTAATTCTTGTACTGTAGAAGGCCTGGGGAATTGTTTGACCTTGTTGACTAGACTTTCGTCGGTCTGAATTTCCCCTCCGCCAACCACATACCCCAGGAAGTTAACGCGCTTCCTGAGGAAATCACACTTTTTTGGGCTCGCGAAGAGCCTTGCGTTTCTTAAACGCCTGAAGACTTCGTCCAAAAGCTTCAGGTGTTCGTCTTCCGTCTCTGAAAAGACGAGAATGTCGTCTAGATAGACGACAACGCCTTTGTTGAGGAGGTCGCGGAAGACGTTGTTCATGATCGACTGGAAGGTCGCAGGGGCATTGGTTAGCCCAAACGGCATTACCTTCCATTGGTAATGGCCGAACTGCGAGCTGAAGGCCGTCTTGAACTTGTCCTCAGGTTTCACTGGAATCTGGTGATAACCTGAGGCCAAATCGAGTTTGCTGAAGACTCGCGCGCGGTATACGCGGTCCAGCAACTCGTCAATTAAGGGCAAGGGATACTTGTTCTTAATTGTTTGTTCGTTCAGGCCCCGGTAGTCTATGCACATGCGTAGACTACCATCTTTCTTCCTGACGAACAGCACCGGGGCGCCATACGGCGATGTGGACGGTTCAATGCGCCCCGATGCAATTAACTCGTTCAGCTGTCGGTCCATTTCTTGGATCTCTGGGGCCGACAGTCTGTAACGAGGCCTGTGGACTGGCCGTGACCCCGGTTTCAACGGGATGTCATGGCTAGGAACCGCGAACTCTTTTGGGACGTCTGGCAATTTTAAAGGTAAGACGTCTTTATTCTTTTTTAATGTTGCTAACAGGTTCGGATTCCCGTCCGCTAGGTCTTCCAGGTGTTTCTCCTTGTCGTCGGCGACTTTGATCGACAGGAGGAACACCTCTTCCACGTCTTCTGGCTGCGCCAGTTGCCTTGTCGTAGCTCTTTTCGACAGGCACTGGATCCTCACTGGCGCAGCCCGCACTTCTGCTTCGCTGGGTGTCACCGTTGGCACCCAGCTCTTCCCAATTCGGGCCCTGCCGTCCCCTAGCTGGACGGAAAACTCATTCCAGAAGGGGATGCCCAGGATGAGGTCGGGGCCCGAGTCTTGGCTTACGACGTAGAAGCATTGTTTTGTTTCTACGTCGCCGACTCGCAATGCGAGCGGAGGGGTCTGTTCGTCGAGCAGCAGCTCCTGCTCCGTTTCCATTGCGAGTGCCACGGGTACTGCCTTGGTTTTGATAACCGGCAGCCCGTGTCTTTTGACAAAGCTGCGCGACACCACGTAAGTCGCGCAGCCAGAATCCAGCAGAGCTTGGCCTTCGTGGCCGACCAGCTGGCAATTGACCTGCGGCGGTGAGCACACTGCCGGAGGGACTATTGTCAGCTGGCGACAGATAATCGGCAAGTCCGATGATGCATCGACGAAGGCCTCGTCGTCTGCATCCGAAAAGAATTCCTCAGAGCTGCTCTCTGCGTCTGTTGACGCATCTTCAGTTTCGAATTCGCCTCCTGCGTCTTCGAAATTGTCCTCCGAGTCCTCGTTGTTGTCTGAGGACTCTTGCTCGTCGGATGAGCTGTCGCTCTCGAAGTCGCTGTCCGCGTCTTCGAAGTCCTCTTCGCTTTCTTCGCTCTCTGCGAAGTCGGACTCGTCTTCTGAGGACTCGTCGTCCTCTTCCCAGCTGGATTCGCTGGTTTCTGTTGGAGAGTCCTCTTCCTGGGACTCAATCCCTGCAGCTGCGACGCTGCCTTCGTCCTCGCTGGACAATTCCTCCTCCCCCTCTGACTCCTCTGGCTGTCTCTCCTCCTCCTCGCTGTCCGAATAGGTTCGTAACTTATTCATTACTAATCCTACTAGGGCATCGAGCTGGTCCTGAGACATCCCCGTCTTGGCAGCTGGGTTTTCTGCCGCAGTGGGAGCTGCAGGACTCAGCTGCATTGCCTTGACGCGGCGTTTAGGCTTGCCGCGTCGCTTCGCTTTTGCCTTCTGCTTCTTTGCAGGGCAGTCCGCTGCTCGATGGCCGGGCTTTTGACAATTCAAGCAGCGGCCAGAGCGGAAAATGCGGACCAGCTCGTCATCGCTCAAGTCTCTGAGCGCTGCGAGCCGGAGGCGAAGTGTGACGTCAGAGCCGATACAGCCAATAACGAGTCGACAAAGCCGACTTAAGTACTCACCAAACTTCGGAGAGCAATTGTGGCCGCTACAAAGGTCATACGAGGATCGCGTGACCTTATCTGCAGTCGCCTGATTACGGACTATGTGATTGCACTTCCAAGCCACGCTTAGTCATCCGACTAAGCCTGCCTTCTAGTTTTTCTCTATATAAACCTTAGTGTTAGCTCCCAAATAACCATCACTTGTTTTCAGAACATCCTTGACTCAACCTTACACGAAGGGCGTCCACTTGCATTGGATCATCGAATCCAATGCTGGCAGGAGTGGGAGTGGGGGCCGCGCTGGGGGCACTGCGTTCGACGGAAAAGTCCTCATCGTCGTCGCCCTCAGCGCTAATAATCCTCAGCATGTCGCTGAGTGTCTTGGGCTTGCGGATGTCGAGCTCCTTGCGAATGCGTCGCTTGACGCCTTCGTGGAGGACATCCATGACAGCCCACTCGGGGAGGCCGAGCGTCGCCTGGTACTGGTTTACCTTGTCCACGAACTCGTGGACCGAACCAGTCTGGCGGAGGCGGTAAAACTGGCGTCGATGCTTGTCCAAAGCATCGGTAGGGATGAAAGCATCCCGCAAATACGCCTTGAAGGCTTCCCAAGAAACCTTCCCGTCCTCGAGCTGGCTGAACATTGTTGTGTCCAGCTCACATCTCGACGCGGCCTCTCCTGTGAGATTGTGGAAGGCCATCCAGGCCTTCCTCTTTGCAGAGGTCTTGTGCCAGCGGAAGAAGCGCTCAAGACCTTTGATCCACTCCGTGAAGACGCGCAGATCGCGTTGTCCTCTGTACGGAGCGGGCTTGGAAACCCAAGACGAGGTTTCCTTGTCCTTATCCTTCTCTTTCTTTGTCAAAGAGAGAAGGATTTCTCCCAGGCGTTGAATCTCTGGGAAAGTAGCAGCATCGTTCTGCTCGATGCCTTCCATTTAGATCGTAGAAAAAAATAAAAAATTGTAAATTTGAAAAAACAAAAAACTTCCACGACAAGATAAGAACTCTTCTATTGGATCAGAAGAGCCTCGCAACCAAATGTAAGCTCTGTCCCGTAGGTATGTTTAAGATTAGTTTATTCAATAAATATCTACCTATTTATACAACTAGAAGGCGACGCGTAAATGTAAACAAACGCGTCGCGGTGCGCGTTACTCAATTAACGCGCGTTGTGTGGATGCGGTCGAAGACCGCAGGCTTTCGTAGCGTAGTGCTGCGTGGCCCCGCGCTACGCCGGTGCTCTCAGTGTGGTGTTCAGGTTGACACCTGGTCACGTGCACACTCTTGTGAGCTTAAGGCGTTACACATTCCCGCGTGAACCGTTGTACGTCCTGGAGCATCTTGGGCCAGTAGAACGTACGCGCAAGCTTTGCATACGTCCGTTCGACACCCGGGTGGCCAGCAATTGGTGTACTGTGGTGATCATAGATTAGTTTTAGCTTTGTAGCCTCCGTACTAATACATAATCTCCAAGGTAATTGCGAATTGTTTCTGTAGTAAAGAAGTCCATCATCAATCATGAATCTGTCCTTCTCACCCGGTGTCCACCCTTCCTCCTTCTCGTTGAGCTCGTGCCAACGAAGCTTCCAATCCTCTTCCTGCGCATAGGCCGCGCGCAAAGTTGTCTTTTCGTCCTCCTCGTCAATTGGGCAAATTGATTTTATTTCTATCCTAGAAAGAGCGTCGGCGACGGGGTTTTCAGCACCGGGGGTGTAGACAATTTCGATCTGAAATTGATCCAACTTCTCCCTCCACCGTGCCAAGCGCCCTTCAACTGCTTTCTGGGACATAAAATCTTTCAACGATTTGTGGTCAGAGTGAACCACAAATGGTTGAGCCACTAGGAACGGCCTCCATTTGGTGACCGCGTGGACAATTGCGAGGAGTTCCTTCTCTCGAATCGGGTAATTGAGCTCTGCCGTGCTCAATTTCTTCGATTCGTAGGCGCACGGATGCCCGTCTTGCATCAGAACTGCACCTATGGCCTTTGCATTTTCTGATGCGTCGGTGAAGACCTCGAACTTCCCGTAAGGATTGGGGATTCTCAAGCAAGGCGCCGTTGTCAGAGCGCGCTTTGCGTCCTGAAATTCTTTTTCACAGACCGCGTCCCATTCGACCGGTCTGGTGTTTTTGTTTGACTTTGAGGAACCCGCTCTAGAAGTCAAAGTTGCAACCAATTGAGAATAGTTTTTAATAAATCGCTTATAAAAGTTGCACATGCCTAAAAACCTTTGTAAATCCTGAATTGTCTTTGGTCTGGGGAATTGGCGCACCTTGGTAATATGACTCTCATCGGTGCGCACCCTCCCTTCACCAACCACATACCCCAGGAAGTTGACGCTCTTCCTGAGGAATTCACACTTCTTTGGGCTCGCATAGAGCCCAGCGTCTCTCAGCCGCTTGAACACTTCTTCGAGGTGTTTCAAGTGTTCCTCTTCCGTGGCCGAGAAAACAAGGATGTCGTCCATGTAGACGACCACGTACTTGTCCAAAAGGTCTCGGAAGAGGGAATTCATTATCGATTGGAAGGCTGCGGGTGCATTCGTTAACCCGAATGGCATGCCTTTCCATTGATAATGCCCGACAGTCGAGCTGAAAGCTGTCTTGGGCCTGTCCTCGGGTGCCACTTGGATCTGATGGTAACCCGAGGCTAAATCGAGCTTACTGAACACGCGTGCGTCGTACACGCGGTCCAAAAGCTCGTCGATCAAAGGCAATGGATACTTGTTTTTGATCGTTTGTTCGTTGAGGCCTCGGTAGTCGATGCACATCCGCAGACTACCGTCCTTCTTCCTCACGAACAATACTGGAGCGCCGTACGGCGAAGTCGAGGGCTCAATGCGTCCCGACTTCAGGAGTTCTCGGATTTGGCGCTCCAGTTCTTGCTTCTCCGGCCAGGACATGCGGTACCTTGGCCGGTGCACTGGCTGAGCTCCCGGTACCGTTTCAATTGTTAGGTACGGGAGCTTGGTCTCTTCAGGTAAAGGCGGTAGAACCGCCGGTAACACATCTTTGTTTTCGTTGAGCAATGCTAACAGTTTAGGATTATTATTGCTGAGGGACTCCAAGGAGACGGAGCCATCCTCAGCAACGTTGACGACGAAGAGTACCAACTCTTCGACCTCGTCCTGGCGGGCCAGTTGTTTCTTCATCGCCCGGTTTGACAGGCTGAGGATTTCAACTGGCGCCGCCGCTAACTTCTGCTTGTTGGGTTCCACAAGGGGAACCCATGCTCTTCCGACTCGGGCCTGTGAGCCCTCTATCTGGACGTTCAACTCGTTCCAGAAGGGGACTCCCAGAATGGCGTCGTAGCCCGAGTCCTGATCGAGGACGAAGAAGCATTGAGTTGTTTCTTCGTCACCGATCCGAATTGTTACCGGGAGGGTCTGTTCGGTGATAACGACCCTCTCCTTCGTTTTCGCTGCCAGGTGAACTTGCTGGCGTCTCGTTGGAACGAGTGTAAGTCCACAGCGCCTGGCGAAGCTGCGCGACAACACGTACGTTGCGCAGCCTGTATCGAGGAGGACGCGGCAGCTGTGTCCGTCCAACTGGCAGTTGACCTGCGGCGGTGTTGAAACTGCCGGAGGGACTATTGTCAGCTGGTGAGCCGCAAGAGGTTCCGGAATGTCTGCTGCATCGTCGAACACCTCCGTCGCCTCTTCCTCCTCTTCCTCAGAGGTTGTCTTGACTGTTTCTTCGGCGTCACTGGATGCATCTGCTAATCCAAAGTCGCCCAGAAACAGCTGAGGTTCCTCAAAATCTTTCCACACGCCCGGAAAGATTCCTCGCGATTCCGCATCGCTCTCTGACAGCTCTTCTGTGCTGTCTTCCTCGGCTTCTGTTTCCTCCTCGTCCTCCTCCTTCCCGACTTGTACTCCCACTGTCATGGACCATGCCTGTAACACAATTAAGCTTATTACTAAGCGAATTGTGATCCACCACCACTCCGCCAAGACTACCACCAAGAACGCTGCCAACGAGCAGCGTTTACGGAGGCCTACGGCCTCCACCTTAACCGCGCATTAATGAGAACGCGCTCCACGTAAACGTAAACCCTGTGACGGGTCTTTACAAAACAGTATAAATAGGTAGAACTAATATTATTCATTAAGCTTTTTCCTACTTACAGCCGTAGCCTTTACAATGCCTTAGTCCAGTGTAAGGCCGTGGTCCATGGCCGAGTGGTACTGGGGAGACTGTACCGGGTTCGAATGAGCTGCTAGGACTTTTTGGCGCTCAGGTTCGAATCCCAGAGTTCTCCCCAAGTAAGCTCGGCACGTGCTCGGCTAGCTGTGAGTTTGTTGCAGCAGCTACCGACACGGAACGCCCAAGTGCCGCCCTGGCCAATCGGAAGCTATTCCGCCTTCCCCGCACCGGAACAACAATGTTCCCACGAGTCTCACGACTAGCGGAAGGCGATAGCATCTCCGAGTGGCTCCGTAGATCCGATCACAGCGCGATCGGGTTAGCCACGTCATACCTTATCAGTATGGCCTGTTAACCCCGCACGCTGCGATATCTACGGAGATTACCCACTCCCGAGTGAGGGGTAATTACGTAAGCAACATAGCATAAATAGTGGACAAGTTCCACGACTAATAATCATCAATTATCTTATTCAACTCTTGAGCACCAACCGGACTGTTGGTGACTCCGTTATACCCACTAACTCAACACTAGGTTTACTACTCGTAGAATAAGATGAAAAAATAGATTTCATTGTCTCAAACATCTTAGCAAACTGTTCAAAGCTTTCAGGTGTCAAGGCTGGTGACACACTGGCTGCATTGATCCTAGTGGAGGGCCGCGCTTTTGGCTTTCTCGGCTTGCCCTTGCTGCAGTCGCGCGCTCTGTGTCCCGGCTGTCTGCAGCGGAAACACAAATTTTCGCGAAAGATGCGTGCGATTTCTGCATCGGGCAGGCGGCCGATGCCAAAAGCGTCCACGTGCATAGGGTCGCTTGGGGAAGCTTCTCTATGAGTGGTGGTGTGGGACGCGTAACTTGTCCACACCGAGCCGGGAGCGCCGACTTCGTCCTCGGCCGCGTTCGCAATGCGAATAGCATCGGTCAGCGACTTCGGGTTGCCGACGCGCAAGTCCTTTCTGACATGTGGCTTGCTGCCACGTATCAATTGGTCCTTCACAGTCCCGTCGTCGAGCGACAGGATGTTCTGGAACCGCTGGAGAGAGGACACGAATTCCCGAATTGTCCCAGTTTGATGACAATCGAGGAATTGATGCCGATAAACCATGAGAGCGTCTTCGGGAATGAAGAGCTCCCTCAGAATCCGCTGGAATTCCTTAAGCGAGATCTTGTTGTTTTCAAGATCGTCGCAGAGTTGCTGATCGCGGTGAACGCGCGCAAGCGCGTCACCGGTAAGGAAATAATACGCCGAGTAGGCGTGTTCGGGGGGAGGAATTTGGCGAGCTCTCACGAAGCGTCGCACCTCCCGAAACCAGTTGTCCAGCGTGGGCAAGTCCGGTCTGCCATCGTACTTTGGTGGGCAGACAGCCCACGACACGTCGTGTCCACGACGTTTGTAAGGAGCACTGTCCTCGTGCTCGACGTCAAAAGTGGGAGTGGTCCCTTCGACGTCCTCCATGGGTTCTGGCATTTCGACGCACAGACCCAAAAACTGTAGGTAGGAGATATAACACAAAAAATGAAATTTCCGGTTCACGAAAATTTCCAAAACACAGTTGACTACCGGTCAACACTTCCGCCAAAGGTTTGGCAACACTGCAAGAGATTCCGCTTCTCTTGTGAGCAACTGATACTTGGTCTTTTTGAGCCTCGCAACCAAGTGTAAGCCCAGGCTCTGTAGTAAGATTAAGTATGAATAATATTACTGATTTCTAACTATTTATAATGTTGCACATTAGCGAGAACTAATGTGCAATCCTTATGGAAGCCTTACGGCTTCGTAGTGCAGCGCCGTAAGCGCTGCGTGGAGTTGTGGTGTAGAGTACACCTTTAGGGGAGTGCGTTAGCACTCCCTAGGCCCTGTAGCGTAGCTCAGTAGAGCAGGCTGTGTGGCCTACTCCTTTAGGGAAGTGCGGTGGCACTCCCTAGACACTGCAGCGTAGCTCGGTGGAGCTAGCTGCGTAGCCCTAGTTGAATAGGGCAGCGCGCTGGCGCGCGCAAGGCTCTGTAGCGCAACTCCTTAGAGTTGGCTAAGCGGCCTCTCCTAGATAGCGCAGCGCGCTAGCGTTCGCAAGGGCGCATAGCGAGTTTAGAGCAAACTACGCTATGCGGCCTTACAGTAAACAGCCTAAGGAACAGTCGGTGCCATTAGGAGGCGGAAGTCCTAAGAAAAAAAAAAAATTTTTGTTAATAAAATTTTATTGTGTTATCTAATTAAAATGTCGGAACCAATGGCCCAGGACACAGAGCAGGGACAGCAACCTGCTGCGACCCCCAGCACTCGCCCTACGAGGGTATTCGGAGTCCCCTCGGCGGCATCAATTCCTGTCGCCGCTGCGGCCGCGCCGGTGCAATACGTCTCAGCACCAAGGGAGGACTGGACGTGGGCTCCAAAGCCATTCTTGTACGACGGCACCCCGGACCTGCTTGTCTTGCAGAACTGGATTCGCGCCGTCGAGCGATTTTTGCGAACCCGCGAAGTCGCGCCCAAGAAACAGGCTTGGACGGCCTACAATTTCCTGACGGGGGCAGCGCTCGATCGCTGCGACGTGGACTCACGTTTGCACCCGGGACTCGAGGAAGGCTCGCTCTCATGGCTTGAACTTAAGTCATACCTCAAGAGCTCCTTCACCCCGGGCGACGCCCTGAAGCGCTACCGGCTTCAATTCTACGAGTGCCGACAGAAAGGGTCGGCGCTCGACTTCATTACCGAGCTGGACCGGTTCCGCACGGTCCTCAAACTGGATGAATGGTTGGTCCTCGACCAACTGGAGCGCGGCGCCAAGCCCAACGTGGCTCGCGAACTCCGTATGAGACGGCCGGCCAGCTTGGACGAAGCGTTCCATGTCGCCCTCTCAGTCCAGGAAGACGGCAGCCAGAGTCCCGTGCCATGGATCCCACCTGCGGTGCCCACGAGGCTTCCATCTGCAACGGATTCAGTTGATCCAATGCAGTTAGATGCCCTTCGGGCTTCTCATCTATCGGACGCAGAGCTTGGACGCTTGTTGCGCGCTGGCAAGTGCTTTCACTGCCAGCAAGCCGGACACAGGGCGGCAGAATGCCCGATGAAGAAGTCCAAGAGGAAGCCAAAAATTGGCATGAAGGCGGTGATCCCTTCTGGAGAGGCCGCAGGAACTGATATCTCTCCCAGTCAGATAGCTTTGATAGTTAGTGAAGTAATGAAGCAATTACAACACTATCCAGAAAGCGAGGGAGGGGAGAGCAGGCCAGAGGAGACGGAAGAAGACGAAGATGACACAGAAATAAATTTTATTTCGGTGCCTGAGCCAGGCGAGAAGGCTCGAATTGGTGACCTCGAGGACGAAGAGGTCGACAACAGGAAAGAAGAACTCAAAGAAGAGAACTTTCAGGACGCGCGAGACATTCCACTGCCGATGGTCTGTCGTCAACTAACAGTGGTTCCCCCGGCAGTTTTAAAACCACCGGAGGTCTACTGCCAGCTGAACAAGACCCCAGCCTGTGCATTGCTTGACACAGGCTGCGCGACGTATCTCATGTCGCGGCAGTTCGCGCAGCAGAATCGAATTCCTTTGCTACCGACAAAGCCCGTGCCGGTAGCATTAGCAATGGAAACGCAAGAGGAGCTCGCCCTAAAAGAGCAGACGGTTCCCCTTGCGTTGGAAGTCGGAAACGTCGAGGCAACAGTGTGCTTCTACGTCGCCGACCAGGCCCCAGGACAAGATATCATCCTGGGGATCCCGTTCTGGAACAAGTTCAAGGTCGAATTGACGGAGAACTCGGCCAGGATCGGGGGCTCGGAAGTGCCTTTGGTCACTTCGAGCCAAACAGAAGCAAGGGTCGCGCCAGTAACAATCCTAAGCCTGTCAAAGCGCAAGATGACAAGGCAACTGGCGCGCCCGGAAGAAGTGGAAGCGGCCCTCCTGCTGTTAATCACCCCAAAAGGAATCACAGAGGAGGGCGAGGTGAACCTAAAAGCGTTAGCAGACGGAAATGAAGACCTATTGCAAGCGTTAGTAAGGAATAAAGACCGGCTACCGAAGGAACTTCCCGATGTTCCTTCGGAATACAACTTACCTTACCTGGATATCGTCGAGAAACCAGGTTCGGAGCCGGTCCACAGGCAGCAATACCGATTATCGCTGCCTGAGAAGGAAGAACTGGAACGCCAGGTTGCCGACCTCCTGGCTAAAGGGCGAATTGAACCGTCAAGTTCGCCCTACGGCGCTCCAGTTCTGTTCGTTCGTAAAAAAGACGGCAGTCTACGCATGTGCATAGACTACCGAGGGTTGAACGAACAGACAATCAAGAACAGGTATCCCCTGCCCTTGATTGACGAGCTGCTAGACCGCGTGTACCGCGCACGGTGCTTTAGCAAGCTCGATTTGGCCTCGGGATATCACCAAATTCAGGTGAATCCCAAAGACCGACCGAAGACGGCATTCAGTGCCGACTGGGGACACTACCAGTGGAAAGTGATGCCTTTCGGCCTCACCAACGGCCCGGCAGTCTTCCAGTCGACAATGAATGACCTCTTCCGTGACATGTTGAACAAGAATGTTGTCGTCTATATGGACGACATCCTCGTGTTCTCAGACACGGAAGAGGAACACTTGAAACACCTGGAAGCGGTGTTCAAGCGTCTTCGGGACGCTGGGCTCTTTGCTAGCCCAAAGAAATGTGAATTCCTCAGGAAGCGCGTCAACTTCCTGGGGTATGTGGTTGGTAGTGGGGAACTTCGAGCCGACGAAAGTTACGTCAAGAAGGTTCGCGAGTTCCCTAGACCTGAAACGGTACAGGATCTACAGCGTTTTGTAGGTTTATGTAACTTTTATAAACGTTTCATTAATAACTATTCACAATTGGTAGCTACATTGACGTCCAGGTCGGGGTCTTCGAAGACCAATCGCAACTCTCGTCCGGTGGATTGGGACGAGCAATGCGAAAACGAGTTCCAGGCAGTGAAGCGCGCGTTAACAACGGCTCCCTGTAACGAAGGCTTTCCTCCTACGAGGAAAGCAGGCAACATGGGGACCTGAACTCAGGTCCCTCTCGTCAACTCCCACACCGCTTCCACTACACCACGGAATTTTGGATTACAATCCTATTCTACTGGAGCTTGCTGAACGGCGACTTGCGACCGCAATGTCGCTAAACTACGACTTAGGTAGTAATCCAATTCGACACCACAAACAGAGGAATTATACAACCCTAACCTTCGTGACTAGGGCACCACAAAAACACTATAAATAGCCACATTTATTAATAATAATCCAGACTTTTTCTCCTACTTCTCGTGCCTTAGTTATACTTGGTTGCGAGGCCTGGAAATTCAATACCAGGCGAGAATCTTTGTTTAAAGCAGTTTAAACACATGTTATTTCGGAATCCTATGGATATGGACACTACGCCGAACGGAACCAACGTCGGAAATTTAGCAGCGATGACGGGACTCAATGAAGCATCGCTGATTCCGAGACCAGGAAAATTTGCTGGGAGCATGGACTTAGTTGCTCTAGAAAACTGGTTGTTCGACATGGAAAGCTTCCTCCACACAAAGGGGGTAAGCGAGAACAAATGGGCTTGGGTCGCCTCTCGATATCTTACAGAAGAAGCCCTCCTATGGTTCCGCACCAACTCTAGCATCGCGGAAAAGGCCGCTGCCGGCACCTTAGTATGGAACGACATCAAGGAAGGATTGAGGGACGAGTTCATCCCAAAGGACGTGCATCGATCCTTGCGCAACAAGTTCCACGAATGCCGTCAGAAGGCAACAGTTCGCGAATTCGTGTCGGAACTACGCAAACTCAAAGCATATCTGAGTTTGGACGACGGAACCGTATTGGACCAATTTCTTCGAGGCTCGAAGCCTCTCATCCGCAGAGAACTCCATCTGCGCAGCCCAGGCTCATTGGAGGAAGCCATCAAGATGGCCTCCTACTTGGATGACGAGTCCAAAGGGATAGAGGAATTTCCAGAGCCTGCACGCATCCCGCATCGAACGATGTATGGATCCGGAGACCCCATGCAAGTGGATGCCATGCGTGTACGAGAGTCAGGATCGTCGGAGAGAGCACGCCTGTTCATCGAAGGACGATGCTTCAAGTGTAAACAGATAGGACACTTAGCTAGGAACTGTCCTAGCAACAAGAAGAACCCCAGCCGCGGCCCAGTGCCAATTCGAGTAATTTATTTGGACCAGGATGGGCGAGAAGTGTCTCCACCTAAGACACACCGCCAGGAACGAACGGAAAGAAAACCGAGGAACGACGAGACCACCAGCCGTAGTCCCGTAGACCCTGAATACAGTTTGTTTGAAAATTATTCTCCATTACAAGCAAACATGGTAGGAGGGTTGACACTAGCGCCGCTGGTTTGCTCGCAATTGACTGGACTCCCTCCTGCTGTCGAGGCACCACCTCTGGTGCATTGCAAGCTAATGGGACACGACTGCAGAGCATTATTGGATACAGGATGTGCTACTTACATTGTCTCAGAGGACTTCGCACTACGTCATGGATTTCCAATCTTACGAACGACGTCCCGCCCCGTCCAACTAGCGGTAGAAACAAAGGAGCCCGTGGTGCTGGATCGCTGTACCGCACCGATATCTGTGCAAGTTGGCAACACAGTAACCAAACAGAGTTTTTTCGTTGCGAAACAGACGGCTGAGCACGACGCAATATTGGGAATACCTTTCTGGAACAACTTCGGCGTACAGCTAAACGGTAGCCGGGTTAACATCAATGGAAATCAGGTTTACCGCGTTATGCACCCAAGGAGACGCCCCCGTATCGCAGTTGAATGTGTGTCCAGAAAGACAATGAAGAAGCAACTGGACAGACCTGATGAAATTCGATTTCTATTACAGCTAAGAGCTATGCTAGTGCCGACGGAGCAGGCAGAAGAATTGGAACCTCAACCGCAATCACCGCAGATTACTGAATTACTGGAGGAATTCAACGACAGACTGCCAGCCGAACTCCCCGACGGCCTACCGAAACCGGGAGAAGTGGAACATACGATCCCATTGAAGCCAGGATCCGAGCCAGTGTGTCGGCCACTGTACCGCTTGGCACAGCCAGAACTGGAAGAGCTGCGGAGACAGCTGGACAACTTGCTAAGGGCAGGAAGAATTGCCCCATCAACATCGCCATATGGCGCGCCGGTTTTATTCGTGAAAAAGAAGGATGGCAGCTTACGTATGTGCGTGGACTACCGTGCCTTGAACGACCAAACAGTAAAAAACCGCTACCCGTTGCCGTTAATTGACGAACTACTAGACAGGGTATACCAGGCGCGGGTGTTTAGCAAGCTGGACCTTGCGTCCGGTTATCACCAAATCCGTGTGGCAACGGAGGACTGCTACAAGACCGCCTTCCGAACGCGGTATGGACATTTCGAATTCAAGGTAATGCCGTTCGGGCTCACCAACGCCCCGGCAACATTTCAAACCTTGATGAACGAAATTTTTAGAGACCTACTGGATAATTGTGTTATTGTCTACTTAGATGATATTTTGGTCTTTTCTAATTCCGAAGAGGAACACTTACAACACCTCCGAGAGGTTTTTTCACGCTTGCGAGAGCACGGGCTCTATGCGAGCCCCAAGAAGTGCTCGTTCCTACAAAAGGAAGTTAACTTCCTTGGCTACGTCGTTGGCAAGGGCGAAATTCAAATGGACAAGAAACTGGTCGAAGCGGTTAGCAACTTTCCGCGACCAAGAACAGTGAAGGAGCTCCAGTCCTTCTTAGGACTTTGCAATTTTTACAAAAGATTTATTCAAAACTATTCGAAGATGGTAGCAACGTTGACGACCCGCGCGGGTTCGTCAAAGCGAAACAAGAACACAAGGCATGTGTGGTGGGACACGCAGGCGGAACAGGAGTTCCAAGCTATCAAAGAGGCCTTGACGACGGCTCCGTGCTTGCAGATACCGGATCCCAGAGGCACCTTCGAGCTCCACACTGACGCCAGCGAGGACGCTAAGGCGGTGGGAGCTGTACTTATGCAGAACGGGCACCCATGTGCCTTCGAGTCTAAAAAACTCGATCGCCACGAGTTGAACTACCCCGTTCACGATAAAGAAATGCTTGCGATTATGCACGCTATTCGCAAGTGGCGCCCGTTTCTCCTTGGAAAGCGCTTCGTGGTCCATACCGACCATCGCTCGTTGCAGCATTTCCAAACACAAAAGCATTTGAACGCCAGGCAAACTCGCTGGCTGGATAAGTTAGCGGATTACGACATGGAAATCCGATACAAGCCTGGGAAGGAGAACCATGTAGCGGACGCGCTGTCTAGAATCCGCCTGGAATCGATCTGCCCTCTGGACGAGGAGAATGAGCTTCAAGCTATCAAAAGAGCTTACCAGGAAGACGAATGGCTCAGGCCAAGACTCGAGGAGATCGAAGAGTCACCGGATACACAAGAAACAGCGGACCATCGATTTCAGTTGGTCGAAGGACTCCTGTATTACCGGAACAATGTGGACCTTCCATGGAGGTTATGCGTTAGCGGAAACCAAACAAAGCTAAAACTCCTGCACGACCATCACAGCGCACCTATCGCTGGTCACCCCGGCGTGGATAGGACATTTTCGAAATTGACAAGATCTTATTACTGGCCTAAAATGTTGGAGGACACCAAACAATTTGTCCGAGATTGTCGACAGTGCCAATTAACAAAATCTTCAAACAGTCGAACCCAAGGACTCCTCCGTCCGCTCCCAATTCCTTCTCGACCGTGGCAGCATGTGTCCATGGACTTCCTTGGGCCCCTTCCACCCGCCCACCACACCAACAACAATTTTCTTCTCGTCGTTGTCGACCGTCTGACAAAGATGGTTTCCCTTATGCCTTGTCGGGAGTCGGTCTCTGCTGAACAAGTTGCGGACCTATTTGTGGATGGTGTCTTTAGAAGACACGGACTCCCAGACACGATCGTCTCTGACCGTGACCCCCGCTTCGTGGCAAAATTTTGGGGTGCGCTACACCAAGCCTTGGGGACAAAACTCAAGATGAGCACAGCATCACACCCCCAAACGGATGGGCAATCCGAACGCACAATACGGACAATTCAACAGATGCTACGACCTTACCTACTGGAGGACTTAGGTAACTGGGAGAAACTACTCCCACTTTTGGAATTTGCGTACAACGATTCGCCGCATTCATCTATTGGCGTGACGCCATTCCAGGCGAACTATGGATTTTCTCCTACAGGAATCGCCCGCAACACGATGACAAATGTCCCTGCTGCCGAGGAATACATTGGACAACTCCATGACACCATCGCAAGAGCCAGAGATGCGATGCAGGCGGCACAGACACACCAGGCCACCGAAGCCAACAAGAGGAGAACGCCTGCCGACGAGGAGATCCGCCCCGACACCTTTGTTCTCGTCCGACGACTGAAACAGGACACCCGTAAACTCGAACGCCGTTGGGACGGCCCATTCAAAGTCGTCCGCGTCCAAGGCAACACTGTGGAATTGAACCTACCGAAGGACTCGAGAGCCCACCCCGTCCTCAACATCGAACGGGTGAAGAAGTACCATGGAAGCCCTCCACCATTCGCTCTGCTCAACCCTGCAGAAGCCGCGAACCAACGTTACGAAGTGGAGGAGCTACTAGACCACCGCGTCCAGAGACACTCGGCCCAGTACTTGGTACGCTGGGTCGGCTACACAGAAGCCGACGACTCTTGGGAACCTCAAGAGAACATCGACCCCTCAGCCATCCGGGAATACTGGGGTAAACACCCACCAAGCTCGGAGGATGAACTCAATTAAGGAAGTGGAAAGTGTAACGAAGGCTTTCCTCCTACGAGGAAAGCAGGCAACATGGGGACCTGAACTCAGGTCCCTCTCGTCAACTCCCACACCGCTTCCACTACACCACGGAATTTTGGATTACAATCCTATTCTACTGGAGCTTGCTGAACGGCGACTTGCGACCGCAATGTCGCTAAACTACGACTTAGGTAGTAATCCAATTCGACACCACAAACAGAGGAATTATACAACCCTAACCTTCGTGACTAGGGCACCACAAAAACACTATAAATAGCCTGTAAGCTCTGTCCCGTAGGTATGTTTAAGATTAGTTTATTCAATAAATATCTACCTATTTATACAACTAGAAGGCGACGCGTAAATGTAAACAAACGCGTCGCGGTGCGCGTTACTCAATTAACGCGCGTTGTGTGGATGCGGTCGAAGACCGCAGGCTTTCGTAGCGTAGTGCTGCGTGGCCCCGCGCTACGCCGGTGCTCTCAGTGTGGTGTTCAGGTTGACACCTGGTCACGTGCACACTCTTGTGAGCTTAAGGCGTTACACCTTCTCACCTCCAAAAGAGAGCACACCCTCCGGCACCTCTCCCCCTAGTGCCTTCACCTTTCGCCAGTACGTCCGGATGACGTCTGGCACAATGTGGTCGGCGGGCTCCCAGACGTCGTCTTCCTCGGTATAGCCCGACCACCGGACCAAGTACGACCACTTCCCATAGTGGTTCGCGTGTGCCAGGAGCTCTTCGACGTCGTAATCGACGTCAATGGATCCGTCTGGGTTGTACGCTTCAGGAGGAAGCGTACCATGGTAAGTCTTAAGGCGCTCGATGTTGTACACCGGGTGAGCCTTCGAGTCGGGGGGCAATTGGAGCTTTGCGACGTTCCCCCGTCTCTTCAGAATTTTGAATGGGCCGTCCCAGCGGCGGCCCATCTTGTTACCCATGCTTTTTATGCGTTTTACTAACGCGAATCGTCCAGGAACTAGATCTTCGTCCGGCTCCCTCCGGTGCTTATTCCCTTCCCTCTCCTGGTGCTCCTGGGCCCGCTGCATTGAATCGCGGGCCCTGCAGATAGTGTCGTTCAGGCTCGAGAGGTATTCCTCTGCAGCTGGCTCGTCACTAACTGCATGGCGGGCAATGCCAGTGGGAGTAAAGCCGTAATTGGCTTGGAAGGGAGTCGTACCAATTGATGAGTGAACGCTGTCATTGTACGCGTACTCTACTAGAGGGAGCAGGGATTCCCATCTGCTCGGGTCGCGCCAGGCAAGCGTCCTGAGCATCTGCTTGACAGTCCGAATGGTTCTCTCGGACTGTCCGTCGGTCTGTGGATGTGCGGCCGTCGACATCTTGAGCTTCGTGCCCAAGATTTTGTGCACCGCCTTCCAGAAACGGGCCTTGAACCTCGGATCTCGGTCTGAGGTGATTGTTTCAGGCAGCCCGTGCAGCCTAAAGACGTTGCGGACGAACAGGTCCGCCGTCTCTGTTGCTGAGATGGTCTGTCGGCACGGTGCCAACACGACCATCTTCGTGAGTCGATCTACGACCACGAGAACCGCATTGTTGCCCTCGGCGTCTGTCGCCGTCATGGGCCCGAAGAAGTCCATGGCGATTTCCTGCCATGGACGAGTTGGAATGCTCATGGGTTGCATCAACCCTTGAGCTGGTCCAGAAGTACCTTTGGAGAGCTGGCAATCGTGGCACTCTTTGACGAACTTCTGGACATCGCGATACATCCGGGGCCAGTAGAACACGCGGGCCAGTTTCGCATAGGTTCTGTCGACTCCCGGATGGCCTGCTATCGGTGTGCTGTGATGGTCGAACAGCAGTTTCTGCTTCGTAGACCCAGCACTGACGCATAATCGCCAAGGCAATTGGTGATTATTGCGATAATAGAGAAGACCGTCTCGAAGCATGAAGCGGTCATTCTCGCCAGGCGTCTCGTTTTCCTGCTGGGAGTTCTGCAATAGCTCCCAGCGCTCCTTCCACTCTGCTTCTTCCGGATAAGAAGCTCTTAATAAAATTTTCTCTTCCTCATCTGTAATCGGGCAAATAGATTTCATTACTATTCGGGAAAGTGCGTCGGCGACGGGATTGTCAGCACCAGGTGTGTAGCTAATTAGAATAGGAAATTGATCTAGTTTTTCCCTCCAACGAGCCAAACGACCTTCGACGTGTTTCTGGTTCATGAAATCCTGTAGCGACTTGTGATCCGTGTGCACCACAAAGTCTTGTGCCATGAGGAACGGCCGCCATTTGGTGACCGCGTGGACGATTGCAAGCAGCTCCTTCTCCCGAACCGAGTAATTGAACTCGTGTTTGTTCAATTTCTTGGATTCGTAAGCGCACGGATGCCCGTCCTGCATCAGCACGGCGCCGATCGCCTTCGCGTTTTCGCTCGCGTCGGTGAAGAGCTCAAACTTGCCATTGGGATCGGGGATTTTGAGGCAAGGAGCGGACGTAAGCGCTCGTTTTACTGCCTGAAACTCCTTCTCACAAGTCTCGTCCCAATCAACCGGCCTGGTGTTTCGATTGGACTTCGAGGATCCGGACCTCGACGTTAAAGTCGCAACCATTGAAGAGTAGTTTTTAATGAATCTTTTATAAAAGTTACTCATACCTAAGAAACGCTGTAATTCTTGTACTGTAGAAGGCCTGGGGAATTGTTTGACCTTGTTGACTAGACTTTCGTCGGTCTGAATTTCCCCTCCGCCAACCACATACCCCAGGAAGTTAACGCGCTTCCTGAGGAAATCACACTTTTTTGGGCTCGCGAAGAGCCTTGCGTTTCTTAAACGCCTGAAGACTTCGTCCAAAAGCTTCAGGTGTTCGTCTTCCGTCTCTGAAAAGACGAGAATGTCGTCTAGATAGACGACAACGCCTTTGTTGAGGAGGTCGCGGAAGACGTTGTTCATGATCGACTGGAAGGTCGCAGGGGCATTGGTTAGCCCAAACGGCATTACCTTCCATTGGTAATGGCCGAACTGCGAGCTGAAGGCCGTCTTGAACTTGTCCTCAGGTTTCACTGGAATCTGGTGATAACCTGAGGCCAAATCGAGTTTGCTGAAGACTCGCGCGCGGTATACGCGGTCCAGCAACTCGTCAATTAAGGGCAAGGGATACTTGTTCTTAATTGTTTGTTCGTTCAGGCCCCGGTAGTCTATGCACATGCGTAGACTACCATCTTTCTTCCTGACGAACAGCACCGGGGCGCCATACGGCGATGTGGACGGTTCAATGCGCCCCGATGCAATTAACTCGTTCAGCTGTCGGTCCATTTCTTGGATCTCTGGGGCCGACAGTCTGTAACGAGGCCTGTGGACTGGCCGTGACCCCGGTTTCAACGGGATGTCATGGCTAGGAACCGCGAACTCTTTCGGGACGTCTGGCAATTTTAAAGGTAAGACGTCTTTATTCTTTTTTAATGTTGCTAACAGGTTCGGATTCCCGTCCGCTAGGTCTTCCAGGTGTTTCTCCTTGTCGTCGGCGACTTTGATCGACAGGAGGAACACCTCTTCCACGTCTTCTGGCTGCGCCAGTTGCCTTGTCGTAGCTCTTTTCGACAGGCACTGGATCCTCACTGGCGCAGCCCGCACTTCTGCTTCGCTGGGTGTCACCGTTGGCACCCAGCTCTTCCCAATTCGGGCCCTGCCGTCCCCTAGCTGGACGGAAAACTCATTCCAGAAGGGGATGCCCAGGATGAGGTCGGGGCCCGAGTCTTGGCTTACGACGTAGAAGCATTGTTTTGTTTCTACGTCGCCGACTCGCAATGCGAGCGGAGGGGTCTGCTCGTCGAGCAGCAGCTCCTGCTCCGTTTCCATTGCGAGTGCCACGGGTACTGCCTTGGTTTTGATAACCGGCAGCCCGTGTCTTTTGACAAAGCTGCGCGACACCACGTAAGTCGCGCAGCCAGAATCCAGCAGAGCTTGGCCTTCGTGGCCGACCAGCTGGCAATTGACCTGCGGCGGTGAGCACACTGCCGGAGGGACTATTGTCAGCTGGCGACAGATAATCGGCAAGTCCGATGATGCATCGACGAAGGCCTCGTCGTCTGCATCCGAAAAGGATTCCTCAGAGCTGCTCTCTGCGTCAGTTGACGCATCTTTAGTTTCGAATTCGCCTCCTGCGTCTTCGAAATTGTCCTCCGAGTCCTCGTTGTTGTCTGAGGACTCTTGCTCGTCGGATGAGCTGTCGCTCTCGAAGTCGCTGTCCGCGTCTTCGAAGTCCTCTTCGCTTTCTTCGCTCTCTGCGAAGTCGGACTCGTCTTCTGAGGACTCGTCGTCCTCTTCCCAGCTGGATTCGCTGGTTTCTGTTGGAGAGTCCTCTTCCTGGGACTCAATCCCTGCA
This sequence comes from Schizosaccharomyces versatilis (nom. inval.), assembly GCA_032882995.1. NCBI lineage: Eukaryota > Fungi > Ascomycota > Schizosaccharomycetes > Schizosaccharomycetales > Schizosaccharomycetaceae > Schizosaccharomyces > Schizosaccharomyces versatilis (nom. inval.). The sequence continues at coordinate 913,084 of CP130699.1, read as the reverse complement.
GCTGCGACGCTGCCTTCGTCCTCGCTGGACAATTCCTCCTCCCCCTCTGACTCCTCTGGCTGTCTCTCCTCCTCCTCGCTGTCCGAATAGGTTCGTAACTTATTCATTACTAATCCTACTAGGGCATCGAGCTGGTCCTGAGACATCCCCGTCTTGGCAGCCGGGTTTTCTGCCGCAGTGGGAGCTGCAGGACTCAGCTGCATTGCCTTGACGCGGCGTTTAGGCTTGCCGCGTCGCTTCGCTTTTGCCTTCTGCTTCTTTGCAGGGCAGTCCGCTGCTCGATGGCCGGGCTTTTGACAATTCAAGCAGCGGCCAGAGCGGAAAATGCGGACCAGCTCGTCATCGCTCAAGTCTCTGAGCGCTGCGAGCCGGAGGCGAAGGGCGTCCACTTGCATTGGATCATCGAATCCAATGCTGGCAGGAGTGGGAGTGGGGGCCGCGCTGGGGGCACTGCGTTCGACGGAAAAGTCCTCATCGTCGTCGCCCTCAGCGCTAATAATCCTCAGCATGTCGCTGAGTGTCTTGGGCTTGCGGATGTCGAGCTCCTTGCGAATGCGTCGCTTGACGCCTTCGTGGAGGACATCCATGACAGCCCACTCGGGGAGGCCGAGCGTCGCCTGGTACTGGTTTACCTTGTCCACGAACTCGTGGACCGAACCAGTCTGGCGGAGGCGGTAAAACTGGCGTCGATGCTTGTCCAAAGCATCGGTAGGGATGAAAGCATCCCGCAAATACGCCTTGAAGGCTTCCCAAGAAACCTTCCCGTCCTCGAGCTGGCTGAACATTGTTGTGTCCAGCTCACATCTCGACGCGGCCTCTCCTGTGAGATTGTGGAAGGCCATCCAGGCCTTCCTCTTTGCAGAGGTCTTGTGCCAGCGGAAGAAGCGCTCAAGACCTTTGATCCACTCCGTGAAGACGCGCAGATCGCGTTGTCCTCTGTACGGAGCGGGCTTGGAAACCCAAGACGAGGTTTCCTTGTCCTTATCCTTCTCTTTCTTTGTCAAAGAGAGAAGGATTTCTCCCAGGCGTTGAATCTCTGGGAAAGTAGCAGCATCGTTCTGCTCGATGCCTTCCATTTAGATCGTAGAAAAAAATAAAAAATTGTAATTTTGAAAAAACAAAAAACTTCCACGACAAGATAAGAACTCTTCTATTGGATCAGAAGAGCCTCGCAACCAAATGTAAGCTCTGTCCCGTAGGTATGTTTAAGATTAGTTTATTCAATAAATATCTACCTATTTATACAACTAGAAGGCGACGCGTAAATGTAAACAAACGCGTCGCGGTGCGCGTTACTCAATTAACGCGCGTTGTGTGGATGCGGTCGAAGACCGCAGGCTTTCGTAGCGTAGTGCTGCGTGGCCCCGCGCTACGCCGGTGCTCTCAGTGTGGTGTTCAGGTTGACACCTGGTCACGTGCACACTCTTGTGAGCTTAAGGCGTTACATAGCCACATTTATTAATAATAATCCAGACTTTTTCTCCTACTTCTCGTGCCTTAGTTATACTCCCTGCTTGAAAATTCCGGATCCGTATCGCCCATTTGAGCTGTATACGGACGCGAGCGAAAACGCAAAGGCAATTGGAGCCGTCCTGATGCAAGACGGGCACCCCTGCGCGTTCGAGTCAAAGAAATTGAGTAAGCACGAGCTCAATTACTCGACTCGGGAGAAGGAATTGCTGGCTATTGTTTACGCAGTAACCAAATGGCGACCCTTTCTCCTCGCTCAAGACTTTGTGGTACACTCAGACCACAAGTCATTAAAGGATTTCATGTCTCAGAAACGAGTGGAGGGCAGACTGGCGCGCTGGAGAGAGAAATTGGATCAATATCCGATAAAAATCGATTATACTCCAGGCCCAGAAAACCCTGTCGCGGACGCTCTTTCAAGGATAGTAATGAAATCTATTTGTCCAATTGATGATAATACTGAGAAATCTTTATTACGAGCGGGCTACGAAAGTTCTGAGGAGTGGAAGGAAAAATGGAATGAATTGAAAGATGAAGAAACTACTCAGGACGACGGGGAAAACACAAGATATAAAGTAAAAGAAGGACTACTTTATTACAGAAACAATTGGACGCTGCCCTGGCGTTTATGCGTGAGTGCTGAATCAACGAAACGGAAGTTGATGTACGATCATCACAGCACAGCAATCGCCGGGCATCCTGGAGTGGACAGAACGTTTGGAAAACTGTCTAGGGCGTTTTACTGGCCCAGAATGCTGCGAGATGTGCAGCGATTCGTGAAGGAATGTCCCGAATGCCAGCTTACAAAATCGACAAACACGGCGACGCAGGGACTCCTGCAGCCAATGCCGATTCCGACGCGCCCCTGGCAAGAAATATCAATGGATTTCTGCGGGACTTTCGACCCGTCACCAGGAACGGGACACGACTATGTGCTGCTAGTTGTGGATAGATTAACAAAAATGGCAATGGCCATTGCTTGCAAGAAAACAATTACGGCAGAAGAGACAGCAAAATTATTTATTGATAATGTCTTCAAACTACATGGACTACCGGACGCAATTACTTCTGATCGAGATCCAAGGTTTATATCTAAAGTTTGGAAGTCAATTCATAAATTACTAGGAACTAAACTAAGAATGTCTACAGCGGCACACCCGCAGACCGACGGGCAAACAGAGAGAACCATCCGAACCTTCGAGCAGGCGCTTCGAGCCGTCTGCATCAATGACAGAGCGGCCTGGGAGTCCAAACTGGCAATGGTCGAGTTCGCATACAACGACTCGACGCATTCCTCGATCGCGGCGACACCCTTTGAGGCCAATTACGGCTTTACGCCGACGGGCATTGTAACGAAGGCTTTCCTCCTACGAGGAAAGCAGGCAACATGGGGACCTGAACTCAGGTCCCTCTCGTCAACTCCCACACCGCTTCCACTACACCACGGAATTTTGGATTACAATCCTATTCTACTGGAGCTTGCTGAACGGCGACTTGCGACCGCAATGTCGCTAAACTACGACTAGGGTAGTAATCCAATTCGACACCACAAACAGAGGAATTATACAACCCTAACCTTCGTGACTAGGGCACCACAAAAACACTATAAATAGCCACATTTATTAATAATAATCCAGACTTTTCTCCTACTTCTCGTGCCTTAGTTATAATTGCACTATCTACCTGACTATCCACTGCGTCTGAGGAAGCTTGTTTTGTTGTCGTAGCTCCCATCGTCGGCTGCGAAGGTGGTGTTTCGCTTATGGAACCGTCGGGATAGACGTACATCACCTTGACTGGCAGCTTAGCAATTTGACCAGCGGTGCAATTGCGCGCGATATGGCCAACCTTCTTGCAGCGAAAGCAGCGACGCTGCAGGTACAGCTGTTCAAGCTCGCCCGTAAACTTCGGGCGCGGCGCGAACGCGTCAATTTGCATTGGGTCGTATGACGTATGACTGGGCGCGGCGGTCCAAGATGGACTCACCACCGTTCGTCCACGACTCCTTTGCTCTTTCTTCTCCAACTTAAAGGCTAACTTGATGCCTTCTTGCAGCGTTGTTGGATCCAGTAGATCCAGTTGATCCTTGATGTTGGGCTTCGCGCCTCGGATCAGCTGCTGCAGCACGGTCTCGTCCGAGAGACCAAGGTAAGTTCTCAACCGGGAGAGTTCTGTGATGAACTCCATCACTGAGCCGGTTTGTCGACATTCAGCGAACTTGTCACTGATGTCTCTGACAGCGTTTGCAGGGATAAAGTTATCCCTGATGGACTGTTTGAAGGTGTTCCAGGATACGGAACCATCCTTCAACTGCTGATAGACTTCTGGGTTACCACAAACCCATTCTTCAGCAAAGCCTGTGAGATAACAGGCTGCAGTCCATGCACGACGTCGTTCTGAGACGCCGTGCGCAATGAGATAACGCTCCATTGAGCGCAGCCAAGCTTCCACCGTTGGAAGATCCATTCGTCCGTCGTATTTGTCCGGACGAGGGACATGCAATCGCTCCTCCGCGAGCGAGAAAGTAAACTCCTGATCCATAGACGACTAGTAATCCAAACTTCTCTTCAAAAACTCTTCTCTTCCTCGAGGTGAATCCTGTCGTAGCACCTCACACGTATCCGCCCGTGTTGGCAATCAAACAACTTTAGCAAAAACTTTAAACGAAACTTTTCCTTTGCTTCTGATGGATTTTCAGAAGCCTCGCAACCAAGTGTAAGACTCAGTCCGTAGGTCAGAATAAGATTAGTTTATTTCCTATGAAATCTAGCTATTTATCACATTTTGACGCGACACGTAAATGTAAACAAACGCGTCGCGTCGCGGCGCGCGTTAATGGATTAACGCGCGCGGGTCTTGGGTGTTCTGAAGGCCTTACTGCAGCTCGTTGCAGTTCGTTTGGGCGGCCTTGTGTAAGCTCTGTCCCGTAGGTATGTTTAAGATTAGTTTATTCAATAAATATCTACCTATTTATACAACTAGAAGGCGACGCGTAAATGTAAACAAACGCGTCGCGGTGCGCGTTACTCAATTAACGCGCGTTGTGTGGATGCGGTCGAAGACCGCAGGCTTTCGTAGCGTAGTGCTGCGTGGCCCCGCGCTACGCCGGTGCTCTCAGTGTGGTGTTCAGGTTGACACCTGGTCACGTGCACACTCTTGTGAGCTTAAGGCGTTACACCTTCTCACCTCCAAAAGAGAGCACACCCTCCGGCACCTCTCCCCCTAGTGCCTTCACCTTTCGCCAGTACGTCCGGATGACGTCTGGCACAATGTGGTCGGCGGGCTCCCAGACGTCGTCTTCCTCGGTATAGCCCGACCACCGGACCAAGTACGACCACTTCCCATAGTGGTTCGCGTGTGCCAGGAGCTCTTCGACGTCGTAATCGACGTCAATGGATCCGTCTGGGTTGTACGCTTCAGGAGGAAGCGTACCATGGTAAGTCTTAAGGCGCTCGATGTTGTACACCGGGTGAGCCTTCGAGTCGGGGGGCAATTGGAGCTTTGCGACGTTCCCCCGTCTCTTCAGAATTTTGAATGGGCCGTCCCAGCGGCGGCCCATCTTGTTACCCATGCTTTTTATGCGTTTTACTAACGCGAATCGTCCAGGAACTAGATCTTCGTCCGGCTCCCTCCGGTGCTTATTCCCTTCCCTCTCCTGGTGCTCCTGGGCCCGCTGCATTGAATCGCGGGCCCTGCAGATAGTGTCGTTCAGGCTCGAGAGGTATTCCTCTGCAGCTGGCTCGTCACTAACTGCATGGCGGGCAATGCCAGTGGGAGTAAAGCCGTAATTGGCTTGGAAGGGAGTCGTACCAATTGATGAGTGAACGCTGTCATTGTACGCGTACTCTACTAGAGGGAGCAGGGATTCCCATCTGCTCGGGTCGCGCCAGGCAAGCGTCCTGAGCATCTGCTTGACAGTCCGAATGGTTCTCTCGGACTGTCCGTCGGTCTGTGGATGTGCGGCCGTCGACATCTTGAGCTTCGTGCCCAAGATTTTGTGCACCGCCTTCCAGAAACGGGCCTTGAACCTCGGATCTCGGTCTGAGGTGATTGTTTCAGGCAGCCCGTGCAGCCTAAAGACGTTGCGGACGAACAGGTCCGCCGTCTCTGTTGCTGAGATGGTCTGTCGGCACGGTGCCAACACGACCATCTTCGTGAGTCGATCTACGACCACGAGAACCGCATTGTTGCCCTCGGCGTCTGTCGCCGTCATGGGCCCGAAGAAGTCCATGGCGATTTCCTGCCATGGACGAGTTGGAATGCTCATGGGTTGCATCAACCCTTGAGCTGGTCCAGAAGTACCTTTGGAGAGCTGGCAATCGTGGCACTCTTTGACGAACTTCTGGACATCGCGATACATCCGGGGCCAGTAGAACACGCGGGCCAGTTTCGCATAGGTTCTGTCGACTCCCGGATGGCCTGCTATCGGTGTGCTGTGATGGTCGAACAGCAGTTTCTGCTTCGTAGACCCAGCACTGACGCATAATCGCCAAGGCAATTGGTGATTATTGCGATAATAGAGAAGACCGTCTCGAAGCATGAAGCGGTCATTCTCGCCAGGCGTCTCGTTTTCCTGCTGGGAGTTCTGCAATAGCTCCCAGCGCTCCTTCCACTCTGCTTCTTCCGGATAAGAAGCTCTTAATAAAATTTTCTCTTCCTCATCTGTAATCGGGCAAATAGATTTCATTACTATTCGGGAAAGTGCGTCGGCGACGGGATTGTCAGCACCAGGTGTGTAGCTAATTAGAATAGGAAATTGATCTAGTTTTTCCCTCCAACGAGCCAAACGACCTTCGACGTGTTTCTGGTTCATGAAATCCTGTAGCGACTTGTGATCCGTGTGCACCACAAAGTCTTGTGCCATGAGGAACGGCCGCCATTTGGTGACCGCGTGGACGATTGCAAGCAGCTCCTTCTCCCGAACCGAGTAATTGAACTCGTGTTTGTTCAATTTCTTGGATTCGTAAGCGCACGGATGCCCGTCCTGCATCAGCACGGCGCCGATCGCCTTCGCGTTTTCGCTCGCGTCGGTGAAGAGCTCAAACTTGCCATTGGGATCGGGGATTTTGAGGCAAGGAGCGGACGTAAGCGCTCGTTTTACTGCCTGAAACTCCTTCTCACAAGTCTCGTCCCAATCAACCGGCCTGGTGTTTCGATTGGACTTCGAGGATCCGGACCTCGACGTTAAAGTCGCAACCATTGAAGAGTAGTTTTTAATGAATCTTTTATAAAAGTTACTCATACCTAAGAAACGCTGTAATTCTTGTACTGTAGAAGGCCTGGGGAATTGTTTGACCTTGTTGACTAGACTTTCGTCGGTCTGAATTTCCCCTCCGCCAACCACATACCCCAGGAAGTTAACGCGCTTCCTGAGGAAATCACACTTTTTTGGGCTCGCGAAGAGCCTTGCGTTTCTTAAACGCCTGAAGACTTCGTCCAAAAGCTTCAGGTGTTCGTCTTCCGTCTCTGAAAAGACGAGAATGTCGTCTAGATAGACGACAACGCCTTTGTTGAGGAGGTCGCGGAAGACGTTGTTCATGATCGACTGGAAGGTCGCAGGGGCATTGGTTAGCCCAAACGGCATTACCTTCCATTGGTAATGGCCGAACTGCGAGCTGAAGGCCGTCTTGAACTTGTCCTCAGGTTTCACTGGAATCTGGTGATAACCTGAGGCCAAATCGAGTTTGCTGAAGACTCGCGCGCGGTATACGCGGTCCAGCAACTCGTCAATTAAGGGCAAGGGATACTTGTTCTTAATTGTTTGTTCGTTCAGGCCCCGGTAGTCTATGCACATGCGTAGACTACCATCTTTCTTCCTGACGAACAGCACCGGGGCGCCATACGGCGATGTGGACGGTTCAATGCGCCCCGATGCAATTAACTCGTTCAGCTGTCGGTCCATTTCTTGGATCTCTGGGGCCGACAGTCTGTAACGAGGCCTGTGGACTGGCCGTGACCCCGGTTTCAACGGGATGTCATGGCTAGGAACCGCGAACTCTTTCGGGACGTCTGGCAATTTTAAAGGTAAGACGTCTTTATTCTTTTTTAATGTTGCTAACAGGTTCGGATTCCCGTCCGCTAGGTCTTCCAGGTGTTTCTCCTTGTCGTCGGCGACTTTGATCGACAGGAGGAACACCTCTTCCACGTCTTCTGGCTGCGCCAGTTGCCTTGTCGTAGCTCTTTTCGACAGGCACTGGATCCTCACTGGCGCAGCCCGCACTTCTGCTTCGCTGGGTGTCACCGTTGGCACCCAGCTCTTCCCAATTCGGGCCCTGCCGTCCCCTAGCTGGACGGAAAACTCATTCCAGAAGGGGATGCCCAGGATGAGGTCGGGGCCCGAGTCTTGGCTTACGACGTAGAAGCATTGTTTTGTTTCTACGTCGCCGACTCGCAATGCGAGCGGAGGGGTCTGCTCGTCGAGCAGCAGCTCCTGCTCCGTTTCCATTGCGAGTGCCACGGGTACTGCCTTGGTTTTGATAACCGGCAGCCCGTGTCTTTTGACAAAGCTGCGCGACACCACGTAAGTCGCGCAGCCAGAATCCAGCAGAGCTTGGCCTTCGTGGCCGACCAGCTGGCAATTGACCTGCGGCGGTGAGCACACTGCCGGAGGGACTATTGTCAGCTGGCGACAGATAATCGGCAAGTCCGATGATGCATCGACGAAGGCCTCGTCGTCTGCATCCGAAAAGGATTCCTCAGAGCTGCTCTCTGCGTCAGTTGACGCATCTTTAGTTTCGAATTCGCCTCCTGCGTCTTCGAAATTGTCCTCCGAGTCCTCGTTGTTGTCTGAGGACTCTTGCTCGTCGGATGAGCTGTCGCTCTCGAAGTCGCTGTCCGCGTCTTCGAAGTCCTCTTCGCTTTCTTCGCTCTCTGCGAAGTCGGACTCGTCTTCTGAGGACTCGTCGTCCTCTTCCCAGCTGGATTCGCTGGTTTCTGTTGGAGAGTCCTCTTCCTGGGACTCAATCCCTGCAGCTGCGACGCTGCCTTCGTCCTCGCTGGACAATTCCTCCTCCCCCTCTGACTCCTCTGGCTGTCTCTCCTCCTCCTCGCTGTCCGAATAGGTTCGTAACTTATTCATTACTAATCCTACTAGGGCATCGAGCTGGTCCTGAGACATCCCCGTCTTGGCAGCCGGGTTTTCTGCCGCAGTGGGAGCTGCAGGACTCAGCTGCATTGCCTTGACGCGGCGTTTAGGCTTGCCGCGTCGCTTCGCTTTTGCCTTCTGCTTCTTTGCAGGGCAGTCCGCTGCTCGATGGCCGGGCTTTTGACAATTCAAGCAGCGGCCAGAGCGGAAAATGCGGACCAGCTCGTCATCGCTCAAGTCTCTGAGCGCTGCGAGCCGGAGGCGAAGGGCGTCCACTTGCATTGGATCATCGAATCCAATGCTGGCAGGAGTGGGAGTGGGGGCCGCGCTGGGGGCACTGCGTTCGACGGAAAAGTCCTCATCGTCGTCGCCCTCAGCGCTAATAATCCTCAGCATGTCGCTGAGTGTCTTGGGCTTGCGGATGTCGAGCTCCTTGCGAATGCGTCGCTTGACGCCTTCGTGGAGGACATCCATGACAGCCCACTCGGGGAGGCCGAGCGTCGCCTGGTACTGGTTTACCTTGTCCACGAACTCGTGGACCGAACCAGTCTGGCGGAGGCGGTAAAACTGGCGTCGATGCTTGTCCAAAGCATCGGTAGGGATGAAAGCATCCCGCAAATACGCCTTGAAGGCTTCCCAAGAAACCTTCCCGTCCTCGAGCTGGCTGAACATTGTTGTGTCCAGCTCACATCTCGACGCGGCCTCTCCTGTGAGATTGTGGAAGGCCATCCAGGCCTTCCTCTTTGCAGAGGTCTTGTGCCAGCGGAAGAAGCGCTCAAGACCTTTGATCCACTCCGTGAAGACGCGCAGATCGCGTTGTCCTCTGTACGGAGCGGGCTTGGAAACCCAAGACGAGGTTTCCTTGTCCTTATCCTTCTCTTTCTTTGTCAAAGAGAGAAGGATTTCTCCCAGGCGTTGAATCTCTGGGAAAGTAGCAGCATCGTTCTGCTCGATGCCTTCCATTTAGATCGTAGAAAAAAATAAAAAATTGTAATTTTGAAAAAACAAAAAACTTCCACGACAAGATAAGAACTCTTCTATTGGATCAGAAGAGCCTCGCAACCAAATGTAAGCTCTGTCCCGTAGGTATGTTTAAGATTAGTTTATTCAATAATTATCTACCTATTTATACAACTAGAAGGCGACGCGTAAATGTAAACAAACGCGTCGCGGTGCGCGTTACTCAATTAACGCGCGTTGTGTGGGTGCGGTCGAGGACCGCAGGTTATCGTAGCGTAGTGCTGCGTGGCCCAGCGCTACGCCGGTGCTCTGTGTGTGGTGTTCAGGTTGACACCTGGTCACGTGCACACTCTTGTGAGCTTAAGGCGTTACAGTAAGATTAAGTATGAATAATATTACTGATTTCTAGCTATTTATAATGTTGCACATTAGCGAGAACTAATGTGCAATCCTTATGGAAGCCTTACGGCTTCGTAGTGCAGCGCCGTAAGCGCTGCGTGGAGTTGTGGTGTAGAGTACACCTTTAGGGGAGTGCGTTAGCACTCCCTAGGCCCTGTAGCGTAGCTCAGTAGAGCTGGCTGTGTGGCCTACTCCTTTAGGGAAGTGCGGTGGCACTCCCTAGACACTGCAGCGTAGCTCGGTGGAGCTAGCTGCGTAGCCCTAGTTGAATAGGGCACTGCGCTGGCGCGCGCAAGGCTCTGTAGCGCAACTCCTTAGAGTTGGCTAAGCGGCCTCTCCTGGATAGCGCAGCGCGCTAGCGTTCGCAAGGGCACATAGCGAGTTTAGAGCAAACTACGCTATGCAGTTTACAGTATAGTGCAGCGAAGCCTTTGTTTTTATGTTTTCTTAAAAAGCACGGGTCGGATTCTTGCCGTTATAGTTTTAAGCCTATTTTCGTTATACAATAATAATTTATTAACCGTTGTCTCAAATACAACCATACCCTAAATAGAAATATTAATACTTATTTCTGCAAAGCTGAGCCCAATTCGAACAGACTCTCTTCAGCTGACTGTGCAGCCGTACGAGAAAAGGACAGCGTGCTAGAGCGGCAAGTAACTATAGTGCAACTCTTTTAGAGTTGGTTAAACGGCCTTACACAGTACGCCTTCGTGGTGTAGCGCAGCATAAGCCGGAATCCGGGTGTTAAATGCTCAAAAGAGTACGGGTCGAATTAAATCGTTAATATTGGTTTGTTTGCGTTATTTTCCGAGTATAGGCATTACTGCTTTAACAATTAGTAATATTGCACATTAGTCCTCGTTAATACGCAATCAATGTTTTGAATCTACTAATTGTTTTGCGCATACGGCAATTTTTGACGCCTCTGCGATTATTATTTAAATACTACTGATAATGGCCATTATTCCACGTCTAGATTCAATTAATTTTACTTTAACTAATAAAGAAGGTGGTCTAAAAATATACTAGAGGATTGTTGTGCGTTCGTTTTGGAGGACCTAGGCTCTGAGGTATACGCACAACTCCTATACGGGACCACAGTGTAGTTCCCTGTTCGTAGTTTAGCGAAGTTGCAGTCGCTCACTATATCACTTAGCGGGGATTAGTGATCGCCAAGATTGGATCCTGACATCTATAATCGGCATTGCAATGTGATAGTTGCACTTTCTCGGGGAAAGAGTTTTTGCTACACATTCTAAACTTGTAAATATAATCGAGCAACTTCTTTTTTAATTTCTCAATTGCTTTTTAGTTAGTAGTAGTTCTGATATGAATTAGTGATTTAAGTGTGTTTTACGGATTTGCGTACTTTGCCTTACGCCGAACTCTTGTCGTTCAAACAAACGCCAACGTACACAGGAAAGTCATTCTGGCAAAATTTAGCTGAACTCTTAAATAAGAGATCAATGGCGTTTTAGGTAACTCAGGAACTGTACTTCACAAAACATATGTTCTCTTCTTAGACTAAACCCTAAGACATCGTAATTAGCAAAATTCGTATAAGTATAGCCGAACCCTTATTGGTATTTCGTGAAGGTGTGCATTACCCAAACAAAGCGTGATAAACGAAGCAAAATAGTCAACACAACTTAATAAACACCTAACGCTGTTTTTTTAAAGTAGAATGCTTAAATCTTATTCAAAGGTACAACTCTCTTCGTTTAAAAGTTTGCGTTGGCACTCAGTATCAAAACCAAAAAGGTACAAGACGTTAAGCAGGGATGGTTGATTAATTCTTGAATCGGCCTAGTATGTTAGTGAAAATAGCACACATTTAGATAAAAATGGTTGCTTGGTGTACCTTTTGCTGAACCTTGGGTTTTGCATTAAAGGCTATTCCCAATCCGGCTTCTTCCATCATGATTAAGTCGTTGGCACCATCACCAATAGCCACGGTGTTTATCTCAGGAACTTGAAGTTCGACAACTTTCTCACACAAAATTTGAGCCTTTCTGTTGCCATCAAGGATTCTTCCTTTAACTTTTCCTGTTAAGGAGCCGTCTTCAATTTCGAGTTCATTGGCAAATGCATAGTCTATGCCTAGTTCCTTTTGGACATATTTCGCCATTGGAATAAAACCACCACTAGCTACAACCGTGGTAGCACCCAACGCTTTCAAAGCTTGACACAGTTTTTTCGCGCCGGGTGTGAACGTAATCTTAGCAATAACTTTGTCGATAATGTTTGAGTTCAATCCCTTTAAGAGCCCGACACGACGACGAAGAGACTCAGAAAAATCAATTTCACCTTGCATTGCCAAGGCAGTAATTTTTTTTATTTCCTGAGCAACGCCGGCTTCCGCAGCTAATTCATCAATACACTCCTGTTGGATTAAAGTCGAATCCATGTCAAAAACAACAAGTTTTTTTTTGGCCTCATAAACTTCCCCATCAATACAATTGCAATCGCATTTCTGATTCTGCGAGATTTGGAAGCAAGCTTCCTTCGTATCACTGAAGGTTCCCTTGAGTTTGCCAGAGACTTCAACCCATTCAGAACCAAGTTCGCGGATGCTTGAAGAAACAAATAGATCTTTCACTTCTGAAATTATTTCCTGCTTTTTTGATGAAACGAGTACGAAGTAGTCCAACATTGTATAAGCGATAGACAGGCACAAATTATAACGAACTAGAACCAAGAGGTCTGTTAGCAAATATAATTTTAGGAGTGCAAAAGGAGTTTGGCACCTTTTCTTCTCTTTTTATTTTTCTGCTAAGAAGACTGTGCAAATTTGCTGTATCAGCTGGTGTGCTAAAATACCGAATATTACAACAATAAAACGGTCGCTGTCAGAAATCTCTACACCGTCCACTTTCTTTTTTTATTTGATTTAAGTAATTTTGCTGGAGTTTCCTCCTTAATGTTTTTATTTCAGTGATATGTATCAAATTTCAATTTTCATAGTAAACAGCGTATAACTTTTCACTAACCATGAAACAAAGTAAGAATCTAATGAATTTTGTTCTTACGACGTTCGTACTATAATTTGGCTTTAATGATTCTACGTCTCCTCAAGGTTTTGCGATAACTTGTCTAGCATTTCTTGAGGAACACCAGAAACTGGGACAGTGGTATACCGAATTGCTGGAGGAGCATAGCCAGGAGTTTTCGTTGTATCGCCATGAGGATAGTATTTATACTTGAAAGGTTTCTTTTTCTGCACCTCCGAATTGGACACCTCCCATGGATGAGAATGGCCTTCTGGCAATCTTACTTGACTCTGTGGCTCAACGGAGAGTGTCCTCTGCCCCAACATGTAACCAGCAATTCCAAAGGTGTATGTCAGAGCGACCCATGTAACCTTCTTATTAGTAAATGCTTATTCACGTGTAACACTTTACCGCGAGTTCGGGATGATTTTTCGACCATTGAATAACAGATGAGTTTTTGAATGCGCGCCACATTTTGCAAACCTGTCTATTACGTTTCGAATTTTATTTGACAAAATGAGATTCTGTCTTAAAGGGAAGAAAAGCTACACGATCGTTGGTCTTTGTCTGGGATAAAAAGAATGTTAAGAATTTATATATACATAAGTGTTTGTCTTATTCAATTAATCCAGTTGCCACAATTCGTAGTATGTGACATTTATATGATGCTGGAATTTTTTGCTCTCAATATTGTGTCCAACTAAGAGTGCTCTAGCTAAATCACCACACGGGAACCTACCGTCACTCTCGCGTGTTCTCTTCCTACTCAAATTAAAACATCAATGTTTTCGTGTTTGGTGCGCGTTGACAAAGTATAATGCATATGGCGATTATTAGTGGTGTTTATTTAGCCATGTGATTACCTTAAGCTAACAACCGTGGATGTCCTGTCCTGGCAGCTACTGAGGAGCGCCAACATAAGGCACACCGAATTTTGTTTATTTGTTTACATGTTAAACCACAGGACTTTATGTATTCTTCTGTGTACAAAGTAAAACTAGTCTATTCAAACGATCGTGGTAATATTGTTTATCAATCTAGCTAGTACTTTGGAGGCCATCTGCGTTTCTTCAATTAAAACGTCGAGAATCATGACATCTAGTACGCTGCAACCACACCCGTCTCGGTACGCGTGGAAGCAGAATTGGTCTGCGCATGCTTATAAACTGACTGACCCTACGTATCCCTTAGAAGTTCATGAAAAACAAACAGGTTCTTTAAACGCGGAAGTCACCCAAGTACCAATTACGGGAATCGTTGAACGGAGATATAAGGAATTTCCAGGTAAAACACTGTTTTTCTGTAATGGCCGGATTCAAATGGCCAATCAGTTCAAATATTTGATCATTACCATGTGCTGCATTTCCATTCCTTCAGGCTTATTCTTTGGTTTCACTGCTCCATGGCTTTGGCGTAATATATCTCCAGCATTGCCACTTACATTTGCCTACGTACTGGCTATTGCACTGTCATCCATGTTCAAAACATGCACTTCCGACCCGGGCATCATTCCACGAAACACACATGTTCTAACATATGATCCTCTACACCCATGGTCTACTATTCCAGAAGATCGTGAAGTTGTCATTGGATCAACAAGCCCAGATGCTGCGTTTCTTGTCACCCTTCGGTATTGCCATACTTGTCATGTTTATCGTCCTCCTCGTGCCAGTCATTGCAGTATTTGTGATAACTGCGTTGAGTATTCAGACCACCACTGTATCTGGCTTAATAATTGTATAGGTCGCCGCAATTACCGATATTTTTATATTTTCCTCTTGTTCATATTTTTATCCGCTGTCTACATGGCCGTGCTGAGCTTTTATATGGTTTTTAAAGGCTATAGTCATTCTTCAGGGATCAGTTTTTCCCACTATCTGCGGAAACCAACAGTCGGGATGTCTTTTTTTCTCGCTTTATGTTCTTGTATAGGTTGCACATATCCTGGCCTTTTGGCTGGTTATCATTGTTATTTGATAGCCAGAGGACAAACGACCCATGAATATGTACGCTCAACTGGATTGACGATTGCGTTCGCATTCACTAATCTGTTTAGTTACGTGCCCAAAGCACGGACACAAGAGATCCAAGACCGTATAATAATAGCGCTATCCGGAACTTTGTTATTGTTTTATGTCGGCCAAAAATCGTCAGGTACGTAATTCAAATGTTGACAAGCCATGCTTTTGCTTGTTATTATGTTATGTTGTACACTAACGCAACGCGTAGCTACATCCGACCCAGGAGAAAGTCCTATATTTAAACGGAATGATTGTCTATGAGAAACGCTTAATAACCCAACAACGCATCCAACTTTTCTTCATTATTGTTTATTTCCCCTTACTTCTCCTCTTTCTCGTTATTTCTCTATAAACTTCACTAATATGAATAACGCGAAGTTACGATACCGTAAACCATGTTTTGGGTAACATATCCCGAATAATGCAGAATGAAAGCACATTTTCACATATGTCCAACCTGGCACATTTTTTGCCTCGGATTCCGGAGCCTAACACTCTTACGTTATTGACAGGGACGAGAGAAACAACATGTACGTTTCTGCTACATTATTTCTTAGCCAATGCCATCAACGAAGGACTTGAGGTTTTTTTCGTTTTATTTTCGCGAACACTGGACGAGCATGCCATTGCCATGCGGAAATGGGTAAGCATATTCTTAAAAATATGTTGGGTAATCTAATTACTGACATTTTTCGCACAGGGTAGCAATATCTTGAAGCAAGACAACTTTCACTACGTTGATGGATTCAGTGCTCTTTTTGCACCAAACGCGCGCAATTTAAAGCTGCACGCGACGAATGGCAAAAACACCATTGGTACTGTATTCCAGCCGCTCGTCGACAAATTACGGCTTGCAAAATCGGAAGGTTTGAAGGTAGTTACTATCCTCGAAGACGTCGACGTTTTGCTTGGAGCAAAGGCGCTTGACACATCTCAGTTGAGCAGCGCTGTTTTCGAAATTTTCAAGCTAAGTAGTAGACTCGTACTAAACATAACTGCTAGTACGAGTTTGCCTCAGCAAATCTCGTTTGCTCACCAGATAAATAACCTGGCTACTCGTTGCATTTCTTGTCGGCCATTACCAAGTGGAACAACAAGACGGATCACAGGCTTGCTTCGTCTGACACGCGGTTCTTTGTACGCAAAACATGCCGTAGATACTGAAGATGACATTGAGGTTCTTTACGAAGTACTGGAGTCAGGTGCGAAATTAGTTCCTAAGGGGGAGGTATCTTTACAGATTTAAGATACAAACACAGAATGGGTTCTTAATCAAGTTTCGGATTTTACAACGCTCTTGCTTGACTCTTTCGCTGTATCAGATGTCATCTTGACCCATTTTTTGACAAGAAACGTTCTCTTTGATTTTACAGCATCATCTTCGTCTTTCTCAGAACTGGAGTCTATGCTGGGTGAATTTACAGAAACAGAAATCCATTGCTGTTGCCAATGAGGTGTCGGTTGACTATTGGGAAGGTCGGTAATAGCGACTGATCCAGCACGGCTCATTCTGTAGTGTATTTGCTATTTTTGTTGCCTATTATGATTACGGGACAGGTTGTTAAAGACAGGCTTTGGTTTTTTTGATTCTTAATGCAAGAGTTGGTCTCAGGGTGTTGAGTCCTTCACACCACGCAGACTAAATACCGACTTTCTTTTAACTCGTTCAGAAAAATTAAATTAGGTGCTCACAACTCTCACGCGCCCTGGACTGTTCATCTTCTTGATCTTCTTTATTTGGTCTTCTGTGTTGACGAGTCAGTGAAAAAAGCAATACTACGTTTTAAACATCAAAAAGGCAGCCGTTTGCTTTTTTTTTTTTTTTTTTTTTTTCTTCTTCTGGTAACTCAATTTCATACCACAAGCTGGTTTTACGGTTACATCAGTAACTTCAAACAAATATATATAAAAAAAAAAAATGCCGCAAGATCTATTTCCGCAGAAATTAAATGAGTTTTGGTCAGAAAAGTATAAACGGGAAAGCCAAAAGTCATGGGATAAATTTTATAAGCGAAATGAAACTCGGTTTTTTAAAGATCGACATTGGCTTAATCGTGAATTTGATTCCTACTTTGGCATTCCAGATAACACCCCGCTTACGATTCTGGAAGTCGGCTGCGGAGTCGGAAATCTGGTTTTTCCTCTTTTAGAGTGCCAACCCAACTTAAAGGTTTATTGCTGTGATTTTTCGTCGAGAGCAGTTGAATTTGTTCAAAAAAACGAGAAGTACGACGCCGAACACGTTTTCCCATTTGTGTGTGACATTGTCGAAACACCTTTGGTCGATTTCGTACCTAGTGCTTCGGTGGATACAGTAACCGCGATTTTTGTTTTGTCCGCCATTTCCTATGAAAGACAATTACGGGCTTTTAAGAATATCAGTAGTGTGTTAAAGCCTGGGGGACATCTTGTTTTTCGTGATTACTGTGAGGGCGACTATGCGAAGGAGAAATTTCTTAATGCTAAAGAGCCTTCAATGATTGACGAGCACACTTTTGTTCGACAAGATGGCACCCTTTCGTATTTCTTCGACGAAGAGCGTGTGAACGAATTGGCCAATGTTGTGGGCTTAGAGAACATTTCGTTAGAACGTGTTCAACGGAGTGTCGACAATCGTAAACGGGAACTGAGCATGCAACGAGTCTTTTTGCAAGGTGTTTGGCGCAAAAAATGATAATCTTGTTGAAGGCTGTTTACATATGTATTTATCTAGAGTTACTATTTTTACGTGATAGTTAACAAAGCATCAAAAATGAGCACTCCCTAGACTACTTGGCATGATGAAAGTGATGGTCTATGCACCATGAAATTGTTTGTTTAAAGCGATATGAGCTCATTTAGTAAAACCTTTCGATTCGTAGTCATACTGACTGGGCATTGCCGAGACATTGTGTACCAACAACAATTTAATATATGTAACCGTCCCTTTCATTGGGCCCAATGGAACAAAACGAGCATTTTTTGAGAAAGGATGAACAGAAATGGTTTCAAGAGAACGTTGTCTCGTGTTTCTACAAGTCAGTGCTTACTGAATTACATGAAATTTTGGATTTGTTAAAAAGTGATGTTCCCAACGTACTTGCGTATTCATCCATACACACGGACAGCATCAAAGGTGTTGTCTCACGCAAGCAAGATCACATTGACCGGGTCAATCTAATAGTGAAATTGGGCAAGCAGGTGTATGAAATCCGCTCTAGTGATGGTGAGTTGTTTCACTTGAAACAAATACAATCTTTAAAAAACGAACTTCATTATTGTCTGTACAATTTTCAGCTTTTTAAGAACAAGCCGCTTATTGGGTTAACTCGTTTATTGAGCTCCTTGAAGCATTCCATTGATTTATTAAATGAACCATCACAGTGTTTTTTGGGTTTAAGCAAATCGCAAGTCGTCGAGATTCCAAAAAATACGGACAACAGTGACAGCAATAGATTCTTTCCATCACTATGTGTGCCACTTGCTCGTCGTTCTGCGTTCAAGCCGCCTTTAAATCCTCAAATCACACTATCCTTTATGGTGTCTGGTTCATCTATTGGCGTTCAAGTTCTACGTATTTCAAGTTCTGCCCCAGCAATTGATTTAAATGCTGAGGAGCTTGATGCATCGCAACTTCTGCCATCTATCTCACAGCATGTCGAAGCTTATTCACAAGATCCAATGCTGCTTTCCGTCATGACGAAGTTGAACGCCCTCCAAAAAAAGACAGCAGACATGCACTATCGAAGCAACATTGCCAACGAATTGGCTTAACTACTGTGGTTTGTTTTTGCTCTCCCCTCTCTTTTTTTCACAAGCAATAGTTTTTTAATAACTGACTTAATGAAATACCTATACTACCGCATTTTAAGACTTTTTTAAAGCAAATACTGCACGGCACTGAGACAGAATTGCTCAAGTAGTCATGTCCTAAGTTCTGAGAACCCATTGTCGCTGGATTAGTTTAAACTATTTTAAGTTATTTAAGCGAACTTTCAAACGTCACTGTTGTAATGGGAACTGCTCGCTCGTCTCAATCTAAGACGAAGCTGTGCAAAAGCACGAACCGAGTGCAAATAAGGGTGTCTACTTCTAAAGCAAGCAAGGTCATCGTCTTATTACAGATTATATATTTACAAAAACAGACCAGTGTTTGCTTATAGCAATTGAACAAACTCCGGTGTAAAATGTCAGCGCTATTTATTTTTACACCTCTTAATGGCACGTTTTCGCCAAAAAAGGTACAGCTGGAACCATCTCAATCAGTGAAGGTTGGAAGAAGAACAAATGAGTACTCTACACCGCAAATCAACAACCTTTTTTTTGACTCAAAAGTGCTCAGTCGCCATCATGCTAAAATATGGTTTGACAAGAATACTATGGGTGTTTACGTTCGGGATGTCAAATCTTCAAACGGTACCTTTTTGAACGGAACACGCCTGTCTGCGGAAAACCGTTCTTCGGCTCCATATCGTCTCAATTCTGGTGACATTTTGGATTTTGGCGTTGACATCTGCAATGACGACAGTATCGTACATAAGAATGTATCTGGAAAGGTGCAAATTATAATTAGAGACCCAACGAAAACGAGCGACTCTACTCGTCTCTTGTCTGAGTCGTTGAAGGTAGACACACTCCTTGTGCAGTTGGCCCGGCACTACGAACAGTTTGTTTGCTTGAACGAAGAGTTCGAAGGATTGGATCAAAGCATGAATGGCCTTTTAGAGCGCATTGACTCTCCAGTAATTGAGCCTGTTCAGAAAGAAATCGCAGACAACGCAGACGAAAAGGCAGCTAAAAAAGAAAGCAGGCAAAATGATCAGCAAGATTCTATCTTCTCGATCCATTCAAGGAAAATACCGTTCGAATGTGTGGTAGAAGAGTCAGAACGCCCAATTGGCAAGCAAGAATCTGAGCAACATGATATCAATTGTGATGAGCCTGCTGTTGCTCAGAAACCACCTTCTAAAACTGTTCAAACTGCCAACGTATCAGAAAATCCGGATGCTAATAAGTTGGAATACTGGAAGAGCCGGGCTTTTTCAGCAGAATCAAAATTACACAATTTCGAGACACATGCAACTACAAACCGTTATTTATGGTACGCTTCTCCGGCACTTTTAGCTGCATTTGGTGTGTTTTTGTGCATGAAAGCAAGATGAGGTAACAAAAATTATGCATCTATCACTACTTAATGTTTTTCACACCTGATTTCTTTCATTACCATAACTATTATGACCTAATTATGGCAATCATATGGAGTAAACTTGTTCAAGACAAGCTATAAACTCATTTGTTTTCTTTTCTATGGACGTGTTCTAAGTGGGGACCACAGCAGCGCTTTGTTCTCAGAATCTATTGTGAAGGGAAAAAAAGGAAAATAAAGAGAACGTCGCTTTTTATTATGATTGAGATTCATTTGTTGAAGAACTTTTTCTTTTTATTATTCTACATTTCTTTAGAAGCTGTGTGTACGTTCTACCCACCTTTTTTTTGCTAACCACACAAAGTTAGCAGCAAACCTAATACAAAGTGGAGGGCCTTAACAACATACATAGTGGCCGTCAGGAGCCTTCCAAAAGTATTAGTTGGATTTTTTCCGACGAGCTTCCGATTTCTCAACAAGCTGCCTTGATGAGGAAAATGTCGCGCTCTGTGAAACCTTTGTCACCATCAGTGAAAACGAATAAGGTTTACAAACTTGCTGTAAGTGTCTCTCCCGTGCAGTCTTCAATTCCGTCAACATCACCAAAACCACGTAAACCTGGCAGATGTTCTCGTCGTCCGCATTCACGCTCTCTTTCACACCCGTCACCTGTATTTACTCCGACGCTGGCTAACGATTCTGTTGATGGATGTGAAGAAGGCTCTCCTACATCCATTTTGGCTAAGTGTCAGTATCCAGAAAGCACGAATTCCCCGCCTCATGACCAAGTTTTTTGCGATGACGAACAGGCATATGACAATGATCCCAATGATTACTGGGTTCGTACGATATCTACGGCAACGCTTTCTCATTTCTTCGGCTCCCTTGGTATCTCTTCTACAGCCCCGCTTCACGATGTTTGTGTGTTTATTGATCTTTTGGGCCCTCCACATCGAATTAGTAAGCTGTCGGATGCTTTAGATCAGTTGGGTGCGAACGTTATAACATCGCTTTCGCGTGCTTCTTTCTCTCAGCTTACACATGTTGTTCTTGACCAAATGGCTCAACACGACTGGCAACGTATACAAACTACTAACAAGCATCTTTTATTCATTGACCCCGCCTGGGTGGATGCCTGTCGGCGCTCTAAACGTAAGGTTAGTGAGCTGCCCTACATTTTCGACATCCATGCGGCTTTTGGTTCTTCGAGGACCAAATCCCGACACTCTACATCAGCTCTGGACGCTGTGCCGAGCCTGTCTCCTCAGAAGAATCAGTCTCCCAAAACCCCCACTCGCCCTTCCAAATTCGAGTTACGGCGGCTTGAACATGCTCGTCGAAAATCCGAGTCGTTCAAACCCTCTATTGGATCACCTCTAAAGCATCAGCTAGTCTTTGAAGCGGACTAGGAAGATACATTATTTCCCCGTCCATTCCTTACACTCCTCAGATTCATTCGTGTCTCCATCCTCGTTCTCCAAATTCTTGCGCGCCACCTTTCTCCATGATCCGCACACTTCATAACGACCATCTAACTGTACCTCATTTACTTCATTTCATTCGGCTCGCTTTGCCTCTTCCATCCGTACTTGATTCCGCGTCTTCGTTCCTTCGCTGTCATTACATCCAGCACACTCAATATCTGGCCTTCTAATTTCTGTGCTCGTCGTCCCTAACACGCCATTTCATCATTATTGTCTCCATGCAATTCTTCCAGGGAGACTCAGTACATATTTCATCCTTGCTGCACAGACATAAGATTTCATTTATTTAGCTAATTATCACGTAGATGTACCTTTGCAAACGTCATGTTCATTCCTGAGTCCAAACTCGTTTCTGACGACAGATCCGCTTCGCTTGTAAATAAGCTTAACTAAATCCCGCAATTATTATTTCGTTGCTTGCTCGAAGCAGTCACTAATATCCCGTTTAAGGTTAGGGTTTATTATGTCGCGGCATGCTCACCACCACTACCATTCAACTTCGTGGCCTCTTCACCACCAACCTTCCTATCTAACTGACGAACTACGAACCAAACACTCCCTTTCCTTCACGAACTGCGGTAGCAATCTGTTAACCATTGACGGACGGTTTAAGATCATCGTACGGCTTTTAAGAATTAAAACATCCGGGCAATAGTTCGGAGAAATTTACCGGCACAACGAACCATTAAAAATGGCGTTGGATCTAAGAATTGGTAACAAGTACAGAATTGGTCGTAAAATTGGTAGCGGATCATTTGGCGACATTTATTTGGGCACGAATGTTGTTTCTGGAGAAGAAATTGCGATAAAGCTCGAGTCGACGCGTGCAAAACACCCGCAACTGGAGTATGAGTACCGTGTGTATAGAATTCTCTCTGGAGGTGTGGGAATACCTTTTGTTCGTTGGTTTGGAACAGAATGTGACTACAATGCAATGGTAATGGATTTGTTGGGTCCGTCTTTGGAGGACCTGTTCAATTTTTGCAACCGTCGCTTTTCATTAAAAACGGTACTCCTTTTGGCGGATCAACTTATATCTCGCATTGAGTACATACACTCCAAGTCATTTCTGCACCGTGACATCAAGCCTGATAACTTCTTGATGGGCATTGGAAAACGCGGTAACCAAGTAAACGTGATTGACTTTGGTCTGGCAAAGAAATATCGTGACCATAAAACTCTGCTGCACATTCCTTATCGTGAAAACAAAAATCTGACCGGTACGGCACGGTATGCTAGTATTAACACACATTTGGGTATAGAACAATCACGTCGTGATGACCTGGAGTCTTTAGGCTACGTACTCATCTACTTTTGCCGTGGTAGCTTGCCCTGGCAGGGAATGAAAGCCGCTACGAAAAAGGAAAAATATGAAAAAATTATGGAAAAGAAAATCTCCACGCCTACTGAGGTGTTATGCCGTGGCTTTCCTCAAGAGTTTTCAATCTACCTGAACTACACACGCTCCCTCCGCTTTGACGATAAGCCTGACTATTCTTACTTGCGCAAACTTTTCCGTGATTTATTTTTCCGTCAGAACTATGAGTATGATTATATGTTCGACTGGACCCTAAAGAGGAAGGTATGAAGATCCGTGGCTACGTACTCTGTCTACGTTAACCATGTCTCGTATGAGAAGGCCATGCTTACGTAGCTTGATGCGTGCTGCACACTACTATTTGGTTCAGAAGCTAACTGTTACGAAAGAGCCAGCAAATGGAAGCTGCTGTAAATGAGTCCTCATCCAACAACCAATCTCGCGCTGCCGAACCGCGTCGCCCTTCCTTCAACCCTCACAACAACCCTCAGAATAATATGTACTACAAGGACGCCGGCCGCAAAACTACGTTGCAGTAGATGCAACTTCTAAACGACTTCTTAAGAAATTAGTGTCTGTGTGTCGTCGACGTGATTTTTATTCGTCTGGTTTGTGCATCTCCTGTCTTCTTAATGCACAATTGGAATGCTGACCGGACGGCTACTCTGTTCTCTTCCGTCGGGCCAGGCTACTCGCTTTTGCTCATCAATGACTAACCGGTTTAATGTTTATTCACGCACACAATGATTATGTGTTTGGTATGATACATGCAGTGAACCACAACTTTGAAGACGTAAGAGCGTCATAACATTCGTTGGACCTTCAATAAAAGCTTAATCTGCCGCTTATCTGCGAATCAATTAAACAAATGGCGTTGAAGAGAAGTGACGAAGTTGGCTCGTTGAAGAGCAGGCATAGAGGGAGAAAGATGACTTTCACGAAGGTTGCCTGTTTCCAGTCATAAGGTGCAACAGTGGCTCTTCGCTGTGTTTATTGGGGCAGGTATTGTAAAAGGAAGGAACGATAAAAATCGGAGTCGGAGGCCGGGACACTAGTTCCTATGTTTGGTATACTTCCTTTTTAGGCTAACTCGTTGATGACTAATTCATAATGATTGTAATTGCATCTATGCCTGTTACTGTTTTATATTTTTAATACGTTTCTCTTCTGTTTATCTCAAAACGAAGTTGATGTAATATATACGGAGGTGTTTGGAAAAAAATAAGGATGATTGAGTGGGGACATTTTTGCAAAATACCATCTATTGTCAACGTATGATGATACATTACAGTCGTCGCGAATGCAAATGTCATCCTAACTTGCTGTAACGGTATCTGTATAGGACTTATTCATTCTGAGACTCCAAATGTTGAATACATGTTAAACTGCTAAGATGCTTTCCGCCTTCGCCGATAGACTTAGATCAACCGGTTTGGTTATTAAGTAGACTATGAAGTGTGGGGAAAAACAGGGGTGCCTTATATATATTTGTCATACGCAAGTACTTGATCGAGTGCTCAAATTCGCTCAATTCACAGTGTTAATCATAATCAATTCATGCTATATAAAGCTTCATCAAGAGAGCATGAGTTTGAGACAACCAATCTACTTGTCGCCATAGTGGTTGCCGGCGTTAGTGATCACCTTTGTCAGTTGATACGTCTTGGCGGCATCTTCAAAGCTGGAAAGAATGATGTCCTTGGGAGCCTTACCAAGCACAACCTTTACAAAAGTGTCAAACTCAGAGTAGTATGGATCGTCGTCCTCAAACTCAAACTCCTGCTCATCATCAGACTCTGGTGTACGGATGTAAAGTTTGGGCTCGCCGTAAAAATCAATCATCCGAAGGTAGTAACCATCACAGAGCACATCAATGCAAGTGTCATATTTGACACCCTGGAGAGTGATACAGTGTAACAAGGAGCCGACAGCTCCTGACTTGTAGCGCCAAGTGGCAGCGGTAAAACGCGGGAGACGCTCATTGGGAGGAATGGTTGATTCATCTACAGGCATGGCATGCAATTCACCACAGGGAGCGTCCCAATTGACACGATTGACGGCTACCGTGGACAAGTCAACGTCGCCTCCAAAGTAGCGAGACAGATCACAAAAATGAGTGCCCTGTTCCACAACGGGGCCGCCAGACTCCGAAATAATCCACCAGAAACGCTTTGCGTTCTTGATATAGGCCGAGTTGTAACGCGCAACTGTGCCAATAACCTTGAGATTGTTGTCAGCGATAAACTTCTTCGCCTTCTGCACGATCTTCAAGTAGCGAAGCATGTAGCCTACAGAGACAATTGAATCCGTGCTGTTGAGTGCACTAACAACACCAAAAACGTCTTCAGGAGTCGAACTCGAGACAGGCTTCTCGATAAACATAGCTGCGTCAGGTAAAACCTTCGTAATTTCAATCTCAATGTCATGTCCAACCTTAGTAGAGCCATGAACCTGTGGAGGAACACCAATAAGGAAAGCGGTTGGCTTTTCACCGGGGTTTTTCTTCACATACTCGAGGTAGTCCGTAATTTCATCGTACTCCTTTACATTCTTATACGCGTCAGCAAAAGGACCAGCCCGTTTCTTGCCCAAAACACGTTCCCGATCAGCAACGACAGGACAAATAAGGGCTACAACGTCGAGCGACTTGCCCAACACCTTCTCCAAACGGGCCATGTTATTCCAAGGGCCTTCTGGAGTGCCAAAATTCACACCTCCAGCACCGATAATAGCAAGACGAACGGCGGACATTGTTGTTATAAAAGCGATTTATCCGTGAGTTTGATGACAGATAAAACTTAAGTTCAAAAAAAAAAGTCGCAAAAGAAAGAACTTTGCGATTTGTTTTTCGAAGAGAGAATATACTTCAGTAAATGCAATTGAATGTTTTGATGAATGTACACGGCATTGACTTTTGCTTAAATACTCACTGCTCCGTCGTGGCACGTCATAACCGGAAGCCGACGCTGGCACATGCGCAACAATCAAAGCGGCTCATAGGGTGGGGGATTTACTCCGCAGAGTGGGTAAGTGTGGAGAAATCCTTAATTGAGGGGCATAAGGTGTGAAAAAGGAGGCAGCTAAGCGAGTGAGAATGCGGAGTTTATTTACCGAATTACCCAGAACCCCACTTTACCTTGTCAGTGTGCTCTTTGAATCGTAAAACGTAATGTGTCTGACGCCAGGGTGACGCTGGATAGGACTACAGAGCTTTGTTATTAGCCGAAAGAAGGTATACAAACCGGAAAAACCTTAGCCTGACGGTATCCGCAGTAGGATGATGTCATGCTTCCGTTGGTTCCCCACAATTCGGCGCAGACCAGGCAAGCGCATGTAACAATGTTCTCAACTTTGGCATAGCTTTCATATGATTTGTTACTCTCAGCCATGCTGTTGTCCTTAACGCTCGGCCTCGCAGAACGCTTTTCTGACCGAGTACTGTAAATTATCGAAAGGCGTGCAGGATCGGAAAATCGTAATTGGCGGGTATCGAAATGGTGGGGATCTCCCCCACCCCGGTCCAGCCGGGTTTACTGCGAACTGCAAGTCTAAAAATGAGGTAGCAAAGCAGGTTGAGACGATACGAAACAGAGTAAGGAGATTGAATACGCTACTCGTCCGGTTAGGTTATATGTGTGTGGCTCAACATAATTTTCTTATTCAATCACTTTTAGTGATGTCATTTGATCTGCATAACGGTCTGCGTATCTGCGCTCGATGGCCTTTAGTTATGCGGTCAATGATCTTCATGTGCAGATCAATATAGTGATCAACAACTCGGTTTTTCTTATTGAAACACCCCATCCTTATTGGACGTTCTTGCGTCATTCTGCGCGATTATTGCGTTGCTTGCGTGTAAAGGGCTCTGGTATGTATTTGCTACTGTATTAACCGTCGTGCAAGACGCACGCATGTCGAACCAATTTTTGCTTCTTCTCACGTCTGGTTGCTTTCGCTTAAATGTTACTCATGTCTGTCTTCACACACAAACACTTGCAATGAAAACTTTAAGTTGCTGCTTAAGCCATCTTATCAGATCTAATTTAAGTTTAGCGTGCGATCTTCCGCCGCAGACATTACGTCATAAAGTAAACTGTGCGAAGTCATAATTCCTCGAGATGCGTGGAAGTTGCCCAGAGCCATAACCGCAATTGTGCTGTCATTTTCAGTTTCACTGCGTGTTTTACCTGATTCCGTCTTTTTTACGCTGTTTGGCCTTTTAGGTGTGTAATTTTATTACCTCAGGGTTTTTGGAAAGCAAGACTGCTTCCATTGTGTATTGTTTTATTCGTATTATTAGGAAAAAAGTGTTTTTTCCCTTGTCAAACAGCGTTTTTGAAAGAAAAAACCATTATTTTTCGACTCGCGGGGTATTTCTTGGTTTGCTCTTTTTCGGTTTTGATCTCTATCAAAGTTGTATTGTATAGAAAGGTTTTATGGGTACGTTTAATAAGTGCTGCATAAGCGGAGCTTGGAACAGCGAATTCAAGCGAGTTGTGTTTTTCAACGGTGGCACTTGCTGACAATTTACGTTAATAGAAGCTCAACAACCTGTAACTTATCAAACGTTTGGATCTGGAAAAGACTCTTCAACAGCTGCAAACGTGGTGACTTCAGGCGAGTGCACAGGAAAGATTGGCAGCTGTGCATGCAGCCGTGATGCTGGTTTGTCAGATACGTTTGCCGAAAAGGTGAGTATTTCGGACACTTCCATCCAGTCTGGTATTCGTTCGCTCGAAGAAAACGAGAGCTTCCGTTCTTTGCGGCTTGACCTAAGCTTGCTTAACGACAATGTGAAGCTTGATGGCATTCCTAAAGTGGCACCGTCTCGAGTATCCTTCGTCGATGTTGATACGAAGACAACGCCTTTGGATCGAGAGTGTGCTATTACTCACCCTCCCCCTTACGTGAAACCCCATCCGCCATTTGCTATTTATTCTGCACCTATTGTCGCTGTGCGCGAGCTCACAAAGCCTGGCGCTTTAAAACGTGTATTTCATTTTGAGATTGACGTGAGCGGCTACCCTCTTCCACCCAATGAAGTTTGGATGGTAGGGGGTTCGTTTGGCTTAATGGCACCAAATTCAAAAGCCAATGTTGATCGGCTCACTCAACTGCTCCACAGTACAGCGAATATGGATGCTCCTGTTATAATGAAAACCACCTCTGGTCGTTGGCCCACTGTGTGGGAAGAAGACATGGCTCGTGAATTACTAGTGACGAGACGTGAATTGTTGACGTGGGCGTCTGATTTTATGTCCGTAGCTCCAAAAAAGCAATTGCTGTGCTTGATGGCACACTATGCACAAAACGAAAACGAAAAACGCGTGCTGAGATTTTTGTGCAGTCGTTTGGGACAACGCGCGTTCTGCCAATTGCGGGGCGATTTAAACGTTAGCTTGATTGATCTATTAGAGGCTTTTCCCAGTGTTCGCCTTCCCTTGGATCACCTTCTGTCAATTCTTCCACAGTTAATGCCGCGTTGGTATTCTTTGTCTAACGATCCGGCGTCAAGCAATGGAGTCTTAGAATTCGCCGTTACTATCGTTGATATTGAGAAACCCGACCATTCTCTTCGTAATGGCATTGCTACCGGTTACCTCAAATCCGTCGCCGAGAAATATCTGGCGGGCGAGCGCGATTTGTGCCTTCCCATGTTTCGCGGGCTTCATCGGAATCCATTCGCAACCCAGTTTACGTCTGATGGCCCAATGTGTCTTATTGGTGCCGGTGTAGGCGTAGCTCCTTTCCGTGGGTTTATTCAACGACGACTGATGAATGCGACTTGTGCGGGCAAGGTTTGGGTATTCCATGGATGTCGCAATCACGAGTTGGATGAGCTTTACCAAGGCGAATGGGACAAGCCTTCGTCTCGAAGCGGTTCTTGTTCACCTGCTTCCGCTGCCCGGCCACCAGAAATTGAAACAGAGACGGAAGAAGATGTGGTAAAGCTGGAAAATACGAAAGAGGACGGGCCAAATCATCTGGTTGTTGAGTCACGTTCAAAGTCACATGCCTATGTTCAAGACGAGCTGCGCAGAAAAAGTGATATTGTTTGGGGTGTACTCAGTCATCCTAATGGCCGAATTTATCTTTGTGGAGCTAAACAAGGCTTCTTGAAAGGCGTTGAGGAGGCATTGATAGACATATGCATGAAACATGGAGGCATGACAAAATCAGAAGCGGCCTATCAACTTGTCGCATGGCAAAACCCGCTTTCCCTCAAATTTGTCAAGGAAATTTGGTAACGCATACAATTCATCTGTCCGTATGAGTAAGGGGCTCAAACCATTTTTGTTTTGATTTTTTTTTTTAAATTCTACAGTCCCCTTTCCTTCTTTGCAATTGTCTTCTCTTTCTATAGCATCAACCAAGTTAACGGTCGTACTACTTGTTTTGCAAAACAGATGCCTAGAAGACTTCATTAAACCTTTTTATTCCTGATGTTGATATTTGGGAAATCAATACATTTTTATGGCCTGCTCTTTGATCATCACCTTGTTTTTCCATTTCTCAACCTGGTTTTGTACAGTATGTTTTAGAATTTTCTTTGACATTGTTTTATACCTAAATACTTGTTCAGATTCATTATTGCGCTGTATAATTAAACTGAACTAGACTTCTTTTTCATGTTTTTAAGGCTCTAAAATTGATTAAGACGGATATACGTTATGTAATCAAAAACTTTGGTCGTCATGTACTGTAAATGTCAAGACCATGTATTGCTTAAGAACTTAATGTAATCGTTGTTCTGTACGCGTCCACTTCCCTTGCATCTTTTCGTCTTATTGTTCGCTGGTTGTCATTTCTCTGGACCAGTACTCCAACTTTTGTACCACTTATTTAAGCGTAAAGTTTTGTTTCATTGATTAATACAACCCGTATATCGCAGTGTACTAAGTTGACGGATAGTATTTCTTTGAAAATAGTTTTCATCCGCGTCTTCTTGCTTGACTCCATACCACATTCCCTTCCCCTATAGTATCTTCCACCTCCTACTACTCAAAAACGAAGAAACCACAATTCGCGCCATTGCTCAAATGCTAGTCAATTTTTGACATTGGTGCACTCCATAGGTTGTGTTTATTACGTTTTGGTTCAGCTTTCCAACGATATTCTCCAGAAAAGCTGCATTCCTGCAGCTTTTGTTTTGATAACAACCAGCACCTTATGGGACTTTCCCTGCTAATAATAAGGTTATAATACGGTTTACTGTTAATAATGTCAAGATGGAAAGGAACAGATGGTATGAACGCCAACAGTCAGAAGCCTGGTGCATCAAGTTTAAGTGATACAAGGCCGAAACCGGACATCCCGTCAGGTTGTACGTTAAAAGAACTGGAAACAAGACTTGGAATAGAGCAAAAAATTAAAGATGGCGCAGAGAACTTGCTTCAAGTATTTGACACAAAAACGAAGAAGGAGGATCGAGATAAAAAGGAACTTTTGAGAGCACAGGTCATGCAAGAATTGGAGAATTCAAGTCGAAAAATTGAACAAATTGAGTCTATGATTGGCAAACTAAAGTTGAAACAGCAAGATTCCGATACTGATTTGCTTACACAGACCGACTTGCAGCGATCGTTGCCTTTTAACCCCTCAGTTAAAAACCTTACAACGACGCACACAGTGGTGACTCATTCAAATAATGAAGTGTCTCAACAGTCATTCTCTCAATCTACTCAAATGCTTGATAATGCAGACCTTTCAATGGCACAAATGTTGCCAAGTGATGAAGAAAGCTACGACGATGAAGACGTTGCCGACGATGAAGCAGATGTTGGACAAAACACAAAGCAATATAATTCCTTACAGTCTGGCAAATACTCAGGCTTGCAAAACTTTGAAGAAGTTTGTCGTGACTTGGAACGCGCTTGTGCGTATCCATGTCCTGAGACTGTAAATTGTGCAAACTGCATGTGTAATCTTCTTCATAATATGCAAACAACTCTTCCAAAACCTTTATGGATGAAACTCGCTGGGTTGCTTCGAAGAATGCTATCCTTCAGCATCACTGAAATTACGGGCTGCTCCTTCCGCATCCTTCGATTGTCTCTGAGTAAATGTACAGCGTTACAGCAAATGGCTGATGTTCGAGCAGAACAAATCTTGGCTCGATCTTTATTGGCGAATAAGGATGAACAGCGGGTAGAACGTGAACAGGCTTTTCTGCTTTTTCGTTGTCTATGCAATGCTATGACTGAGACAGATGATTTCTCTATCTTAATGCCGTCCTTACGTACGATTGTTTCTATCGCGGAACAGTCTGGTGATCCATATCGATTTGTTTCACTAGAAACTTTGATTGAATTACTTGTTTCTTCTCCAACGCTTATACTGGAGGCGGACTGTTTACGACCAGTTTTGCATACGCTTGTTGATGGCACGCTGTCACCAAACTTAGCTGGCACAGCAGTTTTTGCGCTGGTTCACATACTCGACAATCCCATGGCATATAAATGTCCCTCACTTTTAACAGATATTGGCCTCCTCTGGGTTCCCTTAACTAGCTTGTACAAATATCATATTGATGACCGAAATGATGATACATCCGATCAATCATTGAATGTGACTAGATGTTGCATTAAAGTCGTTTCCGCTCTGCTTCTTACTTGGCCGGGCTTATGTACTCTCTTTGCGAACGATGCGCAAGCATTGAAATCCTTAGTGGATGCATTGCGCGTTCCTTCTTTTAGCGCTCGTTCAGACATTTTGGATCTATTTTTTTCAATTTTCAATATTGAAAACACAAGCTGGTCTGAATCTTTTGCCGCAGGAAAACGGCTAACAATTGTAAAAACAAAGACAAGCACGAGTGATGATGAATTCTTGCCGATAAAACCCAGTACACCTACAAACAAGTGCATGTCTCTATCGCAACATTATGTTGCCTTTCTTTTGTATGTTTTTCTAAAACTCGGGCTTTTGGATGGAATTATAAGCATGATCAAACTGAATGATGATATTTTATTGTCTAGAAAAGCAACTTTTCTACTAGGTGAATTGCTTCAAATGTCAGATCGCTATATTCCTGCTGAGTTTAGTGCAGAAATCCAATCACTTCCTACCTTATTTGAGATGGCATCTCGATTTAATGCTGAGGATCGGTTTGTTGCTACCTCTGTGCTCCAATCCATTGAAGGATTGAATCGAATGCAGGCTCAGCCTTATGATTTAACTGCCAAAAAACCACACTCATTTATATTCAACAAACGTTGGACAGATGGCTCCTTTCGGGGACAGCGCCAAGTTGAGCACGTAAAAATTAAGATGGGTTTGCAGTTGGATGACAATCATTTTCGGCATATATTATCTGAAACAAATGTTTTGACGACTCGGAATTACCAGAAGTGGCAATGGGATGCTTTGGTTGAGCTACTTCAAGGTCCTCTGCTTAGTGCGAAACGATTAGAGGAAGCTATGCATGCAACAAAGTTTATGAGACGGTTACTGGGTTTCTACAAGCCGTTTAGCAATCGGTTTTCAGGAATTAAAAATACCAAACCGAATCATAAATACATTCAAGTTGGCTGTCTCTTATTCAGCACTTTGCTGGCTAACCCAGAAGGTGTTAAATACTTAGCTGAAAGCAAGGTTCTGCGTCAAATATCTGAAGCTCTACAACAACTGGACAACAATGCGGATGTGTTTATGGTGCCGCTCTTTTCGAAACACCGTCTAGCAGACACGTTGAGTTGGGGGTATTTCCCCATGTTAGGTGTTCTGTCATCTTCTAAAGAAGGCCTTAGCGTTTTGGAGCGATGGCGTATATTCACGACTCTTTATCACCTTTCGGAAAACCCTTCATGCGATTACTTAACAATTGTACTGTTAAAGCATCTTGATTATCGCTTGGAGGGACATCCAAGAGTGCTTCTTTCGAAGACTCTTGTTGCAGCTGATGATTCCGTTCGCACAGAAGTCACTAATTTTTTGAGCATATTGTTGCACTCGGATTACGCGGATTCTGAATTGCAGCATTGGGTAATTGATCTGCTCATTTTGCAACTATACGATTCCTTTCCTGAAGTCTGCACTGCAGCTGTTCGTTTACTGAACGATGCGAGTGCTGAGTCGGAGTCGCTTTTAGAATATATAATTCAGCGGAAGCCTTCTTTAATTCATCTTGGTGATATAGGAGCTTCGTTGCTGCTTCGTTTTCTCGCAACAAGTGCGGGTTTCTTATATCTTTCAGAAATTGATTACGTACAACGTGAGTTGGAACAGTGGCACTCGTGGAAGAATGCAGCTTATGTGGATGCAGTGGAGCAGAACCATTTGCTTGCAATTATTGATGAACTAGGTCTTGCTGCAGATATGTTTAAGCCTCTTGAATCTGATGTTCTACCTTTGCATTTTTATGGAGAATTAGTTAAATCTACTGAGGGCTGTGAGTTGTTGCGCAAGACTCAGCATATGGAAGAGTTTATGTCTATAATCAGAAAACACTCGGCAACAGAGTGTACCCCGAGAACCACCCATCAACTCAAAAGTGCTCTGTGGACGGTGGGTAACATTGGAAAGTCTGCGTTTGGGATTCCCTTCTTGCATGAGCATAAAGCCATTGAAATTATTATTGGTATTATTGAATCAAGTCCAGTTGCTAGTGTGCGAGGAACTGCATTTCACGTACTTGGATTGATTTCGAGAAATGATGAGGGGTTAATGCATTTAAAAAAACATGGTTGGTACACACTTACGTCGTTAATGTCCGTCTCTCGAGGTCTTTGCTTACCGACAGACTTTAGAAGGGTTTTTAAACCAATTTATACACCTCCTACACTTAATCGCCGTTCTACTTATTCACCAAATTACTCATCATTTTCGCAAGATGAGAAAGAAGCTGTTCGACTTGTTGCTAATCTGTCAAATCATGTATTAAGCAACCAATCTGCCAGGAAACTTACGAGGCTAAAATTACGATCGCCTGATGTTTTTGAATCCAGAGAAGTTATTAAAGCATGTTTGCAACTTCTAAGCAATTATCACTACAGGACCCAAATACGCTCTTTTGTATACAGTTTTTTTCAATCGCCGAATTTTTATCGAGCGTGCTATGATGACGATGCTTCCTAGTAGACGCCTCAAAACAACATCCTGCTACGGCGTTTGCATCTTCGGTTGGTTGGTTTCATTCGTTACCTTGTGTATATCAACCTCCAATGACATTTCATGAGTTGTATTTTTAGCATATTTCATATTTTTTTGCTACACGGGCACCTCTAATTTCTTTACTTTCTGTAGTCTTCTAATAATTATTGGCAACAGAATCATGTATTTCTAAGGTTTATGGCTATATATCTCTCTGTGTACTGACCCGAAGAGTCGTGCTGTGACAACTACTTGTACATAGGACGAGGACATGCTAAATCCTTTTGCGAAAATTGCGCCCTAATAGTTTGGTCTCTAAAAGATTAATCTGGTATTCTACATACATGAGCCACTCTTAATACTTCAAGTACATAGACTTGTTTGGGTTTTGTTTTTCTCACTGGCTGCTTTTTTCATGTTAAGCTAAAAACCTCGTCTTGTTCTCATTGTTGCATACTTTTTGAGCTCCTTTCTTTAGAAAACGAATCAAATGTCTTTACTGTGGCTTAACTATGCAAAGTCTGGTTTTCAATGGCCTCAAAAAGAGCATCTGTTTAGGTAGTAAATACGGGCTTGTCATTCAATCAACAAAAACAATCATTCCTATTATTTACGACGCTCAGGCAAGCGCAGACATTATTGTGCGACAAAACATATGTATGCAGCAGTTTCGAAAAGCGATTAGGAACGTTCAAAAGTATTTGCTTAACGAGCAACTCAATGGTCGATCTCAAACCAAAATGGTGTACGTCAAAAGAAAACTAAGAGTGATGACAGAGAGCCGTGAGGACGCCGAAGATTTTGTCTCTTGGATAGTTTTTGAAAAACCTTTTTCATTGCGAAAAGTGAATTTATGTCTCATATGTTTTCTCAGGCTTTCCCATGTTGCACCGCTATTGTCCACAAAAATACTGAATGCATTGTTCTACTTTGTTCATTGTGAGTCCTGTTGTAAGCGTTCATCATTGAGCATTATCGATACATTTGAGAAACTGCATATTCAACCTGATGAAACCACATTTAGAATCTTAATACATGGTCTGTCCATCCATAAAGAATTACGGGAAACTTTCCAAGCAACTATTTCCTCGATAGTTCGTCGAAAAGATCTTATGAATACTAAAACTTTGAGGTTAATACTGACTTCTAAATAATAATAGTTTTGATTGTACCAATTGCATGTTCATATTGAAATCATGGAACCTCGTATCTTAGTTTTGATGCATTTGGTTACTACGTGTTACTACGTGTTAGAGGCAGTATATGAATAACGGAAAAAAAAGTCAACGTGACAGTTTAGATAATTAGAAAAGAACAGTTCTAATACATATTTCATAAAAGCTTTGACAGTCATTCAAGGTATCGGTTTACACAAAGTGTGTGATATGGCTTAAATAATTAAAGTATTAAGTATTCTTAAAACTCTGTAAACCCACCTCGAACAGCTTCAAGCAGTTCTCCATATCACTCAACAATCCATCCAGTTCAACCTTTATGATTGCCTTATTGTGAATGCCGTTTGGAGGATCATTAAAGATCTCCATATTCAAAGGCCTTACGTTCACTAGCTCGCATGCATTACTTCCCGCAGATGAATTCTGCTGAGAAATAGTAAGTGGGGCAAGCCGCGCACGCAGCTTGGAAACAAACGGCTTCACAGGCTGACTTGCTACTCTAGCATTTATCATGCTTGCTGAAGAATCAAGTGACGCCCGAGCTGGGGGTTTTGGATGAGGAGCTGTGCTAGGTTGTCTATTAGTAAGAGGTGTCGGTTTGTGATCGTTAACGACCGAAACTCTGGTGTTTTGTTCTGCACTACCTGCATTTTCAAAAGCTCCCATCGACATAGAACGGAGAGGTGCTTTGTCGTCTGCAGCTTGTGAGTGCGGTTTCCGAGGGTTAGCCAAACCCGGTGACATGGACAATCCGCGTTTGTCTATTTCAGTACGTTGTCGTTGAAGCAGACGAGGCAGTGGACGGACAGGAGCGGATTCAAGAGCAGCCTTTGATTTTCCACGAATTTTGAAGTGAGCAAGCTCATTTGTTTCAGCATTCGTAGGTAGCTTGGGCAGTTCACCTGGGGTTGTTTTTGTAGGTTTCGTGGGTAAGTCGAATGTGGGAAGCTCGATTTGAGAAAAGGAAGATTGATGATCAGTAGGGTCGCTTGCTGTGGAATTTGAGTGGGAATTAGATGAAGACTGAGGAACGGACGGGGGAGGGGAATTACTTTGAAAGAGCTGCATTAAAGGATGGGAGGCTTCAGGGTCATTCTTGGCTGGTTTTAGAGTTTCCTGATAAGAATCAGTAATACTTTGGCCTTCTGAATTCTTTGCTGCTTCCGAATCAGTGTTCTCGGCTGCTGATCCCTTAATGGTACCAAACTCCCAACCCTCGTCAGAATCTAACTCGTCACTCGAACCCGAAGAATTACCGCTTTCATCATCTGTAGGGCCGATGGCTAAACTTTGACGAACACCACCTGCGCTCTTCCATCTTTCGTACCGGCGAATCAACGGTTGTAATTCAGTAGTAGACGAACGTGAGTAGTACCGAATAAACTTTGATTTCAAGAGCTCTGTGGCACTTTGTCGTTCTTCAGGAACCTGCTGAAGACAAAGAGAGACAAACTCTTTAATTAACGAACTAAAGTTACCTTCCAGTCGAGGTGATTCCGAATTCGCGACGAGATATACGGCTCGCAGAGGATCTTCCTTTGCAAACGGCGGCATTCCAGTTGCTATTTCGTAGGTCGTAATTCCAAGCGACCAGATATCGGCCTGAAGAAAGTTAGTTCAAAGAGGCCGTGAACGACGACAACGTACCATGTAATTATAGTCTTGGCCGTCTCGAATTACTTCGGGAGCCATCCAGTATGGTGTACCGATAAACGTAGTACGCTTCCGGCGACCGATGTTCAGTTGTGCTGCAATGCCAAAATCGCAGAGCTTGACATCTCCACACTGTGAAATTAAAATATTTGCAGCTTTGATATCCCGATGAATAATTCCTGCTCGATGGATGAACTGTAAAGCGAGCAGCGTTTCACGTATGATGATAGAATTATGCAACTCGTCAATGCTACCAGCTTCCATAAGGGTACGAACGCTTCCTCCCTGACAGTAGTCCATGATGATCCAAAGATGTGTTCCCACAAGGTAAGATCCTCTGTACATAATAATGTTTTGGGCTTCACACATTTTGAGCTCACTAAGAACGGCAATTTCCTTCTGAATGTCGCTGACTTCATCTTCCTCTGTATCCAAATTCAGTACTTTTATAGCAACAACCTCTTTCGTTTTAGTATGCATTCTGTCTGTGTTAGCTACCAAAAATTTCTATTAACATACCCTTTAAATACTGAACCATAGGATCCACGTCCGATCAGCTCCCCCTTCGTGTGAGGAGTGTCATTCTTGTGTTGGGACATTTCCAGTTGTCAATTTATACGCTTGGTACCTTACAAGTTCATGCAAGCGCTCAAATATCATAAACAATGTACAAGACTTACAGCAGCGTTTAACGACCTTGAGATACTCTGTGGGTGTCTACTGGGCACTGTGGCAGATTTATGGTGGTGAGGATTTTGTGGATACGCGCCAAAGGCTCTTTCAGTAAGTGATCCTACTAGCCCCCCCTTGAATTAGTGCAACTTAAAAAAAAAACGGCGCAAACGAACTGGTTTTTGGCACTATACATAAACGTTCTTGGGCTCATTTTTGTTGCAGCAATTAGCGCTCATACCATGTTATGTGATATTAAAAAACTACTATCTAATTCCGTTTATTCGCGATTATTCAGTGTAGTAATTATCTCACTAAGTCCCTAATGATAACGAAGCAGATGTATAAAAAAAAAGATCAGTATACAGTTTATCTCGAGTTTAAAACATCCAGACGAGCTACGCGACATAAGGCGCCTGTAATGATATACATTTGCGACATTTTTTGTCAAAATTAATGAAATGCTGTTAAAAGCCGATACTACTTCAGGAAGAACAGAATATTGATGTCATGCTGACAGCTTTAAGCTTTCAAAATGCTCAAGAACTCTATGTAAATGTTCGTAAACAGTTACAATGCAGTTAAACTCGAAGTGTTCAATAAGCATACTATTTTGTGGTAGCAATTCACCTTAAAAAAAATTAAAGCTCACACACAAACTTGCAAGTATCCAACCAGCAGATCTTAAATCTTTGACAATATAAAAACTCCTAAAGCGCCAGTGCACGTCAGTATTGGTTTTGCTGTGTGTGACAACTTGTCTAAGTGTTTAAAGGTAGTTCGACTACATCATTGAGTGCGATAATCAAATTATCACTGGACGAACAAAAAATCAAAAGTCCTTGCAGGAATCTCGTTCCTTTAATATTTTGAAGACCGATATTTGTAAAAGCTTTGCTACGACAAGGAAGAGCTGCTCTTCCAGAAAAAACTTTCTCTTTGCTTTGCTTCTAAAATTACACACTTGAAAAGTCGTCCGAACAAAGATATCCATATAGCGAAAGGGCGAGCAGCACTTATGGTGTTTTTAAGTTCATCCAGCTTTGAGCCTGCATCATCATCTAATGCGAATTCGCTTGTTCGCTGGTTCAAGCGCCTCCATTACCGAAATCAAGAGCAGGTGCAAGAACAAATTTTCGGACGCCCATTGCAGTATGTGGTCAATATATCCTCAGTTGCTTTATTTGTCAAGAGTGAAGATAACAAAAGGGTTTTGTACGGTCATGTTCCAACAATCGTTGCGAAATGTGGCTACTATCTTAAGCAAAATGCAACTAATGTCAAGGGCATTTTTCGCATAAACGGCTCGTCTAAGCGTCTACGGAAGCTGGAAGCCATTTTCAATAGTGCACCAAGCTATGGAAGGGATGTGGATTGGTCCGAGTACACTGTTCATGATGCTGCAACTATCCTTCGACAGTTTCTGAAATCTCTACCAGAGCGTGTCATACCTTCTGAACACTACTTCGCCTTCCGACAGGTCATGTTACTAACGGGAACAAGTGATGAGAACAAGGTTCTCATGCTTGGACGGTTGGTGGATTTACTGCCTCGGGCAAACCGATACGTTTTGCTCTATATCTTGGACTTACTAAGTGTGTTTGCACTGAAAGAATCGCGTACACTTATGACAGCCCGCAACCTAGCTGCGATTTTCCAACCTGGCGTTTGCTCTCACCCAAGTCATGACAGCATCCCCGAGGAGTACTTTGCTTCACAAGAACTTTTGTTGTTTCTAATTAAGCACCAGGAACACTTCTTGCGACCTCGCACAGAACTGCACAAAGTTTCATGTAGAAAACTGACTGACACTATCACAGAACCATATTGTCCAGAACAGGCCGCTCCCATAACAACAATTCCACTGCATAAGTTGCGCCGACACCCAACCGCACCTTCAAAAAAGACTTTGCCTATGAAAGCAATTGGAGATGCAAAACCATTGCATGGAGTCTTTCGCTCAAAGTCGCTAACCTTTCGATTCAGCAAGCGGTCTTCGTACAGAAATGCTGAAGCACCACTATAAGAGTCCGTGTCACAATTCTTTCGTTTTCTTTTTTTTTGCGTTTGGTTCGTCTAAATGACCGTTCCAGTCTTGTTCTAACCTTTGTACATATCACTTTCTTCAATTCACTCTTTTCTCAAA
This sequence comes from Schizosaccharomyces versatilis (nom. inval.), assembly GCA_032882995.1. NCBI lineage: Eukaryota > Fungi > Ascomycota > Schizosaccharomycetes > Schizosaccharomycetales > Schizosaccharomycetaceae > Schizosaccharomyces > Schizosaccharomyces versatilis (nom. inval.). The sequence goes on along the minus strand of CP130699.1, from coordinate 873,493 downwards.
GTCAATGGCGGGGAACTGTAAGCCAGTCATTAAGCTGAAATCAAAAGGCTCTTACCGACGTTTACAATCCTGCACCACTGTTTCTGTCTTGAGCTCGTTTTTCGCTCCCTCAAATGTAAAAACAATTGAAAAACTACCTAGTAGCGCCGTTTAGCCCTAGTTAAGTAAATATATCTTTGCCCGTTACAAAAGACAATTGGTACAAAATCCCGTACAGTGGCAACTGCCATTCAAAGCATTTACTTACTGAGAACCTTCATGAACCGCTCCAGTCGGTTCTCGAGGTTACGACATCTCTTAATTAAACAAAAGCCTAGCATATTGGATTGCTAGTCACCCAACAAATCTTGTAAAAGTTGCAGTACCTTTTGCCGTTCCTCAAATTCTGAGTCCTCAGACACAGAAAGGAACATTGGAATGCGTAACCGTGAAAGTTCTTCAAGTTGCTCGTAATGAAGATTCTCAAAAGCAGCGACAACATTCTTGTCAAAATCTAAAAGCTCTTGTTCTTGTTCGTGCGTCAATCCAGAGACATTTGATGGAGTGTTCGGATCCACACGAATATCGGAGTGCTTGGGGCGGGCAACCTGGGCATTAGAGTTGTTTGACGTGGCAGTACCAGTAAATGGTTTTAAAATCGCATTAAGTTCAGCTTGTGATTTAAACTTTTGAAGTAGACGATGTCTTTTCATATACCAGTCGCGTTCCATCTTTTCCTGAGCTGTTTTTAGAGATTTCACTCGCTGTAAAACATGGGGATATTGACAATACAAGGCAAAAATGTACCGCAAAGCAGCTGGGTATGTTTTTATTTTTGTAACATCAGGAAGGGGAGTTAGAGCTGCTGCTGGCCTTGGAGCTTGTGGTGCCGGACGCAAAGGAGCAGCAGCAAGACCAGCTCCTGTATTTACAGGTACGGAAGGTTGTATTGATGGTGCAGCAGTGTTTGAGGTATTTTGCAATAACCGTAACAGGTCCGATAATGATCCTTCCATTAATATTTTTTAAGCATCAAATGCGCAAATTGAAAATTCGCAACATAAAATTAGTTAGACGTGTAAACTGTTTCCTTGACAGTCGTATCTTTGACAAAAACTGAAGTTGTAGCAGTAAATGAAGAAGCAATGCTGCCTGATTGAGACGGGACGTCTCCTGAAGTTCTAACAACAGCCGGTGATTTTTCGGTGACCTTCGGTGTTATCGAACTGGTGGGAAGACCGGCAATCACCGAAAATTGACCGCCTGCTCCGACGACCTTGATTGCAACATCTTTAATGGCTTTCGAGCGTATAAGAGTTGGAATTGCAACATCCTCATCGTCGGTACCTTGTCCTACTTCGTAATTTTCGCCAGAACCCCAAGAGAAGGCTTTTCCGTGTTTGTCGATGGCAAGGTTGTGATGGGTACCACAGCAAACCTGGACAATATCGACAAGACTGGGGACAATTGTGGGGATGGGCACTGAATAAATGTTACCACGATCATCACGAAGAACAGTAGAAGGCAACTCTTCCTCAGGAATACCCAGTTGGTGACGATCATGACGACCCCAGGCAAGCACGCGGCCACCGCGCAAAATAGCCATAGAATGGTGTTCACCACCGGTAATAGACTCAACCTTAAAAGGTGCAAGAGCTTCGACGAGCGTTGGTTCTTTTACAATCACGCCCTCGTCGTTATTTTCGTAGTAGATACCGCATTGGCGGGCGGCATTCAAACCCCATGCGTACACGCGACCATCACGATCAACGGCAAATGAGTGATATGAGCCAGCACCAACAGCGATTATGTTTTTTAGGTTGAGCAAATGGGGGACCAAACCCTCCTTTCTCACAGCCTCGGGTATTTCTCGACCTAATTGGCATTGCTGACCGTTTCCCCAGGCATACACCTGTCCAGCCGTTGTCAATGCCAGCACATGGTCTGTCCCGACAGCCACATCGGCAACTTCGGGGATATCGATCTTTGTAGGACTTGGTGAGTGTTTTTGAGTAGCGCTGAAGCCCAAAATACCGTCCGAGCAACGGAACGTGCCCCACGCATAGCACTCGCCCTCGTCTGTGATGGCGACGGAAAGGTTATCGCTGCATACAACCTTGACCACATGCTTGTTCAAGAGGTCACCTTCAACAGGACAGGGTGTACCTTCCAGAAGGTCATTGTCAATAGGCTCGCCATCTTCGTCTACTTGATTCTTTGTTAGACGACCAAGAGCAAAGTCATCATTGACACCCCAGGTGAGAACGCGACCATCATGCGTGACTACAGCGGTATGCATGCCACCGACAGCCAATGTGACTACGCCGGCCTTCTCACAAGTAAGGGAAGGGTTAAGTCGAGGTCGGTATATAACGTCGACATCATCGTCAGCCATACCAAGCTCATTCATGGAACCCGAACCAAAAACGTATACATTTAATAAATGTGTGGGAGCCTTCGGTACATGGTTCAGACGATGCGCGTGGAAGGCAGGTTGTGTCGTTTTAGATGTAACGAGGCCGGTACGTGAGCGTTTAATGGGACGGTGCTCATCATCATGTTCCTCCGTCGCTTCTACGGCTCTTTGACGGCGTTTTTCAGTCATCGCCTTCATCCTCAGGTAGCTTCCATACCGTCTACGGATTTCTTTTGACTTCAGCGACTTCCAAGTTCCCAGCATTTTCTGTTAGCATGGTATTAGTAAGAAAAATCGCAAGTCTTAACATTCGAAATCACACGCTCGAGATTGTATAATATAGCCTCAACGAGACGCCAACTACATGAAATTCATACCAAAAGAGACGCGTTTTGAGCGCTGAACACTTAGCAAGTTTTGTTAGCTAGTTATTGCGGACGGGGAGTTCGTTCGGTCAAGAAAGAGGTGAAAGAAGTTATTTGCAGTTAAGGTATATCTAAGCGACTATTGCGACAAAGATAAAGCTTTAGAGTTTTAGCGAGAATGACGTATATACAGTAGGTCAAAAGTTTTCTGCTTTTTTCCTAGAACAGAGATGATGTGTTAAATACTGATACATGGTTAATAATTTATGTATTTAAGTGTTTCAAGTGTGAACTCGAGTTTCTTTTTTTTTTTATTCGTTTTGGCGATTTTTTCAGAATATTTCTACTGCTACTCAAAAACAAGCAGGAAAGGATGGTTCTCATGAATTGTTTGTTAAGAAAATGCACATAAATAAGCAGAATAAGTCTATCTGTATCGTTTCCGCTGTTCCGTCTGCCGCTCATGGGATTCTCCTCCGTCGCAAACAAGTCTACAACTGAACAATGCACTCTTACAGAATGATTCCTTGTAATAGCGCTCAAGCGTTATGTAAGGTGGTTCTGGACTTACTTCTCTTCTCATTTTTGGGTTGAATCTGCTACGGAAGCCTCGGCTTACTACAGCATCCACCAAGCTTCCCTCACCCAACCACTATACCCACCAACTCGAACAAACTCACATCTCCCTTCTCCCAAATAACGGGTCAGCCGGTTCTTCTGCAAAACAGTTGCGGTGCGGTTTCTCAGAAGCATTCACTTCACCGAACGCAATTTGTCTTGCACCGTTTTCGTTTTGTTTTGACTCAAGGTTTGTTTTTACCGTACTTTCGTCTTCCCTCTTGTTCGTTGATCGTGTTTCTTTATTCATAAAATTACCTGTGAAGCGCGTGTTACAGTATCAGAATGCAGCAAACAAACTCTAAGACTGCCGCTTCGGCTAAAATGATCGAACCGTTTGATGGACAGAAGCTTCCGGTAGGTTCAAGCTTTCTTGTAGGGAAATACACGGTGGTAGTCGATAGGTACTTGTCTGAGGGAGGATTTTCGCAGGTGTATCTTGTCGGTACACGATCGAAAACAGACGGGACTCCGTTTGTGTGTGTAATGAAGCGTATGTATGCTCAGGATGAAGCATCTCTTGAGAATGTCCACACTGAAATTGAAACAATGGTATGAAACAACATGCGTGCTGTCCTCTTGTCGTAAAAGAACGCCCTTCTATTTGTGGTTGTTCATTCCACTAACAGTTATTCAAGAAACTTCTTCGCGGGAACCCTCACATTGTCAATTATATTGATTCCTGTATCTTTCCTACTGCCACAGAGAGCCAGCCAAATGGCTGTGAAATTCTGCTATTAATGGAATATTGTGCAGGTGGTGGTCTCATTGACTTAATGAATCAGAGGTTGCAGACGCGCTTGTCGCAGGCTGAAGTGTTAAAAATCATGTCTGATGTCGTTCAGGGTGTAGCTGCCCTGCACTACTTGCGACCTCCTCTTATCCATCGAGACTTGAAGATTGAGAACGTGTTAATTAGTTCACCTACTTGTTACAAGCTTTGTGATTTTGGCAGTGTGTGCACTCCCATTCGGATGTCTAGCAATCCCGCTGAACGTCACCGGATAAAGGCAGACATTGAAAAGTACACTACGTACCAGTACCGTGCTCCTGAAATGATAGATATGTCCCACAATTTCGCCATTGATGAGAAGAGCGACATTTGGGCGCTTGGTGTCTTGTTCTACAAGCTTTGCTATTATACCACGCCTTTTGAAAACCAAGGTCCGGCCGCCATGGTTACAGCTACGTATGTGTTTCCTCCATTCCCTCCTTATTCTGGTTACATTAAGCGTTTAATCTCGACCATGCTGCACAAAAACCCATGTTGTCGTCCCAACATTTTCCAGGTGCAGCAAGAGATTTGTATGCTGCGTGGTACTCAGCTCCCTTTCCGTGACATGTATAAAGGAGTTAACTCTTCTTACCTTAATCCACCTGCTCTACCAGAAACTGCTGGTATTCCTGTCAAACCCATGTACAAGACGCAACACAGCATCCCCGCTCCCATCTCTGTTCATCCTCATTCCATGGGTCAAATCCCCGTGTCACACTTTCCCTCCCGCGCTGCTTCCGCCGCACCTTCTACAAATCAACAACACACGTCCTCAAACCCATTTTTGGCTCATTCTTATGTCTCAACTCCTGCTGTCCCAGGGGCACAGAACCCACACAAAAGTGGTCGAGCGCATCCTGAAATGCAGCCCAGTTCTCAACTGTCGCCCACATCACAGGCATATTCTAGCTCCTCTCCTAACTCCTTGCATGGCATTAATAATGCTTCATACCTTAACATTCCTCAGAATCCGTTTCCAGTATCTACTACTGTTACTGGTGCTTCAATTCGATCTTCGGCATATTTTGAAGCATCCAACAGCGTTACGGGCAATGGGCATGTGTCACCTGGACTAGAGGATGTGGAACAACGTTATCCGGACATCGGCGAAATTGAAGCAAATGTCTTAAGTAGGGTAGCTACGAATGCTTATCAAGAGAACGATTCCGCACGTAATGATGAAATTGCCAAACTTGCGGATGATACCTTTGCTGCGTTCTTACAAAAGGCAGACAACGAACAGGATGAAGAGCCTCAAATTTCACCAGTGCAAACATCAGCAACGACGGCAAGTACGCCTAATTTGGTTGCAGAGAATGATAAGGGTGCACCGTCATCTTTAACTTCAGAAGATTTATCTGGTCGCTCCAATGTGGAGGATTACGTACAACAAAGCTACTCTCAGCTTTCTCGTGCTTCTTCCGTTCGTCATTCTACAAAGTATTCCGAGTTTTCTAAAAAGGTGCAACAAGCACCAAACATGGTGGATAATCAGCTTCATGATTACACAAGTCACGCTGGGTTGAGTCGACAAGCAAGTGTTGCGTCTGGTCATGAACGCAGCGCATCTGTTTCTCGGCGTCAATCATCAAAGAATCCTTATATGAAGCCGTTTAATTACCAAAAGCCTGGACGTCACTCTGAGGAGTTTTATCGCACGACTGAACCCTCGACTGTCGGGTTTGCCGAAAGTTTACATGGTGCTGAAATCTTCAATGCTATGTCTGAGAAGAAGCCTACTGAGTCTGAAGTCGAGCTGCCCCTGCACCGTAGTGGTACTAACCATTCGACCGTTGAAAGTATTGCTTCTGTAGTTTCCGCTGCGAGCACAGCTTCACATCGTCGTTCATCTCATGGATCAGCTATGCATGAGCCCTTTTACGCAATCAACACGTCCAATGAAATGTTGTCTGTCACTGAGGCGGAACTTGAGAAGCAGGCTCAGTTCAAACATTCCAGCGTCAAATCTGGCAAGTCACAAGCTCAAGAGCCTACACAGGCAAAGTCGAGTGTTGAAGATTTGGTTGAGATGGGTATACCTCTTGAAGCACAGTACGCTTCTTCCGCTGCCGAAGCCAAAGTTACTCAAAACAAAGATATTTAAACATTTTTACCTCTTGACTTTTTGTCATCTTATTAGTTTTTTATGGCCATGTTTTAAGACCTTGAAATCCCTTCCAACCTTCTCTCTTTCTTTTCCTGTTCATCGCTTGTGAGATGGCTATATGTCAGCGTGTACCTTGTTATCACTGCCTAATTCATGTGTTGGATATGCAAAACGCTCACAGCTTATGCAATCCTTACTTTCATTTAAACGTTCCCAACTTTTTTCACCCAATTGTTGTAATAGAAATGAGAATACAATTGCTTTATGAATATCTATTAATTAGGTGTTCGCGGTGACTATACGGAAAAGTTTGTTTACAGTTGTGGTTTGTTTACGAGAAGCAATAATGTAAACAAAATTTTTGTGAAGCCATTGCCATCAGCTATTAAGAAGAATAGCCATAAACGAAACAATGATGAGGATGAGGAAGAAAAACATTATGGATAACCGAAAAGGTGCAATTGTAACCTGTTATACGCCAACGTATGCGGTTAGAGAAAAAATACACTCACTTGTAACGAACCCAATTTCAGAAAGCAGCTTGGTTGAGTTATCTTTGAGATTTTCTTCTTCGGTATTTCATCAGGAAACTTGTATTCAGGGTTACATAGATGTCGATGCGCTACACGGTACTGAAGCAATTGATTTAATACGCATCAAAGCGTATGCCATCGGTGTTTGCGAAAGGAAGTTTGGTGCTATTGATGTTTTCATGTGCAGGGACAAATTGATTCAAGACAGGAAGTACATTGTACCCAATGTTTTACTACATTATGCTGATAAAGACACCAACGACTATTCCATCAGGATTCAATCCACGACTCACCTGGGTATTCCTTTTAAAATTGGGCTTCCTGAGTATATAGGGCCAGGGAGTTATAGAGACAAGAATATTCGAGTGTGTTACTACGTTTCGGTGTATGAAATTGTTTTACACATGAAGGGCTTTGCTAACAAAAAAATAGGAGCCTTGTTTTTAAGCATAATGAAACGGTTCATGATATCCGTACGTTCAAGCGGATAGAGCTGTATCCAACGATACCGTCCTCAGTTATGGAAACGAAAGAAATAATCCTGTCTAACGAAACCCATTTTCTATCAAACGCTGGTAACTCCAAAGCAACAACAATTGTTGCTAAACTGTATAGAAGAGCTTGGATGAGTGGAGACCCGATAGCTGTTCACTTGAGAATCCATAATGCTTCAGACAAGCGCCTTACGCGTTTGAAATTAACGCTTAAGCGAAACCTACTGGTTTTTACGAATTCCAGAATTCGCAATTCTGAAGGCCGCTGCACCGCTTCTGGGGTTATTAAGAAACAGAAAATGGAAACCTTGAAAAGCGAAATTGTTGACACTCACCGCAAAAATAATCCTTACAATTGGCACGGCGTCCCACCATCTGACGAACAGGACATTGAGTGTTATATTTGGATACCGAAAAACGCATGCACGATAGATGTTGGAGCGGACTTTGAGGTACGTTACTCCTTAAATATCGAGATTGGGTCCTGTTTAAAAACAAAATCTTCAATGAGTATACCCGTCCAAATTATTCCACGCATGTCATTGCTCTGTTCCTATTTTCATTATTCACTTCTTACGCCACTTCAGAACATGCGTAGAAGTCGACCCGTGTTAACGGACACAAGTTTGACGGATGAAGCCACGACTAATCAACACGCATCCTTGTCTAGTTGGACAGAGTCTTCTTCTCGCCTACAAACCTGCCAAAGTTTATTCTGTATTTAATACTGTGCATAGCAGGTCGTCTTTTAATATGTCAACTGATCAGAGGTAATGAACTTTACTCCAAGAAGCTTCAGCTCTGCAATCGTTTTTTGCTGTGATTCTTCTGTCAGACTTCTTATACAATCTGTTAAGACTGTTGTATCGAAAAACTTCTGACTGTCAGCTGCAGTTGCACGAACGCAATAGTCGCCAGCGATTCCTACGACAACAACATTCGTTATTCCTTTTGACTCTAGTTTTTCCTTCAAACCTGTCGACTTCCCGGCGGCATCATAGAAACCAGAGTAAGAATCAACTTTAGGATCAATACCCTTATAGACTACATCTTGGATAGCAGAAGTATCCAATCCTTCATAAAATTCAGATCCTGGGGTATTTGATACGCTATGAACGGGCCACAATCTCTGTTCGTATTCAAGCCCGTAGGCTTCAACGGTAATAGACGAAGTGAATGGCTTATATGACGGACCATGTGTTGCTGCAAAGGAAACATGATTAGCAGGATGGAAGTCTTTTGTAGCGACAATGAAGTCCCAATGATGCGCTTTATATAATGAATTAATATTAGGAATAATATCTGCGACACCGTTAACCTTTAAAGGAGCATCATCTAAAACAAAGTCATTCTGAATATCCACAATAACAAGAGCCGTCTTAATAGTCATAATTAAATGTAATAATGTATGTGCAACTGAACAAATGGTGTTTTGAATCTGTTTGCTATGAAGTGGAGTTTTATGAGAGGCAAGCTGCCTACATTAATTAGGCGCCTGTTTTCTTCCTACAAAAAGCCAGGAAAAAGATACATTTTTGCAACGAATTACACACCATTCGTTGAGTTATCTTGTTATATACCGATTATAATCGTAAATTCGTCTTTTAAGAAAAAAAGAACAAACTCAGTAGATCTATAATTCGATTCCTTCGCAAGCCTGGGTGGTATCTTACTAAAGCAGAAATATAACTTCAATTAGTAGTCGCTATTCAGCTTTACAGTTATACTTGAAAGATGAAACGGATCCAACGTGATCCCGGTTTGCAAGCGGTTTGTCAAAAATGCTATGAACATGGTCACTACACGTATCAATGCAAAAACGAGAGGGTTGTAAGTAGTTGATTCATTGTTAGAACAGTATATATACTAACATCAAACAGTATAAAAAAAGACCAAGTCGCACACAGCAATTTGCTAATATACTAAAAAAAAAAGACGCAACGAAGACAGAAGAACAGCATTCCAAAAATATCACAAAAGAACAGAGGTATAGATTATGTATTTGGAGCAACTGTAATTTGTATTAACATAGCCTCAGAAACCTTTTAGCAGATAAATTATTAAGAGAGGACTTAACAGAAAAATTTGGGCCAAGTGACTCTAATGAAGGGTCTCATTCAATGAAAAACAGGCCTCGATCAAATTCTATTACTTCAATGACATCCTATACAAGCGGAGACTATACACCATCTCCTGAAAGTTCTCCAAGATATGACTAATTATTAAGTTTATAAAACGAACTTTTAAGAAAAAATGTCTATATCATTAAGTAACGGTTTTGTGAATGACTCAATGGTGTATTCGGAATTTGTAAATGTAAGGAACGATCACAAAGCTACTTACAGGGACGTGCCTTTAAGAATATTGGATTGCTTGGAGGTTGCATGTTTGAGATTCGTCGAAAATGCTTGTACTGGAAAGATGCCTCATCACGAGACAACCAAGACGCTTCAAGTAGTTCATGCGTTAATTCCTTAACAAGAATAGAATCAGTTCCTTCATATAGTTGAATGATAAAGTCCCTCATTTCAATTTGAGAAAGTAAACCGTGACTAGAAGGATTGTTGGCACAAATAAACTTCAGTAGTTTAAGCAAAGAAACCAAAACTTCTGGCCGCGTCTTCCGAGTTGCTAAGCGCTCTTTAATTTTTATAAGAACAGATATATCACAAAGTTCGGCAGCAAGGGTCGGACACCGCTGACATATTTGGCACAGAGAACCCACCAGTCGATTGAGTGATGCATTAGAGCAGCTGCTAATTAGTTTTCGAATTATTGCCACGTTCTTGTTTTCGCGAAGAACTCTTTTAACAGCAACTGTCTCATACTGTAACCAGTTCGAAATAGAATCCAATGCGGTGGATTGCCAATTGGGGTCAAGTAGCAAGTTGATGTAAAACTGAAGCAGATGATAATGCCATAAGTACTTTCTGCATGTCCTTCCAGCTCTAGGAAGAGCAAACAGGATTGGCAAGGCAAATTCTTTCATGAATTTTTCGGTTGCTGTAATGAATTGGAGAATGGGAACAACACCGGAATATACGGCAATTTCTTGAGACTCACGGTGAAGTCTGCAAAGATTGTACAAAGCTGCAAGTGCCTGGTTAATGACTTCTTTCGTATATGATTTTGTCTTTGATTCCTTGAGTATTTCCGTTAGAATTTGAACGGCGTTTACTTCACGTAAAACATCCAACGCCCGAGGAACCATGGACAGATTTTTAATAAACTTGAGCATTGTAACAAGAACATTTTGAGGTAGGTAAAATAGTACCCGCAATAATCTTCGTAGCACGGTCACACTTGCGAGCGACTCCTTCACAAACCCGTCCGCCTGTGAGAGCGTCAGAAGAATGTCAGCGGTATGAGAAAGACACTCTTTTGAAACATTGTCATCCGAAGCTAACGCTTTCAGAAATATTTTGGATAAGGGCTCTTGTGCTTTAAGCCGCACCAATATTCGACAAACATCGTTCTTCGAGATAATTTCTTGATGTTTTAAAACTTTCCACATACCAAAAACACCGACAATTACAAGATCTCGATCGTTTTTGTAGTCTTCGAGTAAGAATTGTGTTAAGACCCGTAAACCTTGTCCGCTAAGGAAAATCTGTAACAGAATTTGACTCAGCTGACACATTTGCTGTACAAATATAGCTGTTTCATAGCGAATGTCAGAGGGATACTTTTTATCAGTAAAAGCTAAAATCACGGATAACCCGCCAGACAAGCACAGTTTATGAAGGGTGTTTGCATCGTTGTAAACAAGCTGTTTCATGTTAGTAGAGGGTGTTTCCAGTGCAACGTACAGTTACTATTACTCGAAGAAGCTGTAGCTGCGTCTTGGTAGATGCCGTTAGTTGCAGTAATTCCACCAGGGATATCATTCCATGATGTGAAAGAAGCTCCGACTTTAAACTAGGTTCTTCATTCAGTAATGCATCCTGTATCTTAGTCAGTTTCAGTTCGATTTAATGAGTTATTTTTACCAATTCTTCAATTGCAGCTTCGCACTCTGACAATGTTTTTAAATTCAGAGTATCAAAGCACACATGTAGTCTCTCGACCATGGATGTTCTTCTGTCGAGAGCATTCCGTTTTTCAGAGTCTTGGTACGAGGTTAGAATGCGTACTTAAATCAGATTACGAACCTAGTTCTTCAAAAGATTCTTCAATATCATTAAAAACGTCATCCTCATCCGTTGTGTCGTCCTTCAAATGGGTCAATCAAACGAAACGTCACTTGCATATTACTTACAGTCATGGTCGTAGATTTGCTAAGCATCACTGTCTCCAAACCTTTCATCTTCTTGTTATCACAAACCTTTATAGAAGTGACCGTAAAAAGATCGGAATATTCAAGGTCTTTTTCAGTCTCCACATATTTTAAAACATTATCTGGAACAGGTTCCTTTAACTCTGTACTTAATTAGTATTATAGAAAAAGTTTACACATACCAGCAGAGAAATGTCTTTGATGAGATGCATTAAGTTGGTCAATGGAATGTGTGAGCTTGGCCTGAATTAATGTTAGTAAAATAATTATGCAACTAAAAACGCGTACTGGAGCCCTCGAGGTGATTCTTTCCATCTTCTTTTTAGGATCATGCGCATTTGAAGCATTTGAAGAGCTTCTTTGAATTTTTGTCGACTCCTCCTTGTTTTTACTTTCGTTTAAAGGTTTGGAAGCCAATGGACTTTGAGACTTTTTGAGATTGCCAGACAGTGCTGAACATTTCTTCGACTTCCGAAGCACAACATCGGGAATATGAAGGCTACCAACAAAATCCGTATCCCAGCTTTCTGAAGCAGTTGGTTTCACTTCTTTTGCCTGCACCTTTTTATGTTTGTATGAAACCTTCTCGATGGTACTGTTTTTTAAGCGATCACTTTCGAGTACAAAGTCATCATCCCAAACATCTAAAATCGTTAACATATTGGTTGATTTGAAAACGGCGTACCAGTCTTTCTTGTGGACTCCACAAAAGACGGTCTCACTGGTTGGGCTTGTGGTTGCTCATCCTCGAATGTCGTATTCACAACAGGAAGCTGTTTGGGTTTCGACTTGTAAGCGGCCGTTGTATGAAAACGCTCATTATAACGTTGAACTTCGTCAATGGCCTCTGAAAACTTCGTTGTAATTCGATGCGCTTTTACCCATGGATGCCGTAATAGCTTTCGCGAGCTTACTCGCAAATTCGGATCTTTTTGAAAACATTCCAGTAAAAAATCTTTTGCAGCCTGAGAGATGTTGGCGGGAATAGGGGGATGATCGTCTTTTACCATTCGAAACAAAGCTGGAGCGGGATCGAGATCAAAGTATGGGGGTTTTCCTTCTAACAATTCAATAACTGTACATCCAACACTCCATACATCTGAACTTGTTGTTGCTCCGTTAAGTTCAATGACCTCAGGTGCCACTATGTTTTTGAACGTTAATAATTCTAAGTCCATATGAAAACATTCGCTTACTCCAATAGGGACTTCCTACAACGGCTCTGTCGTCAAACCCATTTGACTGTGTTGCTACTCCGAAATCCGCGAGCTTTAATGTTCCATCTTTCGTTGTCAAAATGTTTGCTCCCTTAACATCCCGATGAATGACACCCTGGTCATGTAAATAAACTAGACCTTGCAAAACTTGACTAGTGTATACTGCGACGAGATGTTCGGGCATTTTTCCAAAACTTTTACAAATTGAGTGCAAAGATCCATTTTCACAGTATCTTGTCAATTTTGTGTTAGAAGAATAAATAAATAAAATAGGGGCCTTACTCAAGAACAAGACACAAAGAATCATCCGTTTTAAATGTACCACGGTACTTAACGATGTTTGGATGCTTATCCACGTTAGTACTCGAGGATAGGTATTGTAAATCTTTCGTACATCCAATTTCTTTAGTAGTTCAATTTCAGTCTTAAGGTTAGAGCGCGTCTTTTTATAAAACTACTAATCATACTTGAATAACCTGCAGGTTGGTCTTAAGCATCTTCGAGAGCTTAATCTTTTTTACAGCCACCGTTTCACCATTTTGCATATTAAGTCCACGATAAACTGTTCCAAAAGCACCCTTTCCCAAGCAATCACCCAAGGTCTAAAAGTTAGAGCAGGTTGTGTACGTAAAACGTACAATTAAGGGCTCTTGTTGATGCTCTTGCATCGTTTTTACTCGTGCTTTCTGGTATCCAGCGTTTGGTAATTGCTAACGAGGTCACTACCTAAACTAACTCATTCATACACTAAATGACTAAACGTGTATAGACATGCATATTTATAGCTTATGTTTACTGATGCTATAGAAAAATAGATTGTTTATATGCAGAAAAGTCCGAGTTATTTAGAAAAGTTGTTCACGAAATCCAACAAAGCCAAGTAAAGAAAGCTTTGACATGAAAATTACCCAGCTTTGATTAATAGAACTCAACAAAGAGCGTGATGATGAACTATTTTTAAGCCTTTGAGATTCTTGATAGGCATAGAGACGTCAGCCAACTCTAGATTATTAGGTTGGTCTTCGTCGCAGCAACAGTTTATGTGCTGTACCCATTTCCTTTGTCGAATGACGGTGATATCCGGTCGCATACTCGGGTTAGGATGCATCATAGCCATGATTATACGCTTTGCACCTAACGGAATTGAATGAAAAAGTTTGAAAGAGGGAACTTCCTTTAGCAAGCGAAACGTTTCAGGTGACCCTAAAACATTATCTTCTCTGCTAAGAGCCTCATAGAAACTTGATAACTGGGAGTAATGTTTGTCCTCTGTACTTGCCTTCTGAAACGGGAAAGATTCACAGAACAATGTGAACAACAATACTCCCGTTGAAAACAGGTCTGCGGATATTCCACTATATGCTGTGTAAAATGGTTAGCTTTTTACTGTCAACTGTGAAAGTTCGTCTTTCTTACCAGCATCGTCTTTCATTTCTGGTGCAGCATAGGGAAATGTGCCACTTATGCCCCTACACGTTTTCATCCTTGTATAGTAGTGCTCAGGGGAGACAAGCACGCTGGCACCGAAGTCAGTTAACTGGAGACGTCCGTCCGGAGCCAAGAGAATATTATCAGGCTTTATGTCTAGATGCGCGATTCCTTTAGAATGAACATACGCAATTGCTTGCAATATCTGTTTTAGAAAACAGGTCTTGTCTTCCTGTGTAAGATGCCTTTCCAAAAGATTAGATAAAAGATCTCCATGAGAACAATAGTCTTGAATAAGACATAAGTATGAAGTTCTCGAAAGAAAATTCGCTTCGGCAAAGCATGCACTATGAACTTTTACAATGTTTGGGTGCTCCAGTTGCGAATGTATAGCCCATTCAAGCAAACATTTTTTCACTGACGCCGTACTTCGTTGTTTATTTCTTTCCAAACGAAATCGCTTTGCGACATAATAATTTTTCTCTCGGCGATTCTCGTTTTTTTTGTCCGATATGAGATGAATGCTTGCAGTCGTACCAATTCCTATTGGATTTCTTCGCTCTACTCTGTAACGTTCCTGAAAGTTAGGGAACAAAAACGATAAATTATCGAATGCCTCTTCAATAATCTCATCCACGGATGCATCTTCCTCATTGTACTTATGTTCAAGCAACATACTCAACTTATCGTTCCAAGAGTTCAGTTCATGAATTTTGATCTTCTCACAGGCCATATCCAGATCAAGCTTTTCGGCTTTTTCGCGTCTCATAATCCTCCCCAGACTTAGTGATCGTATTTTGGTAAGAAAGCTACCAGACTGCTTTCTAGCTACAAGAAGATCGTCATATCCAGTTGAATTGAGTGCAATGTTATCTTCACTTGTAACTAATTCTGGCAAAGAAGAGCATGCTGTCACTAAACCATAAGGCTGAGCAGGAGGTTCCCCATTAATCTCCATGTTAAAAGAGTCGACGAAGTGTACTAGAAGAAGTCCCTTTAACAATGTAACTTGTGCGATTCTTCTGAAGGATTGTCGATAGGTACTTGTGTGATACGTGTTTTCCTTTCCGTACTTTTTCTAGCATTATAACCTATTCACGTTTAACGGCTCATTGACCCAACTAATAAGAAACAGAATGTTGAGACTAATCACATCACGTCAAGACGTATTAACGTAATAAAACATGGTAAATTCACTAATTATGCTGAAATGATTTAGCGGCTGACGCACCTGTCGTGTATTCCAAAGCACGAATAACTACCGCCCGACTTCAAATACACGTTAACAAGTCATTGCGATATAGTTGGAAAAATAAACATTTGGTTTGAGTTAATTTAAGCTAGTTAATGGCGCTTTAGCTGAATCAGTCAACTCTTTTGTCTCGGGCAAAGCTCCATTCACAGAGGAAGGAGCTTTAACATCTGAATCAAACAGTTCTGAATTCTTGGTTTTAGGGTTAACATTTTCATCTTTATGTTCAACACTAGATTGTACAACGGGTGGTTGAGTAAATCCTTGTTCATCTCTAAAGAAGTTAGCTGTTAGTTGGCGAACAA
Source organism: Schizosaccharomyces versatilis (nom. inval.) (assembly GCA_032882995.1). Lineage (NCBI taxonomy): Eukaryota > Fungi > Ascomycota > Schizosaccharomycetes > Schizosaccharomycetales > Schizosaccharomycetaceae > Schizosaccharomyces > Schizosaccharomyces versatilis (nom. inval.). Next base: position 857,728 of record CP130699.1, on the reverse strand, counting down.
ATGAGATTTAGTCAACATACGGTAATACGACAGGCATTGGTGCTTCCGAGAAACGTTCAGTACGGTATGTCTCATACAAAACATCTTGAGTATAAAGTTTTAAAGCGTGCAAGTGTGAGTGCAACAGAACCGTGCGTAAGGTTGAAAAATCAGAAAGGGTTGATTGGCCAAGAATAACAGTTCCCCACGGATTGTCTCTTACCCATTCCATTTTACCGTTTACCTCTCTTTGCTCAGTACTTCCAGCTACGGCAAATGGAAGTAATGACTGAAGGTATTTATTCTCTTCCACCACAGAGTCGTCATCCTCTTCAACGTCATAAGGAAAGTTGTAATACTCCACTTCATTCTCGTTCAAACAGGTCATAACAGCCTTTTTGAACGAGGCCAGTTCACTCTCTGTCATACCATCAGCTTTTCCAATGACAGGAATGACGTTTACTCGTTTGGAGAATCGTTTCATAGCGACAAGATCCAATTCAGAAAGGGTGTGCCCGTTAGGGTAAATAAAGTAAAGCAGTGCATGAACACGCTGCAGTTTGATTTAGCAGTTAGTTTAAGGCCCACCAAAATTTAACTTACGGTATCAATGAAGCGTGCGTTTCTTTTAATTTTCGACTCCTCAACAAGGACATTATCAAATTGTTTTTCAATATAATTTGAAATTTCATCAAAGCTTAACAATGTTAGAGGTTTCGAGTTCATAAACGATTTCCATAAACCAAAAAGCACGAACCATTGGGAATTGTCAATGCCATTTCCAAAGTTACAGGCATCAAGGATCGTTAAAACCACGTGAATTCCATTCTCCACAATTTCTGAAAATTAGCAACTTTAAAGTACACCGAGGAGTTTCCAGCGGCCGTACCAATTTCATAAGGTTTAATTTCAAGTGGTTTTGAAAGATGAGCCTTAGCTGGATCATCAATCTCAGGCTCAAAAATCGGTTTCCTACACAATGCGTTTAAAAAGGTTCTGTAACCAGTACCGTTGGCTCCAACAACCATGACTCGTAGTTTAAAGCCTTTCTTTGAGTACACTGAAGCTTGAAATCTACGCATTCTGTTATATTCTGTGCTTACGAACAATTGAGGTGATGTGTAGACGACAGAATTCTCAGTGGTTTAGCAAGCCTTTATATCTCTGACAAAACATGATGTCATAAGTTCGCTTAATCTATTAAGCTCAAGCGAAGAAGCGACATAACCGAAGTTCGCCGCTAAACATGAGATGAGGCAACTTGCATCTGGACAAGTCTAACCCTCTTCCAACTCTACTACCATAATTCGTACTGCTGTAAAACGCGTGCGTAAGTGGTTGAGAACAATACTTTTAAGTGAAAGAATCACACTAATTGGATTAGTTTCCCAGTTCATCTCAAAATAGTCGATAAAATGTCTTCTCATTACGAAGCGCTCCCTCAGGAACCTCCGAGGTATACGGATTTCGCGGAATCTCCTGCTGAAAACCCTTTGGCAAGCAATGGATCGAAGAAAACTGACACTCCCGTGTTTGAATGCTCTAAGAGCATTCGAATGGCTTTTCTTCGTAAAGTTTACATGATTCTTTCGGCTCAATTGGTTGTTACTGCAGTAGCTGGCACAATCTTTGGCTATACACCTGTTCTGTTCAACTGGTTGCAAATGAATCCTTGGTTTTTGCTTGTGAGTTTTATCGGAATGATGGTTACGATGTTCTTCCTTCTTGCGAAGCCATACAGTTATCCCAGAAACTATATTCTTCTCTTCACGTTTACTCTGCTCGAAGGCATTACACTCGGTTCTGTGATATCATTCTTCTCCTCTCAGATTCTTCTTGAAGCAGTATTTATTACCATGGGTACTTTTATTGCGCTCACTGCATTCACATTCCAGTCTAAGTATGACTTCAGTCGATGGGGAGGTGTTTTGTACTCCTCTTTGTGGATTCTCGTCCTCCTTCCCTTGCTGTATTTTATTTTCCCAGGAACGCGAATGATGGATCTTGGTTTTGCTGGTTTCGGAACCTTGATTTTCTGCGGATACATTATGTACGACACGTACAATATCCTTCATAATTACTCTCCTGAAGACTTTATCATGTCTAGTCTGATGCTTTATATGGATTTGATCAACCTTTTCATTCGCATCCTTTCCATCCTGAACATCTTGCAAAACAACGATGAGTAGAGTGTTCTATGAAGTGTTTTATAATATATGGTTACTACGATGATTTGCAACTTTTTTACGCAAGTTGTTACGATTTTCTTAGATACTCTTTTTGCTTTTAATATAATGCTATTAATGAACTGAGCAATATGGAAAGTTATTCAACGTCAAGAAGACGAAAGAAACCATATGGCTTATGATCAGCTAGCGACGCATGTATACCGGCAGCACATTTCTGTGCCTTTGTTGCGTTATTGCCTTGCAGCACGCGCTAACAATCTTTAAAGTTCGTTAAACTTGTTAACGAAACGTTACATAGCTCACTAACCCTATTTTGCTAAACCCCATAGCTACTCGATGTGTCCACTGCCAAACACAGGAGAACACCTGTTCAACCATTGTGCATGGAAAAATCTGTAAACGGCGGTTCCGTGCAACACAAAAGAAACAATTCACAAGGATGGAAACGTAGGTTCAAGTCTTTGTCTCACAGCTCGGGTCATGAAAGCTCGAACGCGTCAGTTCTAGACAGTGAACTGTCTGAGTCTCATGAAATGCAAGACAGTAGACAAAAACGGTTCGAAAAGACTCTTGAAGGGAACAGATTTGAAGAGCTTCGCGCATCGCGTGAAGAAGAACGAAAAGAAGCAATTAAAAAGGGTCTTATTGATGATCCATCAAAACCGCGCCAACTGAACGAAGCAGTGACGTTCACGGGCACTTGTTTGGACATGTGTCCGGAATACGAACGTGAACAGCGTGAGTATCAGAACAATTTAGAAAAATGGGAGATTAATCCCAAAAGCGGTCGTGTAGACAAAGATCTCGCGGTAAAAGCTTTTCATAGACCTGCTGCTGGAAACGAACAGGCTCTTCCTTCGGACGTCCGCCCTCCACACATCTTAAAGGTTTGATCTTTTCCGAATGGAAGCGATTTACTCGCCATTTTCTCCATCGCCACATTATTTTTGAACATGTTATTCATCTCTATACCAGAAATCACTTGATTATCTCATTGACGAAATCGTTTGTGGTCCGTATCCGTTGGAATCCACTCACTTTTTTGTTCGCGACCGTACTCGATCCATCCGTCAGGACTTTACCCTTCAGAACAATCGAGGATTGGAGGCTATAGCCTGTCACGAACGTATTGCTCGATATCACATCCTATGTCTTCATCAGCTATGTGAGCAGCGGAACTTCAGTTCTCAGCAGGAGATGGAGCAACTGAGAAAAGGTACGCTTAAAAGTTTTGGCTTCTCTCTTCCTCGTCGATTTCTAACGTGTACAATTCTAGTGCTACAGTCCTTGTGTGAGTTTTACGATGACATGCGAAAAGAAAACAAGGTTTGTCCGAACGAAAGCGAGTTCAGGTGCTATGCAATTCTTACCCATATTCGCGATCCAGATATTGCCCGACAGGCGCAAAATCTTCCTGATCACATATTTCGATCGAAATTTTTACAAACAGCTTTGCGGTTATCGGCACTGGCACAAAAAAACAACGAGCGCGTTGGTCGACTTCTTCCACCTAATACTGAAGCTGCTCCAAACCTCTTCACTAGGTTTTTTAAACTTACTCAATCCGATAAAGTGACGTATTTGATGGCTTGCTTACTGGAAGTTCATTTCAATTCTGTTCGAAAAGGTGCCTTAAAAGCTATGCGGCGATCGTATCTCTCTGCACACGCTCGGATACCCTGTGCAGACATCCAAAAATTACTATATTGTGACTCTACTGAAGAGGTCATTGAAACTTGTGAGCACTACGGATTGGAGGTTGTAGCAGACGATTCAGATTCGCTCAATGTTATTTTAAACAAGTCTGTCAACTTTGATGGTATGTGGAGATTACACACAACGTCTTTAGTGATTAACTATTGTTTTAGAAACACGACCAGAGCTGAAGCAACGTTTTTCTCATGCTCTTGTTGAACATAAACGCTCTGATGCAACTTTTGCTACGATCATAAATGCCGTTGGGGAACACGATGCATCCCGTACCTTTTCAAAGCCGTCTATTTCTGTGACTCCAGTTACAACAAAACAAAATGAGGTAGGAGCATTACGGAATACAACCTTAACAAAGGCGCATACTCCTCTCATGCCAAATAAATCACTTAAACGTAATGGACTTAATATTTTTGCAAATGAGTTTATACCGAAAGCTAAATCGCTGACTCCGACGCTGGCCGTTGATGCGACGATTCCCGTTTCTGTATCGAACCCTTCAATACCCATAACTGGTTCAAAAACGCAAGTGAATACGGTTTCTAATTTTCATACGTTGAAAGAACTAAAACCGGTTGATGAAAAACCGACTTCGACGGTAGCGTATCCACCGCTGCCACTCTCCGAGCCAAGGGAAAGAAAATCCGAACTCAGCGAAGACTTTTATCAGTCAGTTTTGAGTAACATCATGCAGGATGTTCTCACTCGGATGGTAGATGCAACAGTCAAAGATGTAGTTGATTCATGGGCTTCAGAACGTTCTCTTACAGTACTGGTACAACTTTTTCAACAATTTGTTTGGAGGGAAACTTCACAGATCTATGCCAGTGAATACTATCAACGACGTCTTTGTCTGAAAATGTTTCGGATATTGACGGCTGTGGGAAAACGCTGTTACGCGGTAAAGCAAATACGGCTGCAACAAGCCCGGGAAGAAAAAGAAAAACAAGAACATTATATTAGCGTTTATAAAAACGTTATGACGCGGACGCAAAAGTCAACAACAAAAGTGATGAATACACCCAGAGTCTATGACGGTAATCATTTGGAGCCAGAGTACTTGGATGCACAAAAATTAAATAATTCCATCAGACAGGCCAAAGAAATGAGAAAATCACTTAATTTGGCTTCATTACTTCAACCGGTAACGGAGAATATGGTTTATGATGATTGGACTATGGCAGTCTATTGTTATACTCTGAATTCTTCTATAACCTCGTGGTTGTGTAATAAGCTTTGTCTACACCCTTCCAATGGCTGTTTTTTATGGGAACAGCTTCTGGAGCCAAACAAAACCGTTCGTGTACGTATGCCATGCTCAACTGTTTTTGATGATTTGCTTCGAGCAAACAATTATGGTGCCTGCTTATATGTCGTTGACGTGAGTAAAGATTTACAATGCGTCACACAATCTGACTCTCAACCGCGATATGTCTTTAAGAATAGCTCGGAGTTGGATGAAACAGTTAATGTTTTTCACCGTTTTATTCGACAATTATCTCAGGTTAGCACAACAAAGTTCCCTTTACTACTCATTATGTGGGCCACCAACCTGCCATCTATGGACGAGATTGCCACGAGGTTCGAGTTCATGAAGCTGGTTCAGTCCGATTGGAGTGCTGTCTCATCCATACATGTTCAATCATTAAGTGTTACGAAGTATGTCCCCTTGGATGAGGGCATTGAGACACTTGTAAGGAATAGAAGCACAGAGCCTTCGCCTGCCTTCAGGTATTCAAAATTTCTGCAAGAGAGCCGCAAAAGACATTCCGTTGTACAAAGTGATGTTGAAGCTTCAAAAATTGGCAGGCGGCGGTACTCAAGAGCCTTTGCCTCTGAAGATGAGTCACACATGTACTCAGACGAACTTGCTGATGAGTCACTCTTGACTCCCGTTGCAGATATCGCCTCCGAACGATCTTTCTCTGTAATTTCTACTCCCACTAAGCACATTACTCAGCTACCGCAAACGCCAACACCATTACACAAGAAAAGCCAAGTTTACCGAGGCCCGTTAGCAGTTTTGGATGAAAAAATTAAAAAGGCAAAGGCACTACTCAAAAGCCTTTAATACTGTCGTTTCTTTCTATGTTGTAATAATATTCGGTAAACTACTTGTCGGATAAAGGGAGCTAAGAGAAGGGAATTCATTAATTAGTAGCAAAGTAAAGAGCGTAAGCCTTCTTTCCAAAACGCAAACAAACTAGACCCGTTGGAGGAAAACTCACTACCGCATTCGGATCCTTAAGGATTTCGTTACCGAGCATCACCTTTCCATTTCGAATGCAATCGCAAGCTTCTTTACGAGAAGCAAATAAACCACATTCTCTCAAAATTCTGCAAATGGGTATTGACTGAAGAGCTCTTGGAATTTCCACGAAAGCGGAGGTTTTTTGTAGTAGTTCCTTCAAAGAATAGTTCGCACAATCTGGTTTGAGAGGCCAGTAGAAACCTTGTGCATTTCTTTCGGAAGCATACAAGATATTACTCACCTTAATTGCGATATCAACCGCATCCTGTCCGTACAAAAAGTAAACAACATGTGAGGCCAGAACACGATGAAGCATTCTATTTTCAGGTTTCCGGGCGTGCTGCTGTACGAGTTCGTCTATGTGTTCTACAGACAGAAAAGTAAGTTGTTTTAAAAGAGGTGGAATCATATCATCTGGCAAGGAGACAAAAAACTAAACATCTTAGTAAACAAGATCCACTTATCCCAATAATTACCTGATAAAGAGCATATGCGTCCGTTTTTGACTTGTCAATCCATACAGCATTTCCAGCACTTTTACCGAATTTTATGCCTTTCGACGTAGTCAGGAGAGGTGTTGTCAGAGCGAATGCTTTGTTGTCGCCAAGCTTACGATTGACGAAATCAACACCCGCCGTTATATTTCCCCATTGGTCATTACCACCAATCTGCAAATTAACATTTGAGCGAGTTGCAAGATGATAGAAGTCGTAAGCTTGCAGCAACTGATATGTAAACTCGCTGAATGAAAGACCAGTTGGACTCCGTAAGCGACTACTGACACTATCGCGAGCAAGCATTTGATTCACCCGAGCCATACTGCCAATTTTGCGTAAAAAATCAAGCAAACCCATCCCAGAGTACCATGACGAATTCTTCACAATATGCCAATTGCATTCGTCAAACGTGTCCGTAATAGGATATTTGCAGTAACGCGCGTAGGAAACCGCTCGATGGCTTATATGCCGTAATTGATATGCGAGTGCATCTGTGTTTTCTGAAAATACTCGCTTCGATACAAGTGTGCGATCTTCCGTTCGACCTGACGGATCACCTAGTTGAGCGGTGGCATCACCAATTAAAGCGAATGATGGAAACCCGTTCAAATATGCATGAAATAGGGGCATAAACGCGACCAAGTTGCCCAAATGCAGAGAATTGGCCGTTGGATCAACCCCTGTGTACACGCCAGTGATGTTCGTAGAAGGTTGAACGCTATTTAACTCGTGTCAGTATGGAATGTCGCATTAAACCATAACTCGTACTCTATCTTCGAGCCTACCGTGCTGTTTGAGCCACGAGTCCACGCAGCAAAAGATGCTTCCAAAGAGGCTGAAAAACAGGCATTCCAAGTGGAAATATATGTTAACAAGTGAAGTTAAACAATTCTTGCTAAACAGTGAAAGAGAATGCCATCAAAAAGCAAACAGTACTTTTTCTTTAAACTTTTAAGGATAGGCCTTTGTATGGTTTAGCGGTAGTACAATTGGTGAAGAGCCTCAAGAAAAGTCTGCATCCTACACAACGAGCGTTACACTGACGAGAGCTGTCGTTAGTTTCTGACGATCAGCAGAATGTGTTTGGGAGAGGAGAAGTTTCGTCGTCGGGTTCTTGGCGCTTTGTCTTGTGGAGTACGTCATAGCAAACCTGGTTCACTAACTTTATGCACCCACGTGCATTTAAGCATTCTCGGTTATATTCATCTTCAAACTCACCACCAAAAACGAACAGGCAAGTTCGAAGCAAGGTAGCAACAACACGCCTTCCTTCCATCTCCACAGCCTGAACAACCAAAAATGAGTCTGAGTTTGTATGCTATCCAGGCCCTTTTCATTCTAGATAGCTCTGGAAAACGAATTTTCTCCAAGTACTACACAGCTCCACACAAAGATTCGTCGGAAAACACGAACGAATTTCAGACGACAGAAGAGGAACTGGCCTTCGAGAAAGCAGTGTTCAAGAAAACTTGGAAAACACAAAACGATGTCTCTGTCGTAATGAAGCACAAGGTTGTGGCTGTCCAGACATTGGATATGGTATTTTACGTTGTTGGAAGCAGCGATGAGAATGAGATGTTGCTGTACGAGTGTGTCTGCTCGGTCCGTGACGCTTTGGAATTGCTACTAAAGGGCGTCCCTGACAAAAAAACACTCCTGGAAAACTATGGTCTTCTTGTATTGACTGTTGATGAGACAATTGACGACGGAATTATTCTCGAAAGTGATCCAGTACTCATTGCTGGTCGTGTCACAAAAGCACCTACCTCCGATGCACAAGCGCTTGTTTCCGATATTAAGGAGATGGGTTTCATGAGTTCTCTGCAAAAAGCCCGCGACAAGTTTGCTGAACGGATTCTTCGTGGTGCTTTCTAGAGAGACAATGTCCGCCATTTTCGTCTCGGTGTGCCAGCAATGAACACGCAAATGAACCTCAGCTACATTCTTTTACTATGGTACCCGAGGCCTTAGGTCGTACGCTGACGATAACCAAACTCATGCACTCAACGATGACTTCTAATAAATGTTATTGAGGGAAGGACACAGGATTAGGATGGATGGGTAGTTTAGTAGTCGTAATCGACGGAGAGCAGTCTTCCGGCGCACAAACTAAAGACCTTTACGAGAAGTATAGAGAAGCCGATACTAAGAAACGCAGATGAACCGTCGCAGTACACCATACCACATCGGCCCTGCTCGAACATGACCATTCGACCAATAAATCCACTTCACATCGCTTTTACGATTAACAAATACATTCTGAAGCAAATTTAATTAAGCACTAATCTAGTACTTCTTCTCAGTTTGCATCAAAACATCGGCGTACTCCTCAATGGGGGTTTGGCCGAGGGCACGCTCAGCCCACAAGTTGGGGGTGAGGATACCGTAAGTGCGGGCAGCAGCAGCGAAAGCAGCCTTCAAGAAGTTACCTTGAGTCTTGGTGGAACCGCGGGAGGTAGTGTAGCAGTCCTCAATACCAGCGAGTTGGAGGAAGCGCTTGACGACGGGAGCAGCAACGAGACCAGCACCACGGGGAGCAGGGACAAGACGAACGGTAACGGAACCACACTTACCAGTGACCTTGACGGGGACGGTGTGAGGCTCACCCAAAGCGGTACCCCAGTAACCACGACGGATGGGCATGATGGAGAGCTTGGCCAAGACAACGGCACCACGGATAGCAGTGGCAACCTCCTTGGCGCACTTAACACCCAAACCAACGTGACCGTCGCTGTCACCAATAACAACAAAGGCCTTGAAGCGAGTACGTTGACCGGCACGGGTCTGCTTTTGGACAGGCATAATCTTCATAACCTCATCCTTAAGACGGGGCAAGAAGAAGTCAACAATTTGGAACTCCTTGATGGGGAGAGAGTAAAGGTAGATCTCCTCAATAGACTTGATCTTACCGGCCTTCACCAGACGGCCCAACTTGGTGACAGGAACCCATTCCTTCTCCTCATCACGCTTAGCGCCACGACGACCACGGCCACGACCGCGGCCACGTCCAAAACCTCTAGGTGCGTTCTCAGCCATTTGTATGTGTTATTCCAGGTATCCGCAAAAGTTCGGTGTACGAAGGAGGAAGAACACTGAGCAGACGAGGTGCCTTTTATCTCCTGTGACTGCGAAACTTTGATGTTGAGTCTTAGGGTAGGGTTTTAAAAAAGCAGTCCCGCTGTATACACAACAACAACAGCACACGCCCATCGACTCCACAACCAACTACTGGTCACCGCTGTCTTTCTTACCAAAATGAGTCAAGTCGCCAAGGATCAAAAGGAGCAACAAATTGCCTCCACCGTTCACCGCATCCGTATCACCCTTACCTCCCGCAACGTGCGCAACTTGGAGAAGGTCTGCTCTGACCTTGTCAACCGTGCCAAGGACAAGCAATTGCGCGTCAAGGGTCCCGTCCGTCTCCCTACCAAGATCTTGAAGATCACCACCCGTAAGACCCCTAACGGTGAGGGTTCCAAGACCTGGGAGACTTACGAGATGCGTATCCACAAGCGTCTTATTGACCTCCATTCTCCCTCTGAGATTGTTAAGCAAATCACCTCTATCCACATCGAGCCCGGTGTTGAGGTCGAGGTCACCATTGCTCAGTAGATTAGCAGCGGTCAATAGATGGTTCCACTGACGTGGGGCTGTTGTCTCTAGTTTTGTGTGTGTGTGTGTGCGTAAACTGTAATGACTGGTTTTGAGTGTTGTTGTGTAGTGTGTTGGTTGGATTGTTTTGAAATCTATCGTCTTTTGTCAGCTACATGTTTGCTTGTTTTGAAATCTATCGTCTTTTGTCAGCTACATGTTTGCTTGTTTTCTCTGTCTTCCTTCGTCCTCTCTTTGATGACCTTGCTTCTTGTCACTAAAACGACGGCTGATTAAAGCGCTTTTATTTTTGTAACTGTGCATGTTCATAACTGTAACAACAGTACTGGTAACATATAGACATGATGACATGTGAGATACGAAGGGCCCAACTGTACCAAGACAGTACAGTTTGGCACTGACTCTCGTAGACTGGGTGGTTTGTCGGGAATGGATTTGGTTTTCCTTTTTTTTACTTGTAGAAAGCGAATTGCTCCATATCTGTAGGCTTGACGGCACGGGCATACGCCTCTTCGATATCACTTTGAAGGATGACACCACGGCTCTTACGTACAGCGAGCAAACCTGCGTCTTGCATAATAGCAGCAATTTGTGCACCACTAGAAGCATCTGGCCGCATAATGAATGTGTCAAGGTCAACCTCAGGGGAAAGTGACATTTTGGAGCAAATGGTTTGGAACACAAGACGGCGTTGACGACGGTCACGGTACGAAGGGAATTCCACTTTACGGTCCAGACGACCAGGACGCAACAAAGCAGGATCAAGCGTGTCCGCGCGGTTTGTGGCCATAATCACTTTGACGTTGGCTTCTTGGTCGAAACCGTCCATTTGCGTGAGAAGTTCAATTAAAATACGCTGTACCTCTCGGTCAGCACCAGTCTGGGCATCAAAACGTTTCGTAGCAATAGCATCAATTTCGTCAATAAAGATAATAGAGGGAGCGTTCTCGCGTGCCATTCGAAAGACGTCACGGACCATACGAGGTCCTTCACCGAGATACTTTTGGACAAATTCCGAACCCACAACACGGATAAAGTTGGCGTTCGTGCTGTTGGCGACAGCCTTGACGAGCATGGTTTTTCCGGTACCAGGAGGTCCGTACAGCAGGACACCACGGGGAGGATCGATACCGATTTGTTTGTACAGATCGCCTTGTGTGAGAGGCAGTTCAACTGCTTCCCGAATTTCTTGCTTCTGCACGTCCAAACCACCAACATCAGCGTACGTGACATCAGGACGCTCGTCAGCACGCAGCATGGAAATAGAAGAATCGGCTTCCGGTGGCAGAATGTCAACTAACGCGTTTGAGTGCCGGTGCAAGGCAACACTCGCACTTGGTTTCAGCAGTTCACGGTCGAGTGTGCTGAGAATACGGACAACGTAATTAGACCCTGTTGTGCTGCCAACGATGGCCGTGTTTTGGTCAATGGCTTCCAGAAATTGTCCGATAACCAAAGGTACTGATTGGATTCTTTTCACTTCCTCCTGGGCGCGAAGAAGTTCGCGTTTCAGTGACTTACAGTCGTCCTTGATGAATTCTTCTTGCAGATCCAGCATCTCCAACTGATGCTGGAGCGCCTTCCAGCGATTGTACAGGTCTGTTTGTTCTGTGCTGGCCATTACAGGTGTTTTGTTTTGGGTGGGAGTAACGACGGCCCTGCGAAGAAGGTTACCCAAATAGGGAGACTTACTGTGGTGACCATAAGTTGCGTAAACTTGTTTAACGATTTTTTTGGTATCCAAATCATTTCACTATGTCATTTAACGAGCTTCCAAATCCCTCATTATCGTTACTTTTAGGGTAGGGCTGTGACTACTTTTGCTTTAGACACAACTGACCATCCCTCCGGCGAACCATCCACCACCTCCGAGACAAAATGGGTGCCTACAAATACTTGGAAGAGCTCGCCAAGAAGAAGCAGTCTGACGTTAACTTGTTCTTGTCGCGCGTGCGCGCCTGGGAGTACCGCCAGCTGAACGTCATCCACCGTGCCAGCAAGCCCTCCCGTCCCGACAAGGCTCGTCGTTTGGGTTACAAGGCCAAGCAAGGATACGTTATCTACCGTATCCGTGTTCGTCGTGGTGGTCGCAAGCGCCCTGTTCCCAAGGGTCAAACTATGGGCAAGCCCGTCAACCAAGGTGTTAGCGAGCTCAAGTACCAACGTTCCCTCCGCTGCACTGCTGAGGAGCGTGTTGGCCGTCACTGTGCCAACCTCCGTGTCTTGAACTCCTACTGGGTCAACCAGGACGCTACCTACAAGTTCTACGAGGTCATTCTTGTCGATCCTAACCACAAGGCTGTCCGTCGTGATCCTCGCATCAACTGGATCTGCAACGCCGTTCACAAGCACCGTGAGGCTCGTGGTCTTACCTCCATTGGCAAGAAGTCCCGTGGTATTGGCAAGGGTCACCGTCACAACCACAACCCTCAACACCGTACCTGGTTGCGTCACAACACCCTTTCTCTTCGTCGTTACCGTTAGTGATTGTGGACAGCTGCTGTTTGTATACAGCAAGTTGCTTTCTAAAACGAATACAAGCGTTCGGTGGAATTTACGCGTGTTGTAGTAGTGTGGGGATAAGCAGGCGGGGGAGCGAAAGATATCGATTAAGCGAGAGTTTAAAAGAGAGTGGTGGAGTTGGTCTGCTTGTTGGAATGGTAGGTTCCTGGAGGTGGTACTATACGTAGTGGAGTTGGTTATTGATCTGATGTGTGTAAAAATGAATTTTATTTTATTTTAAATCTGCTTCATAGTTAATTGATTTTATGAGTAATTTTTATGATTGAATTTTCTTTTATTTTTGGGTTTTTTTTTTTTTTATTATTAATATATATTTCTATTCTTAAGATTATTGTACAGTGTAGTGTATAGAGACAATTGAGGTTTCCAAGTGTATGAACAATTTATCATTTTAAAGGTTCTCTCTGTGGAGAAGATGCATTTCTTTTATATCGCTCAATAGTAGATAGATATGTATATGTAGATTGACAGTTAGTTCTCTCTTGCATACATTGTTGCTGCGGGTGTCACGCCTTATTAGCCGATTTCTGAAATTGCTACTTCTTCCTCTCATAGTCCGTTCGTCCTCTCTTATGTATTTAGCAACACTAGTACTAATGGAGTCCTCGTAGTATTTTTTAATTTCCGATTTGTCTAATTTAAATTGCACTGGTGCTTTCACTTTATTGAGCATTTAATGCTTCCTCATTACTTGTTCTTTCAAACTCAATTGGACAGATTTATCACCATTAAAGGATATGCTGTACATGTATCAGTTACGCGAATTCGTAGTTAGTACAACAATTACCTGTTTAGTAATTTTTTGCGTGTGTCTAAATTGCACTTGTTGAGACGAATTCAAAAAGAAAAAAAGAACCAGTAATATAAATAAATTAAATTTAAATGAATATAAATTGGAAATATGGAGGAGCATTGGCACAGATAATTTTCCTTACTTTATAAGATAAACGTAAGCGTTTCATTAGTAAGATGTCGCGAACATAATGTTATGGAAGTACTATGCGGAACAGAAGAAACCATTCACTACAGTTGTCCATACAAGCATACTGTCAAAGGGTAATCCATTCCAGTGAATGGTATGTTCTCATCGCTTTAACAGTGGCCTTACTATTCTCTACGACATTCCAATAATTGAACAGTCATTACTGTCTTGATCATTGGGAAAGAATCGGTTTAGTTCTTGGACATATTAAGCACCCAAAAGCCTGCTGGTAATGTTAACGTGGCTTATTTTACTAGCCAAAGGACAGAAAACATTTCACTTCTCTTTTACTCGTTATTACAAAAGAAAGTAGATTAAAAACTCTCAAAGCAGCCTCGCTTGAAGCTTAGTACACCGGCTTTGCTTTCATCAATCATATATCCTCGACGTAGCTAAAAATGGTTAGTTGAGGCAAGTTATATCTACATATGCAACAAAAAATAAAAAACATACTTTGCTGGAAATTGTCCAATGTGCCCATCGAGCTCGCCTTCAGACCAGCCATTGCCGGAATCTCTTTGAATAACGCGAATGACGTCTCCAGCTTGTAAGCTGATCTCTAAATCAGTTTGCGCAATATAATCGTACAAAGCTCTCACGTAGCTTTCATCCTGGGCTGCGGATTCGTGCCCAGGCAAGTCAAGGTACGAAGCAGGGACGAGACCCTCTGCCGAACCTAAACGAGCACGGATCCAACCAGTTCCATCTAAAAGGGGTTAGACACAAAAGCACAACGGTGGTTGGTCCACATACCATCTGGCTGCAAGATGGTTACCGTTTGCCCTTCTTTCACGGTCAAGTCGTCTTCCGTTGTTCCAATGTAATCATACAGCACCTGAACCGTTTCTTCTTCCGCAGCAGCTGCAGCAGGTGTTTGAGATGAATCACCAAACGGCGAAGGTTGTGTTTCGCTGGTATTCGTAGTTGCATGACTCACTGCAATGTTACCAAAATCATCGACCTCTTCACTTCGCACGCTACCAGGGCCAGCATTCTCGACACTTCTTGCTGTATTTGCATAGTTGGCAGAAGAAAAGCTTCCAACATCACTTCTTCTCAAGGAAGCATTGCGTGAAATAGAGACCAAAGGCTCAGCTTTTCCACACTCTGCCGGAACTTTCATCTCACAGCGAGCATGACAGTGGTAGTTACAACCTTTGATTACTTTGTTAGCAATGACCGTAATTTCCAATACTGCCTACTTACGTTTGCAAACACATCCATGTTTTGAGAGACCCCAAATAGTGCTTTTGCAGTAGTCACAGGTTGTTGGCAAGGCAAAGCTTGTGTGACGGAAGTCATGAGGTTGCGTTCCTTCGTCAAGAGCTCCAGCTGTATCAAGGATGAGATCTATCCGGCTCTGTAAATCGTGCATTCTCGTTTGGAAACGGGCCTTCAATTGTTCAACTTCTGCCATTTTGAGAACAACTGCATGCGGCAACTCGAGCAACGATTTGCTGTGTGCTTTTTCCAGCTTGTTCGATTCTTCCATAACAGACTCGTATGAAGCAGCTGCAGTTTCATAGTCTTTGCGATTTTGAATAAGCATGTTACGTAAGTAATTGATGTTGGTATCGTAGGTAGCGATCGAATCTGTGTCATGCCAGATGGGAGATGGTTCAAAAGGAAGGTCATTAGGTGGCACCCAGTTCTTTTGATTGTGTTTTACAAACATGACTGTATCCAGGTTTGGACTGTTTAAGCCGATCTCTTTATCAAGCACATCCGTTTTCTGGGATAAATCAGAGTAGCAAGACTTTTCAAGATGAAGAGAATGTTTCCACAGCGAGTTCATTTTTTGAACTCGAAATTCGTTCACTTGTTGCAAACTATCCACGACGTCGGGCAATAATTTGCTGAAGTACAATTTTGTGTGGGCGTTAAACTCCGTAATAGTAAGAACATACCCATTCTTTTTATTATTCATTTCCGTTAACGCATCCTGGTAACCTCGTTTACTTTTTTCATCACCGAGCTTATCTTTCTTTTGCCGGGCAGATTCCAGGGCTTCACAACTGTTGTAGTATTCTTGTCTCGCCTTTTTGACCCCGGCGTCGATACGCT
This sequence comes from Schizosaccharomyces versatilis (nom. inval.), assembly GCA_032882995.1. NCBI lineage: Eukaryota > Fungi > Ascomycota > Schizosaccharomycetes > Schizosaccharomycetales > Schizosaccharomycetaceae > Schizosaccharomyces > Schizosaccharomyces versatilis (nom. inval.). The sequence continues at coordinate 841,921 of CP130699.1, read as the reverse complement.
CGCGTTCATCTAGTAAACTGTTGTAATACCCATGCTGATTCCTTCGCATAGATTCCGCTTGGCCCTCCAGATTCAAAAATTGGTCGGAAATCTGAGAGCCCAAATCGTTTGAGAAATTCTGTACCCGGCGGGCTTCTTCCGTTAAGCCATCCAAAATCTTCGTCCAAGTGGTAAGAGAAGCACTACACTTTTGTCAGGGACTGTCCCGTCTATTGCAATCAGCGTGCAAGCTTGCCATACCATTCCAATGAACCAGCAGAGGAAGTAGGTGAATCACCAATTGACAGCGAGGAGGATCGCTTGTTTTTCTTTTCAAAATATTTCTTTGCGAGAGACGCTAACTTTTGCGAGTATTCCTTCTCTGTGATTTGAGTGTTAGACAAAGTAGGACACGAGCTGAATATAACACATACCGATTAGACTCCGTTCTTTATAAAACTGATGCAGCTCTTCCAACCATTTAACTCCATTTTGCACCTGAACTAGTAAGAACACAAGCGTAACTGTAGATCTATACCCAACTATCGACTGTTTTGTAGTCGTCCTGTATCCATGTTAAAAAACCAAAGCTCACAATAAAAATACTCAATTGGAAAAATAGCGTACCTTAATATAAGCACTAATACTAACTGATTCAACGCTCATATTCGCGTAAAATACAGATAATATGTAAATGACAGAGAATTCGGGTTTTCTACGTTACGTGCGTTGGTGACGTTGGTACCTTCATATCTCTACCTTAAAGGCTGAAAACTACGATACGTGGTAAAACTCATTAAAGCCGTAAATTACAACATGTCAAAGCCTGAAACAGCAAGAAAAGACTGGGCAGACCTTGATTCTGATGAAGAAATCCAAAAAATCCGCGACAAAGTGGAGGATTTGAAGACTACAGAATCTGCATCGAAAGCAGGAACAAAAGATGCTGTTCCAGACCTTGCCAGTCGGCTGGGACAAAAGGAAACTGAACAAGAAGACCAGAAAAAGAAAGAGGAGACCGCTCCTGCCGACAAAAAGGAAGAACACACGTCTAATCTCGTGCAAAACGACAATGAAGTTCGCGTCAAATTAGCAGATCTTCAAGCAGACCCTAATTCCCCACTTTTTTCTGCAAAGAGCTTTGATGACCTGAACTTGTAAGAAAGCTATACTGTGTTTCCATGTCGGAAATTATTGTGTTCTCATGTGCCTAACTAGTTGACTAGGAAACCCGAATTGTTGAAGGGTGTGTACGCTATGAAGTTTCAGAAGCCTTCCAAGATTCAAGAAAAGGCTCTTCCCTTGCTTCTTTCTAATCCGTATGCACTTAAATGTTTTTAAATTGCTCTTGACTTTGCTGACATATGTAGTCCTCGCAATATGATCGGACAGTCCCAGTCTGGTACTGGTAAGACGGCAGCCTTTGCTTTAACAATGCTTTCCCGTGTAGACCCTACAGTTCCAAAAGTCCAAGCAATCTGTCTAGCTCCTTCCCGCGAGCTTGCTCGTCAAATTATGGACGTGGTTGTTGAAATGGGCAAATTCACAGACATCAAGACTGCCTTTGGCATTAAAGACAGTGTACCTAAGGGTCAAAAAATCACCGCCCAAATTGTCATTGGTACGCCAGGTACCGTAATGGACCTCATGAAAAAACGTCAACTCGAAACAAGGGAGGTCAAGGTTTTCGTGCTCGATGAAGCCGACAACATGCTTGATCAACAGGGACTGGGCGATCAATCTATGCGCATCAAGCACCAACTCCCTCGTACCGCTCAAATTGTTCTGTTTAGTGCCACATTCTCTGCGCAAGTTGAGCAATACGCCCACCGTTTCGCACCCAATGCTAACGAAATTCGCCTGAAGCCCGAGGAGTTAAGTGTGGAAGGAATCAAGCAATTGTTTATGGACTGCAAGAACGAAGCGCACAAGTACGATGTTTTGGTTGAGTTGTATGGTCTGATGACCATTGGTCAATCCATCATCTTCTGTCGCAAGAAGGAGACTGCTGAAGAAATCTCTCGTCGCATGACTGCCGATGGTCATGCGGTTTCTTGTCTTACCGGAAACTTGGAGGGCGCTCAACGTGACGAGGTTATGGATTCTTTCCGAGCCGGAAAGACCAAAGTTCTGGTTACAACCAACGTTATTGCTCGTGGTATTGATGTATCACAAGTGAACATGGTCGTGAATTACGATTTGCCAGTGGATCAAGCTGGCCGTCCCGATCCTCAAACTTACTTGCACCGTATTGGCCGTACGGGTCGTTTTGGACGTGTCGGTGTGAGTATCAACTTTGTGCATGATGCAAAGAGTTGGGCAGAAATGGAGGCTATTGAGAAATATTTTGGACGCCCCATTTTGCGTGTGCCCGCCGATGATTACGAAGAGTTGGAAAAAGCTGTCAAGTTTGCCTCTCAGTCATAGAAAATAAATCAATAAGTGCTACTCGCCGGCAGCGTGTGCTCCTTATTCCCATACCAAATTCATCCACCCAAGGTTTTCTTCACCCAGTAACTAAACTGTCTGACGAATTTTTTTCCCCTTTTTTTTGAAATACAAAATGAATGTCATTGCTACACAAAAAGACGATAATGAAAACGTTTCAAAGAAAATGCCAAAGATTTAAGCAAGACTGTAGCTACTGTGTCCCGTACGTAAGGGGGGCCAAGCGCTCCGTCTTACTCGACCACAATTACTCAGAGAGAGCCTTGTTAACGACGGCACGGGCAAAGTTGGGCAAGATGAAGGCAGCCTCATGAATCTCTTTGTTGTAGTAACGGCACAACTTGGCCTCCTCCTCGGCAGCCCAAGTACGCAAGGGCTTAGACAAGTCAATGGCAGTGTTCTTAGTAGCGACAACGAAACCAATAGAGCCAGAGGGGTATGTAGGGATTGTGGTGTAGGCATAACGGACGTTGGGGAACGCCTTACGAGCGGCCTTAAGCACATTTTCAATCACACCCAAGTGAAGCCACATGCACTCGGCTTGTGTCGTAATAACACCGTTCTCACGAAGAGCACCATGCAGCAACTGGAAGTAAGGGGCCTCGAAGAGAGCCTCAGCAGGACCGTCGGGGTCGGAAGAATCGGTGATAATCACATCAAAGGTGTTCGTATAGTCCTTCAAAAATTGGAATCCGTCACCGACATGAGTCTTCACTTTAGGGTGTTCGTATCCCACTGCCATACTGGGGATGAACTTTTTAGAGTAGTCAATCACATCGGCATCAATGTCACACAAGACAACCTCCTCAACACTTTCGTGTTTCACAACTTCACGCAAAACGCCTCCATCGCCACCACCGATGACCAACACCTTTTTGGGGTTGGCATGGCTGTTCAAAGCTAAATGAGCAATCATTTCTTGGTATGAAAACTCATCACGCTCAGTAGCTTGAATGACACCGTCCAAGACAAGAACACGACCATAAGTCTCGCTATCAAAAATTAAAACATCCTGAAACTTGGAGCGTTTGGCATGAAGGACCTTCTTAACCTTTAAGGTCATAGCCTGTCCAGGCCACATCTTGTTGATTTCACGGAACCATCCGTCCTTAATGGAAGGGTGAGTAAGCTCTTGGGATTCAGAGGACATTTTTGTATCTCCAAAAAATTTTAACTTTTTTCTCCTTAAAAGTTTTTATCGGATGACGATCAATGACAGGGTCCAGGGAATGTTTTTTAAAGATTTCCGCCGCTTCAGGACAACAAACTTTTAACGTGCCTGTTTTTTTGTGCTGCTGCTGGAGCAGTCACGCTTGGTGGTGAGTTTATCCGTGGCAAAACCTTGGCTTTTCCACGGGGAGAAACCTTATCGACGCGTGGGTACGCGTTGATGAAGCTGTCTTCTGCTTACTACTGTTTAACCTTTTGTTTGTGTGAGCACGCACCGAAATTCTGCTGCTACGGGCATAAATAGAAAAGCAGAGTTGTTACATTACAGGGGAATTACAATGGACTCGTCTATGGAGGCTCTGAACGAGAAGTTTCTGCGAACTGGATTAAATGAGACCCGTGTTACGGACACGTTGAAGAACAAGAGCCTGACGGCTTCGCTGGACCGTGTCATTGACTTGGCCGGTGTGGGTGAAACAGGCTGTGATAAGTCTGTGGGAAACCTGCTTTTGCTTCTCGCAAACGAGGCAGTGAAGCAAAAGAGCGAAAATGTCTTGAAACACGAGAAGTATGTCGCCGACCGTATTGTTAGAGGCGATCTGAAGACAAACTTGCAGGTCTCGTCAGCCGTTGCTTACTGTAAGACGACAGACACAATAGATGATGCAGCTTTTGATCGTGCTGCTGGTGTCGGTGTCTTATGCACGGACGAAGAGATTGAAGCATTGGTTCGTAAATACCTTGATGAACACAAGACTACTATTGAGGAGCAACGGTATCGGTCATTGAATGCTACCGCTTCCGCTCTTCGTGCTCACCCTGTTCTTAAATGGGCTGCTCAATTAAAGGTAAAGCAAACGATTGATCGTCTGTATTTGGCTCTTTTGGGCCCTAAGGACGAGAGAGATGCTCTTACGAAGAAGAAGGGTGGTGCTTCGAAGAAGGGAAATGCTAAACCCGCTCAAAAAGCTCCTAAAACTTACAATATGTTTGAGGAGGGTTTCCTTGCCAAGCTTCACAAGCCTGGGGGCAACACGCAGATGTATCCTGAGCGTATGAAGGAGCATTTAGCAGCCACTGGTGGTCAAGTTGTGACCCGTTTCCCGCCTGAGCCTAATGGATACCTGCACATTGGCCATTCAAAGGCCATTGCAGTCAACTTTGGCTTTGCCAAGTACCACAACGGTATTTGCTACTTACGTTTTGATGACACGAATCCTGAAGCCGAGGAACAAGTGTACTTCGAAAGCATTAAGGATTTGATCGCTTGGTTAGGATTCAAGCCTTACAAAATTACATACTCCAGTGATTACTTCGATCAGCTGTACGAGCTCGCCGAAAAGCTCATTTTGATGGACAAGGGTTACGTTTGCCATTGTACCGATGCTGAAATTAAGAAGGCTCGTGGAGGTGATGAGCGTGGTCCCCGCTACGCTTGTGTTCATCGCAATCGTCCTATTGAGGAGTCTCTGCAAGAGTTCCGCAACATGCGTGACGGCAAGTACAAGCCGAAAGAGGCTATTCTGCGAATGAAGCAAGACTTGGACGATGGCAACCCTCAAATGTGGGATCTGTGTGCGTACCGTGTGCTCAACGCATCTCATCCTCGTACAGGCGACAAGTGGAAGATCTATCCCACATACGATTTTACACACTGTTTGGTCGATTCTTTTGAGAACATTTCGCACTCTCTGTGTACGACCGAATTCATCCTTTCTCGCGTCAGCTACGAATGGCTTTGCAACACACTTCAAGTCTACTGTCCTGCCCAACGCGAGTATGGTCGTTTGAATCTGGAGGGCGCCTTGATGAGTAAACGTAAAATTATGAAGTTGGTGAAGAGCGGTCTTGTTCGTGGTTGGGACGATCCTCGGTTGTATACGCTGGTCGCTTTGAGACGCCGTGGTGTGCCTCCTGGTGCTATTTTGGATTTTGTTAGTGAGGTTGGTGTCACCACTGCCGTTAGCAACATTGAGGTTGCACGTTTCGAAAATGTTGTTCGCAAGTTCTTGGAGAACAGTGTTCCCCGTTTGATGCTTCTTTTGGACCCTCTCAAGATTACCATTGAGAATATTGATGAATCATTCCGTGAGGAGATTCAAATTCCCTTCAACCCCAAGGATGCCGCAATGGGTTCACGCAAGCAGTACTTCACTAAGCATCTTTATATTGATCGCTCTGATTTCAGCGAGGTGACGACGCCAGACTTTTACCGCCTGACACCCGATCAACCCGTCGGCCTGTTCCGTGTTCCTTATCCCATTTCTGTGAAGAAGGTAGTCAAGGACGAGAGCGGAAACATTATTGAGCTGATTGCCATTTACGAAAATGACACTGCCGCCCGTAAGAAGCCCAAGACTTTCATCCAATGGGTGTGTGAAGACAAGCAAAGTAACAGTCCTGTCCACTTGTCAGAGGCACGTCTTTTCAACAACCTGTTCACGTGCGACAATCCCGCTGCTTTGAAGGAACACGAGTTGCAAGGTGCACTCAACCCTAAGAGTGAAATTGTGTTGAAGAACGCTTTGATTGAGTCTGGTATTCACGACCTCATTAAAACTGCACCCTGGCCTCATTCCGAGACCAGCAATGAGAATCCCGCTACAAATCCCGAGTGTGTTCGGTTTCAGGGAATGCGTGTTGGCTACTTTTGTTTGGACAAGGATTCCATCGCCGGCAAATTTGTTCTGAACAGAATTGTTTCATTGAGAGAAGATGCCGGCAAGAAGGCTTAAATTAGAACATTGGTTTCTATTTACATTTTTGGTTAAATACTTGGTGTCAAGGTCAAGGGTGTTTACGGTCCATGCACTTGGCTCCCATGTTAACAAACACATCGAGACCTAGTTCAGTTTTGGAAAAATACCCGAATTGTACAGAGATTATACACCACTCGATATGAAATGAACACAAAAAGCATTGGTCTTATATAATTTATGTATACTCCAATCTTTAACGCGAAACCTTAATTTGTTTACATTCACAAAACATGGTATAAATACAGCTGCTTTCCTTCTGGCCTTTTCACGCATACCTAACACTACAAAGCGCACCTTTTGCTTGTGTAGCTCTTATTATCACTGTATTCTTAATTTGCTTTGCTGTCTTTTCTTTGATGCTTGTTCACTCCTTGCTAATCCTTGCTGGCCTAAGTGCCCCTTTGTTGGCACAGGCCAAGGTCAACCCCATCATTGTTAAGGGAAATGCCTTCTTTGATTCGGTGACCAACGAGCGGTTCTTCATTCGAGGTGTTGATTACCAGCCCGGAGGTTCGTCTTCTCTCATTGATCCTCTGGCGGCTGAGTCGTGTGTGAAGGACATCAAAGTGTTCAAGGATCTTGGCATCAACACTATTCGTGTGTACCAGGTTGACAATTCTGCCGACCATGACTATTGTATGAAGGCATTAGATGATGCGGGCATTTACCTGCTTCTGGACCTTAATACATTCCGTCATTCAATTTCTCGGTCAGAACCAGCGTTGTCGTACAACCATGTTTACCTACAGCATTTGTTTGCGACAGTAGACGTTTTCAAAAAATATGACAATGTGCTAGGTTTCTTTTCAGGAAACGAAGTTGTCAACGACGAGGACACGACTGCAATTACTTGGGTCAAGGCTGCTACTCGTGATGTGAAAGCCTATATCAAGGCCAATAGTAAGCGTCAGATTCCCGTCGGTTACTCTGCTGCCGATGTTGCTGAAAACCGACTGGAACTTGCCCACTACTTCAACTGTGGAGACGACGATGAGCGTTCAGACTTCTACGCCTTCAACATGTACGAGTGGTGTGGCTATTCAAGCTTGCTCACTTCCGGATACCAAGAGCGTGTACGTGAGTTTGCCAACTACTCCATTCCTCTCTTTCTCTCTGAGTATGGCTGTAATGCCGTAGAAATCAACGAGGACATGACCCCTAATCGTCCGTTCACCGAGGTTGAAGCAATCTACAGCCCGCCTATGACAGATGTGTTTTCGGGAGGATTGGTATACGAGTACACGGCCGAGTCGAACAACTATGGACTCGTCGTCGTAAACAAGGATGGTGAGCGCCAGTTTTCTCGCAACTATTACACCCTGCGCAAACAATTCAAAAAATACGGTCAAGCCTCTAATGGTAAAAAGTATTTGGAGAAGGGCGAGCCCAGTGTGTGTCCACCTAACTCGACGAACTTTACCTCTTGGGCCGTTTTGCCAGAGATGCCCGAAAAGGCCAAAGTATATTTAAAGAAGGGAGCCGGTCGGCCACTTGGTATCGAGGGTCCTACGAACATGTGGTCCGTCTTCCAATGGGGAGAAGAAGAAGGTGAGGTGCCCAAGGGCAAATCGAAGCCTACTCCAGTCCTTGTTAACACAACTCACGATGACGAGTCTCATGTCTCGAGCGTTTCGGCTTCGGTCGATGAAACTAGTGATGGAGAGCAACTTCGTGTTAGTACATTGAAGGTGCTGATTACGACCACCCTTCCTCTGTTGTTGCTGTGGTTGTTTTAGACACAAAGTTTGTATGTCATAGTGTGCATGAAATGGTTAATGGGTTTCTGTTTAATATAATTACACTGAATTTGTACGATAGGAGCGATGGTGAGCTGTGTTATAAGTGGAAGAAAAAGAGTTTGGGTTTTCTGTACTTTCTGTAACTGTAGTAGCTCTTACCGCTATTTCGTAGCTTTACTGACCAGCTTCGCTTCCATACTACCTCAATCACTACAATGCCATTACTTCAGTTTAAAGCGGGAAAACTGCGTAGGAAAGAAGGAACAAAGATTCTTCAGGCAGACAAAACCAAGGGGTTTGTTATTTAGTTAGTGGAAAGGCGGTTTACTAATAAAGTTTAGCTATGTGGAAATGAACGTTGAAGAGGACGGTCTTATGCACTTCTCGTGGCGTCCTAGGAACTCTGAAGTGAAAGAAGATGTATGGATAACACGTAGGGCCTATTCAACGACATATGTTTGTTAACAAGTTAATCGTAATGCAGGATGTCGTAGTTTTTCCTGACGAAGTTACGTTCGAGCCAGTGCCCCAGTGCAACACAGGCAGAGTCTACATGCTTAAATACCCCTCCTCTTCGCAATGCCTATTTTACTGGATGCAGGAACGGGATAATGGGAGCGATGAGAGAAACGTTGAGCTTGTAAATTATCACATTGAGCACCAGCCGCTGTCTGAAGAAAATGAAGGAGATGAGCCACATGATATGCAAATAGATGAAGAGACTGTTCCAACCGTTGTCTCTGAAACGCCTGTCACTCTACCGACGGCAGCAACAGCATCGGCGACAGATTCTAATCCACCTCCAACCCAAGCCAATTCACAGCCACAAAACGCAGACGCTATCCAACGCATTCTTCGGGCTCTGCAAAGTGCAGGTCCTCGCAACAATGTGGACCTGTGGGACGTGCTGAAACCAGCGAGCGTGTCCTCGTTGCTGCATCGGTCACTGCCCGAAGCGTTGCAGCAGACTCTGCCCCCAAACACAGAACCTACGTATGAAGGCGTCATGGAGGTTGTTAGCAGTCCGCAGTATGCTCAAGCTCTTCAATCCTTCCAGTCGGCTCTCAATTCGCAAGGCGGTCTCAACATTCTCGCTGCCTTGGGTCTCACCGTCGACTACACCTCGAGCGATGGCGCGTCTCTCCAACTGCTTCGAGCTATTGAGAGAGAGGTGAAGGAGGGGAACGTGACTGAAGACGAACCCAGTCCAGACGGCACAGAGCCGCGGCAATGACTTGTGAATCCCAGTGTCTGTATGGAATGAAATGAGTTAAGATTAGAATTGCGGGGAATTTAGCGGGGCACTCGTGTAGAACTGCGGAGCAGGAGAATGAAGTTGAAAGGCGGGGCAGACGCGGAAACCTTAACGCGGTTTAGGTTACACCCTGCGCGTCGCGTACGCCCGCGACGCGTTGGTCGCGTAAGACCCGTAAACGCGTCGAACACGAAAAGCTCCACTTCTACGCGTTCACGCGTCGAAATGTTATAAATAGGACCCGTTCCACTTCTCTTGTATCTCCCTTCCGGCGCTCACGTCCTCCTCCCCTTCACTCATTTTACCTCCTCGCCTCCCCTGCCCTACTACTCACCACCTCCCCACTTCACCCCACTCACCACCAAACTGGATCCTCTACCGAGCGCGAAAGCGTTTAACGAAAACCTTCTAAATGTCCGCTGACCTGCTTGATGTGCAACTCGATCTTGTCGTATTTCCCGCCAACACGTAACGATACGAAATTACGTCAGGCGTTGTGGTCGTACCAAGCCACAAATTTAGTGTCGCTGCTGCAACGCGTGCTGCGATCAGTAACACGCCTGTTCTTTTCGCTTGAACGGCCAATGTGGAACAAACAACGCGAGTTTCAGGTAAGCAGCGGTCGTCTAAGCATTGACCAGTGTCAGTCTTCTTAAACAGTGACCTTTTAGCGATCGCACGACCTTCGCCCCACTGACTCTATTTACTTGTTCTGAAATTGTGCACAAACGAACAGGACTGTGGACTCATAAATCTCCGAGGACGTTTCTATAATGTTCACGAGTCCTCGGACAAAAAGAGCCCTCTTCGCTGCACGTAACGCGCGCTAGCATTGCTTTTTTGTGTTTTCTGGACTTCGCTCCCGTGTTCCCGCGGAAATGCCTAAATGCCGCGGGACCGTTGTGGTTCCGGCAGATCACTTCTCAGTGGTTGTTGGTGGTCTCAGCTGTCGTGCGTTCGGTCGGGCCTCGCCCTTTCCCTTAGGGTGTTTGAATATTGGCAGGAAGAGCATTTTGAACGGAGCGAGGTAACCTAAACTGGACCATACTAGGACCGCTAGAAAAGCAGGACCTTTGTTGTAGAACAGTTGAGGAAACGGGACTTGGTGAGCAGAGCTTGGAGCAGCGGAAACAGGAACAAAGCACATTTGAGTACTGTCTGAGAGACAAAAACTGCAGTCGACTCGCAAACAGGTCCAAGCATCTATAACTCATCATCCACTTATTTACTCAGTCTACGTGGCTTGCAGTCGCAGTTTTGAGATTGTCCGCGTTGGTTTGCCGCGTGTGTGCGTGCAATTGTGGACGGCAAAAGGCGTAAGCAGTATTGCTGAGGATTTGAAGCGCTTACGGCGTGTCGAGAGACTCTTGAACACATTTGCAGCAGGACAACAACAGGCGGAGAACGAAAACATAAATCTGTTTGTTAAAGAAGCGCGCGCCGAATGGTGAAGAAACACAAAAATGTCATTGGTGTCTGGAGACTGGGAAAGACGCTGGGAGCCGGGTCTTCGAGTTGCGTGCGACTGGCGAAGCATACCGAAACAGGCCAATTGGCGGCGATGAAAATCATTCCAAGAGCTGCTGCGTTTGTAGGGAGTGAAATCCTGCTTATGCGGTTATTGCAACATCCAAACATCATGCAGCTGTACGACGTCTGGACAGACAGCACGAACCTGTATCTAGCGCTCGAGTACGTCCAAGGCGGTCAGCTCTACGACTACGTGTGCAAGAACGGACCGTTGGACGAGCTTACGGCGGTCAATTTCTTTGGACAAATTCTGAATGCGCTCTCGTACTGCCATCGGCTTCGGGTATGTCACCGGGACTTGAAGCTTGAGAATATTTTGATCGATCCAACGCGGGGAACAGTTAAGATTGCTGATTTTGGGATGGCTCGTGTCCAGCCGGAAAGCGTAATGCTGCAAACAGGTTGTGGCTCGCTGCATTATGTGCCGCCGGAAATCATCAAGAAGCAGCAGTACAGAGGAAAGCCCGCCGACGTGTGGTCGTGCGGTGTAATTCTGTACGCCTTGCTCTCAAGCTCACTTCCATTCGACGACACAAGTGTCGCTGGAGTGTTTCACCGTATTATCATGGGCCGGTATGTACTTCCAGCTCATTTGTCACCGTATGCAAAGGATCTGCTGAAACGTATGCTAACAGTCGATCCTCTCGAGCGAATCACGATTCCCGAGATCTGGCAACACCCTTTCATGAAGCAATGCTCTAAAGTCCGTGTGGACGACGGTTCCAGCATTGACCAAACGTTGCCCTTACCCGCTCGGACACCTGTCTCGCTGAATGAGAACATCCTTGAGTGTCTACAGATTCTATGCAAAGATCTCCGAGTTACGGAACTTCGTGAACGCGTGCTGAACGACCTTAGCTCTACAGAATTACGCATTTATCACGGTCTCGAGCGACTGCTCGGGGGCCGAAATGCTAAGATGAACAACTCACAAGGCTTGAAGCAGCTTGACTTTTGTGAGTTTATTCGCGTGCACAACCAGGTCCTTTCACGCAGTCGCTCATCAGCAACAGCGGAACATCGACCGTGTTTTCGCGAGTCATTTCCCATCTTGCGGGCGGGTGCCGTCGACGATGCCGGCTGTGAAAAAGTCGTTCGCTTCGACAAACCGCCGAAACCATTGCTGGTGGATGAACGACCTACGGACGAAGATGTTCATTTTGACCCATACTCTTCCGGTGAGTTTACACGAACACCCGAGTCTTCAGCAACTCCCAAGTACGGTTATGAGCGTGTCTTTCCACGCCTGACCATGTGGTCGAGCGACCGACTGTGTAGTCCAAGCAACGACTCTGTCTCCTCGTACGAAGCTTCTAACGGATACTTAAATGGAGAACGGCGAGTGAGCGGATCGTCTGCTACTATGACTGCGTCCATGCGTCCGGCATCCATGGCCCAGCTGGAAATGGAGCGCACACGTCAAACCACCGATACCCATTTACGGTCCGCCTCCGTGCCCTTGTTCGACATCGATTTGTTGTCGAATGGCTCGGGCCCGTATCCCTTGAATTCGCCCGTTGGCCGGCGATCATCCCAATCCGACGCTGGGTTTCTTGAACCCGAACTGCTTGGTCCTCCCGACGATCGCAATCGAAGCATGTTTTCTAAGTTTCTTCATCTGCCGTTCTTTGGTCGCTCGCGCAAGAAGCGTCTGCCGTCCGTTCTTGTTTGTTGCCGCTGCAGTCGAGGCAAGCTTGAGGAAACACTGATTGACGTGTTGCAAAAATGGGCGCTTTACCAGACCGGCTGTGTAACGTTCAAATGCCTTTCGGAAGGCTTCTCTTTGCATACGTTTGACCACCGTGGTTTGAAACCATACTCCGTGCGTCTTTTTATTAAGCTGCTTAATGCCATGGACTGTACCCAGGTGCAATTCGACTACGTTGACGGCAGCCTAGAGGCATTTTCTAACGTGGTCTTTGCATTTCGTCTTGCCCTCAAGCACAAGAACGTCTTATGTGCCGGGTGATTTTCCTCCTTTAATGTTTTTGGACTATGAGAGTTTTTATGTCACCGTTTTCTCCGATTTTCCTTTTTACTCTTTTGAGACCCTTTCTCTTTTTCTTCACATTCCTTGCATATGTTTCTCACACATTGGAAAAGTTGTTATAGTTTATGATGGTGTATTTAAAGTGCTTTTGTTTTTCGTATTCTATGATGAGCCGAGTGCGAATTTGTTACATGAAATGGCCGTTACAATAAGTTGATAGTTCTGTTAACAGGTGTTTTCTTCGTTGTTTATTTGTTTACTACGCGTGCCGTGTTTTCATTAACAGTGTTGGTAGCTACGAGTAGAGTACCTATTACTGGTTCACTAAATTCAATCGCGTACGCGCCGAAACGCGTGGGGGATAACGCGTACCAACCATGTTCGTCCAACTCTTCCTTTACCAACAATCATTCTCACTCGTTCGCATAAGAAAATCAGCTTTTTGTCATGTCCTTTTTGGTGAAACGTCTTTCCAGTAAGGCTACCGTGCCTACCAGAGGCTCAGAACATGCTGCCGGTTACGATTTGTATGCAGCACGCGAAGTAATTATTCCCAAACACGGAAAAGCGCTCGTAGACACGGATTTGATCATTGCTGTCCCCGAAAACACGTACGGAAGAATTGCACCTCGCAGCGGTCTCGCGTTCAAGCACTTTATTGATACTGGCGCTGGTGTCGTGGATTGCGACTACCGTGGACATCTTCGTGTCTTGTTATTTAACCATAATGACGAAGACTACGTCGTTTCTCCAGGAGACAGAGTTGCACAGCTCATTATCGAGCGCATTATGACGCCCCCTGTGGTCGAGGTGAGCGATATTGAGGAAACAGTCCGTGGTGCCGGTGGTTTCGGTAGCACTGGAAAGTAAGAGCTGTAAAACCACCTTGTGGCACTCTATGTGTCCACTACAATTACAGAAAAGCTACCATCGCTCTTTTTAGGCAGTTTGTAGCAAAAGAATGCGAATGTTTTCCACGAAGAGATTCAGCACGCGTTCCCAGGCAAGGGGAGAACCATTTCTGGCGCTTTCCGCATACTCTCTAAGCTTTGGTGTGTTTCCAAACTCAACCTCGAGTTCGTGACGCTTGCTTGTTGTTCCTGAACGTGCGTTTTTTTGATATGTTTGCGTAAGGTCGATGTGAATGTCCTGGTGCACATATCCAACACGGTCTTTTTCGCGTGAAAATGACGGTTTGCTTTCGTCCTTGGGCAATGGCACTGGGATTTCGTCGCTAATGCTGATTCGAAAGTCAAAATGGTTGTTTGGGCAGTAGACGAACAGGTCTGCTATCCGACGCTTTTCAATACAGGCCATTAGCGTGTTGTCAGCGACATTTCTTGAGACACGGACTTTTCCGTGAGAGGACTTTTCAAAGAATTTGTCGATCTCCTTTGTATGTTTGTACTTCATTGGAGCACGGCCTGGTCGCTGGGCGTTCACAAACGCCGAATTTAAAAAGTCGTTGTAGTGCTTGTGCTCGGACTGGGTCATATCGCTTCGGAAATTCACGCTTGGAGCAAACTCTGGATTTAGGACGCATTCACTGAGAACAGGAAGCACCAGTCGCTTGTTTGTCTGTGGATCAATTATGTTGCCCACCTTGGCTTCAATCTGTCAAACACAAACGTTAGCAATTATCATTTAAACAATGTGTGTGTGAATTTACGAAATTCACGCACGTCAAACACGCACCTCCATAACTCCCACTGTGTCATTTAAGAGATAATGCTGTAAAAAATTACCAATCACCCGGACGAGTCCCGACATCTTTGTCGTGCCCAAGAACGAAGGCTCAAAGCGAGGAGACGCTGAGGGTCGTTTTGTCGCAACCGACATAGCTGCAGTGTTGGACGAGACGGACAGCTTTTCTTCGCTGCGTTTCCTTTTCGATGGATTTTGTTTCGCTGGTGCGTCCGGCGCTGTTTCAGCTTCAGTTGAAAAATTATGTTCCTCACGAACATCATTTGTTTCTAAAAGCCCCTTAATGTCCATTCTCGCACATTCGATTCACTCGAAAATTCGTTATTTATGTTGTTTGATATAAACGAGTTTGTAAGAAGTTACACCTTTGACGTTCAGCAAGAAACAAAAAAAGACGACTGCAGTTGAGTCGGCGCGGAGGTTTTACGCGGCACACGTCAACTATACAGCAGTAGCAACGGCTTTCATGGTGTCAAAAACATTCTTCCGCCAGCAACATTCCCTATGTGCATTTGGACTATTTGGGTGTCTTCATACGCTAGACTGGCGGGTCGACAGGGCCTAGTAGTGTCCCAAACCGCAGTGTATCTCTCCCACCTGGTAGCAGCAGTAACAGCGTTGATAGCGGCTTTTCACCACCATCCAAGCTACCTGTGAAAGCAACAAAAATATCTTTGAAGTTGGCCGGAATGGGCATGTTTGATTGGATTTTCGGGAAGCAGCGGTCGCCTGCTGAAGTTATGCGAGCACACCAACGGCAATTGAATCGTGCGGAGCGTGAATTGGATCGTGAACAACTGAAGCTTGATCAGCGAGAGAAGAGTCTCATTCGAGAGATTAAGGTCAATGCAAAGGCCGGAAACGTGGGTGCTGCTCGAGTTCAGGCGCGAGATCTCATGCGCCTGCGGAACAGTCGAAAACGGATGCAGAACACAAAGACGCAACTTCAAGCAATCGGCTTGAGACTTACAACGGTGCGGTCGAGCGACCAAATGATGTCTAGTATGCGAACCGCTACTACTCTGCTTACACGCATGAATCGTTCAGCAAACCTTCCTGCCCTGGCCCGTATCACCCAGCAGTTTGAGCGTGAAAACGATATGATGGAACAGAGACAAGACATGATAGACGAACAGTTTGAAGAGGGTCTGGAAGATGAAGATGAGGAAGAAGCAGACGAACTCGTTGACCAGGTGCTTGATGAAATTGGCGTTTCTCTTAGTCAAGACCTTCCATCTGCAGCCCAAGCGAATGCGACCAACGCAGACACTATTCCTTCTGGCTTGAACTTGGGGGATTTAGCCCACATTCGGTAGCAGATTAGGTAGCGTATTGCGCCTAACTGTATACATTTTTTTTCTAATGATGATGTGAATGAATATGACAGCAAACCCGCGCACGCTTAAGCTCGCAAGATTACCATACTACTATCCTCCACCCTATTATTATTACTCATTTTGCTATCCATCCTGTATTTATTTAACACTCGTTACTGGGGCATACAGGCTTAAGAGGCCTGTTTGGAACCAGCGTCGGACACTTGCGACGCTCTCTTTTCCATTTCTCGTTGCAATAATCTTTCCTTTAGCCGCTTGTCTGCCTGTAACAGGGCAACGGCGATCTGTTCAGTGAGGTTCTTGTTGGTCTCGCGGGCCCATTCCTTTCTGTTACGTCCCGACATTCTTGAATGCAATTCGTCGGACACAGACAATGGAATAGGTGGTGTCTCTAGTGTTGGCTTCCAAGTGACTTGGGCGACTACGGCCTCTGTTGTGTCCATAGGTCCAACAACGGGTTTTGGACGATTCTCTGGGGCCTTTGGCCACGGCAAAAACCGATTCTCACCCACAATCCATCTTTTCCAGGTGAGCTGTCTTTTTTCTTTGTTAAAGAAGAGTTTCCCGCGTCTTATTTCGACACTGAAAAGCGGTTAGCACGGCAATTGTCTAAGCGCAATGGTAGGACATCTTTCAACTCGACCTTCCTCCACTCAACCCTTTCGTTGGTGCGAAGTCGACGTCCTCTAGCTCACTTACGGTTTTAGTCCCTGCTTTCCATTTTCGTCAGTGCTTAGTGTTAATAGACGCAGGCTGCTGTAGGGAACCTCGTGGGCCACGTCAATCAGCTTTTCTTTTCCATCTCGGTCCTGTGGTTGCAAGAGATACTCGGGAACTTTCACGGTCCGAACATTTACTCCTTGGACGACAACACCGTTGGTCTTCGGATTGACTTCGAGCACCCGACCCCGTTGACCGGCTCCTGGACCCTTTGTGACGAGAACAAGGTCGCCGACCGTTATGTCCCAATATCGGATCCGCTTTTCTTTTGAGACCGCTGGTAGCTGGTACTTCACTTCACTTGCGAACGGATTCGGCGGCAGCTTCATGTGCCGCGACCATCTGACCTTGCTCGCCAGCATTTCCTAGTGCTTGGAGAGCCTAGGCAGCAGGCAAGAAAGAACGTGTGTGGGGGTCGACTGACAAAGTGGGGTTTTATGGTGGTTGGTGGGATGGTGGGGTCGGCCGAGTAACCTAGGTTTCTCGGTCGATTACTGTCGCTCAGTATAGCTCGGTAATTGGCGTGCTGCTCTCCTGCTCTCTACCAAAAATTCACTATGGCCATCAATCAACCGTCTGGTCAGATTCGGCTGACAAATGTTTCCATCGTCAAGATGAAACGTGGAGGCAAACGCTTTGAAATCGCTTGCTACAAAAACAAAGTGATGGAGTGGCGGAACAAAATGTACGTCTCCTAACGAAGCTGCCCGTTTCCTTCCAAGGCCCCCAGATAGCCCCACGACGCCCCCACAAGTGCTTGTATTGGACCCTTGTTGCCCCCATTCACCGGTGCAGATGAGTGGGGATCGGCAAGGGTGATTCTATAGTGGTTCGCGAGAGAGATCTGCGTTTGGTGCCGACTAAGGTTTGCGGGGCAGTCGCATTTTCTGAACGTTTTGTGCATGCTGACTGCGTTGATTAGTGAAACGGATTTGGACGAGGTATTACAGATTCACAGTGTGTTTACGAATGTTTCGAAAGGTCTGGTTGCAGGTAAACAGGATTTGAAAAAGGCCTTTGGAACCGACAACCAGGACGAGATTATTTTGGAAATTTTGAAGAAGGGTGACCTTCAAGTTGGAGAAAAGGAACGTAACTACCAATTGTCCTCGATGTTCCGTGATATCGTGTCTCACATTGCATCAATGTGCATGAACCCAAATACCAAACTTCCTTATCCCTCGACGATCATCGAAAAGGCTCTTACTGACAGTGGATTTTCGGTGTCTACGTCCAAAAACGCAAAGTCCCAAGCCCTGGAAGCCATCAAGATGCTTCAGCAAAAAAACGTACTTCCCATTGAGCGTGCGCGTATGCGTGTGAGCATTGTTACGAGCGTCAAGGAGGGAAAGGCTCTTCGTGACCGCCTGAAGGGAATGGCAGACGAGGTCGAGGAGGAGAACATTGATGATGAGTACGCACTGGTGGTCGTTGTTCAGCCTGGCGCCTACAAAACCATTGAAGAACTCATTCGCAACGAGACAAAGGGCCGCGGAATGGTTCAGGTCCTTCACTGATTTGACTCAAAAGCCAGTCGTATTAGGTCGAGATACTATTTGTAGCAGCGTTCAAATGCATATCCCACATACCCCACATATCCCACACTCGGCCATTTAGCAAACTTGAGGAACCGCGTTATCCGCGATAACGAGAAATATCGTGTATTCGGACTCATCACTATTCTGGTTCGGTAGCTTAGCGCGCTCTGCTAGGGCTCGGTGCAGTGCGAAATGAGCTGGCTCTACGGGTCTGCACCTTCCCTCAACCTACCACGGCGAATCTGGGACGTGAGTTCGTTAAGTGCTTAAAATGGTGAAAATCCGGAACAAGATTGTTCGTCAGAACATCTACCTGCAGATGTTGCGGCAGAGACAAAAAGAGAAGCTCGAAAAGCGCAAGGAGCGCAGGAAAGAAGAAGAAAAAAATCCCGAGCTCCGTGAGGCTCGGTTGGCCGAGAATGTTCCTCAAACCATCGAGTCAAAACGTGTTTACGATGAAACACTTGTTCAGGAAGAACCAGACGAAGAACTACAGGCAGAATTACAGGACGACGAATACGCGTCTTACTATAACGAAGAACGTCGCGCTCCAAAGCTTCTCGTAACGACAAGTAAGCGAGCCTCGCGTAAAGCTTATGAGTTTGCTAGCGAGCTGCTTGACTGTTTTCCTAACGCAGAGTTCCGGAAGCGTACGGGCAACATCGAGATACACGAAATAGCCGAAGCCGCCTCGAAACGAGGCTACACAGACCTGCTGGTTCTGAATGAAGACCATAAGGTTACGAACGCGTTGACGCTCGTCCACTTGCCCAATGGACCGTCATTTTACTTTACATTGTCGAGCTTACAGCTGGCAAAAGAAATCTCGAATCACGGACGCGCCACCGGTCATATTCCTGAGCTGATCATTAACAACTTTTCGACGCGTCTCGGTATTACTGTCGCTCGTGCATTCCAGTCTCTCTTTCTGCAACAACCTCAGATTCAAGGACGGCAGGTCGTCACTATTCACTGTCAGCGCGACTTTCTGTTCTTCCGCCGTCATCGTTACATGTTCAAAGAAAAGTCTCGGATGCCCGACGGAATTGGAGCTGGTCTCCAGGAACTTGGTCCTCGCTTTACCATGCGGCTTCGTATGGTGCAGCGCGGCATCTGGGACAACAAGAAGGGTGAGGTCTTCTTCGAAAGTAACGCTGGTGAGGAATCCGATCGCCGTCGCTTCTGGCTGTAAAAGGCCGAGAAGGGAAACAACGGATTAATAAAAATAAAGAGAGATGCGCAGAAAGAAAAACGAAAAGGGGATGGGAACGTTTTCCGCGTCTGGAAGCACTATGTGCCAGGTGGTTATTTAAAGCGGCATGGGTGTATGTTATTGGGTTCTTTGTTTGCTTTACGCGTTACGAGGAGGTGTTTCTGTTGGAATGCGCATATCTACAGGGAATCGCCTCTCTTTCGGCTCGGTCATAGCTTTTTCAAATAGGACACGATTGGTCTCATAAAGTTCCTGACATGACCGTTGCATCTCTCGGTACTGCTTTCGCAACTGGAGACTCTGCTGACACCGTTTTTCCTGCTGAAATAAGTTCCAAGCCAACGAAATGTACTCGTGGCGGCGTAACGCAGCCGCATCCATGGGAATGGGCTTTCTTCCTGGAGACTCGTACAGAATTCGACGCAACATGTCGAAAACTGCGTCCGTTTTTGGAGTTTTCATAGGGTTTGTTTGATGTTTAGAAGGTAATAAAAATGTCGGTTTAAGGAAGAAATCCAATAGTAAAACGGCTTTTTCTGTTTGCAACTTGGTACTGGAGCTTTCCGGTCGAGTTGCTTGATAGTGGTGTAGTGACTAATAAGGTTTTTTAGGTTTATCTTGCCGAAATCCGAAAAATGAGCGATGAAAAATGAATGGAATTATTCAGTTGAGAATTGAGAATTAAGAATTGAGAATTAAGAATTAAGAATTAAGAATTGGTGCTTGTTGTTGTTCGTTGGGATGTTAATGCTGTCCGGTGTGTAGCGTACATGGTAACTTTGTTTAGTTAGGTGGGAACTTCAGTTCAGGCATTCTTAACCAAGATTCTGTTTCTGTGGGCGTTTGCCTTTTCAAGCTGCACGGGTCGGACGGTGATTTTACGGACAAAAATGGGTATTAATGGCAATTGAAACAGATTGAGAAGGAAATTGAGCAAACAAAGTATTGCAGCATACTTTTGTATGTTTACTCTTTGCAAAAAAAATGGGTTTTTGTTATTCATAGGTTGTTTCAGGACATTTTATAAAAATAATTGGAACTACTTATAATTCAGAAAATGAATAAAGCTGGACAGTATGTTTTGAAAAGATGTAAACAATTCTTATAACAGCTGAATATTGCTAGAAATCATCTTAAAACCAATTTAAACTGCTAATTTACTATGAAATATGCGAAATTGTCGAGTACTTGTATTGCAAGAAACCGAAATATTGGAAGCGCGTTAACGTGAATTGGTAAGGGTCGCATTAGCACTGCAGGGAAAACAGAATCGCAGTACATTTAACGCTACATTGAGTTGGCGGTAATTAATAAATCTGTATCAAGCTTTTAATTTGAAGATGAAAAGACGTTTCTTCCAATATAAAATGGATCTAGCAGAAGCCGACTTGTAAGGCGTAGTTTAATGTATTACGAAGGTTTTAGTAAGAAGGTGTCAGTGAAATAGAGGTTCGATTAAACTATTATATATCTCTATTTTTTCTCACACAAAAGCGTTATTCAGAGTGTGTTTTTGGTACATTGTGAGCACATATATGTCAAGGAAAAGTACTGTTCACAGGGAAATCTATTCCAGTGTGGGGGAAATCTTTGTATCCTTCACAAAACTGCCTAAAATAATACGAATATTGCCAATGGGAACAAACAGCTGAGCATTAGTAGCATCTAATTTGATAGTTACCATTTCAAAGTACACTCGTAAATTATGAAATCATCACTCTTGCTGATTGCTCGTGTGATGAAAATGTTTCTCTGAATTCGCTTAGTGGATGATTCTCCGTCAGATAAATAACATCCTCTTCTCTATGCCTGCTAAGTCGCTCAAGTATGCAATTTGTGTTACTCATCATTACTATCATTGGAATTAGTTTGCTACGAATTTCGATCCAAATCAGCTACAGCAACCTGAATGAATTGTTCAATACATAACTAACGCTAAAAAAGTTCGCTCAAGTTCGTTCGTTTTCATAACTTAATATCATAATACAAGTTTGATGCTCATGTACGATCACATTTAAGAAACACTATAGCAGTTCCGTAAAATATAAGAACACTGCCCCTGCTTTTGACATGTTATTATTGTTATTCTATCAAATTAGAGGTTTGTATAGCAGAGAAACAAGCACAGTGAACATATTAGTAACAGTTTTAATACACAAGACCTGGTTCACTACACCATGCTTACCAAGAGACCATCATTGATCAGTGTTACCATCGAACAAAACAAATACTCAATACTAACAACACTTCATTGACTACACCCGAAAGCCGTCCGACCCGGGCTCTGTGCTGCATCGCGCTGCTCTCCACTAAACACCTCTATCTAGGGACACAGAACAGAACATTTCAAGCGGATCCGATCGTTCAATCGCCGTGTATTCAGCACTCTCGTTGTGGTCCAAGAGTGCGTCGGCTGCTCTCAACGGAAATCCATTTTTAGACGGTGTGTGTACAAAAGTCTTTACTGTGAAACCCAAGTCCTTCTGAAGAGGCGGTTAGTAGCAACGAATCGAACTCCTTTCACTGTAATGAGCATGATGAAGGAAATTGATGGAGACACAATCAAACAATACAATTGAACATTTCCCCCCATTCAGTTAGTAGTTAGTCATACAGTAAGCCACCAAGGCCGGAACCATTCACAATGTTTCCACTACAAACCACTCGCTGCCCTGTCATTCCCTCAAACGGCCCCGTAATAAATTCCTCTGAAACCTTTTTGCATTAAAAACATAACAGTAATAGCCTCCAAAAAGAAAAAAAAATATTCAAGACTACACACAGATCAAAGTGTGCGCTGGTTCAAAAACAAACGAGCGGGATCTTGAGCCAGCTGCAAGAGGAATATGCATACGCCGATGACTGGAAGCAAACTTGCTAGCACTGAAACAACAAAAGATGGGATGCTCATTTAACACCAACGACTGCGCTCGGGACAACGGTGATGTCCTAAGACTTATAAATCATATGTAGCGCCGTGTACCTCCCACAGGCTTAGTTGTGCTTCTTTTGCTTAAGAGCCTGGAGGGCGCAAAGGGCAGCACCAATACCACTGCCATCCTTGGCAATACCCATGGTAACCTTCTTTTCATTCTCCTCGCCGATCAAGACACGAAGACCCTCACGAATAAGGTCCTCGAAACCGGGGTAGAACTCAATGACAGAGCCGTCAACTGCAATATCGGCGGGTTGTCCAAGACGACCAGTCTCCTCCAAAATGGCAGCAATGGGAATAGCAGACATGCGAGCAGCACGACGACCAACGGCGTAGGCACAGTCATACAACATGAGAGCCTCCTCGTCAGAGCGGAAGCGGATCTTGTACTTGTTCAAGACGCTACGGACATTGTCAGCGGTACGCTCCTTAACAATAGCAGACAAGATGGAGGTGTCAATGCTCCAAGCATCAGTCATGGAGGGAGGGAAAATACCGTTGCTGAAGCCATAAACCTTGATCAAGTGGAACAAGGCACGGCGGAAAAGCTCACCAAGGTACATACCACCGACACGCTTCTCAAAGATTTGCTTGCCAGGGTTGGGGGTGTCATGATCGACAAGGAGATCGTAACGGGTAGGGTGCAAGATGTCAAGGTCAGTGGCACCCCATTCGACGTTGAGGGCCATTTGAGCGGCATTGGTGGTACCGTTCAATTTGCCAATGTTCTTGGTCCACTCGATGTAAGCACCGTTGCTGCCGGTACCGAAGATGATACCCATGAAGGTGTTCTTGGCGTCAGAGGTATAAGCGCGGGTAACCATAGTACCGACAGTGTCGTTGCAGATGGCCTCCATGACAACTGGGACATTGCGCTCCCTCATGCGCTCATTCAAAATTTGACCAAAGTCCTCACCAACAACCTCGGGGATGTTGAAACCTTTGGTCCAACGCAAAAGCTTGCTCTCCGTGATGGAGGTTTGGGACATAGGGAAGGAGAAGGTGAATCCCAAAGGAAGCTTCTCGGCGTCGGCGCAGCCAAACTTCTCGGGAAAGTTGTCTTTGACGAACTTTTCAATGGCATCGACCATGTAGTCGATAAGAGGAGCAACCTCCTCATTCTGTTGGTACTCACGAGGGAGCTTGAACTTGGATTGCTTCATCTCATACTTGCCGCCGCCGATCAACTTGACGTGACATACACGAAGGTTGGTTCCACCCAAGTCGAGAGCCAAAAAGTCGCCGACCTCGTCACCATGGGGCACATCAGTGACAAAAGTGGGAGCCAGAGCGAGCATCTTGCCGTCGGCGGCGAGACCTTCCAAACGGCGTTGCTTGAACTCCTTCACACCCTCCTTCAGTTGCTCATCAGAGTACTCAAAATCTCTAACGAGCTTGGTAACAGCTTGCTCAAAAGTTTGTGCCATGGCTAAGTTGTTGTAGATGCTTAAAAATAATAATAATAAACGGAAATGTTAAATTCGTAAGAACTTGTCGATAACCAAAAAAGGATCAAGAAAGTTTTGTAATCACACGGTCAAGACGAGTGAAGAGAGGGTCGTAATAATAAAGAATAAGTACCAAGGAATCAAAAGCTAAAGAGAGAATAGCCTTTAGTCTAAATCGGTACGAGTCGTGAACGTAATAAGATAGAAGTCTAAAGCTTCAAATGTACAGGTTACTGAGGGGGGATGTTGTCCCTTTTATACTCACTTTCGTAGGCGACAGGGGATGCCGCGCAACCTGAGATATGACATCAGAAAGAGCCGAAAGCCGAGCCTACGTCATGTTGCTAAGAATAGATGGTAAGAAAAGCGGGGAAGTGAAAAAGTCGAAGAAAGCTCGTACCGGCCCGTTAAAGCTGTTAGAGACGAATACTGGGAGTTAAAATTCAAGACAAAGCTGCAATTGGCAAACAGCATCATTTAATCCCATTAAGCTACGGGTAAACAGGAATTGGTGATCTCTGGTGCAATTGTTGACCACGTTCCCCAGCTTCCCCACAATTTTGCAGGGCTTCTCGGATAATTTCTCTAAATCGCTCAAGGTTATCCAATTATGTTGATTATGCATCATACGTCATGACTTTCAAGGACGAGCTCTCTCAGGACGTCGAATGACGTCACGCACTCACTGATCAGTTCTAAACGAGTGCAAATGCCCACAGCGTTCTGCGGTGAGTGAGAAGACTTCCCCCAGGCGCCCCAGACCACTGACCCTCACTCGCGTGCACCTACTCAGCTCGTCGAGAGCTAAAGCATGTTTTCTTATCCAATCACCATATTTCGGCATCCGCAGACGGAACCTGATCATCGAAGAGCTCGGGGTTACCGCATGCTTCGTCGTTTCGCTTCCAGATTCAGCCTGACGTCAGCTCGATCAGGGGTGCGGCAACATACGTAATAAGCCGCTTATCGCTACACTGAGCATTTGCGATTGGCTTGGAAACCCTTTGGAAAAGCGGAGAAGCGGGGAAGTCAAAGATCACTTGTGGAGCTCACCAATGAAACGTCGAGAACAGACACACGTTACTGCATGTATCGCAAATGATTGTACTTCCTTCCGCAGCAGGGGGGGGGGGAAACGCGGGTCACCTGGCGGGGGTGGGGCGGGGAACTTTTGAAGAATACGTCGTTGTTAGGGTGCGTTAATTAATTTTAATATGCTCTATGGAACTTTTTTAAATGACTTAACGATACTTAATGAACTGTAGCGACATGTCTGAATCCACCAAATACTACCACCATCCTAATCAGTGGAAGCACACTGACAGCACTGGCCGAGCTGAACGGCAGGTTCTTAGAGCTTGTTTTAGGCTCTAAAACACAATTCAAGACATCTGGTTGCTCTTTCTTTCTGTAATCCGTTCAAGCGTTATTTTTTCAATATAGTATTATCGTCCTTTGAGCACGGAGGGACCTCTTTTGGGCTTGCTTAGTCCACCCACAAATTACGTACTGTTAAATTCCGTCAGATTTTTAATTTTTGGGATTTTTCTCGCTGCTCGTTTTGTTTCCACTTTATTTGATTGATGTCGTATTCGTTTGCTCATCCCTAATTCCATCTAAAGATTTTTTTGCCAGCTAAAACGCAAATTATATATTTCAAAACAGTCTTTTATCATGTCCTTTCAATGGAACGTGAAGTCTCCGCGACCGACATACTCGAAAATTGCTTCCAAGAAAACGGTGCAACAGTCAAAAGAGGTAAAGCGAGATCATCCATTCATTGACTGGAGCTACAATGCAGGGGCATCTATTACTACTTTCGCCATTAATGCAGAGCGGTCTATGGTTGCACTTGCAGGCAGAGAGCTCCTAAAGCTGGTCTCTGTTTCTGGGCTGCAGAAACCGAAAGACGTTGCTAATCTCCGTACGAATTACCGTCCCAACACATCCTTTTCCTGGAACCATGTTAAATGGGGAAACTCTTCTTCGAAACATTTACTCTTTACTTGTTCTCCATACGGCAGCTTGAACGTATGGGACAGCACCACGCAGGAAATGACTTACGTCTATAGCGAGCATACACGTGCTGTACATCGTGTTGATGTTTCTCCTTTTTTTACAGCCTCTGCCATCACAGCATCACAAGACGGGCTAATCAAACTTTGGGATTGCCGAGAACCCACGTCCCGTGCTACATTCAACGGAAAGTGTGAGGCCGCCCGAGACGTTTGTTTTTCTCCCAATAACACGAATGAGTTTGTGAGTGCGTATGAGAATGGAGCTGTCTTGCGATGGGACCTTCGTATGCCTTCATCGTATCTTTCCAAACTTGCGGCACACAACTTCTTGGCACTTTGCGTACGATACAACCCGACAGGCACCTTGTTGGCATCTTGTGGTCGAGACAAAACTATCCGAATTTGGGAGGTCGAGGGCAGTAAAAAGGCTATTTGTAGCATTCCAACTATCGCACCAGTGTCACAAATTCGGTGGAGACCAAGCAACACTTCAAATACTCCTTCACACCAGTTGGCCAGCTGCTCTTTACAGGGCGATGCCCGTATATGCATATGGGACATTCATAGACCCTTCGTGCCCTTGCGCACCGTGGAAATACAGAAGAACAATGTCTCCTTTATTGAATGGAAATCTCCCACCACTCTTTGGTCTTGTGGTCGCGATCAGACGTTTACTCAAACAAACGTCGAACATGCTCCTAGCTTCCCTGACATGCTGCCAACAGCAGTAGTTGCGTGGTCTCCACAAAACGATCTTACCGTCGTCTCGAGCCGCTGTGCAAAGTCATCGACCAACACAGTCACTCCCAACCTTCCGTCCCTCAAGTCACATATTAATTCCTTAAAAACAGCATTGAGTAGTCCACAGCCTACTGAGTTTACTAACTATTTACGTAAAAACCGGGACACATTACAATCAGCACCCCCGCCGACTGCTCAGTCTCTTACTACGCTCTCTTCTCTAACAAGCGATTCGAGTCAATTTGTTACTCTGGCCAAAAAATACAAGTTTGGAGGTCACCCTTTAACGACCTGCGAAAATAATGCTGAAGCTGCTCTGGAAGCTGGAAACTCTGGCGCTTTTCAAGTGTGGAGCACTCTAAGCTTTATTTTACGACTTAATATTGAAAGGGAACTCAACAAAAGAAAATCAACACAGGAAGAGCAACTGGATACTACGGATGAAGATGACGATTTCTCCGATATAGCAGCCACATCAATGGAAAGCTCGAGTGCGTCATCAAACGAGGATAGTGATGTTGCTTTTCTTAGTTCGGCATATTCGAATTCTATTGAGAGCTCGCGCGACCCCTTCGATATTGGTAACCATGAAGGGAGTAGTACCGATTTATTGACTTCCTATCAACCCCATTCATCGCACAATCGCGCACCGAGTCCTCTTGTCACTTGGCAATCTTCATATACCACGAACAACCTTATTGCCTCACAGTCGTTACCTTCTCAAATGGCCATCAATCGCAGGCCTTCGACAAACGTTAACTCTTTTGGACTTGCTCTGAACCATTCGTCTGAAATTGGTAGTCTGAACGAGGTATCATTCCACGGACAACTAATTTACGAGTATCCTAACACAATGTATTTATCCCAATCTAACGACAACATCGAGACGCCTTTCAAACTCTCCAATATTATAACGTCTACTCTACTTATGTGCATTAAAAATTCCGATTGTCAAACTGGCTCTGCCGTTTATTTAACATTCTCTGACGTACAAATTAACTTGCCTGATGCTCAGCTTATAGACATGGTCTCTGGATACGTTGAGCTCCTTATTCGATACAAGCTCTTCGTAGAAGCTGCAAACATAATCAAAATTACTCCTTCAGACGAACTGAAATACCTTTATTCTGCAAACCGTGATGTCAGCTTTGGTTGTAGTCACTGCAACAAACCACTTGAACAAAACCATTCGATTCCTGGTGCTAAGAGCTGTTGCCCAAACTGCCAGCTGGTGGGACGCTGTATTATTTGCAATCGCATCTTGAACGGCCTTTTGACATATTGTCACGAGTGTTCTCATTCAGGCCACGCTGAGTGTTTAATCAAATGGTTCACTGACCCAAACAACCACTACCGGGTATGCCCTGTCGCTGGTTGTGGTCATGCATGCAGATAACGACGACAACTCAAACCCGTCTCATTTTATCCTCCGTTAAGTCTTTACTCGTTACATCCGATTCCTTCTAACCGCCCTTTTGATTTATGTTTGACAAAACTCGTTACTACCTAATAATAGATTTTACGTCCAAACATCTGTACAACCAGGAATTTTTCACAACTTTTTAGTCGTTGACAGTCATAACTAGGACCTACGCAAATGCATCAGGTTTATCTTCTTCGTAGTGCTCATTAGCTTCAAGCTCTGTGTAGTTGTTAACATGAGTAGGTCTGTGATCCAATGCGAAAAATGGTAGAGGAACATCAAGCTTCATAGCATAAGTCATGTTAGCACTGAAGCTAGCACCGTTGAAATTATAATTCCAAACGTCTTCCTCTGGCGTAAGGAAGAAGCCCGTAATTCGATCAGAAAGCAAAAGCTGGCACTTTCTTATCATTTTGGGATCGTACCCAATGGCTTCATCACTGTTAATGTCCATGTTTTTACTACCCCAGTCAATACCCTCAGGCCGTAAGCCATACGCCGCCAAAGATATGGAACCTGGGATAAAACTGACAGTCAAAGTAATTGCCTTATCTCCCCATTCCGCGTGATCAGTCATGTATTTTGCATGAGCGGTAACATCAGCCGAGGACAAATATGGTAATTCCATATTTTGCGTATGAATCCATCCTAAGGGTTCGAGTCCATCAACAATAGGCGCGCCTATCTCATGCGGTAATTTTGTAGGAAGTTGAACATTCTTTATACTTCCAAGTTGCGGAACAAGAGCAATACACTGAACCTCTTTAATGCTGTCATTGTCCGGTGGGCTGCGACCATACAAAAATCCAGCAATTTGAGTTCTTAAATCACTAATGACAACGAACTTTCGTAGAATATTTTTGGGCAAGATGTATGTGAATTTAGAATCATCGCTGATGTTATCCGAGTTGACATAGACATTCTTGGTACGAAGGTGGAGAGTAGATGCGGAAATCGCCCTATTTCTCCACTCTGTTTTGCTACTAAACCGTTCATTTTCGTAGGCAGAAGTAGTTGTAACAACCAATTCCTCTCCATGAACATTAGTAGTCTTAGTTGTAGTAGCCGTGACTTGAGCCGAATCACGTCCCTGTTTTTCAATTTCAGCAATTTGCTGACGTTGTAGCGAAGGCGCGGTAATAGCCATACCCAGAATGATATCACGCACTTCAGAATTTGTGAGACTTGCAACATTAACATTATTTTTCTTTGCATAATCAGCGAGAATTAGATCACGCAGCTGAGGCTCGACATCCAGCCATTGTTGATCGTCTAAGCTTGGCCATATGTGATGTTCCTTCGTTGTAACGGTTTTATCCGGACGCAAAATAAGTTTCGTTTTTTCCGTATTAACATTTAATGCTCTGAGAATTAAAATCAGACGCGAGAAAGCAGTATACGAAGAGACTGATTGAAGCCAATCGTCATACAAGTTGAACAAAACCATTTGAGGTTCAGTGGCCCGGAGAATCAAATCGTTGATCCGTTCTAACTTAATAATTGCTTGGAAGGGAAGCTGAAGTTCACTTCCTTTGATAGTAATATTGGGGAAATCAAGCAAGTGGACCTCTAACGGATCCAACATACCCTTTCTTGTAACTATAATTTGTCTTGGCTGCTCCTCTACAGGCAATGAACGAATTAAGGCAGCAACTTCCTCTGCTGTCTTCCATTTAGCCAATTGGCCCAAACGCTTTTGACCAGCCCAGACCGAAGTATGAATAATCTTAAGAAACAGCTGTCCTGTTCTAGGATTAAAAATGAAGATAGCACCGTTGATGGGTTTCGTTGTCAAGTTACCTTCAAAAGTTTTGTGGATTGTGACACGATACACATTCGTGTCATCAACAAAAAGTTGAATTTGGTTACTAAAGAGCTCGGCATAATTTGATGAGGACAGATATTGTTCTTGGGGTTCTGATGCATAGAGCTGCAAACCTTTACGGATACGTTCGCGCAAAACGTACAGTGCAGGATTAGCCTTCATAACTTTATTCATACTCTGTTGAATAAGAGGCTTCATTCCCGGAATCCAATTGCCGTAAGCACTATGCATATTATAACAAAGATCAATGCCAATTAACACACCAGTGGGAGACGGATACATACTCTGAGAATCTGTGGTATAGTCAAGGAACTTTGCACGAGTGTAACGCTCAATATCGTGAGAGTCATAGTCTCCGAAACGTAACTGGACATCGACCCAATACTTATTGGAAGTTGTTCCGTCTAAAACATCACGATTATCATTAAGGAGGGACGGACGGGATACGTTCCACTTATATGCGGCAAAGAGAAGGATATCAGCACAAGAACTATTCATTTTGTAACTCTTTCTGGGATGGATAGTTTCCTTCTGAACAGTTTCAATTTGCAATGACTCCAGTTCTTGATCAAAAACCTGACACAAATCCCATACAACAGATTCGTGAATTTTCTGCCACAAATGTGACCTAAAAATTTGAATCAGAGAGATTTTAAGTGTAGGAATTTTGCCATGCATCATGATACCTGTTAAATCAAGCTGTACTTGGAAACCAACATACACATTAGCACGATTAATAGTAGGACTCCACCAGAGTGTAAATCTTCTGTTAGGAATTTGGTTAAGGCCAGAACGTTGAGCATTAGTAAGCTTTTTGAACTTCATAGACTCTTCGAAACCAGAAGCCTTTTCCCAAAACAAGCCCTCCCACGAAGGGAAACCAGTAGCTTTAAACATTGTGTGTTCAAGAATGCCCTCAACACCTCCAAGTGCTTGAATAACATCAACACGGTAGTTGTTTAATTGCCATAACTTACCGTCATGTCGCTGGCTTGTCCACCAGAAAGGGTTGTTCTTTAACAATTGATATTGTTTAAACTCTGTTCGAATACGCCAACCCTTATCATACGCAAGGGTATGGCGATCTTTTTGGAACAACGTATTAATTCTTGGAATACCTCTATCCCAGGAATCTTCTAAGTCTTCTAACGTCAAGCGACGGTTTTGCTGCAGCGCCTCTTGTCTCTTCATTGCATATTCTGCCCAAACACGTTGCGAGTCAACAAACTCTGACTCCCATGGCTGAATGTAACGATAGAGGTTAGGGATTAAGTGCTCTCCATTTGTAGTCATACCACTGCGGAAATGAGTGATACCTGTGTCAGTCTGCTTTGACCAGCGAAGATCAGACTGAGGAATAAGGATATGACCCATTGACAACATTCCCAAACCACCTAATTCTTTTGGTGAATAAAACACAGCTGGAGGGAAACGACTGGGCATCTTGGAGTTCAGTGAAATCTTGACTCTAGTCTGAATTTTCGATTCACATTTTACCAATAAATCAAGTAACTCGGGTGTCGAGATTGCAGCTTCTCTAAAGTAAGTCATCAATGCAATGAGTGCAGTGTTCCACTTGTTTGCAATTTTAGTAAAAGTGGTGGAACCAGAAGACAACAGAATTTGTCTAATACGATTGTTAAACTTTTGAATTTCATCTTCAGTAACACGAACAAATGCTTGAGCAGTGCGTTCTTTCGTTATATTGTTAGAAAGATTCCAAACACCATCTTTAAGAGAAAACTCCTCATTTTGACGAATCTTTGGAAGGATTCGAACCTCAAAACCAGCCATAGAGAACAGCAAGTTAGGATTATCTTTGCTGTAAACACTAGGAAAGGTGTCATCCCATTCCAAAGTAGTCAATGACCGTGGTAATCTGTTACGAATTTCCCAGAATACTGCTCTACCGAGATTTACATCATGCTTCATTAACCGCATACGAGCATCCCGAGGCCAACAGTTCTTCTTTCCTTTAGAGTAATTGACGATGTTGCTATTCGTAGGATCGGGATTTTCGTTAAGATAACGCTGGATCAATGTGCGAGCTTCATCAGCGGTAAACCGGAACATTATATAAAGCTTGTCGATATAGCGAGTGTACAAACGAATTGGATGCTTTGTTTCGGTTTCTTTATTTTTAAATTGAAGAAACTCGTTGGGCGCTTCAGGAGGACCAGCTATTTCACTAGCACGTTGAAGTCCCAAGACAAGAATATCCAGTACGAGACCATAAAATTGCCAAATAAAACTAGAAAACTGCAGACCGCGTACCAATCCGTAAGAGTTTGTGTGAGACATATCCTTGTACGAAAGTACAACATTGTTCTTTGCTGTGCAGTAAGAGGCAAGATTAGTATCCATAAGCAGAGAAAGTAAACGATTCAGCAGTGTAAGATCAACCTTTTCAAATGCCTTAGAAAACTGTGTCTCCAACAGAACGTTACACTCTCCTTCAGACGTCTCCCATACATCTTGCAAATTATTGACACCCTGACACCACTTATAAACAAGCAACGGGGGTGGCTCTGTATCAGATGGCTTAATCCAGGAAGGGAACAAGTGTCTGCGATCAGCTTCAAACCAAAGGTATTGGTCGAGGTAAGCATCACAAATCTTTTCCATAGGATCAACCGAGTAAACAGGGACGAGATGAGAGTACATATCCATAAATTCAATACCAACTTCCTTAAACGTGCGCATTGTCAGAAGTCGTCTCTTAATCTGAGAAAGCATTTCATGAGGATTATCATACGCCTGTTCAATCAAAGCCAATTCTTCCCTTTGCGACTGGTTCAACCTACCCTTCACAGAGTAAGCTTCTTTCAAGCGTTCAAGAGCAAGGACCAAAAGCTTTGTGTCATGCTTGTACGACAAAGGTGGAAATGGAATCGGTTGGAATTTACGACTTTCGAGCCAATGGACGACACTTGTATAAATGGCAACTGCTTCATCAGAAGTCACATAAGGTCCATCTTTTAGATAATTATGCTGACGTTCTTGCTCGGCTTTTAGCCAGAGACGAGTTAAACGACCAAGATTCTTTTTTGCAACAGTCTTGTCAACCGTTGCTCCACGGCGAATACGCTCACGATTAAAATGTGCGACTGAAATCCACCAGTCAGCTTTTGCCTTGACGTAGCGTAAAATCATATTCTCGATGGGAGCGGGAAGACCGGGGACACGCCAGGGAATATTAGCCTTCCAACATCTCCAAGCTTCGCTGAGATGTTGTAAAATTGTTTTGCTTTTGCCTTGACGAATTCCTTCAGGAATCATATCCAAAATGTCATTTAAAACAGCAGCACGCAGCTCTAAATCTTGGTGCGAATCAACTCGCTGTTTTGTGACACGCTTAGCAATGCCAGTAGAATGGCGACCCTCGAATTGTCGAGCCAAAAGATTACCAAGCCATCTTTCCAAGAGAGGTACAATACCTCTCAAAAAGAACAGCCAGACACGCCAACTAGGCGCCCAAAAACCGCATCCGGGACCTTTACCTACAGGTCCCGTATTGAATCTGTAGTAAATAAGATGCTTCAGGTCCTTGCAAGCACGAATCTGTCTCATAAGACGATATTTGTATCTATACATACCAGTGAGCTGACCAACGTGATTGAATATGTAATGAAGGCCATCGGCAAGTTGATAAGCATCAATATTACCCAAACGATATTGAACATGCGAATCCACAATGAGCTTTGTGAGCCGCAGAATTTCACGCATTAAATGAAAAGCGTTACCAAATCGCGATTTTTTGCGCTCTTTCGTAGTCAGAGTTTTTGTAGGTTTTAAATTGCAATTATAATCTAAATGCAAATAGGTTAAACCTTTCCGGTGAATGAGAAGCTGCAGCATATTATAGCCTTGTCGGCACACCTGCAGACCGGCTTCAACCCAGTCAATCGTTGTGGTTTGAAAGAATTTTGTATTCTTTAATTGACGGAACAAGCTCCGATTGGTATGGGATTTTGGATATGGTGTGTGAAGGGAGTTAAGCACATGTGTTTTTAATAATTTCTGATAAGAAACACGAACCTTCACAGGTTGATTAGGAGGGCAATGCTCCAAATACCAATTTTTTACTAAAGGAACATCCTGAGCACGTTTTGTCTGTCCCGAGCGCTTATTGAAAGGATGCGGCGCCCACCAGAGTGTCAATGCACTAACTGTGTCTTCAGTTTCCAGCTCTTCGTCGTTGAAAAATGGATCGAAGGGAACCTCGAAATCATCATCCTCCTCGAATACAGCATCCTCGTGTGATTTCTCTAACACAAAAGTCTCCAACTGCCGAGACGTGATAGGATTGACTAACGGGTCCCAGAAAAATGCAGGCAAATCTGGATCCTCAGGAGGCACGAAAACATTTGGAGGTTGGTGATATTCACTGACCCGTACGCTGCGGACTCGGGAATTATAGAGGTAAGGAAATGCAACACGGTATTCGGTGCGCAGAGGATAGCGGATAATAAGTTTGTAGATGTCGTTAAACTCATCCCAATCTTCTGATTCAGGAGCTTCATCCTTGTAAAGAGGTTCAAATTTGGGGCCTCCGGGAATAGCAACGTTCAAAGCCTTGGCCGTAAAAAAGCTTTTATCATTAAACAGATAAAAGTAATTGTTGTCCCGCAAGTCACTCAGCAATTGATACGCAAGTCTGTGTAAATTGGCCATTTGAGGAAGATTTAACTTCCACCGTTTGTATGTAGAACCATTGATGTGACGAGTTCCTTCAAGCGCACGATGATCGTAAAACCAGTCGTAAACAGGGGAATCATCTTCCTCGTCTAAGGCCATACGAATTGCTTCCAATGGTTCTAAATCCAAAAGCTGGTCTATGGAAAAAGGAGGTTCTTCATCATCGAAAGGAGGAAACCGAAGACGTTTAAAGTTCTTACGATCACGCTTTTCACGACGCATCATAACCCACATAGTTCCCCATTGTGCAATATAATGAGGTTCGACAACCCGTGGAACCTCATTAACAAATGTAATAGCACCTGTAACATGATAGAGAACTGGGACTTCCCGGTATTCCTCCCAAGGCATAGGAATGTTCTCCAGCAACTTGAGGATTGCATGTGGCAAGTATTTTAAAGCACCTAAGTACGACCGTTTATCAGAACGGTATTTTTTCGAGGACATATCGCCTCTGTCTTTCATAATTTTACGTAAATGCTCCGGAGGAAGCGGAGCCTTTTCAGTCTGGACGTATCCTTGCTTTCGTTTTGATCCATACTTCAATTTTTGCATGGTTCTCCATTTTCTGACGCGTTCTTGAACAACCTTATCAGTCAACGCGTTTTTTGTGGTCTTTGAGAGCCTTTCCTCGCTCGAATCCTCGGGAGGAGGAGGAGGAGGAGGAGCTCCAGGCGGTTCATACCCCGGGGGACGAGGCGGAGGAGGTCCTGGCGGTAAAGATGCCATTAAAGGTAATTGACAGGTCCTGCAACTACGAGCGTGGTCCTATGAGGACGCGTGGTGGTGAGTGGCAATACCTGACAGCAAAGTTTCGTGTCGGTGGTGGTAGTAGTTGTGGTGGTGAGGAGGGCCCGAATAGCTGTAGTAGAGAAAAAAGGTACTAAGTCGGGCAGAGACGAGTAAACGGAGGAAGGTGTTCTTAATACCGGAGTACGATTATTCAAGTTGCTTAATATTACAAATTCTTTGAGGCAATTTACCAAATTGTTCGATCAGCATATTGCATTCATCGTCATTCTCTTAGGACGCTTACCGTGGGTATCACTTGAAGCAGGTCGAGGGCATTTGTCCATTCTATATAGGCCAGTGTACTCAAAATAATATATCAAATTAAGAGATACTTTTTATTATAAAGCCTCTCCTATCCAGCAATCAATTTCATTTCATATTATATGATATTAGATATGTGCACTGTAAGGCTAAAAAAAGAACGGGATAAACGAGATGTGTTAAGGGGATATAAAATAGGAATTCGACTCACATTTAGGGAATAAAATACAAACAACATGAATAGAAATGTGAATGAAACGAATAGCCGGTCTGTTCCATTCGGAGTATCATGCGCTTGCCTTAATATGAGAAAACGATGGGTTGAAAAAACGAGACAAAACGTGTCTCAAAAGCAGAAACAAAAACGTTCACGTAAAACGTAAAAGACATGAGAAATTAAAACGAAAATAAACCAAACATTATGCGTAAAATTTTGAGAAGATGAGTTGCAGTAGCATGTTCGTGTTGAGTTTTACTCTTCCGTTAAAGACAAGAAGAGTAAGGACTTTGTTATACTGGGCCTCCAGCAGGTCATCAAGGCTCAGCTCAGTTGTGCCGTTGGGTATCACAACGTTTTGAGTAATTGCTTGCAAAACAAACTTGCCAACTTCGTCGCTAGACAGCGTTATATACAACTTGTCCTGCTGTAAAGTGCTGCTCATAGAAACAAGCACTCCTCTTTCATACAGCTTAATAGCCGTATACTTAAATGAACCAAACTTGGGAACTTGTCCAGACTTGCGAAGATCGCGAATATGGAAATATTGCTTTGAAAATGGTAACAGCTTTTTCTTTCCCTTTTTCGACTGAAGAGTTTCCTTAGCTTGTTCAATATATTCATTGTAGCTTTTCAGCTGAGATTCCAAATACTCGCGTTTTTCAATCAGACCATGCAGTGTCTGACGAGCTGTCTCAAGCTCTCGCTGACGTTGTATACGACGTCGAGATTTCGTCCGAATATCGAGGGCAATAGAATTAACGATGTCTTGGTACTGATTTTCACGGCGAGCAAGACCAAGAGCTTCTAATTGAACAACGTTCTGTAAGGCAGCATACTTTAATTCCGTAAATGAGAGATCAATTAAACTCTCATCAAAGCCTTCTCCTCGTCGTTCATGTTTGGTAATATCCTCTTCCAGGATAGTTTGCCATACATCCTCGTCGTCGTCAGTAACTGGCTTCACGAGAATATTTAGCAGCGAAGTGCCGTTTTGAACACGAATAATGAACAGAATGTAGCGTTTTGTTTGCACCACAAGGGCTCGCTCCTGTGCAGCCGGGTCTTCCACAGTACAATAACGAGGATTGAGCTCCAACTTAATTTCGTTACGTAGATTAAGAAAATCAGTGTCCTGTTGGTTTAAGGGCCCTAATTGTCGAACAATTTCACGTAGTGGATCATCTTCAGAAGGAGCCAACGTATCAGTAAACTTTGTTATCATAGAGTATACAGTAAGAATGTCATCCTTGTTGAGGTAAAGAATTGGCTTTCTTGTCGTCGTCAAATCTTCAAAACAATCGAAATCATAATAAGTTTCTGGATCAGCAATATCAACAAACCGTTCCAGCAAGAAAGCGACATCTTGCTTTGAAACTTGTATAAACTCTGCAAGAGGTCTAAAAAATCCAAGTTCAGTAGCTGTTCGCGGTACAAGCGAGAAGATCTCGCGCAATATGCTAGAGAGGGCTGTCAAGTTATTTCGCTGCGTGGCCGTAATCGGACCATCAACTAAACGATAATTATCTGGAGAAACAAGCACATTGGCAATGTAAGTTGAATATACGAATTGGCCAACGACACCCAGTATGATATGACGTTCAGCTTTTGGATATTGTTTTTCAAGGGCCTGCTTTAAGATAGATGAAAGGAAACAAAGTGGATAGGGAATTTCATCCATATTCTTCGCCAACGTTACCAAAAATGCTTGACATAACTTTCGCAAGGCACGCAAACGAAAAACATAGAGGTTGCGAACTTCTATGTTCTTCATCGCCACACTAACGCTTGGCTTTGGATTTGTGTCACTAAATTCAAAATCGTTTCCTTGGATTTTTTGAAAAATAGTAATAGGATTCACCTCCAAATCCAATTCATCATTCTGTAGAATTTGTCGGTGAATTTTACCCAGTAGTATCTTCCACAAACGAAGTTCGCGAACATTAGCAGTAAAACCGGCAAATATCCTTCCCCAAAATGAGTTTTCAGTCACGACATCTTCTATGTACACAGTCCTCCTAACTTCCATATTTATGAAACTGGCCAATGCCTTTAACAACAAAATTTCCTCACGCCTATTCGAGCCAAACCCAAAGATTTTGAGACACATGTGTATAGCCTCTTTTTGAGCAAGTTCCGAATCCTGAACGTCGAGTAGTCTTTCCAAGTATCGCGTCAAATATTCTGGGTTTGTTTGTAACGCGTACAGCAAACACTGATACAAATCAATGTACTTTCGCGAAGAATTTGTTAAAGAACTCACTGTACTAGCATTTGCCTGAACGAAATCAGTTGGCAATTGACCATGTTTCATACTGACGTGGTGCTTCAAGACATCATCAAGACTGATCTTATTCTTCACGAGGAGGGCAATTTTAATATCAAGTTGATTGATATGCTCCTCCACGATTTCATTCTCCCGCACTTGCTTTACGATTGCTTGACGATACTTTTCAATTTCGACATCCTCTTCAAAATCGAAGTCATTATCATCCAACATATGTACAAATCGCTTCACAGTCATAACAGCAGGGTTTTTAGCTTCCGCAAGTTCACGATACGTTTGTCCCTGATCGCGGCCACGGAATATAGGTTGTGCAAGGAAAGGATTCTCCATATTCTCACGGAAGCTACGCATCTTACGGTCATAGGATTGCCGTGCAAACAAGCCGCGAATGGAAGATTGAAGGAATATGATTTCTGGTAGTTGCTCCTCAAGCTGGAGACACAAGTAGTTCGTGTCATCGCGTATTAGAATAGCTCTAACGGCAGACTGGATACCAATGATACTAGACTTGCATGAATGCAAATGCATTTGTATTGCGGCACATTGTTTTTCGACCAAATAAGCGCGTGAGAGTGATTGTACTTGTATAATAGAATCACAACATTCATCAAGCTGACCAAGTTTGTAATCAATGCGTTTTCGCAACAAGAGCCCACGAACAGAACTTTGAATTTGTACCCACACTGGCTGCTTCTGCTTTAAATTGTGAAGGAAATTAAGGAATGCTGTAGATTGTAGAGTTCCTCGAGCAAAAGATTGTACTACGGTTATATTGCTTTCATTTTCTTGCAAATGGTCCAATATTGCACCAGAACGTTTTCGTGCCAGAAAGCCTCGGCAGAGAGTATGCAAAGTAGTCGGAAAAGAAGCAATTTGCATAAGAAGTTTTTGATATGGTTGTCGTACTAACTTACCACGAATGATACTTTCCAGAACGGTCATCTGCGGAATTTGTTCGTAAAGCCTATCCAATAAATCCACTGTAGCATGCCGTGAGAGGTATGCCCGAGAGGCTGTTTGAACAGTGATGGTAGACAAAAGTGTTTCATCCAAGCACTCAAGAAGTTGCTGAACCTGAAGCCGGAATAATCGACCACGAATACAAGCTTGGATGTGAGGGACGGTTGACAATGCCTCTGCTTCAAGCACTTGCTTTTTATATTGTTGACGAAAATGAGAGCCACGAATAGTACTCTGTAAAGCAACAATCCATGATAAAAATTCGTCATAAGCTGTTCGCCGTAACTCGTAGTTTTTACGTGCTATCCATCCACGCGCAAGGGCTTGGACTGATTCAATAGAAGAAGTCTGATCAGTGAGGTTTTGTAAAACGTCAACCATAGAGAGCCGATGCAACATACCACGACAGCTTGCCTGTAAAAGCTTAACAGTTTCAACATCGATTGGCAATTCCTCTGGAACAACTGTTCGAGCACTAAGACGAGGCGAAAAAAGGATATCACGACGACGGGTTGGCGAGGAGAAAGTGCTCCGTAAAGACAAAACAGGTGAACTACGTTCACTACGGTTTCCAACTCGGTGAGACTGGAAGTAAGGATCTTCGAAAGAAATAGTCTTCGCAAGTGAGTGAAGACTGTTTGAGGAAGAATGGGAAGGAGAGGTAAGGGAAGGAGGAGGAAATTCCGAACGAGTACGTCGATGGGGAGAACTTCTAGGAGACGTAAGGGGAGTTAAAAGCATTTCATCGGAACTAGAGACGAGCGACGAGGCACGAGACCGTCCTGAAGACACATCAATGGATCGTGTACGTGCATTAACATGGACAGGTGACTTGTAAGGTGAGGGGGGATTGCTGTTCATATGTTTCTTTGTAACAAGCTCGTTGCTAAGAGCAGTAAAATTGGGCAATGCAGTACCAGTTTGGTCAAGATACCGTTGCATTGCAGTCACTTCTTCATCTGTAAACGACAACTGACCCTCAAGATTGTGCAGTGAAGGTGCTTTGCCTTCATTAAAAAGAAGGAATGATAGAGCGTGGATACAGTAAATAACTTTGGGAATGTTTTTTCCTTCGTACAGGTCTGTAAGTTCGAACGAGTAGTTTTCTGGCAGGCCTAACGCTTTAGCAAATCTTAAAAAACAGTTGATGTTATCTGAATGTCTGAATTGTAATTTTTTGGCTGTGAATATCCGCGGAACAAATTCTGGGGCAAAGTGCTGGGCAAGCTGAGCCAAAACAATTCCATTCCTCAGCGATTTTTCAAAATCCGTTGTAACTCCCAGATTTGCCTGCAGACATTCCTCTAGCCATTGCTTTGCTTCACCGATACGACACAAATAATCATATGCCTGTAAGTTCTCACGTTCGTGGTCCATCCACCGAGACCCGCTTTTTGCTGCCATCGACGCCTTTTTTTGGAGTCGAACACGTCCAGACGTCGTGTTCGTAGGAATCAAATTACCACGAGCGACGGACGACGAAGACATTGTGGCACTCTTTCCATTGACAGTAGCTGCACCTTCTGAATGTAACACCGAACTATTCATTTAGTGCAGAGACCAAATTCGAAGCTACACGGCCAACAACGTTCGGGTTGAGCGTTTGTTTACAGCGTAGTGGTGGTGGGTTAGGGAAGCGACATATTCCCTAGGCAACATGAACCCTGGAGCGTGCTGCACGGCGAAGGTGTCCAGGGCGACAGGTTTAGAGTTTAAACGAGGCTCCACTCAAACACAAGCTAGTTCAGCCATAGTTGCGCGGCAAAGGGCAAGTGGCTAAAGGGGAACCGTTTGGCTGGTAACTAAGTTGTAAGCCTCGGTTGTCAATGATTGACAACACAGCACTGCGCAACAGACTCTGTAATAACGTAAGGAAAGAAGTTCGGTCAGGGTATAAAGTTTCGCATGCGCCAATTAAGTTAGGCAACCTCTTGTATCGCAACCGCGTCAAAGACTTGAGCTGTTATAATGCCAACCGTCATGTGCCTAAATTTATGACGGTTAAAAAGTAGTTAAGGATGGATTACTTGGTTTTAGAGGACCGTAGAAAGGCAAAAGAGCTGTGAAGATGGACCATAACTAGTTTTAGAGACGTTCAAACTTTATGTAGTTT
Organism: Schizosaccharomyces versatilis (nom. inval.); assembly: GCA_032882995.1. Taxonomy (NCBI): domain Eukaryota; kingdom Fungi; phylum Ascomycota; class Schizosaccharomycetes; order Schizosaccharomycetales; family Schizosaccharomycetaceae; genus Schizosaccharomyces; species Schizosaccharomyces versatilis (nom. inval.). Next base: position 800,821 of record CP130699.1, on the reverse strand, counting down.
GTTAAACACGCTTCAGAGTTTCTTATAGTTAATTTCAGTCTGCTTTCACTTATTAACAGAAAGTTCAAGAGAGCCGCCTTGAGAGTTGAAAGTACGCCTTGAAGTTTAACTAATGACACCGTTTATTCTTGACTTTTCTGCTCTTTAAATAAATGCTTTGCTGCATTTCACGTTTCAAAAGTTTCATGAGGGGTGTCAAACTGCCCATCAATATATTGTATGTTCATCATTTCCTATTTGCGTATCCGTCTCTAGACACAAATTCTGCTTAATCTGCGGGGTATGGAACGGGAGTCAAACTCAGGGTCATCAATTCGATAGCACACAATACGTTGCGGAATCGGCAACACACCTTGCGATTATGTCGGATGAGTGCTTAACGCTGTGTGAGGGAGAGAGGATCGAAGGGTCTAGGTGTACGTGAAAAATAAAGTGGCAAGGGTTAGTGATTGCAACTAGCGTTGCAGTTTTAGAAAGCATGTGTAAGGCATGAATAACTTTAGGCGGAATTGTCTGCGGTGTCATACTGTCTGCGGCAGTTGCACATTGCAATGCGATTCGAGAGAGGAGATTGAATGAAACTGCTGCAACTCACTGAGTCTGTCTGCGTCATATGTATATATGCTAGTTGCTTTTGCAATTGCTTTAGGGTTTAATGGCATATTCACGGCGGAACATGTCGTCAACCTTGGTGAGGTAGTAAGTGCCGGAACGGAGACGCTCAACACTGCCAGCGGGCTCGATGTTCTTCTTCAAGTGGATCTTGTGACGAAGCTCAATGCACTCCTCGTACTCCACAGGTGTCATGGAGTGACGGTTCTCTAAAATATTGACGAGATCCAGCTTCTCAGCAATGGAGGAAACGTCACCCTCAACTCGGAAAGAGAAGAACGAGGCGGCCAGACCGGAACCATAAGAGTAAGCACCAACACGCTTGCCCTTCAAGTCAGCGGCGGGAACACGAGAAAGAAGTGCAGACAGGCATGAGAAAACACTGCCAGTATACATGTTACCACAGTTGGTGGGAGCATAGATGCTAGCGAGAACACGCTTGTTGTAACGCTCCTTACTGACAGCCATCAGAGCTTTCTCAAGAGGCTTGTCAGTCAAGGATTGCTCGTAAGTCTGAGACTCAATCATTTCACGTACGGAGTCGAACTCGGTGTTCTTGGGGTCCTCGACGAAGTCCGTATACATAAGACGAGCATAGGCCTTTTGGACTTGCTTGCACGTAGGGGCATGGAAAATGCAGTAGTCAAAACGGTCGATACCAAGACCAGCGGGCTTCTTGCCCGTCAAAGTCTGCTCGCGCTTGTTGTATGCTTGATAAGCGCCATCCAATGCCTTGATGTAGCATTGAAGAGAGAAGTGACCATCCACATAGGGGTATTCGCTGGTAAGGTCAGGCTTGTAAAAGTCGTAGGCATGTTGCATGTAAGATCCACGCATTCCAGGCTCAAAAACGATAGGAGCGTCGGGACCGACGAGCATGGCAACACATCCGGCGCCACCAGTGGGACGAGCGTTACCCTTTGCGTAGAGAGCAATGTCACCAGCAACGACAATGCCATCACGGCCATCCCAGGCAGAGGATTCGATCCAGTCAATCGTGTTGAACAAAGCGTTCACGCCACCGTAACAGGCGTTCACACAGTCAATACCTTCGACATTGTGGTTGTCACCCATAAGTTGCATCAAAACACTCTTAACAGACTTCGACTTGTCGATAATCGTCTCAGTACCCATCTCCAGGCGGCCAATGGAGTTCACATCCACATTGTACTTTTTGATAAGCGTAGAGAGTGCGGTCAACGCGAACGAATAAATGTCCTCACGATCGTCCACGAAGGACATCTTCGTGAGACCCAAGCCTATGGTATACTTGCCGGCAGGAATACCGTCGTGTTTTTCCAGAGCTGCTTGCTCAACGTATTGGTTTGGGACGTAAATGGAAATGCCCTTGATACCAATGTTTTTTCTGTTCATAGTCGTCGACATGTTCATAAAATTACAGCGTGTATTTTAGAATATCAAAAAGATTCACGAATTAAAACACCAGGTTATTACAAATCAAAATGCAAAATACACGAGTAGTGATGTGTTTTGGTAAAGGAAGCAGGGTGCACACACTGGCGACGCGACTTGAAGCATTTATAAATACACACTTTCTTTTACTATACAGCGCAAACTTTTGCAAACTATTCCTTAGATTTATACTACAGTTTTTATGGATTATATGCAACATTTTTATATGGAGTTCATTGTTTTCTCCTCACGCTACTCGTTCTTTTTCTAGACGTTGAGACGAGGCCTCTTACCAATCAGCCAGCCCAAAGTCCTCCGAGAGATTCCGGTAGCGATGCTCAGTGGTTTGTAGCACTACTTCCCCAACTTTCCCACTTGCCCAATAAAGCGTGAACGGATGTCTTTGCCTCAATTTTGCGAAATGAAATTCACGACGCGTCCAGCGGTTTCGCGACGCGTCACAGCGTATAAATAATCTAAACTCGTCTCAATTGCACCTGCCTTCTGCCAACAAGTATAAGAATCTCATAGCAAAGATTTGAGCGATTAAATTCGTATTCTAGGTTCAGAATAACACTCCTTGTAGCTAGCGTATGTATCAATGAAAACCGCAAGCAGCGATGTCACAGGGCTAAGACAGCAACATAGGACAAACTGGTTTCTACCTTGCATGTTGGTGTACTATTGAGTAATAGTGTATACACTACCACCCACTACTACTACTCTAAAAGGGATTTCACCTTCGTCGTGCTCCATTTTTTGCCTCCTGTTTCGTTCGACGAGCCCTGAGGGCGTAGCAGCACGCGTTCAACCGACGTACCTGTACGTTACTCGCTAGGACGACACTCAAACAAACCACAAATATGAATATCTCTATGATCCTGCATACACTCGTTCAAATATTCATGGCGTTTGCAGTGTCAAACGCTTTATTTATGCTACTTCCGACAGTCACCGCCATTGGTATCGATTTGACCGTCTGTTTTTATCGTTTGTTACAGCACGTGTTTCCGTTTTGGTTCCATAAACAAACAAAACTGCACACTAACTGAATTTGATGCCTCGTTATAATTGATTCGTCTCTTTTTCTCCGGTTTACGGCAGGATAGCCGTCGTATCCAACCAATTCTCTCCGATACGTCGATTGTATTCGTGCCGCAGTCGCTCCTTTCGTTCCTCCAAGTGTTTCATGTAATAGTAAAACGTGTCTGTTCTCGGCATCTCTTGAACCTCGATCGTTTGCTGACGCAGTCCAGCGAGCGACTCAAACTGTTTCTGGCGTTCCAATTCGTCTTGTGAAAATTGGTAGAATCCGACGCCCTTTGAACGAATTTCCTTACTCGCATCATAATGCTCGGTAAGTTTTTCCTTGTGTGACCAGATTTCTCGCATCGTTTCTTCAGGTATATGGAATTCAGGCATATAATCGCCATAAATGACATGTTCCGGCTTATATTTTTCACTTTGGTCCAGTAAAGCGGGGCCAGCTTCGAAAATAGAGACTTTACGTGTTCGACCAAATTCATCCACGATTTCCATCTGCTCATTCTCACCTTCGTTGCTTTCTGCCCATTTTTTCGTGAAGTCAACTAAGTACTCGTCCATCTCTGTGTCACCTTGCTCCTCTTCATGGTCATTTGGTCCACCGTGACGAAGAAGATCCTCGTACAGCTTTGTTTTGTTTTCCAATGCTTCTTTGCTCTTCCGCAGCTCTTCTTCCGTTACGTCGGGAGCATGTTTCAGCTTTAGCTTTTTGGATTGAGTCTGGTGACTTATAGGAATGTCTTTTTTCAATGGAATTCTTTTAAGGCTTCTGTTCGGGTTTCCCGCTGCACTGCTATGCTCTTTTAGTTTTTTCTCCTCCAAGAACTTTGCTTTTTCCTTCGCAAATTCAGTGTTAAAGCCAAGAAAGCTCGAAGGTGGAACTTGAATCCGGTCTCTTATGTCTTTCTCCATATGGACAGGTTTGTACAAATGAAAGGTATTTACGATGGCGTTCCGTCCATATATGTGGGGTGGTCAATACTGCACCGCGAGCGTTAGGTGAGAAGGATGCGTCATATAACGAACATCCCACGCTCAAAACACTCCCAGGAATTAACTAATTGGACCTTAAGGGGTTTGCATTACATCGACCTTAATCTGTTTTTTTCTATTGCTGTCTGTGTCCTGTTACGCAACTGTGGTTTCCGTCAGCAATCACCACCAAAGAAAAATGGTCGTTGGGTGCCGCAGAATAATTATTACGATACCGACTCATGTCTTATCGTTCACAGCTTCATAACATATCATCTACTGTTTATCCTTTGAGGTTCGTTCATTAAAAAAAACCAAAACGATTCCAACAATGGTAAACTGATAAGGGCGCTTTAAGTGCGTAAACAGTATTACTTACTCCTATCAACAATCAACTTCTGGAGCTCATTAGACAAATCTGTGGAAATGTCGCAATAACAACTGTTCCAGCCAGCTGCTTTGGCTCCCTCCACGTCTTTGATTATGTCATCACCAAAGTGCAAGCACTCTTCTGGTGCAATACTTGATCCCAGTCGTTTCTCTGCATTCAAACGTGTCAGCTCGAAGATTTGTTTGCTCGGTTTTTCACACTTCGCATCAAACGAGTACGTCTCTACCTCAAACAAATCTTCGAGTCCGAAGTCACGAAGAACTAATCTTACACGATCGTCCGTATTGGAAATGATACCAAACTTGACTAGCGGAAAGACACGTGTGCAGTAATCCGTAAATGCTCTGAGGTTTGGGTGTAAATCGTAGGCATTCTTACTTGCAAAAAAATGCCAGATCTCGTTCACTAAGGCTTCCGGGATCTTTTCGGGGAACGATTCTCGGATTACCTATGAGATTTCGTTTAGCAAATCTATCACTACCTCGTTGGACGAAACTTGTATTCCTTACCGTCGACCACCACGTCCGAGGGCATAATCCGGTTGCATGGCCGTGGTTAGGGTATTTTTCTGTGTTGTGCTTGAATGCTGTTACGGTGAGTTGTAAGTTTCAATGAATTCCCAAACCGGGCTTACGCCTACCTTGTAATGACAGTTTTCCAACTTCTTCTACGTTAAAATGAAAATCGTACTTCTTGCTAAGAGCGGTGTAGGTATGAGGAACCGGTTGTTTTAGATGAATGAGTGTTCCAAACGCATCAAACGTAATAAGCTTCAGAGATTTCATTTATATGCAGTTTTGTTGGCGAAGAGGAGGATCTGGTAGGAGGGGCTACAACTTTACGATAACTGTAACACAAGATTAGAAAGTTTGGTATTGCACAAACGACCGGGTACACCACGCTTGAAATTACAAATATCAGGCTTCGTCCTACGGCCTCCAGAGCACTACTTTGTTAAGACTGTATTAATAGCAAAAAAGCTGTCTAGATAATTAAGAAGAGTATTATAGAGGTAGTCTGAATGATCGTAAATTTATTACTTTCTTTCAGTAGTAGCATCAACCCAATGCCATGTGGTGCCGCGAGGAAGTTTAAAGTGGTTTTGCGCAGAGCCATCCGCAATGTTTTCCTCAACATTGACAACACGAGCCAGTAGCCAATCCCTAGATTCTAACTTATGTTCCGGTCGCGGACGAAGGTAGTAATGGGGTGAGTTGACGTTGAAAGCGACCCAAACATTCCGAGTACTTGAAATTCGTCTTGTGGGTAGAAACAGAGCAAGATCCCCTTGCTTGAAGTTCCGTAATGAAACCTTTTCTTGAGAATCAAGGATCGTCTTGTAAACCTTATCCCGGCTGAACTGTAGTTCTTTCTTCCAGTGCAATTCACGGACTCGTACTTGTGAGATAGATGCTAGAGCAAACTCTTGCAGATCTTTAATGTTAACAGACCCCATTTTTGAAATAAATTCTTGAAAGGAGAGATCAGGATTCGACTTCTCCATCCAGTGCAATAAATCAGTATTCCGTTGAACATCATTGAACTCGGTTGTTAATTCGTACTGAGCATTAAAATCTTGGAGATGACCAATTTCCTCACTTTCAAATGCAGAAGCGGAAAGACGTTGATGCAAAACCCAGTCAAGTCGACGGAAATCGGAAACAAATGCACAGAGTTTCTCACTCAGAACTTGGCTCTGCTCCATTTTCTTAGAGAGAGCACTTTGCGCCTTGCCTTCATTTTGTTGGGCATGTTCGATTTCGCCTTTCAGTTTTTGCACCTCATCAACGTTTTTAGCCAATTCAACAATCTCTTTTTGATGTTTCTCACTTTTGATTTCATCTTGAAATTGGTGCAGCAGCTGTTGCAGATCTCCGACCTTGCCTTCAAATGCAGAGTAAATCGTATCCAGAGAGAGCAAATGAGAGCGTTTCTGTTCACTCGACGTTGCCTTGCTCTTACTTTGGAAATCGAGCTCTGTGGGTTTATCAATACTGTCAACGCCTTCTAATTTCAAAGAGTGCAAAGAACTGTTCGTGGTCTGGTTGTCCTGAGATAGAAGAAGGTTGCGTTTATTCAGCTCCTGGATCAAAATGTTTTTACTTTTTAGTTCACCATTTTGCTCTTCAATTCGCAAGTTTGCTTGTGCTAACTGTGTTTGCAAGTTAGAAATTTCAGACTTTAACTGTTGAATTTGAGCGCTTTCCTGCGCATTGGAACCACCACGGGAAAGCTGTTGAATTACGCTTATCGGAATTAAAGAGGGCGATTCTTCGAAAAACGGTGCAGCTCCCTGAGACTTGCTTTTCTCAAGAGAAGAAAGTTGATTGCCAGAACTTTTAGTGCTTAGGCAACGAGCTTGTTGCTGTAAAATTTCCTCCAAATTACGGCAACGAGCCTTATAAACGGTAATACGTTCGTTCAGCGCCGAGTTTTCTCGTAAAAGACCTTCACTGCTAGGATCCATTTGTTTCACCGGGGCATGAACGAGGGCATTCAGACGGGTTCCTAACAGTTGCGAAACAAGCTGGTACTTTGGCTCACTTTGCAAACGGAACAGAAAGTCTGCAACATTGCTACGTGTAACCGTGGGCAAGTGTTCCAGCTTCTTTACGTCAAAAAGCAGAGTAGAGAAGTGCGACGTCCAAGCCTTCCGAGCAGCCACTTCTTGAACTTGGTTCTGAGAAAAACGGTGATTAGAGGGATGAAGCCCGTCATACGACACTTGCCATTCTGTCCTTCGAACTGCTTCAATAATGATATCTGCAAACAAATTATACAAGTTTTGACATTGTGAGGCAAGTACCCGACTTTTATCAACTTCCTCCGCGATTTGTCGTAAGTACTCGTACAGTGCGTCGTATTTCAATGAAACATTGTAAAATGAAGTCCAAAAAGGTTTTGAAGCCCGCAGTACAGTGGCATGAGCTTCTTGAAGAGAAACTAGGCTGGAGCGCAGTTGGTTTAAATTGTTCATTAGAGCAGGATCGTGCTCGCGCTCGTGAGTACCTAAAAGACGAAAAACGCGTTCCGTGTAATTTTCTTCAGTAGCAGATTTTGACACATGTGCAATGTCGTTGTTCATCTTCTTAAGCAGCAACTCAATTTCCACGAGCGCTTCGTCAGCTTCCTTTAGCTCTGGAACTTCACGGGGAGGCATGGGTGAGATGGACTGTGCAGCAGAAATGCACAGCTGAACACGTTTTTGAGCTTCAGCGTAGCGGGCAGAAATGCTATATAACCACTCATCGAGCTTTGGCCATGTCGGTTGAAGCAGCTTCTCGGGTGTGAGAGGTAGAGAGTAGCATGGCATCATTGTAAACTCATTTAAAAGTTCTCTGACGGATGAACGTTCCAACCGCTCGTAAAACACAATGAGCAGTTCTTTCATGCCGTTCTGACGCCTGCGCAAATAGTTCATTGCGACATCCCGAGAGCTTTCGCTGGTACGAAAGTGTTCTTTTAAGGTTTGCGACATCTCTTTATAAGTCTTAGAGCTCGCGAGTACCCGTTCAGCCAATACCTTCCGCCGCGAAAGTACTTTGTCCAGGGACTCAATTGACATAGCAGAGCCATCAAGCTCTTGCATCAGTTCGTCCACTTTGTTTTCAAGATGAGGAATTTCCGGAAGCTCTTTGGGAGGGAGGTAATTCAACAGCATTTGATCCAAACCATAAATGGTCACATCAGAGTCGTTGTTCAAAACTGTTTCATTTAAGGACATGCCATTTGGCATCAACAGTTTCGCTTCGTCGCTTAAACCAATGTCTAGCGTCATGATCCAAGACACAAAATCCTGAGGCGTCCATTGAACATCTTTTACGGTCCAGTATCTTCCAGAGTAGGAGTCATTTAATCGAAATCTCATACCAAAATATGTGAAAGATTCCAGTTACGAATAGACCTGATGTCTTTAAATTTTAACAATCACAGAAATAACACAGAATGAACAGAACGAAAGAATGGAAACTAAAGTAAGTTAGTAGACGAATTCAGCAACAAAAATTGCATATAGCGTAATTGGCATTGATTAGGACCGTACAAGGAGTTATTTACAGGAAAAAAATTAAGAGACGTATAGTAATGGTTGCTGTAAAGGGCATAGAGCTTGAATTCGTTCTGGTGTTGGCATTGCTAATACCCTTGATACCAGTGCTCAGAACCTTAAAAAAAATCGCGATTCCAAACGTATTTCGCACGGTATTGTATACATGAAACGACTTATATAATTCTATGAAATTGTTTGATTGCATTGGCTACATTTCTGATATCACACGCTACGGCTATTAAAGTTCACAGCCTCTCCTCGGTTGTACCTGGGAGGACACTCTTCCACACCTTCTTAATTACCAGCCAGCTGTCACCAGCATATATTGCAGAGTTAGGACCCGTCTGTTGCTCTCGACAGAACGAGGAGAGAATTGCATAACAGTTTGCATTCCTTCATTTCTGCTCTTTATTTATTTGTTCGTTCGTAAGGTCCCTCTATATTCGCTCACTTCAGCCTCTGTTGGGAACTAATTTAGTCCTACATCTAGCGATCCCCCGCTTTGCTCGTTGGGTCAGTTTGTTTTCTTCTTTGCTATTTGACATACTGGTCGAATAGACTCTCTCTACATTTCCTACCAGTCTGGTGCATCGTTGTTAGTGTTTGGTTTCCTGGAGTTTTCTATACCCTGAGCATGTTCTGAGATACAATTTTTCCATTCATTCATTCATTCATTTGCTTCTTCAAGGATATCATTTGTTTTTTTCTTTATTCTCTTCGCTTCCCTTATTTTCCTATATCAAACCTTGTCATTCTTTCAAACTATTTGCCTTTCATTTCTCTTTTCCAAATTCCCGAGCATTAGTCACAATCCAACATCATGACTACTGCTACTAAACGAACGGACATAATCTCTTCGATAATGGGGCCCCCTTCGGACCCGGCAAGCACAATTCGTAAGCCTGCTCATACATTTGCTACTGCTAAAATGCGTCATCCCAGTGTCCACGTTCAGATCGATGCCACAGGTATTATAACATCGTCTTCATTTCGTAACAGTGTGTCGATGAAGGCTGTAGCTCAATTAACAACTTTCAGCAAGGACAAGCAAGTTGAGCAAACGAAGCTTCTGGAAGTCGTTGAATCTCCTCCTCCGTTGTCGCCTCCATCATCCATCTCTTCTGACAGTGGCTCTGATTCCAGTGAGAACTCATCACCTACTTCTGTGCATGGAAAGCAGGACCCCCCTCCTTTAATGCCGGAGCTGGTTCCGGCTCTGAAGAAATCTTCAGTCGTAGAAATCTGTGAAGACTGGCGGCCATTATGTGACAACTTGTCTCGTTTTTTCAGTGCTAATACACACCAGAAGGGTGATATCTTACGATGGAACATATTGCCTTTCTTGCGGAAATACGCTTCTCGCAGCATGCCTCGGCACGATGTTGACCGCAAACGCGGTTTACTGTACAAGTGGTGGGTCACAATTCTGCGCACGCTTGAGAGCATACCGATGACGGCAACAGCGTCTATGCCTGTGAGTGATATTCTCGCTTGTATTGAGGCGATTGCCAGTATTGCTGACCGTCCCGAATGGCGTCAACTGGATACGGAGTCTCCCAGCTATCTGGAGTACCAACTCGTACTCTTTGACACGCTTTCTTACGTACACTGCTTAATGTTGCGCAAGTATCCACCTGCATGGATGTATCGTTGGTTTGCTCGAATTGTTACGATATGCTTTTTTAACTTGAAAGGTTTTGCTACTGTCTTATTGAAGGCTTTCAGAGTTAAATCTTCGTATTTGAATGAGCTGTACGAGCCCGTCCGAGAATATCGTCAGAATAGTAGCGCTTCGAAATACGAAGACGTCCTTTTTCAGAGCTTTCCAGAACATCTTCGCAATATTTCTGACGAAATGTTTATCAACTCGTCAGAACTTTGTATACCTACGTTTGACGTCGGTTACGGCAGAAAGCCCCTTGTTTTTTCCCGTGCGTGGCTTAAGGCGTGGTCCTTTGAACATCATTCATTATTCTTCCATTTTCTTGGATGCTATCATTCATTTGTTGCTTCTCGCGTACCGTTTCAGCTGCCAGGAAAGACAATTTATCGTCTTCCTGGCTATCTTCATTTTCACGCTCACTTGGCCGCAATCTGTGTAACGGTTATTCAACCTCCTGAGCATCGTAAGCATTCTGTCACCGATCAACTTCACCGGAGAACAGGAGCAGGACCTCATCCTCCTTCTGTGAATTCTCGACTTTCGAGTGACTTTACTCGACTGCGTGGATTAAATGATACACAAGATGCTTTGAGACACTTAGAGGATTCATTACAGGGTTTGCTCCAGCAAACCACCAGCTGTCGGCAGCAACAATTGAGACTGTTATATACGTTGGAGCATGTGTTGTTGATCATCGCCAAACAAGCCAATATTTATGAAGTCCGTGCTTGTTTTTCAATGTGTGCTTTGGCGGAAACCTGGTTCCATGTGCTGAATAGTTATGGTCATCAACTGAACTTTAAGCCTTGGATTGAGGTATGCCAACGCTATTTTGAGAGTGGACAAACTTTGCCAACAGTACGCATCATTACCTTTTTGTTCGCTGTTTGGCCGCTTCTTTCAAAAGCGGACGCAAAGTATGCCTCCATCGAATGGATTTTACGTCCGCAGACCTTCTTTCGACTTTTCTTGGACTGGTCACCAATGGTCCGTGCATATTTCCATCGGTTTGTTTGTTGGCGGCTAGTAAAGATTGAGGAGGATGAATGCTTATGGAAAGCAGACTTGCTTTTCCAGTTGCGTCATTTAATGAAGTTCTGTTTCGAAGAGTACACAAGTTATCGCGAAGAGTGCCTAACGAACGGGCGACAGCCTCCATCTATTTTGCCATGCACCCCAACTCCCTCGAGACGTTTGGTGATTGCTTTGTACAAGGGACAAAGTCGCCGAGTTAATCAGGCGGTTTCAGAAGTTACACCAGAGGGACCAGGCGATAGCATGCTGCCACAATTGTATGCAGGTGTGAATGCGGTGTCGACGAGTGTCACTTCGTCGGTGAAACGCGCTTGGTCTCTGTTACGCAGTACTTTGGTTCCCAGTCAAGGTGCAGGTGAAGCTATGATATCTGGTAACGGATACATTACCGACAGTATTTCGAAACCGACGGTAAACGATCCTGATTTTTCCGACACAGACAAACCTTTGCGAAAGTCACCAATGTATAAGTTCATTTATACGACTTGCCGTTCGACTCCGTCATGTTATTTTACGGTGTCTCCCAGATCGTACAACGAGCTTCTTCAGCACTTCTCACAAATTCAGTTGCCTTACCAAGCAAACTGTTACCTATACACAAGCAATCACATCGTTGGGCATCCCCAAATGGGCAAGATGAATCTTCCTAATGGATTTTCTGTGTATACAGGTCGTGCACTTGTCGAATGGGCTCTTGTAGTTCAAGAGTTCGACGACTTTTACACACAGTGCCATGCAAAGAACATGTCAGATTTTATTGAGACACCTGACTTAACTATATAGGAGAGCTGTTTTCTAAGCTCTTTTCCCCTTTCACTCTATCTTGGTCTTATGTTTTAATTATTTCACAAACTCCTTCCTACATATATAACAAGGACGGGTGTTAACCTGTTTATCGGTTCACCCGTTCCCTTTCTCCTGAACATCAAGAGAACATCTATTTCAAATTACAGATTCTGTTTTCCTAAAATCTGCATTAGCAGATTTCCTGTTCACAAACGTTTATTATCTCTTTATCCCTTTCTTTAATTCCCTTCCTCCAAAATCTACAAACCTTTATTTGATGACACACTACTGAAACATCTATCAACGTTGTTGATTCTCCTTACTCTTAAAACCTAATGTAACTGCTAGCCATTAATGGTTGCAGGTTTACGCGCGGGAATTGTCATGTTTTGTTCTATCTTGCGTTCTGAATCTTTATAGTTACAGACTGAGTGAATCCTTTGAAGTTCGTCCTTCTTGTGCGGCGAATTTTTACTTCAACAGCTCTTTTTCGCACCTTCTGTTTATTTGTTCCTCTACAACAGTCGTGTTTGATTAAGTATCGTTTTCTATGACTGACTAGTCTGACTGCGAGTCCCACCCATTTTCATGTCATTTTGCCTTCGTTACCACTCCGCACTTCGTGGCCGGACCTCTTCCGTACTAGCACCCAACTCCACACTAAATAGTGTTGTGCGCACAGAAAAAGAAGACCACCACACCGGCAGTGGATAGGACAACAGCAATTTGAATTTATCTGTCGAGGTGAATTGTTTCACAATTTTTTTTTCTTATTTCAAATCTTTCAAGGTTCGTTGAATGCTCAACAAAAGGTCGTTGTGGTGTTGGCGAGCTAGGAATACGAAGATTTTTGGAGCTATTCTTGCTGGCTAGAAATCTTGATGACTGTTTGCTAACACGTCGTTTAGAAAGCGTGCATTTCACTGAACACTGTTAAAAAAATATAAAAAAAAAGGAAAAACAAAACATCAAATTAATTTCAGTTACGAATCAATTGGAAATAATTAAGAAGCATCTAGACTGCTTGTTGCTGACACTATTTACAGTGTGCAGTGGTTTCATGAAAAATGAGCGTGGTTTGCCTTCAAGAATGGCAAAATCATTTGAAAGCAAGAATACATATTGAGTTGGAATACGCGGAGCGTTTGACTGCTCTTTCACGGACTCTGCCTCAATGTTATCAAGACTCCGCTTTGCACAGTTCTTGTGCACGGCTTGTCGAAAATGAGCAGCGTTGCGGACGGTCACACGCTGATATGGCTCAATATTTGGATCAGTTTGTTTCCACACAGCTTGGTACTGCGAAACAACCGAGCCAAAGCTCAATTGCGGAGCAGATTCGGTTCGCCATGCAGCTATACGAAACGAGCTTGTTTGCTTTTTTCAAGCAAACTGCAGATGGTCGTGCATCTAGTCGTGTTGGAGACAGAGCTGCTCATCAAGAGGATTCTATCTCACAATTACAAACTTCCTCTGCTCACGTGGGGCAAGGGAGGAGTGTCTCTGGTGCCTTTTCACCAACTTATCACGGTGAGTTTGCAAGTTCTAGAGACACGGTGGCCCGTACCTCCTCAGACGTCGCTCTTGATGATATGGAAGAAACCAACAAACGGCTGGGTGAAGTCTTGAATCGTCTCAAGCAAGATCCGATTTTTGAAGAACCAATTTCGTCGCGGACAGAGCCAACTCGTTCAATACCTGCTAAGCCATCAATAGCGCACGGCTCTGCCCAGGGTGCGTTTGCTCCGCGTGATGCGCAAACAGCTCTGCAGAGCGCGAAACCTCTCAACATGTCGGCTCAACACAACAATCCCGCTGTTGTATCAGGTGGGTCCGCGCTGCGAGCCCCGCCTCTGACAAGGGCTCGTCCACTTGCTTCATCTTTTCCATGTCAAAACTATGCTACGCGCCACGAATCGACACCTACATATGCCTCTGGAATACCTACCACCAACCGAAACCGTGATGCCAATGCCGTTAAACGTGGTGAACCAATTCCGCGCAAGTATGTTCACGATGGTGACGATAATGACTATTTTGACCCTACCCCATTGTATCATCAGCAGCAGAAACTCCGTGATAAAGATGACCGAGGTTCAATCTCGGTACATTCTGATCCCCAACCTTCTCTACATAACCGAACGCGGCCGGCTCCAGCTGCTGGAAAGGAACCTGTTTTAGGTTATGCTCGAGCTTTGTATAACTACCAAGCTACTATACCGTCAGAAATAAACATGACGGCGGGGCAAGTCCTCAGCATTCTCACAAAGCAAGAAGACGGCTGGTGGAGGGGGCAAGTGGTACAGCCGGCCACCGGACGTATTGGCTTATATCCGTCAAACTATGTTGTTGAACTCGAACGTCAATAGAGGCACCAAAAGGTAGTCCACAAAAGCCTGCGCTTACTATAAACAGCCAACAAGATGGCCCTAAGCATTGGTTATGAAGCTTATATAATGAATACCTTACGCATATTTGTTCCTGAAAAAACAGTTTACGAAGAGAAGACATGAGATTCTTGCAACCGTGCGAGAGGGTGCCGCAGGTTTGGTTTTTTGGTCTTTACCTCGACTGTTTTTCAGTGATCAAGACACATACATTATTTACTCCGATACATTTTAACATATGCATTAACGTATACAGAAAGTATACGTACACTGTACCTTCACCTGGTCTCATCATAATACATAACTCGCACACTATCGTGGCTGCCGCAGCACTTGTAAGGCGCAGCCCTCCTCCCGCTTTAAGTATTAAAGTCCGGCTAAGTTGTTAATTAAAGGGAAATAATTCTATTTAAGTTGATGAAAAACGGTAACAAAGCGTGTCACAGATATACGGATATAATGAACGTGGATTGTCGGATTGAGTGAGTAAGCGTGAGATACGGGAAAGAAGGCCCAGAAATTCCAGACAAGAACGTCACGAATGGTGCAGCTGGGGTTCGTTAGGGAAGTTGAAAACATCAAGACACAAGAATACGGCTTCTCGTCCACTGCCGAAAGAGGGTGTCGAGAATCCGAGATTGTAAAGACATATAGAAGATTTAAAGATGAAAACAAGTACACATAACAATAGATGTATATACACACGTAATGAGAAAGGCTTTAACGGGAGAAGACGTTTCAGAAACAGTGTGCATAAATTAAAGATACCGCATTAGAAAAAGTAAACACATTAGTTGTTCACCTCATCCTCCTGACGCTCTTTTTCCTCCTCAGCATGAAGACGTTTAATCTCACGATGATGAGCCATACTCTTACGAATGTTAAAACCGGATGATAACAGTTGAGCAATTTCCTCAATCGTGTAATCCGTAAGCTCGGGGTAGCAGAAAACGGCAGCAATCCAGCCCAAGAGACAGAGTCCAGAGTAAAGTGCAAATGTTCCTGTAGGCGTGATAGCTTTCATTAGAGTAAGGAAGGTGGCACCGATAACTAGATTACCAGCCCAATTAGTAGAGGTAGCCAAGCCAGAACCAAGAGCACGCACGCTCATTGGAAACAGCTCACTTTGTTGCCAGGGCAAGTTGCCAAGACCGGAAGCATAGGATGCAACATATACAATCATAGAAATAAGAATAATAATGGCCCAGACGTTTGAAGAACCAGCGGTGTAATTTCCCGCGGAATCTTGAGGCAGATAATGAAATGCAATTGCACACACTACCAAGCCAATGATCATGCCCCACATTGTAATAAGGAGAAGCAAACGCCGACCCAAACGGTCCACAATCACAAACGCGATGATGGTAAATATAAAGTTGGTACCAGCGATAATTAAACCAGTGGCAATGGGGTTGTGAAAGCCGACAATTTCGAAGATGGTACTTGAAAAGTACATGAGTGAATTGAAACCGGACAACTGTTGCATACCTTGCAAACCACAAGCAATGAAGAGAGCGCGAAGGTTGGAAGAATGAAGGAATAATTCTTTTACAGATTTGTTGAAACGTTGCAAACGTGTACCGGTAAAAGGATCACGCACACCTTCTTGGATGAGACGGATTTTGTTTTCCACTTCGTAAGGGTGTGCTTCCGGGTAAATTCTCGAGATAATTTTTCGAGCTTGTTCCTTATGTTCGCGCTTCACCAGGAAACGAGGAGACTCGGGCAACCAAAGCATTACCAATATTTGAATGACAGATGGAACGATGGCAAGACCAACCATCCAGCGCCATCCAGCCTTGTGATATTCAAAGGCTGCATCAATGGCATATGCAATGACTTGTCCCAGTGTAATCATCAGTACATAAACAATAACAAGTCGTGAGCGAAATTTGGCTGGTGCCAATTCACTGAGGTACAAGGGCACAATTAGTGAAGCCAAACCGACACCCCAACCGATCACAAAACGACCAACAATCATGTGCCAAAGGCCATGTGCTGTCACTTGTACGATGGAGCCAACAATAATAATAATTGCACCAACCGAAATGACCGGTCGACGTCCCATAAAATCGGCAAGCGTACCGGCGATAACTCCACCGAACAAAGCACCAAGTGACGTTGCAGAAGTGATGAATTCCTTGTCACCATAGGTCAATTCATGGCCCAAATCCTTGTTGATGACAACGAGAGCGCCGGAAATAACACCAGTGTCATAGCCAAACAACAGACCACTGATACCGGCAGCCAGAGCGAGGACCCAAATCCACTTGCTGACTCGTTGGTACTCAATACTGTCATTTAGTCCTGTGCGACTCTCAAGCGAAGAAAACGAAGCATCGCTATCTGAGCGCTCTCGCCTGGGATGATGGACACTGACTGCGGAGTCGAAGGGATCGACATCAACAATCATTTCCTGAGCATTCTTCTTCTCAATGGGAATGGCCATAATGTTATGAGCACCCAAGGAGGATTGGACCTCTGAGCCAAGGGCCGTTTGCGACTCTAAACTGGATTTAGAGAATGTTGTCATACTGCTCAAACAATTGTGTAATTGTTGAAAGGGGAAACTCAGTAGTCTTCAATGCTTGAGCTACAAGCAGCAAAGAAACTGGAAGTGACGGTTACAAGAAAAAACACCTTCGTCAAGTGCAATTTCTGAAACGTGCAGAGAGAATTCGAAAGAGAAAACGCACAAAAGTATTTTCTCTTGTGTGTTGACGTAGGAGAAGCCTGAGTTATAACTGAATGTTTTTTGAACAGAAAGGGATCGTCCCGAACAAAGGAATTTATCTTCCGTCTTCCGTGACGCAAGATTAGCGAATATTTGAATACGCCTGAAAGCTTAAAATCCGTAAATCCGCGGGAAGGAGGCGGAAACGGCAGTTGAATCGCGGCGTTAATACCTTAACTGCACGTGGACAGTGAAGCGAAACGAGGCGATATTTACGCGCTGAGGGTTGTCGTGGGGCGAAACAGACGGTGCCGAAAAAAAAAAGCGTGGAATAAGCGAAGTTGCGATACGCGATAACGATCGGTTCCCACGCGCACGCACGCACACGAACAAAGAAAACCTAAAACACGACCAGCCCGTCAAATACGCGAAACTAGACACGGGCAGCCAGCTACACCAGAAGAGACTGTCTCACACGGACAGTCTGAACAGTAACAGACACAAGTATTAGATGAGGAGCAAAAAACAGACGCAAACGGTAAGATCAGTTACCAATGTTTGTCTGAGCTACAAGATCAAAAACAAAGAATCTTCTGCACGAACCTTCCGAAGAAAGCAAATTTGTTCAGCACAAAGAATTTGTCAAACAGAATTCAATGCAACTGAAACGGCTGCACAAACAAAGTCAATGTTTGTTGCAGGAAAAGCGGCAGTGGGTGAGGGGAATAACTAAAAACAACGAAAAAGAAAAAACTACGGAAAAAAAGACGAATATGAAAGACAATCGCAATGGAAAGCAACAGGCGATGTCTTATAAAAAGGAAACAGGAACCAATTGACCCTGTAGACCGCGAAAAATGAACAGACGAGCGAAAAGTTTTCCTAATACTCTGGGGAGGGAGCGGCTGTATTTATAAGTTTTAACACAGAACATTCGAGACTCCTAATGACGCAATGAAACTCACGAGGACGAATCATTTCGCACGTGATTATCCACTGCACCAATCAGAGCTTGGTTTCGGTCGCGCATAAATTTAGATAAGGTCGCATTGTTTTGAATAACGTAAACACGTTCATTTTCAATTGGCTTAGTGAGACAAAATGCCGCAACATATGATGTCATTAAAAAACGTGATAAAAGAAACACCAAGTTGCACGCCGGTTGATGTAATTTAATTTGTTGGTATGTCGGCTCGCGTTTTAGCAGTTATTAAATTCGCCGAAATATCTTCGGTCTTTTTTCTTCTGCTGTAAAGTGATATATAGTCGAGTGTCCCGCATCTTTCCTGGCGCATTCATTTGTCGTAATCGAGATATACGTAAAAATAAGCTTTCGCTTAGAAGAGACTTTGCTATAAGCTTAAACTAGTGCTAAACGCTACCACCACTACTTACCAGCTTGTTTCCACTTGAAGCTCCTATACACCATTTGCTTCTATTTTTACCCAACATAGTGTAACTCAGTTGAGTAACTACCTTTGTGGCATTTACAGGTCGGGCTGCTGATATCCTGGTTTGAATTTGCTTGACATTTACTTCAAACCACATTCACGCCCATCTTACTGTATAATGCCTGTAAGTTCACGTAGCAGCATCTCCTCACACGTTAGTATTCTGATTGAGCCTTTCTACGACGTGTTCTGTGGTTTTCTGTCATATCGATTGCGGTGCCTTCTATATCTGTGGTACATTTGTGTCTCTAGCTATTTGCTACAGCTGTGGGCATTTGTGTCGCTTGTTTGTGCTCTTTCTTCTTTTGTGTATCGATTAAAGAGCTGTGTAATCAAAGAATAATTGTGCCCCAGCGGTTTCTGTGAACGGAAGAATTCATTGTTTCGGAGGTCCTTCTATGGTATTCACTACCCTGCGTGGTCTGTTCTAATTCTCTCCGTCTTTTGTTTGTCTTTCTTTTCTTCTGTGGCTCAATTTTACCGCTGAATCTCAATTATTAAGTGATACAGCTTTTCCTGACGTATTATTCTTTCTTATACGTCCACCGCTATTTCTGCACGGGTATTTTCTGCATCTTCTACTTTCTGTTAGCCCTTGCGTTGGTGCTACTATTCATTCTCCTTCCCTCCTCCTTCTCCTCCTGTGATTTGAAGCAATCATAACCAAAGGCATGTCTTCTTCACGACATTCCCAATCACAAAAATGGTCTTCCAATCTCGATGAATTGCCTGCGCAAGCGCCTTCGTCTGTTAAAGACGAAGAAGCTAGTGGGAGCTGTGTCGACCAAGTGCAACAGCGTTCAAATTACGGCTCTTTTGCAGAGCTCAGCAAACTCCCAAGATTCCGTCTAATTACTGACCGCCCAACCCCTTCCCATTCTCTCCCTTCCTCCCAGCCGGTTAAAAAAGGGCACTGGCACCCAGAGCCTGGGCATTCTGACGCTTGTTCAATGAAGCAGCTACTAAATCCAGGGTTTGCTAGTCTCCGCTCTTTGCAACCAACCCAGGCTTCATCGGCCCATGCACCGTTTACGGAGATACGTGTCCCTCAACCCACTCAATCCGCGATGCCAGAGAGCGTTGCGATTGGGTTCGAGAGTTTGTCTTTCCATACAACATCAGCTAGAAACACTCAAAATGAAAAGAAACCTACGTGCGACAGTGGTCAAGCCGCTGAATTCCTCTCTGCGCACCTCTCGCGACCTGTGACGGGCGCTGATATTTCGGCTTCTAATATCGTTAACTCCAAATCCACAGACAAATCATCACCCGCTGCCTCAGCAAATTTGGACTCTTCTCAAAAATCACTCTTGTCTATTCAGTTGGAACAGTCAGCGGCCGCCTTGGCAGCGTCTTCCCAACAAAAGAAAAGCTCTCTGCTGACTTCTCCTCCTGCTCTGACTGAAAGGTCGAAGCCTGTGGTAGCGGTGGAGAAATGCACTGTGGAAACGACAACCGTTCGCTCTCCTATTGCTTCTAATCTAATTTCCCCAACGAATGAAATAGACGGCACTTTGGGTACTGGAGCGAATGAAAAATGCCGGCTTAACGCAAATCCTGAGAATGTGCAGCAGCAAGTCTCCGAAAATATCCCTCTCATACGAAAACCTTCTAACAATATCTCCATCGCCTCAACCACCAGCACTTTCGTTTCCCCTGCACAAACATACT
This sequence comes from Schizosaccharomyces versatilis (nom. inval.), assembly GCA_032882995.1. Classification (NCBI taxonomy): domain Eukaryota; kingdom Fungi; phylum Ascomycota; class Schizosaccharomycetes; order Schizosaccharomycetales; family Schizosaccharomycetaceae; genus Schizosaccharomyces; species Schizosaccharomyces versatilis (nom. inval.). Next base: position 780,674 of record CP130699.1, on the reverse strand, counting down.
CTGAACGTTCCTTCCATCTTGAGCGAAAGCCTCAGCGTGGTCGGCTGCACATATTTGGCCTATATGTGCTTGGCCGGACAGTGGGAAGAGGAGAGTATGGACGGGTTAAGCTGGGCTGGCGCTTGAAAGACAAAAATGATGTTATTGGTGACATGCCACCCCAGTTTGCTATTAAGGTTGTTCGTACGCCAGCACCCAATTCTTCGCTTGCACACCGACTCTCCAGAGAAATTGCTATATTGCGACATGTTGGAGAACATCCACATATTCTGCGCTACTACGAAACCGTCGAAACGGCCCATCACGTGGGGATTGTCCTTGGGTATGCATCAGGTGGCGAGCTCTTTAATTATATTCTTACTTGCCGTCGCTTGTTAGACCCAGAGGCTGCTAAAATGTTTGCTCAGCTTGTTAGTGGTGTAGCATACCTTCACTCAAGGGGAATTGTTCATCGTGACCTCAAACTGGAAAACATTTTGCTGGACGGTCAACGCAATGTTGTCATTGCCGATTTTGGTTTTGCAACGACTTTTGGCGAGGCCGCTCGACTCGTCGGTCATCGGTACGGTAGTCTCGCTGGTCAAGACTTGTTTAGTACGTCGTGTGGATCGCCATGTTATGCGGCACCGGAACTCGTTTCTTGTGAATCTGGTCTGTATGCGGGAACACAGGCAGACGTATGGAGTTGTGGTGTCATTCTCTATGCAATGTTGGCCGGATACTTACCTTTTGACGATGACCCTCATAATCCGATGGGCGCAAATATTCCTCGGCTTTATCGTTACATTTGCTCAGCGGCACTAGCTTTTCCAGATTTCATGAGTCAGACAGCAAGACATTTGCTCTCCGCTATCCTTACTCCAAATCCTAAAAACCGGATTAATTTGTCACAGGTTATGCTGCATCCTTACCTCCGCGCGCACCGTTCACTTTTTGCTAAGTACAATGCGTCTCCAAACCATCAACCATTACCCCGTCATATGAGAAAGCGTCATGTTCATAGAACAAGCAGCGATTGGTGTACCAATCCTACTGTCAGCTTGTCGACTGACGACATTACTGCACTTAATCAATCCTCTCCAGGTTTTGATTTGACCAAAGCTCTGCACATGAGTATAAGCTTTAAGCCATCTGCGCTGCCTTCAGAAGCTGAGATGAGTGAACTTTGCTCTTCTGCGCATGTGGCAGAGAAGGCCAAAGGGTTGAAGAGAAGATCTATGAAATTACTTCGACTAATCCCGGACAAGGAGAATTCCTCAATTACTGTTTTGCCTCGAAAACCTATAGCATCATCTATATCTGGCGGACGTCGTCGTCCGGGTCCCTCGAAACATCGACGAGCATTCAGTTGTGCTTGCAAACCCACTCAAATACACTTGGAAGTATTGCCTTCACTAACAATGCAATGCGAGACATCTCAGCCATACTTTTCATCACCAAATAATTTCATTTCTCCACAGATGTCAGCAGACGAAAAGTTTAATTATCTGAAGCGTATGCTCGGACAATTTCTGCCACTAGGTGATGGACATTAAACTTCGCCGATATTCACTCTTTTTTTTTTTATTCTATTTTATTTTTCTTCTTTATTTCCATTCTTTACTTATTTACACATTTGTCCTATACCCAGGTATTTATTTTCTTTACAAGTTTATTTTGCGCAATGCTAATTTTATATTTTTTCCGGTTGTTGAAAATAAGTAAAAAAAAAAAAAAAATAAGCAAGAAAGTAAAATAAAAAGAACGAGTGGGATTCATGCTAATTGCTGTTAATCTTGTTCTATTCCCCTTTCTTTTCACTTATTTAATTCTCTTATATTTAATCTATTCTTATTCTTCTCTTAAATGAAGAAAAGGCTAAGAGTTTTGTACTTAAGAATTTTAAAAAGCACTGTCTATTTCATTAATGTCTTAGTTGATTGATTGCTCAATGAATCTAGCAATCGTCTTAGTTGAGATATGTATGAAGAAGTTCGAAATTAAAACTGAAAATATTAACGGCGTTTATCTACCTCAATATTTATTCCTATATGGCAAACAGTCTAAGTAACAAAAATTCTTCTTCAATATAAATACTAGCAACTAAGATTGAAATCCAAAATTCAAGTCCAACCAAGAATTAAGAAAAAAATTCCGTAGAGGTAATAAATCAAGTGTTAAATAAAAATAACCAAATAATACATCACAAATTGTCAAATCAAAAACTCGCCTATAGTGCTGCGACCATTTTCTGTCTCATATCCTTTGTTTTAGCTATATTTATTAAATTATGTTGCATATCGTTAACGCGTCATTCGCGTTCAGCAACTTAAATTAGATACCTAGCACCAACCAGACGCAGCTGTCGAATTCATCAGAAAGCAGTTATCTTTTTCAATAATTACATCTAGTAACACGCGTTATTAATTTAAACATAATAGATCGAGCCATCTGTGCATTCTGACACTTTGTTACTGCATTTTTTACATTTTCAAGACACATTATTATATATTTCTGCATTTCTCTAGGTTAAAACAATCAGTACTTTACTTTCATTGCGTTTAGGATTATTACTGATGTCTAGTCAACAAAATGCTCAAATACTGGATTTTGGTGAAGAAATCGTACCTACTCATGCAAATCACATTGGGACATCAGAATTGCTAAGCAAATTACAGCGCTTGCTCAGCAAACTTGTCGAAATGGACCAGGACTTTGCGGAACGAGACTCTATTTTGTCAGCAGCACATTCTTTAGTGCATAAGAATCTGCTTTCACATAAAGATAAAAGTGTAAGAGCATATGTTTGCTGCTGTGTCGTTGAAGTACTCCGACTATGTGCTCCAGATGCTCCTTACACTATATCCCAGCTTGAGAAAGCTTTTGAAACAATCATCAAATTACTACCTGGTTTGGAAGATCCGGAGTCTGTGTACTATCCTCAACTATATCATATACTTGAAAGTTTATCTGTGGTTAAGTCTGCAGTACTAATTGTTGATTTTCCAGCAGCAGAGACGTTCCTTACTTCTTTATTTAGACTGTTCTTTGATTTGGCGAGAAAGGGAATATCAAAAAATATAGAGGTTTATATGCTTGATATTTTGCAACAGTTAATTAACGAAGCATCTATCATTCCACCAGCTGTAGTCAATACCTTGCTGGCACAATTAGTTTCGGGAATGAGCGTTCAAAGTTTTGTGGGACCTTCAGAGAATTCCAAACGCGGAGGCGGCTTTCAGTTAGCACGGAACATTCTTCACGAATGTTCAAATCGGTTACAACGCTACATAAGCCAATACTTTTCTGAGATAATACTGGAGACAAAAGATATTCTTCCTGAGGAAAATGTTCCTCGCGAATTTGTAGCCGCTCATAATTTGGCTTTAGAATTATGGACCTACGCTCCTTCTACCCTACTAAATGTTGTGCCTCAGCTGGAAAATGAGCTGCTTGCTGAACATAGCTCGGTCCGTCTCTTAGGAGTGGAGACAGTTCGGCTGATGATTAAAATACATACGCTGTGGTCGGATTATCCTCAAGTTTGGAACGCATTTCTCGGTCGTGTGAACGATAAGCTTGTAGAGATTCGGACTTCTTGCACCCAAGGCCTTATAAATGCTGCACTAAATCCACTCGCTTCTCAAGACATCATTCAACTAATTATGCAATTGTATGAGGTAAAGTTGGCAGACACCGACGAACGCGTCCGTGTCGCAGCTATCGAAGCACTTGGCTCATTGCCCTACGAAACTCTTCGTCTAACGGTTCCCGTGCATGCCTTAAAGCTCTGTGCTGATCGACTTCGTGATCGGAAATTCTTTGTTCGTACTAAAGCCATTCAAACACTCAGTGCACTTTATAATTCTTCATTTGCGGAGCAAATTTCTGGAGATGATTTTTCTAGTCAAGCTTGTTCTTGGATTCCCTCCTCCTTGTTGAACGTTTTTTATGTTAATGATGAGCCAACCAATGCTGCTGCAGAACTTTCATTTTTTGAAGTCATACTCAATGCACTTTCTCTCGACACAAGCGCAAGGGTGTCCCGCTTGCTTTACGTGATACAGTGTTTAGATGACCAAAGTCTTCGGGTGTTTTATATGCTTCTTCAAAGACAATCAAAGTATATGATTCTGCTGAATCGATTTATTGATTGTTGTATTGACTATAACGGATCAGTCATGGACACTGACGAAGAAATCAAGACGAAACGTCTTACCCAAGTAATTGAGCTTTTATCTTCAAAGGCGCCAAGTCAAAAACAAATGGAGCAGGATCTTTGGAAGTTTGCTAAGCTTAACGACAGGCAGTGCTACAAAACCTTTCAAGAGACAATTAACTTGCAAAATTCGTTTGAGGACATTCACAAGTTTATGAAGCATCTGCTAAAACGACTAAAACAGCGAAGCCCTTCTATTGTTGATTCACTTCGTCTTCTCCTTTTTCGTTCTGCTCCTCTAATTATTAACAAAACAAATGTGAGCGAGCTCATTCGAAATATGCATAATGATGCTGTTCGTAAATCTTGTGAAAGTCTGCTGCAGCAAGTATCTTCATTGTTTCCCGACATTTACGAAACTGTGTTAAAGGATGTTAAGGATATGATACTTCAGAACCAATCGTCTGTAAGCCCAGAAACTCTGAAGACTGTATCACAGTACTGTCTCCGAAAGAAATCTTTTGATCTTGGCCATGAAGTTCTTGCTATTTTGGAAAAGCTTTGTTTCGAGGGCACTGATACGCAAGCAAAGTTCAGCGCTGTGATTCTTACTACCGTTCAAGATACAGCATACCAAGAAAGGATAAGGGATAAATTACTTGACAATTTGTCCTATTCCGATAAAACTCCTACAGTTTTGGCTTCTTTATCTAAATACTTACTTATAAAAGGTAACTTGCTAGCTTCTCACGAAGAAAAAATTACCGAGTTTTTGGTGAAGGATGTTATTCGTGCACATATACCGGATTCCGATACAACCACAGCGTCTGATGACGTTTGGCTTCAGGTCTCGGAATTGGACCATCACATTCGGTCCAAAGTGCTCGCGCTCAAGTGTCTTACAAACATGCTCATTTACAACATGGATAAAGGCGATCATGAACAACGAGCCGCACCCATTCTCAAATTGCTGAGTGTAATTTTATTAACAAATGGAGACATGGATCCCGATCATTCCACGCCGTAAGCTTGCTAAACATTTTTGCTATTTACTAACAAGCTTAGTTATATTCATGCTGCTTGGTTGCGGTTATCGGCAGCACGCTTCTTACTCAAGTTAGCTGTATTGCCTGAATTTGAGCCACTTGTTACTTTCCAAACATTTTCGCACCTGTGCTTACTCTGTCAAGACTCAATTTATGAAATAAGGCAGGAGTTCGTCCGGAGGCTACAGAAACTCCTCCAATTTGACCGTTTGCCAGCACGCTTTCACGCAGCTATTTTCTTGTTAGCACATGACCCCGAAGCAGAGTTTCTAGGAAAGGTCCGCACTTGGGCGAGATCACGCTCGCTCTATCTACGGAAGCACAAAAACTACATTAACGAATATGTTTTAACATATCTGATTCACTTGCTGGCGCATCATCCAGACCTAAATACCGAAAGTCCCGAGAGCCTGCTGACTTTCCTCAAGTACTTTGAGTTCTATCTCGACGTGGTTATGTTCTCAGACAACGTCTCCCTCCTATACCATCTCGCTCAACGTGTCAAACAATACAAAGACGCCATCTATGAAACATCAGACGCCATCTACTATCTCAGTGAGCTTGCAAGAATTGCGATTTCCACCCGAGCTAATGTATTCGGCTGGGCCATCCCTTCATTCCCAAAACAAATTCGTCTGCCACATGAAATCTACAAAGTGATTGATGTCCCGGATGAGAAAAAGAGCATACAAGGAAAGACTTTCCTATCTTCGGAAGTCGAGCAACAAATTGAACAAGCCGTCAAAGCTGATATCCGCAGCAGCCATCATACAGGTGCCTTGAAACGAACCAAACTTGCACTTTCGGGCACTCCAAAGAAGCGAAGTATCAGAACCTCGCGTGTTCGTGGTCGTACTACTGCGCGATCTGTGTCAAAGCGCAAACAGAGCCAGCAATTGAAGAACGCTCTCGTGTCTTCGCCGACACGAAAAAGCCTAAGAACGCGAAATCGTCTAATCAATTACCAAGAATCGCCGTCCGAAAACGAAGAAATTGAGGATTCTGAAACCTTCGAAGGCGAAGAACAAGACGTAATTTCGTCTGCAGAAGAATAAAAATGTTATTGTATATTACAAACCAACAGAATGATTGATAATAGCAAACTCGCTTAATCGCATTAATTCGCTACGTCACTATTTAACACGTGGATAGTTAATTTAAATATGGGCTCTATGACTGCGGCACATCGCGTTATATCTCCTTGGGTCACGTTGAGAGCGCACAGCAGAAAGAACATCTCGTACGGTTGAGTAACAGGCTGCTCCTACCCTTTACCAATACGCAACTCATAGTTGAAGCAGCTTTCAGACGCAACAGCGGCGTGCCTTACCTGTATTGAACAAGCAAAGCCTCAGGAGTAAAGTATAATCCGTTAATATGCCTACTATCAAGTGTGTTGTTGTCGGTGATGGTGCCGTTGGAAAGGTATGTCTTAAAAACGCGTGAAGTGTCCTCAGAACGGACAAGCAATCGACAGTCTATGGGTTCCCCAAGGTACATCATCCCCTAAGCACCAGCGCTCGTTTTCTGAAGGGCTAATTCGGTTTGGTACTTTTTTTTAGATGTATACGTAGTCAAATTTCTTGGGTCACTTCACGTCTACATAACGCGGAGTACTAACAAAACGACATAGACATGTCTGTTGATTTCCTACACCACGAACAAGTTTCCCAGTGATTATGTCCCTACGGTTTTTGACAACGTGAGTCATTTAAACACAGCAACATAGTGCTGTGTTACTGTGTAGCTGACATGCACTAACACATTATAGTATGCTGTCACTGTCATGATTGGTGATGAGCCGTACACTTTGGGCTTGTTTGATACTGCCGGTCAAGAAGATTATGATCGTCTGCGTCCCTTGTCATATCCTCAAACCGATGTTTTCCTCGTGTGCTTTAGCGTTACTTCTCCTGCTAGTTTTGAGAACGTTAAGGAGAAGTGGTTCCCGGAAGTGCATCATCATTGTCCCGGTGTTCCCTGTCTCATAGTCGGTACCCAAATCGATCTTCGAGATGATCCTGCTGTCCAGCAGAAGCTTGCCCGTCAGCACCAGCATCCTCTTTCCCATGAGCAAGGTGAACGCCTGGCTCGGGAATTGGGAGCTGTTAAGTATGTGGAATGTTCAGCCCTTACTCAAAAGGGTTTGAAAAACGTTTTTGATGAAGCTATTGTTGCTGCTCTGGATCCCCCTGTCACGCACAAGAAGAAATCTAAGTGCCTCGTACTTTAAGAGTTCTTTATGGTCATCCATCTACTACCGAACCATTAATCTCTTAACGTCTGTTCCTAAATTATACACACTCACGTTCACAAACAACCTCTCACACATTATTCACACCCATACATACAATACACTCTTACCAACGCTATCTCTTTCGTTCACTTTCACCATCGATCACTCACTCTTCCGCCAACCTTTTGAGAGCATGGTTGAATGCGTCGTGAATTAGGGGGTCTCATCAAGAAGTTCTTGATGCCTGCGTCGCCGTCAAGCCGTTTGATTTTTTTTTCGGTACTTAGCTGCTGTGCTGTTCGCTGGTAACAGCACCACTCCTCCCCTCCTTTTTCACACAATCGCCTGTCCACTTATATTTCTGTCTAGGTCTGGCCGTGTGTTACTTGTCGCTGCCGCTGCTGTGTTGAGGACGGGAGTCTGCTATTTACCACTCGTATACTCTTTCTACAACTTACCTTAATCTCAAACAATTGATGCTTTTCCCACGTCTTGGTTTCTTGCTTTTGCTTGACTTATTTTACCCTTCTTGTCTTCCTCTTTCCTTTTTCGACCACTCTTCTTCCGCATTTGCATGCATACCACAAGTACTCTTTTTCGCCGAATAGTCGAGCTAATTTGTACTGCATGTGTAGGCGAGTCTTCCATTGCATAACCACTGAGGTCAGCTTGCCGGTTGACTTTTGTTGGAAACATTGCATTTTGTTGATAGAGCATGTGTCTAATATTCCCTTGGCACACTTACTCGATAGGTTCTACTTTTATCTACACACAATGATCTCTTCCAAGTCTACGCACTCGCTCTCTCTTGAACTTTTTACACCGTGTCAAGCTGATAATCTGTGCGGTACATCACAGATCGGGGACATGTCATTGCACCACTGTCTGCTTTCTCCTGTTCTGTGTACATACTTCATTCTGGAAGTTACACCATTGGAAAAGTAACTGCTGTTGCTCGTCCTTACACTTTTTACAGTGCAGTGTGTGCGTTTACACTAATCGTCGATATTATGATGAATTTTTGACGGGTTTGAGCTAGTTACATCAACGGCATCTTGTTTCCCGTTAGCTCAATTCGTACACTCATACTCATAAGCATATACTAAACATCTCTCCTTGCTCTTTCTTACATTCATGCAAGTGTAGTATGTGTATTTCATAATTGAATACGTGTGTCGTTTAGCGTACTCCAATATCTGTGAGTGGTACGCTTATTAATTCTTTCTTTCCCTGTTACTCACAAAGAGCAAGATGAAAGAGTTGTTGCCTGCTTTTGGCTTGTCCAAAACTTGAGCGGATCTGGATCGCCGTTGTCGTTTCGAACGAAGATTACTTAATTCAGCATCAGAGAAGCTGCTTGTGGAAAATTAGCTGGCATCGTTGAGAGTAAACATAGTAATAATGAAGACAAATCATCCTGCCATGTCTGCACCAAACGAAGATAAGGTGTCGTCAACTGAACCGTCGAACAATTAGTTTTACGTTTAGCTTTTAAATTGTTTCTCCCTGGCTACGTACCGTAGAATATATCATAGAACTAGAGCTAGAATGAAGACGATATTGAGTGAAACCAAAACGAATGCAAACTGTAGAAAACACACAAACAGAACTACAACCCTCGACACGAAATCATAACATACGGAGAACAACTTTAAGTTCCATTAATATCTAGAAACAATATCCATACACAAATGGCAATGTCGATGCGCCCATAGGTCTCTCTCCGAGCTCAGAAACCATTCAAACGTTTGCGTGCGCAGCTGCCTAAAAACCCTTATTGACACAAACGCAGCAAAACTGTTAGCAAAATAAGAATGAAGGATCGAGCAAAATTTTTTAACAAGAAATTAAAAGTCACAAGACTCGCGCATGACAGAGACATTTCGATCAACGCAGTTCCTCTATACCGCGGAGTGGCGGGAACCCGTTTACTGAGTCTCGTCAGCGTTGGTCATTTCTTGATCCTCAATAGCTTCTTCTTGAGGAGGGGGAGGAGGAGGAGCACGACCACCAGTACCTTCCTCAAACTTGCCAGTAGGGGCCTTAGCACGAGCGGCATCCTCCTTCTTCTTCTTAGCATCAGCTTGAGCCTTGAGCTTAGCCATAGCGGCCTCGCGCTCAGCTTGGATCTTTTGACGCTTGGCTTCCTCATCATCGAGATAGCGTTGGCGAATGGGGCCACCAATTCTCATGAGATCCTCAAGCTTAGCAATGTAAACAGCCTTAGTGGTGTCCTCTCCCTCATCATACAACCAGTCCTCGGCGTCCATAAGCATACCCTTGAGCTTGGTCTTCTCATCCTCGCTGGCGAAGGGAGCATAGATGTCGTCCAATTTGGAACGAGTGTCATAGATGTACTCTTCCAAAGCGTTCTTGCGATCCAACGTCTCAGCAACAAGCTTGTCAGTCTCAATCATGTTGCCCTCAGCCTCCAAGTACTTGTTGAAGACATCAGCGGGAAGAGTCTCAGTAACTGCCTTGATGGGAAGGTCGGCGACCTTAACGAGCTTCTTGACCTTACGAGTCTTGATGGGCTCATCCTTCTTCTCCTCACCTTCGGCGGTGGGAGCAGGCTCGACGGGCTCCTCAACCTCTTGCTCCTCAACGACGTAAGCTTGCTCAACTTGAAGAATACCGTGGAGGTTCAAGCGAACCTTGAGCTTAACGATAGACAAGTCACCGGACTCGGTGGGCTTGACATCGCCAATCTCGAACTTGCCAAGCTCAGCAGTGATGTTGCCAGGCAATTGCTCAGGGTGGCTGTAGGTAGCAGTAACGGTGAAAGGAGCCTTGCGGTAGAAGGTAAGAATCTTCGTGGAAGGAATGGGGTTGTTGAGAGAGAAAACCTCCAAGGAAGTTTCCTCATCAGGGTTTTCCGGCACAGCCTCCCAAGAGAAAGTGATGGGGTAGGTAGTGATGTCGTGAACGTGGAAGTCACGAACACGGAAAACAGGGGAGAGAATGGCACAAGAAAGAGCACATCCACGGGCAATAGCCTCATCCTGGTTCAAAGTGAAAGACAAGGGCTTTCCGAAGAACTCAGAGATCTTCTCCTTCAAAGAAGGAATACGAGTGCAGCCACCAACGACTTCAATGCTGTCAATCTCCTCCTTGGTAACACCGGCCTCCTTAAGAGCTTGCTCCAAAGGAACGTGGACGCGGTTCAAAAGGGGTTGAATGAGCTTCTCAAAGTCCTCACGCTTGATAAAAGAGGATGCATCAATGTCGTTCATGATCATTTCAACGTTCAAGGGGGCAGATGCGTTGGCAGAAAGAACCTTCTTAAGACGCTCAACAGCAGTAGCCAAACGGAAAGTAGCTTTAGGGTTGGAAAGAACATCAATCTTGTACTTGTCCTTGAACTCGGCAGCAAAGTGGTCAATCAAAGCCTTGTCCATGTTACGGCTGCCAAAGTGGCGGTCGCAAACGGTGGACTTGATGTGGAATTGGCCTTGGCTGAAAGCGACAATGGAGACAGAGTAGTTGGAGTGACCGATGTCAACGATGGCAACCTTTCTGGGGTTCTCGGGCTCAGGAAGGTCATTCTTGGTGATACCATAAGTAAGAGCAGCAGCAGCATTGTCGTTCATCAAACGAAGAGGGTTCAGTCCGGCAATATGAGCAGCATCAAGAACAGCTTGACGCTGAGTGTTAGTGAACCAGGCAGGAACCGAGATAACGACATCGCTGACAGGGCCCTTAAGCTCGGCTTCGGTTGTGGTCTTGATCTTGGTCAAGTAAGCGGCGATAATCTGGGTCGAAGAGAAGGCAGCCTCCTCACCCAAGTAGCTGACCTTGGCACCGACCAAACCGTCGACCTCGACAAGAGGAGCCGTAATGAACTTGCTCTCGATCTCTTGGACCTCGGGGTCGTTGAACTTGCGACCAGCCAAACGCTTCAAACTGCCAATAGTGTTACGGAAGTTAGAAGCCTCTTGAGACTTGGCAGCCTCACCGAGGAAACGGGAGCGCTCACCGAAAGAGACAAGAGAGGGGGTGGAGCGGTTAGAAACCTCGTTAACAATCACATCAATAGCGCGGTTGCGGGCGACAGCGATAGTGGTCTTGCTGTTTCCCAAGTCGATACCGACAACGTTCGTCCGAGAAGCCATGGTATCAATTTTTTGTTATTCTAAAGAATCAGAGTTAGCAGGGATCGTTAGTAGGGTGGATGCGAGGAGGGAGAGATCAATTGTAGTAACAGGAGAAGGGAAGTTACCAGAAAAAGCCAGAATACGCGGAAACTCTTAAAAAAACTTCGACCCAACAGCCACATCCGTACTACCGACAGTTTCCGAACTATACCACCCATATAATCCACATCTAGAAATCTTCCATCCTCGACAGCTCACAACTTACAGAGAAACAAACACGAATTCAAAAAGAAAACAATTCTGTTGAAAATCGTTTAGGTGCTTTCTGCTAAAGGCGTAAATGCGTCTCTTTTGAAGCGAAAACTTGACCTAGTGTTTGGGAGAAGGTAGGTTTTAGAAAAGAGGAAGGGAAACTTTGAAGCTTGAAAAAAAAGTTAAAATAAATATACACGTAAAAGACGTAAGCGAATTACGCAAATTGAAACAGTTGTATTCAATTTATACTTGAGGCAAATTCCAACTTTCTTCTCATGGACTGGTTTTTCCGTTTCACGAACCCCGGAGTGTTTGCTAGAACGTTCCTGTTGGGGGAGGGGATCGAGACGAAACATATGTGGTGGTGATGTGGAATAGTGGGGAAGCTGCGGGAAAACAACATAACAAAATCGTCATGCGACAAGTCCTTCTCTGCAATTCTCGCGCTCGAGTTTTATAACGAGTTCGACGCGTAGGCAGGTACCGCTCTCGTGCGTGCTCTTTTTTTTTTTTTTTTTTTGGTCTCGTTGTTTAAAGTACTCGTTCCTTTTTGGTAGCGGGCGCTAAACGCTGTTAACGCATTGCTGTGGACATCGGTATTGTGCACAACGGTACACGACACTAAATTTCATTAATTCTCATTATTCCACGATGATGGTGCACTCAGGGACAACGCGTCGCGTCGCGTACACAAACGCGCAACAAAGAATGCAACGCGACACGTCGGCGCGCGACGCGTGGAAACGCGGTGGTATAAAGGGCGAAGCTTTCCTTTGTAACGTTTCCTCTGCCTAAGTGTGCGTTTCTTTACACACAAGACTTCGCCTCGTGTACTGTTTGGAGTTCCTGTTTTGCACGGGTACCGTTGTGCTTCTGCGCGTTCGTTTTCGGTTTCCGGTGCATCAGTGGTATAGAATTAGGTTCATTGTGTCCTAGTAACAACGTTTATTTGGCATTGGCGCTTGTGGTCTAGCCTCCTGTTGCCGTCGTCTTTTCATTGTATCATCCTTTCTTCCATTTGTTCATCCTCAGACTCAGTGCTTTTCTTCAGTATGGTGGAAACGCGTTTTGAGTACGGTGAAGAAATTCCATTCCAGCGACTGCCGTCTCCACTTTCTTCTTCACCTATAAGCCGTCAACCGTGTCTTTCAACGCGTTCCACACTCAATCTCCCCTCCGAGTGCCATTGGAACACAACAATTACGCCGCGACGTACGCGTTTTACAGATGCAATTCCTCCGGATCACGTTCTTCAGACGCCGGAGGCGTCGAGCAGTCTGCATCTATCGTCTCCACGCGTGTCTGCAGACGCAATTTCATCGTTCCATGCACGAAACGTCACTCCAGAACGTGAACCGTTGTCTCCCATGTCCGTGCTTCCTACGGGTTGCTCTAAAGTTCTTCGTTTGGGTCGTTCGAGCAGAGCGTGCACACACGTGTTGTCGCGATTCGATAAGGCAGTTTCACGCGTTCACGCAGTTGTGTTCAGTATGGCTGAACGAATGGTCATTGAGTGTCAAGGCTGGAACGGCATGATCGTGTATGATGGTACGGGCAAACACGTTTACCGTATGAAGAAGAACGATCGCATTGTCCTGACCCGTCCACAAAATAATGCTTGTCCACTCATTGATGTGTTTGGTCATCGTGTTCTCTTGGGCTGGCCGCCCGCGGAACGAGAAAGTGTTAGCGTTCAGACTGTTCCTGAACCTTCGTCGCCATTAGCTGAAGCAATAGCGACTGAAGACGATCCATCCAACCCATTTTTCGGTAGTCCGGTCGCTTCTCGCATTGCATGTCCGGCGCCGATGCCATTACCACCTGTGTCTGTTTCCATATCTCCCCGTTCCAGACACCAATCACCCATTTTCGAGCCTATGCTTCCTTCATCACCACCGTCTCCCGAGCCTTCACGGTTTCGTAGACGCATGTCTTCATTGATTCTCAGAATCGACACGGAGAATCCGTCTGCTCCTTTGCTTCAAGATTCTGCCAATTTTCAGGAAGAGCTCCGTGCGCCTTCTGCTTCTGCTACTGCTCATCCTCTTTCCTCTTCTGTAGAAGCTCTGTTGACATTGTCAATGGCGGCAAATGCCACTGGTGAACGCGAGGAAGACGGAAATTCCAGCATGCGCACTCCGGGAACCGCTATTTTCCCGCCTATAGGCATTCCTCCAGCAGCGGATTCCCTTGTAGCGGATGCGACAAAGAAGCCTGAGGCGCCTATTTTTGTTCGTCATGATAGTATTGACAAGGCTGCTAGATCTACTATTCACCTTTACGATTCAGTTGACAGCAGTGATGCTGTTGTCGAACAGCGTTCGCCTGCCCAGCAGACTTCACAACTTGATGCAAAGTTGTCCGCAGTAACTATGCCAATAGAACCTCCCAAACAACAAAATGCTGACACAGGATGCGCTTCAGCCGAGCGCGAGGATGAGCTGTTACTTTCCAGAAAACGCAGGAGTAGCAGCGAGGCCTCGACGGCAGACTCAGATGACTCGGCTCATGAGGTGAAAGAAAATGCCCTCCCTACAGATTTGTTTCTTGACATCCTGCTAGATGAACTTGCTCTTTCGAGTACGGCAACGACACCACTTCCTGAGCTTGCTCACTTGTTTCCGCCGTCTTTCAAGCTTGAACAAATTCAAAACCGACTTCGCAATCTCGCCCAGGAACATCCATTTCTTGTTGAAGTGAAACGTTATGGTCGAGATGCATCTAATCATCCTTTATGGGGAGAATGGCTATACGATCCAGAACTAGACGAAGATGAAGAAAGACGCAATCGCTACGTCCCACTCATGCGTCCTGTGCGTTCTGCTCGTCGTAGTCATAAGCAATACTACTGGAAAAGACCTCGAATTCCTTCACGTTCTTCGACAGCTTCGAAGAGACGACGCCTTTGAATCTCATGTACTCTATTCAACGGACACAAAGATTTGCTGCTGCTGAACGTAACTTAGTAGGACCACCTGGAGTCCTCTCCTCATCTCCGTCCGTTCTTTCTTTTCTCTCTCTCTCTCTCTCCTTTTCCTTTTTTCTTCCCCACTCTTTCTCTCTATTTCACTCACTCACTCTCTCTCTTGTCCCCTTTCTCTTTCTCCCGTTTGTTAGCGTACGTGTTCTTATTCCATGCACGCGTCCATCTTTCTCTCCCGCAGATTTGACTATGTTAAGGATGATTCTTGACATCTTCAAACACTCATTTGCCTTTTTTTCGTTTATTCAACGTTTTCATTATTTCTCATGTCTCATTAGTGATGGATGGTGTTTACAGACGTGCATGTTCTTTTCGTTGTCTGTGAAATCACTTATTTGTCCCTCCTATCTCTTGTTTCTTTTGTCCCCTTTTCTTTTTGAAACCTTTTGATGATAGCCTTTTAATAAAAAGTCATGCACATTTAGAAATTAGAAGATATCTCTTTGTCCAGCTCACTAAAGCGCAGGCTGAAATAGCTAATTAATACATTCTCTGCTTTTTATGATTCAACTTGGATTATGTTTCCTTTCTTTCAATACCTGTCCTCTCCCTACAACACAGTCGCTCATTCCTTACTCAGTATACGCGTCGCGTTTTTCATATAACCTTATTTTCGCGAACGCGTTTTCATTTAGACACACCAGAAGGATATCCTGAGCCTTTCGTGAGAGTCCAGTTGCCCTCTGCCATACCACAGATTCTTGCTACCATGAGCAACACACTGTATAATCATGTAAGAAACGAAATTTGTATGTGATGGGTGCTAACTTCAAGGTTACAGTGTCTCAAATTAATTAATTCTATCACAAAAGACCTCGATGGCTTGGAAACTGGAATTGCCGAAGATTCTAGCGCCATAGCTCTGGCAGGAAGACAGGGTGCGTTTAAATGAACACGACAGTTGTGAAATTTGAGTTCTGTGTTCTTGTATTAGCGTCTAACATGCAATTGTAGGTCAATTGACTGCCTCTCTACTGTCGCTCTCGCGTTCACTTGATGACTACGAGAGCATGGCCAAACGAGAGCTTGATGCTGCTAAGAAAACCAAGGCTTTAGCGCGTGTTAAAGACTTTCGGACGAAGTCGTCTCAGCTTAGAGAACGGTTTGCAGAAATGAAAACGCAATTGGAGGACGTTGCCCACAGCCGCAACAGAAAGGAGTTGTTAAGCCGTCGTGGATTCTCTCACGAACAATCAGAAAACCCGTATGCATCGTCTTCTGCTGATGCATATGCTACCAAATCCAACACGGCTAGTTCCATGACGCGCCAACAGGGTTTGCTGCACGAAGATTCCTTTTTGAACCGTGCAGAAAGCCAAATTGATGAATATCTCGAGCGAGGACGACTGGTGCTGGGTGATTTAGTCGAACAGGGCACCATACTCAAGTCGACCAAGCGTAAGATACTCGATGCTGCCAATACACTGGGAATAACTCGCAAAACTATTGCTTTCATTAACCGTCGATCTCGTCAAGACAAGATTCTTTTTGTATTAGGAGCCATAGTCACATTTACCTGCTTTTACTTGATTGTAAGATGGCTGCGTTAGTATAAAATACGAAATGCAAGAAGAACGGACGGCTGATTTCTTACTTTATAACTACAAATTCTACTTGACAACACACGCTCTGGTTTTGTTTTGTTTCTCATATCTTGTCTGGATGTCTTCTTCATTTCGACGTCTCTTCACCGCTGGCAATCTTTAATCTCTGCTTTTTTGCATTATTCCCTCGTCCAACTTTCCACGAATCTTGTTGAGGCAAAATTGCTGCAATTGCCCAGTCCAAGTCTCTATACTACCAATCACCACCAATGTTTCGCACAGTAACGAAACACAGCAAACTTCTGGGCCTTGGTGCGTTCGTTTGTGCCTCCAACGGCCGATTATATGTTCAAAGTATTTCTTTTCGGTGTCTACAGGTAGCCGCATGGGGTCGAACCGCTCAAAGGTGTCAGAGTACTTACTCTCGTCCTCGGTATCATCGGTTTAAATCTTCAGAAAAAGAGCGATTATACAAACGGCTCGGTGTAATTGCGGCGACTGGAGCTGGAATCTATTATCTAACTCATTTGGAACGAGTGCCCATAAGTGAACGACGCCGATTTAACGATGTTTCTCTACAGTTTGAGGAGCAAATGGCTAAACAGGCATATCAGGAAACAATGATGCAATATGGTATGAATATGTTGCCCAGTTCGCATCCTACTGTGCAATACGTTGCGCGTGTCATGAAGAAAATTATTGCTGTATCTGGCATGCAGAACCTTCGTTGGGAACTACATGTCATTCGTGATCCAACACCGAATGCCTTTGTCCTTCCTGGCGGCAAGGTCTTCGTGTTCGAGGGTATCCTTCCCATATGTCGTGACGAAGACGGTCTGGCTGCTGTTTTGGCGCATGAAACGGCACACCAAATCGCAAGACATTCAGCTGAGAAAATTGCGTTTACGCGTGCTGTATCTTGTCTCTTTTGGCTAGCAGCAGCAGCTTTTGACTTGTCAGGACAATTGTCGCATTTGCTGCTCAACTTTGGTTTGTTACTGCCCTTTTCTCGTAAGATGGAATCCGAAGCGGACTACATTGGCCTCATGCTCATGAGTCAAGCGTGCTATCGTCCAGAAGCAGCTAAAGAGTTATGGGGACGCATGCACGATATGGAAGAACAGATGGGTCGAAAAGTGCTTGCCTTTGCCAGCACACATCCTGCTAGCAGGAAGCGTCAGCAGCGTATCGACAGCTGGCTCCCCGAAGCTCGTCAACGGTATGAAACGAGTGATTGTTATTCAGAAACATGGCCTGGTATGCAGGCTTTTCGAGAAGCTTTCTTTTAAGCAGATTTTGAAAAGCGTTTACGAGTAATGCACATGTCAACAAATACCCTTCTTTACTCCGCTTGTTTTTATGTCTTGTCTGCTCGCACTTGTAATTCCTATTGCCATTTAACTTGGCTCAACCAAGGGTCAAGTAAAAAAAATTGATACTGAGATTGGTCATTATTATTCATGTACTAAAGAAAAGAGAAGTTACAAATGGGAAGAACGACAAAGCAAAGAAACTCGCAATCGGCACAATCTTCTCTGTTTGTCAAGCACTAACTTGACCATATAGGCCATCTGATGAACATGTTCATTCACATGTTCATTCGCATGCTTATATACTCTTTGTTCTTCCGTGGATGGACATTCGTCCGCGTGCTCAATTACCACAAGGACTTGTGGTTGTCAAGCGTGAGTTTGCCGTAAAGGATGGCAGTACCGACACCGATAGCACTTAGCATAAAAGGAACGGGTTTTCTTCCCTTAAGAGCACGAGGAACACTAGAACCGAGAAGCAAAGTTGAAGCTGTAAGGCCTACGACGTGTCCAAAGTCACATCCTTGTCTTTCAACGTAACTAGCGACAGCGTACATGGCGCCAACTGTGCTACCAGCAATCAAAGAAACCTTGCTTCCTTTACGGACAAATCCCATAAGGCCACCAAGGCCGAGGAATGCGGCTACGGCGTAGCCTACGTTTTCTGTTTTCATGGAAAGCATATTGCAGTTTTTTTATGAATGTGCACGGTGTGTATGGTCGAGATTTGCAAGCGGGCTGTTCTGTCGACAAAAATACGAAATTCCCGGCTCATCGTCAGCGCATCTTACAGCACTAACACCGACAACGGCACCAGCACAAACGTGCTGGTGCGCTACACCAGAAGCTTTGGCCTCAGCTGGTAGCGACGCAATCCACCAAAATAAAGATTTCAATTACGGCTTCTTACAGGACATTGGGATACTGAATTGTGGCGAAATTACTGTGTGTATTGGTTAACTTATTTGAATCATCAATTGCATTTGAACACGTCTGAAAAGCACTTTATACACTGTTTTTATATTGTTTTGTAAAAAGGACTGCTGCTTCTATCAACATCACTTTTTCAAACAAACAGTTTCTTTTTTTTTTCCCTCTTTCGTTTCAAATTTTTCTCGTCTTTCTTTTCGTTTTGGATTGAGCCGACAGGACGTTTTTGGTCAAAGCTACTTCTGTTTTGCTACTGTATGAAGGCATCTAAACTAGTTTCTTCTGGTTTGCAGGCCCTAAAAACGAGAATTGCACCAACTATGACAAAAATGACCAATAACCCGCTTCCAAATGCCGGTTTGAATGCTGCAGCTGCAAATACCGTTCCACGCACATTCTATAAACGTCAACTTCCCTCCCAATGCACGGCTTTCGACTCCACCGAGGGGAAGCGTCTTTTTATGCAGGCTTTGCAGGAAGGAGGTATGGAGAATTACTTTTCACTTGCACAGCAGTTTGTTACACAGAACGAACCGGCATTTTGCGGGCTTGGTACTCTGTGTATGATATTAAACTCGCTGAGGGTGGACCCTGGGCGGCTTTGGAAGGGTGCCTGGCGCTGGTACGACCAGGACATGCTTGACTGTTGTCGTTCGTTAAGCAACATTAAAAAAGACGGTATTACGATTGAAGAGTTTTCGTGCTTGGCCGCATGCAATGGGCTGTCTGCCCAGATGAAACGTGCAGATAATGTTACGTTGGAGGATTTTCGACGTGATTTAGTCAAGTGTAGTACCATTACAGACTGCATCATGGCCGTTTCTTATTCTCGGAAGGCGCTCGGACAAACCGGTGACGGACATTTCAGTCCGGTGGGAGGTATCAGTTTTAAAGACGACAAAGTGCTTATTCTCGACGTGGCGCGCTTCAAATATCCATCGTACTGGGTCGATAGTAAACTGCTGTACGAAAGTCTGTTGCCGCTCGACAAAACGAGCGGTAAACCTCGGGGCTATGTAATTTTACGCCCACTAGAAACACCCTTGGGACTGTTGACGTTTCGTTTAAACAAGTACAGTTGGCGCCAAATGGAACAACAATTGGTTCAACAGCTGCCGCGGCTATCCAGCGTGAGGGAATTGGCCGATCTGGTAGCTGGTTTTGAGAAAGCTTCACTCGTCCCGCTGATTGACGAGCGTGCTGAAAGTGCACCCTCTGCAGCCTTTGAGCAGTTTGTTGAGAAGCTTGCACGCACTAAGACCTACCGGCTGTTTACTGACGCACAGGTGCGGAATCCTTTGTACACGACACTCGCTTTCTGGGCAATCTATACTCAAACATCCATCCAGGCCTGGTGTTCTCAACCAGTCCTACTTGAGCTGAACGAATATATTGACGAGGCTTTCCTTCCAGAATTCTCTGAGCAAATGGATACTCTTCGTCAACAACTCGCGAGTCTGACATCCTGTTGCACCAACGAGCAAGGATGTTGTCGCTCGGGTTGTTGTAATCATGCAAAGTGAGAAAGAGGTTCAATGACAAAAATCTACTTGCCGTGATTTAAACGGTCGTTTGCATTCGGGATTGCCACTACATCTTCCTTCTCTGTCTCTGTCTGTCGATCTCTCGCTTCACCACTTCTAATCTTTTATTTACCAACCCACCTCGCTGGATATCCACTCAGCATTCGATTCATCCTCTCGCCGTGACCCCGCGAATACCCCACTTTACCACTCATTTTTGGTGGTGAGTTTTAGAAGGGGAAGGCAACGCATTATTTCTGTTCCCGTCATAGGCTGCCGCGCACACACAGGACACTCGTTCCGTTCCAAGGTACAGTTGTTTCTGTTATAGCTGCAGTTTCTCTCTGCTCTCGTACTTTTGACCTTTTGTCTCTCCCCTCTTCTGTCCTCATTTTTTTCGTTGTCGACGAAGCACGGCTCGTTGAGCTAATTCCTTCCTCACCACCACTACCACCAGCCCCACCAGAGCTGAACTCGTCTACCGCTACTGACGACAGAACGACTTTCCACGAAATTGACTGAACCACTGCTACCCTCCCATACATAGCCCATCCCCACCGTCATGTCCCAGTTTCCTTCGATTGAAGAGTTTGACCAAGGCTTGTCATCAATTTCTACGGCAGCAAAAGAATCTGCGCCTCCTGCCGACTTTTTGGAGAGAGAAAAACAGGTTCTCGCTGATGACGCAAAACAGTTTGAAAACGCTGAAGGAACCAGCTCCGACAATGGTTTGCTGAATTTTGACGAACCTGTTGCGCTCAGCGGTGCTGAGAAGGATTTTGAAAGCGCTTTCCCTCCTCTCCAAACCATTATGCAGCCTTCTGGCACCATATCTGCTCCTGCTGCTCCCTACATGGCAAACGCTGATGTCCACGCAGACGATGCTGCTGCCGCAAACGCCGGCAACGATCTCTCGTCTTCCTCTGCACCTTCTCCTGACCAAGTGGAGGAACAGCAAGAAGAGCCTGAAACGGTTCGTGCTTGGAAGGAGCAGTACAAGAAGAGAATTGAAGACAAGCAAAATGCCGCTGCGAAATTGCATGAAGACAATGTTTCGAAGGCCAAGGCATCGATTGATGAGTTTTACGAGAACTTTAATGCCAAAAAAGAGAAGCTGGTCGCTCAAGTTCGTGCTGAGCAGGAAGAAATGCTTCAAAAACACTCTGACGATACTTCGGGCTCTACGGCTTGGCAGCGCATTGCCAAGTTGGTTGACCTTTCTGACCGTTCTAATGTTTCCGGCCGTGACACTACTCGTTTCCGTAAGCTGTTGAAGAGCCTGGCTGACGACGAGCATGCTCCCGGCGCCACTGTTGTCGCTTAAACTGAGAGCTCCGTCCTTTTTTCGCTTTCTTTTACCGATGTGCTTCGTGTACGCTTGCGGTCGAATCAAGAGCACTAGAGCACAGGATCACAGGCTCACGAAAAACCAACGTTCTGTCAGCAAGCTCACCTTCCTGATCTTGCGTCAGACAGAGGTTGTCTCTCTACGTCCTACATAATTTACATTCTATTTTTTTCCCTTTCCATACTTTCTACTACGAATAAAGTGTGCGTTAATAATGTATAGTGTGGGTGGGGGCAGCAGTGGCAGGTGGGTGAATTTGGTCGATCCCACATATCCCGCGTATCCCACATATCCCATGCATCCCACGCACTGCACCCCACATATCCCGCAGCCCGTGCCGTTTCCCCACTGCACCCCTCCCTTCCCCTCCTGCCCCCACAGAAATAGAGGGAAATCCAAGCTCTCGGGGTTCCGTCGCTAGGCGTGGCTCAGCGTAGGCAGAAGAGGCCGCAGTGCTCACGAGTCCAGCCACCACCAAAAGTTCTGTCCATACGGCAAGAAATAAAAAGGTTTCGCTTGGTGAAACTTACGCGTTGTCTCAAATTTTGACAAATTGAAAAAACATGGCAATTGACTACAGCAAATGGTACGCGTGTTTTTGTTCAGAGTAGCCGGCTAATCGTAAAGGGACAAATTGGAATTGAGCGATGACAGGTATGTTTTATGGTAGTGGAAGTAAAAGTCACGGGGGACACGAGCTGCACGAGTTTTCTTTCAGACGTAATTTCCACTTGCTGCTGCGGCTGTCAAGCTGTTTTCTTTTGCTTTTTTTTTTTTTTTTTTTTGTTGCTTGGAAGTGTCTTTTTGCTAACGTTTCAGTGACATCGAAGGTACGGAAACAGAATGGTTGGAATAAAACAGTAGTATGGCTTTCCGTTTGCTTGTATGAACCATCAGAGAAGCAAATTCTGTTGATACTTTAAAGCTCTGGCCTACTGCAGCGATCCGACAATATATAAACGACTGTAACCTGTGCTTGTGTTTGCTAACAAGTAAAAAACAGTTCATCCAAATGTCGACAAAAAATCGTTTGTCCGTTGGCTTCAACGTGACATTCACGAGAAACGTGCTATCAGAAAACAAAGAATGGCCGACATTCGTGCGGCATCGGACATGAACCGCCGTCTTGCTTCTCGTATCCAAGAATTGATCAATCGTATCCAAACACTCTCGGACTCGGACAATGCTCTCCAGGCCTGTACTGAGTACCTGGACGAGCATGCAGACGAAGACGCTGATAAAGCAATCGAGGGAGGTGCTTCGTACCATGAGATGCTCAAGTCCCTTCTTTCCCAGATCCAAAACAACGTCTCCTCTTCTTCTTCCCAGGAAGGTTCGTCACCCTTGGGAAAACAGAGCATCGAGGAGCAACTCGGAAAGCACAGCAGCCGTCTTAAAGAATTGTTGGAAAAGGCTCAGAAGGAGTATGAAGAACTCGAAAAAGAAAGCAAGAGGTACATCACGTCTGAGGACATCCATATTGGCTTTGACAACACAATCATCACAAAGGCTCCTCCCTCCAAGCCAAAGGGAGCAAAGAAGAAAAAGGTTCAGGTGATTGAAACACTCAACACCGATTCTGTAAAGAATGAACAAGCAAGCAGTAGTGCTGCCGCTGAAGCGCTCGACGATGAGGAGGAGGAGGAGGAGGAGGAGGACATAGAAGAACTGACGCTTTCCAAAGCTGGCATGGAATTTGCACAGCTTGGCTCTGCCGATTATCGCAAGAGTGAGAGTTTCATTCTCTCTCACTTGGAAATTCTTGCACGACCGTCCGAGTCGGATAGTCTGTTGATGGAGGCTTTCAATGCTGAAATGGACGGCAAGAGTGCATTTGCCAGGCAATGCGTTCGACAGGCTCTGTTGTTGCAATACTGTCGCCAATTGGGAGCTGGCAGTATCAGTGTCTTTTTTAACAAGTACGAAAACAGAAACCAAATGCATCCTTATTGCGGTGCTGTTCTACATGACACATACTAACTTCAA
This sequence comes from Schizosaccharomyces versatilis (nom. inval.), assembly GCA_032882995.1. NCBI lineage: Eukaryota > Fungi > Ascomycota > Schizosaccharomycetes > Schizosaccharomycetales > Schizosaccharomycetaceae > Schizosaccharomyces > Schizosaccharomyces versatilis (nom. inval.). The sequence continues at coordinate 757,281 of CP130699.1, read as the reverse complement.
TTGCAGAATCGAACAGGCCGATGGTCGAGCCCGTGGTTTGTTTGAAAATGATGTTGCCCAAACGTGCGAACGTGTTCATACTCGTGCAGCAGCGCTCGCGCGCGAGCAGCTCGAAAAAGGCGAAGCCGTTGAACAAATACAACTGTGTGCCGTGGATCCCAATACCACAATCAACATTATTGTTCCCAAAGCTGATTCAGAGGATGCGGAAGAAAGAGCTGCGCGCGTAGTGTACGATTCTTTCCCTCTCGACCTGCAACAAGCATTAGCTACGAATAATCTCGACACGATTAACAAAGTGCTTGGTGAAATGAAGGTCAATGATGCTGAAGAAGTTGTTGAAAAACTTAGCCAGAGTGGTATCCTCAGCATTGAAGAGGGCATCATTGACACTACAAAGGGTGAAACAATTCCACAACCAAATGCTTAGGCAGGGAGACCAGTCTAGCTCTTGAACCTCTTTCATAACTCAGAGTGCGTACCTTCAATTCGCCCAGGTGTCAGCACTCAACCGTTGACACATTGTACAAACATAGGTACATGAAAAAATGAATTGCAATACATTCACCACCTTGTATTTGTTATCAATGCTATTCTTGTGTTGTTTTTACCAAGTAATAATTATTCCTTTTTTAATGAATTTATCTCAATGTTTATAGAACCTGTACCTCGGCCATGATAGCGACGTGATCGCTGGGGAAACGTCCTTCTTGGGGCTCGGCCTCATTCATTTCGTTGTTTTCAGGACAGCGCAATAAACTGACAAGGCGAACATCATCCGTTATGCGGCCAGAGTCACTAACTTCCTCCGTTTCGGGTGCAGAAACGGCGTCGCGATCCATAACAAAAATGTAGTCCAAATGACCACGGTATTTATCGGCCCAATTGGTAAAGCTTGGATGCTTGAACGTATTATTTGCGTTGCCGGGATGTACCGTCCTGTATCCGTATGAGTACAAACTCTTTACCACTGGGTTTTTAGCATGTTGATCAAAGAATATATCGTAATGAGGGAAGTCGGAACTCTGCACATGACGAATCTTCTTAGACTTCTTCTTCACCTTCGACACCTGTGTCTCGAGCGTAACAACAGATGCTGAAGAAGTTGATTCTTGTGTAGTTTCTGTTGAAGTCTCAACATCCGGACTCGTTTCCACGTCCACACTTGGTTGCTCCGGTAAAGCCGATTCAATGGAAAGACCGGATGCTTTCTCTTCTGCATTCTTTTCATCTAAATCGGCTGCGCCAAAAACATACGACATACTGCGTTCAATGATATCCATCGATCGCTTAGAAATGTCGAGTGGGCGAGTCGTAAGTGCTGGATAATTCGTATCAAAAGGCTCGGTATTAAAGTCACCAGCAATGAAGACAGGCCAAGGATGTCCTTGCGCAAACTTATTGACTTCCTTCACCAGGAGCGCGCCTTGGCGTAAACGTTCGTACGAGCCGAAAGGATGCCAAAAAAGATGAGTTGTAGCTAAATAAATGCCTCGATCCGGTTGATCAACACGTTGTAGGGCAACACAGCAGCCAACGTTTTTGGTAGGCATACGACCGGGCAGTTCATCGTGCTCATCGTATGAGATTGTGACATCGTTCACCTTTGTGAAAACATTGGCAGACCAGAAAACAAAAATACCGTGAGTCTTTCCGGGATAACGGACAAAATGCACCTTGTAACCATGCTCCTCAAGGACTTTTTGGTAAAAAGACGGCACGAACTCGGCATCAACTTCCTGCATACAACCAACAGTAGGCATGTAATGAAGCAATTCATTCTGCAGCATTCTGGAACGAAATTTCCACTTCAATGCGTCCCCGCTCTTAGGAAACATGGTACGTCGAATGTTCGTTTGTGCAAGTACATTATATGACATGACCGTAAATGTTAATGGATGTTTATCTTCTTCGAAAGGCTGATAGGAGGGCAAACGCAGCATGGGACGTTTAATAAAGTCATCATTAAAGGGTCGCTGAGCTGGAGGAGGAGGAACGCCTTTCGCTGCTCGCTTTGCAAGTCTTTCGAGTTTTTTCTTTCTCTGTTTCTCGATAAACTCTGGGGTTACAAAAGAAGGAACCTTCTTAGTACTTTTGCTGTGAACTTCCTCAGACATTTTCCAGGCTTGACAGATTTTCTTCAGCAAGCGTGCCGTCCTGAGTATCTTGGTGGTTCCTTTGTAGTGCAGTTTTAGGTATTGTGTAGTTCATGAAGAAAGGTAAAACGACAAATAACCATAAGCTCTACTAAACTCTTTTTTCGCTTGAAAAATAGGACTCAAATAGTAATTTTTCTGTGAATTTTTACTTACCGAAAAGCACGAACATTTGAGGTTTCGGATTGATGACGACGATTGGCTTCTAATTGAAATTGCATTGGCAATCGCTCTGTTTCATTGTTCTTTTTGGACTTAAAATATGAGTATTGGTGTTGGTAAACCTCTATTTTGTCAATCTCCTCACTGTCTAGATACTGTTGAATTAAAGTTTCAAGACCCATGTCAGTCCAAGCGGGCTGAGTTTTCTGTTGCTTGTTTCGCGTCAAAATTAAATGGGAACTAGATTGTTGAATGGCAACTTCGTCGTCAGGAAGAGGAGGAAGCTGCTGTAGCCCTACGTCAATGTCGTCGACGGGGAGTTTGTCCTGCAACCAAGTCGGCGCGTACAGTACTGTTCTCGGACGTTGCATGTGAATTTGATTGTATTGGCCGTCCATTAAGGTCACTCAAACTGACGTTAAAAGAATTGGAATGATGCGTGGAAGGGTATTGGGAAAAGGCAAGTTAAAGTTCTCGTCCCCAGCATAGTAACTTGTTCTATGACGTATTGTTTCGCTTCAGTGCAAATAAGGTTTTCTGCAGCAAAGTAGAAAATATTGCGATATATATTATTTTGTGACTTTACACCAATTGCCTCAGCATGCGCTTATTTGCTATGTATAATTCGGTTCCTGAAGGTTTTTTTTTGGTTGCGTTGAATTGGTTGCTATTAGAACACGCTATGTTGTTAAGCATGAGTTCCCCCACAATTCGCCGACGCGAAAAATGCGAATGCGAAATGCGAATTATAGCTTAGTTCAGTATGTGAAACGACGTTTATGTTAATAGTAATAAACCCCACACTTGCTTAACGGGCCTATATAGCTGAATTGTCAGTATAGTTATTTAAAATCATTTAACATGCACTTGTTATCTAATTGTAAGGAGTAATGGTCGAAAACCCTGTGAATCAGTTGCGACAGCTCCGGGTGATCTTGCGAAAACAAGCATCTGACACTATTCAAATTTCGTTTAACAGTATCAACGCTTGCGAAACTGATCGCTTGTGCTTTGCTTGCTTACGAGAGTTATTAACACGACGGCGAGGAGAGAGAGAGAGACAATGTGAATGAACGAGTGAGAGACAGACAGAAAAGAACAAGGAGTTTGGTATGACAATACGTCGATTGAAACCTGCTCGGTTATGTTGACTGTTTTCAATCTGTATGTTTCCATTAAAAACGGCTCTATAGCGAACGACTGAGGCTGCCGCGGTCATAGCGCGAATCAAAATAATTGTTTACCTTACGAGAAAGCGGAATGAGGAAATGAATGCGCGGTGTCTTCGAGTTTGTTTATTCAAGACAAGTCATCTGCTCTCACGCACTCTCTCTTCCATACCTCTCCACACCTGAGTTGAAGCCACAAACAAAACAGGAATTGCTCCGATTTCTGCAATTGACAGCATAAGAAAACCAAAATCCTGTCCTATTATTACGTGAGAAAGTAATTGACCTTTTTTGCTTGAGTGAATTCAACTTATATTGAGTTGAGCGTAATTGACAATTTCATACCAGTTTGTTTAAGATGAAGCTGGCCGCAATCGCATTCAGTATCCCCGAACCAGCTTGCTTTCCTAGGGACGATACGGTTTTGTACAAAACAAAGCCTGGTTTCTACGAGCCTGATCCTTTTCGCCGTATTGTTGAATCCGTCCAACGAAATTGTTCTTATGTTTCTAAGATTCTCCCAGGAATTAACATGCAATTGCATCAAAAGCATGAAGAACACACGTTTGATAAGAGTAATATGCACTCATTGGTCGTTTCAGGTGTTGGTGACAACGATTCCCTCATTACTGCGAAATCGTTTATCCTCAATCGAATCCCCAGTCTGATGGCACATTACTCTCCTCTGTCGAACAAAGACATTGGTTTAATGTTTTCCGAAACCGACCATCCTTATGAAAGCGTGACGCAACGACTTGATTCTATTGCAGCCTCAACAGGTGCACAGATATTTGTTACGAAAAGAGCTTATACCGATTCAGGTATTAGTCTTAATGGGAACCGTGCAGATCATCAGCGAAAATCTAGTCTCAATTCTGTAAGCTCGGAAGAAAGCGCAAGCAATGAGACTAGTATCTATAATTTTTGCTTCTTTGGGGACTACACAAGCTCGGAGCATGCACGAATTCGTACTCTTGCCATGTTCGATGAAGCAAGGGGTGCAGCTGTCTTGTCTATTCCTATATCCATTTCCTTTCAGCCAATTCTTGTCGGTACAGGACAAGTGCAACAGGAAACAGCTGGCGTGAAAACGTATACTCTTCCATTCTGTGCCGAACCCCTTCCACGTTCTATTGATTTGCCCAAACTCAATTCTGCCCAAATTATTCTGACGGGTGATGCACAGAAGATTCGAAAGGCGAAGGAAAGAATTCAGCATGCAGAAGAGCATCTGAAGATATTTACACAGGTCATGGAAATTCAACCGGAAAAGATTCGCTGGATGTTGTTGTATGCCATCGACAAACTTCGTTTAATTATGGAGGAAAACTCGGCATTTGTTCGTTTCCCGGATTACTCCATTCAATCGTACGAAAAGTGTGCGAAGAGTTCATTTGTAAAGATTTATGCCTCCAGTTCAGTAAATGCTGAGAAAACTGCCCTTCAAATCGCCAAACTCGTTGGCACCATATCTGTGGGAAAATACGCTTTGCTTCCTTTAAAGATGGGCCCTGTAAAGTTCGAACTATTCCGCGAACTGAGTGCAAGTGATATCGTTTCGGAAAAGTCTGGCTCTAGTCAAAGCATGCATTCGCCCGAGCGCTTAAAGATGATGACGCCCGCTCACTGTCCAACAGCTGACGAGGTCAGCAAGTCGTTGCAAGATGCTGAATTGGCAATGATCCCTGATTTGATTTCGCACATAGTTGGGTTGACCATGTTGTATGGCGTAGATGCCGGTTTCAGTGACAATTGTTTTACGCTGCTCGGTAATAATCATGAAGTGCAGTTGGGTCTACGTAAACTGTCACTGTTCATGTTCACACGCAGCTATTCGCATTGGTTTGAGATACTGTTGGAAGCTCCCACAAAAGATTTGGATTTCATTGCTGGCAAGAAAAATGGAAAGCTTGACAAGGTGAAGCAGACCTCAAGACTCAATCACAAGAATGGTGACATAGTCTTCCGTAAAAGCATGACGGACACGTTTACCATTGACATCTATGGTGAAGACTTGGAAAGAGTGATTAAAGGAATGGACACAATTATGCTCGAGTTTCCTGCGGAGATGCTATTCTATATTCCGGAGGGCATTCACAAGAAGCTAATTGGATTCCGTGGGGAACAAATTCAGCGCGTTACCAAGCTGTATAACAGCTATATTGAGTTCTCTGCAACTCCATTTGACTGCTACAAGAACAATGTTCTTATCCGGACACCTGCAAAATTCTCAGAGAACCTATGGTCCGTCAGATCATTGTTTGTAAAGACCGCGGAAGGACTTGGTTACACACTGTAGTGCGTCTCGTCTGAATTGTCACCTTTCACCATACGATGAACATCGCTTCTCCGCATGTGTCACGGGCCGACCACTTTTCGCGATAACCGTCCTAGTATGTTTATCGGCTCACCGTTGCGATTAGCGATTCCTCTTCAACAGTTCATCAACAAACAGGAATTACTCGTTTATTTTATTTGTTATAATGTCCCCATTGGAATAAGAATTGCTGCTCTAAATTTACGATTCCGCAGCAAGTTCTTTAGATATAGTGCCAAGAAAAAAAACTAAATATAACTGAAAACTAAGACAAAAACGAACCTATGTCTAATGAACTAGTAACTGTTTTTGGTGGAAGTGCGACATGAGTTGTATTTGCCGTGTTTTAGTGGTAACGTTTCTTGCTCCTAGGGTCGTTTACGAAGGAAACTTGGTCAAGATATCTCACCGTAGTTTTACTTAGCTTTCGCCAAATACACGCACTCGCTAACGAAACGGGAACCACTGGAGAAATAGAAGACGCTACTACTTGTCTCTTTTGAAACACCGTTCATTTCATAAGCTCATTGTTGTAATCTGTTTTTTTTGGTTCTAATGTTTCGTTCTTTATAAGCTTTCTTTTTTGTTCTAAATCTGTCATATTGGCTATAAAAACTACGTTACGTATACGAAATCTTAATGGACGATACTTCTCTTGCCTCGTTTAAGACGCTGGATAATGATGAAAACCCTGGTTTTGATGTTGAGCCACGTCTCAGATGCATAACTTGCGAAAAGGTAGGGGGAATATGGCTCGATTTACTTTGCTCATCGATTACAAACGATTTTGATCGTACTAACATGCTTTAGCTGCTTTCTGAAGGTGTTTTTCTAACTGTAAATAACAACTTTTATCATGGTAACTGGTATGTTTTGGGACTTGATACTTTTTAAAGGAAGATTCTTTCGAAGCCGTTGTCAATCTTATTCCTCTGGACATCCTGTTAACGTTTCAGTTTCCGTTGCGAGAAATGCAGGAAAACACTTGCCGTGCGCGATGCAGTTGCCTTCACAAACAGCAATCAACCAATCTGTAAAGATTGTGTAGAAATGTGTAAGGCTTGTAAAAGTCCTATTCTTGACATGGCTATTATTACTGGCATGGACGCATACCACTCAACGTGCTTCTTTTGCAGCAGCTGTAACACAAAAATCACCGAAGCAATCTTTGCCCGCCGTAACAACCAACTTTTCTGTATGAAATGCTTACAGATCACAGACGCTGTGACAAGTCCTACCACGCGTGGTCATTCTCGCAGTGTTTCCGGTGCTTCCTTTTTCAAAGCATCTTCCAATAACTGCAACCGCTACTCGTACTTAGCTTCACCCGTTCCGAAGCTTGGTGCTGAGATGAGTCTGTCGGCTGCAGCTAGTACGTTTGCCCAACGCGTCGTCTCGCCCGTTGACATGAATCAAAATGCCATAGTCGAACGTCTCGCTGTCCCCGATGTATCCAACAATATTTCCGCATCCACCCCAGTTGACCCGGCCCTTCCTTTGGGTCCCAATTCGGCGAAACCAGCCTTGCATCTGTATACCTCAAACCCTATTAAAGCATCATCGAACGAGAACTCTAATGTGATACCCGAAATAGTTCAATTCTCTGACGGCAGTGACTTGAGCAACAACGAGTCATCCGGCACTGCCTTCAGTGCACCGAACTCTGTTGCTACGAAACATACATCTCTGCATGTTCCTTCCATTGCCGCTCAAGCAATCGATAAGGAGAATGAAGCACTGCACACACCCATAAGCTCTCCTGTCTCTTTAGCGTATAGTCCAAAGGACCATACCATGCTTGCCCAAGAAAAGCAGGGATCCATTGCAGCAGCAGCAACACAGTTGCCGATTGGTTCTGCTACTGCAAACCCAAGTGCACGTCGTTCTGTTCAAATCCCTCGTTCCGTGCCCACCACGCCTGAACATCTCAGAGATTCCCTAAACCGTCTTCGGAGTGTTTCTAATACCTCCACCGGTAATAATGCTTCGGGTGACAACAACTTCAGACGTGTTTCCTCTGAGGTCTCCCAACCTCATATACCCAAACCTACAAATGCTGCGGAAGACCCCGTCCAATGTACTTCCCCTGTCAACGAGCCCCGTACAAGCACCTCCACTGTACACTCCATTACGCCTGTCGGTGGAGTTAGAAAAGTTGCCGGCGAGGCAATTGCTTCAAAGCCCAGAGTCCCCTCCAACTCACCATTCAATTCCTCCGGCTACAGAGCTAAAAGCCTGTCATTTATTCAAGATCCTGCGGAACGTGAATTGTATGCTGGTCAAGGTGATGTTTCGAACAGTTCCCTTGTTCGCTTGAGTGGAATATTTTCTTCGAATGTTTTTGATGAGACGGAAAATGATGCCAGAGATTTAGTCTCAAAGATGGCAGGCTTGCATGTTCAGCGTGCAGTTTTATTGATGGAGATTTCGTCGTTGTTGAGAATGAAGGATCGCTCACCTGCGCTTACTCCCAATCGTTTTAAGCAGGAATTTATTGCTGATGTTAATCGTGGTTTGGACTCTTTGCGTAAGTCTTTCCAGCCAGAGTTGGCATCCTTGCTTCTGAAAAGAGATGCGCTTTCCGCGACCGTGGAAAAGCTGCAAAACGCATACAGTGCCTCCATGGAGGAGACAGCTTATTTAAACGTTAAGAATGCGGAATTGCTAGGCATTAACAATCAGTTAGAAAGAGAAATTGCTTCCAAGAAAGAAGAATACTCCAAAAAACGTCAATCAACGTTTGGTTTCTCAAGACATTTTCGCAACAGACACTCTACCACTGACAAGGACGAAGTTACGAGCTCGAGCTCACGCGAGTCTCATTCCCGGTTGCAACAAGTTGCATCAAGCCTTGGCTTCCGGCCTCGCGAAAAGTATAACCCGAGCGAATCACCTCAGCAACAACCGGCCAATCTGGAACATAAAGGCAGTTTCTCTAGACGGTTTTTGTGGCGTCGTGATTCAAAACACCCTTCCTCAAAAGCAAAAAACCGCGCAAGCAGTGTTATGAGCTTTTCTGATTTGAAAATTACGGAGGAAGATGAGATTCCGTCATATGGAATGTGCAAGCTTTGTGGAAATTATTCAAAGAACCTGCCTCGTCATTACCAGGACTGTTTAAGTCAGGCAATGGACGGCCAGTATCAAGCACAACGCCAAGTCCGTATGTCATGATTTTCTGATTTTTTATAATTAAACGACATATATCTAACTTTTGCAGAGGTTAACCCATTGGTTGAGACGAGTAGTTTCGACCCGCAACGCTATACGCTGACCCGAGTCCCTCATTTAATTACAGCGTGTATTGGCTTTGTCGAGAAGTATGGTCTTGATTATGAAGGTTTATATCGAAAATCAGGAGCTACTTCGCAAATGAAACGTATTGTATCTTTACTTGAGAACGGAAATACAGAGCTCGGTCCAAATGAAGACATATCCGCTGTTACTTCTGTACTTAAACAGTATTTGCGCAACCTTCCGAATCCCATTATCACCTTTGACCAATATTACCCATTAATTGAAGCAAGCGGTATAAGAAAGCCGGCTGAAAAACTGATTGGAATTAAGCGAGTTATCTCCAATCTCCCGTCTATCCATGGGCAAGTTTTACGCCTAATTATGTTCCACCTTGCCAACGTTGTTAAGATGAGTCACTTGAATTTGATGAACTCCAAGAACTTGGCTGTTGTGTTTTCTCCCACACTAATCCGAGATCCTGATAATTCTCGAGACGTTTTGGATATGGCAATGAAGAATCTGTGTCTGCATTTTATGATTGACCACGTTGAGGAACTTTTCTGATAATCTTTGACCTCAATCAAAAGAAACATAAGGTGTTATGTTTCCTTTCTATGACTCTGAATAGGTATGATTGACGTTCAATGAGTTATCAGGACTGTGCTTTCTATTTATTAAAAAAAAAAGAACATCTGTACGACTGAAAGAAAACGAATGGAATGACAAGGAGCACCACACATAATATGGAATACTGTAATCCGAGCGCTATAAGCGCTTAGAGGTCTACGTTTTTCAAAGTAAATCCCTTTCGCTTCATCTTTTTGCATAGTGTTGATTTTCCGTTTAACGACCTTTAATAGAAAATGCACTTAGAATTTGGAATGAAATAATATAACTAGTTTGACTAAAAAATGGGTAATTGATGTTTGTTTTAACTACTTTCCAACAAAGTTTGGAGGCTAAATTGCGTAGCTTCCTTAGTGGTAATTTGAATTTAGCATTTCTAAAGCTTGTCTTTATCCTAGCGAACTGTGTTACTCCTACCAATACTAGCGACCTGCCTAAAAACTACTTTAACCGAGAAATAACTTGCGACGAAATCCTGTTACTCTTGTTACTGGTATCTAAAGGTGCTCCAATACTTAGTGAAAAGGAGCCGCGAGTTTTGTCGCATGGTTTCGTATGAAAATTGTTCGTAGAAGATTCATGGACTCGGTTCAAACGCTTTGCTAATATTCTACCTTTTATAGCATTTATTGGGGTTCTCGAAAACAACCGAACTTTTACTTAATGGCTTCAGCAAATGTCATAATAACATTCAAGTGGATCTGCTAAGTCGAGGTAGTCGACATAGTTTGAGCATAGCTACTTACTTGAAAGAACAAGCATGTAGCATTGACAATGTGTCTATTCAATCATATAGGGATGCTCCACCGATTAGACTGCTGCTTGTATGTACTTCTGTTCTAAACACAATTCCCTACCTGCAAAACATGCAGCGTCGGCTGGGTCCTGAGACTCGGATTCTCATACTTAATCAAGGTGTCTCGGGAACTGTAAACTGCTATAACTTTTTAAGAAGTAAAGGAATACGGTCACAGCTGTTAATGGGGAATCTGGAATTTCCGAAGCATGATGAAGGAACAAGGGACACAAATTGCCTTGTATCCTTTGAACTGGCTCGTTTAAAAGACTTTGGGCAAAGAGGAAAAGCCGAGAACAGTTCAGATCTGTTTCATACAGACGACACTTTGAGCATGCTCAAAACGGAACAAATATCTGTCAACAAAAAAGGGCTCCCCTTTCTTCTTAAAGATCAACTAATATCCGCGTCAGCTATATATATGCACATGGCTCAAAAAATCATTGGTGCGGCCGTAAACCAAGTGGACGTTCTGACCTTTGTTCAAAGCAAACTGGGTATGAGTCTTGTCCAGGATTGGGAGGAACGAGTGAAGCACACTGCCTTTGTCTTTCCAGCAGACACACTCGTACCGGCTCTTTATGAACGGTTGAAGTGGCCGAAAGAGCGACTGCTTGAAATCATTCGTGCCGACTGGACATCTCCAACAACAAAATTACAAAGAAAGCGTTTCACAGAGGTAATGTTTTCTGTCTTTCTTCGTTGGAAGAAACTAGAAGGGATTATGCCTATTCTGTTGAGCATGTATGCGACTGGACAGGGCGGAAATGTACGGCACGACATGTTTTATTAGAAGGAACCGTGCAACTTTGAAGGACGAATATTGTAATTGTATGTATTTATTAGGTCAATAGAGGTACTCATGACAAGTAGGCTCTGTTTCCAGCATGACAGAATGTTAGAGATAGACTCCTTATGGGAAGTAGAAGAGAAAAGTTGTGTCAAGTAATCTCCTTCTTATGAAACTTACAACTAACTGACCATTCCAACGTTTTCATCAAGAACCAGTTGGTCGTACTGATTTTCTATTTTAATCAATCTTTCCTACTGAAGAAACAAAAAAAAAAAATAAGGGAATAATTGCTTTACGACATCACCGTCCCGATAACTGCTAATTCAACCGCATTCTTTCAGCAAGAATTCGCCTTTCTCTTATCACAGTGCTGTTTCTTGTTCATTCCTAGTGTATGCAGATCTGCAGATCAGTTTTGTTGATCATCACCGTCGATCCACCTATTGCAAAGAAACCGAGCAAATCCCCACCACCTGGTCCCAACCATTTGCAAAGATGTCTGCTGCCGAGAAGCTGCTGCTTGGAACGGAAGATGCTGAAGAAGAGTTCTATTCTGATGAAGAGCATCAAGAAGAAAGCAGATTCAAGGGAATTGTGTCCTCCAAACGCGAGAATTCACGCGACGCCGATCATGACTTAGGAAGTGACGCGGAATTTTACGGCATGGATGAAAGCGACGAGGAAGCAGAAGGTGCTGCAGATGGCAAACATGAAGAAGGAAGTGATGCTGAATTTGAAAGTGGTGATGAAGGACAGGAACGCAGTTCTAAAAGGTCGTCAAAGAAAACCAAAAAGATTGCAAAGATTTCACCAGAAGAGGTTGAAAAGGCAAGAAAAGCAACCAAACGTTCGGGAGTTGTCTACTTGTCACGGATTCCTCCTTACATGTCCCCCCAAAAGCTTCGTCATTTATTGTCTACTTATGGAAAAATTGGTCGCATCTATCTGGCACCCGAATCAGCCAAGAAGCACGCTGCTCGCGTGAAAAACGGCGGTAATAAACGTACACTGTACGAGGAAGGTTGGGTGGAGTTTGAGAGCAAACGAGTTGCAAAAACTGTCGCAGCTATGCTGAACACTCAGACGATCGGCGGAAAAAAGAGCAATTGGTATCACGATGACATTTGGAACATCAAATACCTGCCCAAGTTTAAGTGGCATCATCTCACAGAACAAATAGCAGCCGAAAATGCAGCTCGTGCAACTCGTCTGAAACTCGAGATTCAACAAGGCAACAAGGAGCTGAAGGAATACGTTCGCAACGTCGAGCGTGCGAAGATGATCGAGAACATGCAAAAGAAGCGGAAGGAACGCTCTGAGACAGAAGGCGAGTCAGCTCCCCCGGCTGAGCCTGCCAAGAATGACAACTCAAAACAACTCCGTCGCTTCTTCCATCAAAAGAGCGCTAGTAGCCACCGGATACTTCCAAAGAGTGGTCAAGACAGCGAAAAGGTCCAAAGCGTTCTTCGTCGGGTGCTGTAGAGAGACCGACAGAAGAAAAATGGGGCAAAACAAGGTCAATAAATTGGTTTACAATGATTAGTACGCAATGGCCGAGCAATAGAAAAGACGGAAGAAACAGCGACTGATTAAAGAAACACTGACCAAAAAACCGCGACAACCAAAAACTATTAACATCGACATCCCCATCTATCCCTCCCAATCCCATCTTTTTGTCCCCTTTACCCAACTGTTTCTTTGAATAACAATAATATAAAAGCATTCTTCATTAAATACACACTTTATCTACAAGCTTTTTATGCGGCGAAAATGAAGACAAGAGCACTGACGGCCAAGGCATAAGGCAGGAAAGAGCCGCTCAACTTGGGAACGCCAGCAGATTGCACAGACGCGGAAGAGGAGGCAGAGGACAACGAAGTGCTAGCAGACTTCGAGGCGACAGACACAAAAGAGCTGGAGGAAGCAGTCTTGGAGGCGGAGCCAGAGCTGACAGCGCTAGTGGAGCTAGCAGAGACAGAGCTGCTGACGAGACCGGTAGCGCTGGAGGAAGAAGCAGAGGTAGAGGCGGATGCAGACACAGAGGCCGAGGAAGAAGCAGAACTGGTGCTAGCAGAAGCAGAGGAGCTAGAGTCAGTGCTAGCACTGCTGGTTGCACTGCTGACATCGCTGCTGCTGCTGGAAGAAGAGGAAGAGGCACTGCATTGAGAGGCCACAGTTTGGTTCTTGACGGTGAAGTAAGGAGACTGGGCATAGATTTGCTCGGGAGTGTTCTTCTTCGTCAAGTAGATCTCAGCGCTGGAGGTGAGAGGGAGACTGCAAGAAGTGAAACTGTAAGTACCAGCACTGGTGCTCACAGAGTCGTCGAGGAGAGTGTAAGAAGCACCAGAAGACTGCATGTCGACAAAGTAGATGGCGACGGTTTCGGGATCCGTGCTCACAGAGCTCCATGTGATCGTGTTGGTGTCTTGAGACGACCAGACAGAGTCCTTAGTAGGACTGGTCACTTGCAAAGCGTTGGCAACGCCGGCAGCCAAGACCAAAAAAGATGCGATAGAAGAGAGCATGGTGTAGCTAATGAGAAGAGTATGGGCGTAAGACTAGTTGGTATAAATTAAATGTGAGAAATAGCACCGAAAAACCGAGTCAAGAAAAAAGACAAGTTGAAACTGTAGTGGGAAAAGTTCCGAGAAATGAAAAAAATGAGAAGAACGAAATTCCACACAAATGAAAATGGACGAAATGCAAGAACAGAGAGCCTCTGTGCTTCTGTTTATATATGTGAGCGAGAAAATGAAATTGTAAAGGCAGTGACGTTAAAGAAGCGGGCGACTGAGCAAGTTCAACTTATCGAATGAGACGTGCTGATTCACCGACTTATAAGACTCCGTCCACGAAGTCATCTCCTCGCCTTTTATAACAGCAGTCGTCCTAGGGGGCTGGAAATCGAGGAGACATTCAGTAAGGAGGCAGATGTGACTCACGTTTGTACGAATGAGGCTTAAGTGGGCTGAGTTGCGATGATTAACTTGGAAGACGCTGATGTTGTCACTATTTAGAGTCGTTAGAGTCGTCAGTAAGATCGCCTTCTCGTTCCGATCAGCTCGTGGATTCACACGAAAGTTGTGCTACTAGCGCTGATTTGCTGCGCACTATGTTTTAGCGAAGAAGGTCGCTGAATAAGCTCGCGGGGCGTCGGCGCGGGGGAAAGAAACGCCGACAGGGATAAAGAGATCGGCATAAGAATGCCGCACGCTTATTCGTCGACTTGGCGCTGCGTAGCGAAATGACGTAGGCAGCGATGCGGAAAATGCGAATCCGAGTTCGATAAAAACGATCTGCAGAAGACACAGCGAGAAAATGGCTCGAAAGGGATCGCCTGGTAAATTGGGTGCGATGGTGTGTTCGGGGAGGTTGAACTAGAAGCGAGAATTCGTTTATAGCAACAGCGTCTGTAATGTTTTCTTCGTCTGTGCCGAGTTCGCCGAGGATTCCTCACCACCAAAAATGAGCAGCTCGGAGCTCGCTAAACACTCGCTAATTCTCGCGATTTCTCGCTACCGCTTGTGTTCTCTCTTAGCAAGAATTTCTAGTGCTTTCATTGCAGCTCGGGCTCCAGCATCCTTTTGGTTGGCTCCCCACGATCGCGCAATCTCATCCCCGTTGAATTTGCATGCGACAACATAGCCATCAGATGAGCCGCCCTTGCCATCGACCCAAGCATACTCAATAAAGCCCTGGTGCTTGTAACGATGATAGAGTTTGGCTTTGGCGCGCTTGTCAATCGGCCCGTCGACAACCGTTTCGCGTAATTTC
This sequence comes from Schizosaccharomyces versatilis (nom. inval.), assembly GCA_032882995.1. Classification (NCBI taxonomy): domain Eukaryota; kingdom Fungi; phylum Ascomycota; class Schizosaccharomycetes; order Schizosaccharomycetales; family Schizosaccharomycetaceae; genus Schizosaccharomyces; species Schizosaccharomyces versatilis (nom. inval.). The sequence goes on along the minus strand of CP130699.1, from coordinate 742,250 downwards.
GGCTCCGTCAGTCGTCGGACCCAGCGATACGCTTCTTGCTCTTGGCCATCTAAAGCGAGCGCTCCCAGGTACGCTTCAAAGGTATCGGCGATCACCTTTTTTGTTTCTCGCAGCTCGTCCTTTTCGGCAGAAACACTCAGCACAAGACGCCTGTCGAAGCCATACAGACGCGCATACTTTTCTGCCGTTTCGTTGCCGACCAGCTTGGACCGCAGCTTGGACAATTCTCCTTCGTTGAGTTCGGCGAACCTTTCATAGATTAGTCTTGTTGTATAGAAGTTGAAGAAACTGTCACCCAGAAACTCGAGTCGCTCGTTGTGGACAGAAAGTAGGTCTTGTGAATTGGAATGGTTCGGGTAGAGTTCATAGGCGCGTGAAATGTGCATGAACACTTGTTTCTCCAACTTGGAGGATTTTAACTTTGGTAATGGAGGGGGCCATTCTCCCTCTTCATTTCCACTGTCAGAGGGGAGGCGGGATGGGGAGAGCTTGGGCGCAAGTATTGGTGCATTTGTCGCTTCTACGACCTCGCCTTCTTCTTCCTCTGATACTTCGTCCACAGCTGCAGATGTATCGGCAGCTGGCTGCTTTATCCCCTTCCCCTCTAAACTCGAACTCAAATGAGCAGCAACATTCTTCATTTTCCGACAGAGCTTCTCATCCACCTCCTGTAGTTTCTCCTCCTCGGGCATGCTGTCCAGAAGCCCGAGCACAGAATCGAGCATGGACGAAAGCTTCTTTAGCTTAGTCTGCACCTCTGAACGGTGTCGATCCTTGCCGGGTTCCTTTGTTTTTTGTTTTTTTGATGTAGAGCCATTCCTCAAAGGAGGACAAACTTCCTCAACAGACCGTTTTTCGTGTCCTGTGTGTCCCATGTTTGACCTCAATTATTCCTGTAAGTCTGTAAATACCAACCGTTCACAAGAACCTCGTAACAATCCCAATTTTCAGCCCAAAAAACCCGTTCGGTAATTCTTCCTCTCCCCAAAACTTTGGCGTTTCCTTACGTTCAAATTGGTACCCTGCCAAATTTGCGTCCATATACACCGCAAAGACGTAGAAAACAAAAACAAACGCGGTCAGCAGTTCCAAGAGAAGGGGTCCAGCTGTTTCCAACAACTGTTGTTTAACAAATTTGTTGTTTTCCTGGTAGGATTGGTTGTTGACAAGGTCTGCCGTGAAACACACGCGTTCACTGTTTACCACCAAGTCAGCAATGGCAAAAAGCTTGGAGGAAAAAACGGAGAATCTCAGCTTAGAGGATCCTTGCTTGCCTGAGATGAGCCCCGTGGAGACAGAAACGGCGGCATCCGTAGACTCTGAACCAGTAGAGAAGAAGGAAGTTGAGAGGGAAACAGAACAGGGAACTGAGACAGAAAACGTGCCGGAAACGGCTGGAACAACGGAAACGGATGCTGAGCAGAAAAGTAAGGCTGAGTCGTTAACTGAAACCGTTGCTCTGGACGAAACTTCATCACCGTCCGAAGCTGAACGTGAACTTAAGTCCTGTCAGCTGCAATTGAAGAATGTTCAGAGCGAAAAGTCCAAGCTAGAGTCTCAATATAGAGGTCTTTTGAACAAGATTTCGGGAATAAAACGTACTCTGGGCGAAAGACTGAAACACGATGCAAAGGAAATCACAGAACAACGCGAGAAGATCAAGTCTCTTCAAAAAGCAAACACAGAATTGAAGGAAGAGCTTGTCATTGCTAATGAAGAGTCAACCAAACTGACAGACGATGTACAATCGCTTCGTTCTGAGGTTGAGAGCCTTCGTCGTGACAAACAAGCATGGATGAATGAGCGCGAGCAGCTCAACAATCAAGCATTGCAATGGGAACGAAAGGCTAAGGACACGTTCGATGCTTTGGAACAAGTCCAAATCAAGTACAGTGAAACAGACCGACAACTCGAAGCACAGTTGCAAGTGAACGAGTCCTTGGACAATGAGGTTTGCCGTTTCCAAACAGCCGCAGAAAAGCTTAAACAACAGCTTGCTTCTGCTAAAGAACAGTATGCCAAGGAAACACAGGAGATCCGGCAAACTTGGCAAACGGTTGTCGATGACTTGTCCGAAAAGTTGCAAACTGCATGTACGGAGAATGATTCCATGAAGACGAAAATAACAAACATGGACGAACGTCTTTCCCGGACAAGTGAACTGGAGCAAAATGTGAAGGAGAAATCCTTAATTATCGGAAAGCTCCAACATGAAGCTGTGATTCTTAATGAACACTTGACGAAGGCTTTACGACTTCTAAAAAGTGACGAGAATGCAGAAAAGGTGGATAAACAGCTTATTTCTAACCTTCTCGTCTCCTTTTTATCGCTTCCTCGAGCAGACACGAAACGGTTTGAAATACTTCAGCTTATCGCTTCTGTGCTCGAATGGAACGATGAGCAACGTGAACAGGTTGGAGTCCAAAGACCAGGCTCTTCGGCCGACATGTGGAGCATTCGTCGAAATTCGTCTTCCAATTCCCTTCTGTTCCGCAGCTAACAAATGTCCCCCATATTTTGTTCTTGTCCTCCCTTTTTATTCTTTTCACTACTACGATCAAGTCTTCGAAACCTTTCTTTTTTTTTTTCTACTGTAAGACCAATTTTAGTACTGTGTGGTATATCTAGAGCTCGCTTGAGAATTCTTCAAGTAAGCTTTTTTGTTGTCTCTTTTGCATCCCGTTTAATCTGCGTGAAAACGCCATCCTGAAACCATTTGTTTGCCTCCTCAACTTTTTGTTGTCTTTGTAATAATGGATTTATCAATTCGATTCCTTGAACGGGAGTAAATGCCAGCGAACTTTGAAGACCATTGACGGCAAGAGAAGGCTTCATTCCGCTCAGTTTCGCTTTCTTGGCCTTTGGCAAACGGAGCTTTGTTCTCGAATCGGCGAGCACAGCACGAATCTTTCCTTCGCCTTCTTGACCCAGCATACCCAAACCTTCGGTTTCATCACCCACGTGCACTTCGGCTTCTTCTTTGCCAAAGGCTACACGATTCTGCAGGCGACGAAGTTCCGTCACAGCGTATTGCTCTTTAATCTTGCGAATGCGTCTGCCGCCGCGACGTTTTTTGGGACGATCGTCGGGGACGGGGAGCGCAATAACTGGACGCTGTGTCGGTGGTTCAAGCAGCTTTTCAATTTTTCGGTCTACTTCTTCACGAAACTTTCTGCCGTATGCACCGTCAGGTGACTCATGAATGGAATCCACTCTGGCAGCCAAAGAAACCTTTGCCGCCGTCAATCGGACAGCTTGTTTTCGAACGTCTGGTGGTGTTTTCTGGATGACATCTGACATATATAAAAAACCTTGATTATCCTTGCGTGCCGCCGTCGTGATGCCTACGGTGGACAGACGTTTCTTACCAAGTGCAGGAATGTTGCATGCTGGAAACTTTCCGAGACGTGTAAGACCACCTGCAATACCAATCAGATTTGCTGCTGTCGTAGTTCCTACAACAGCCGAAAGATTGGGCGCCACAACGCTGATTCTCGATTGCACGTAAGTTAAGATTTGGCTTTTGGCTTCAACAAGTTCAAAAATAGCATTGCATGCCCCATTCACTAATTTTAAAACATCTGGCGCCAGCGATTTTCCCATAGTCGTCGTTGCAGTCGTCGCTATTACCATAATTGTTGCTGAAGGTAGGAATTTCAGTTTGTCTTTACTATTTTGAAGGTCATTCTGAAGCGTCATTACCGTTTTGCAGTAGTCTAATGCATTCAACACAAGTCCATGCAATTCAGGAAATCGTGCTTGGTAACGATCCTTCACAATTCGGTGTAACCGCACAATTTCATCGTCAATCTCCATGGCAATTGCGTTCGAATCGACGATCAGCTGGTATTCTGGATCATCCTCAATGTTTCCCACAATAGCCTGCTTTTCTTCTTGGCTGTAGATACTAATTTCCTGCGATGTTATTCTGTTAGTAGAGAAAAAGTAGTGACCGACATAATCAATATTGAAACCTCATTCATACCCGTAATATTTTTTGTAAACGCTCTGAATGTAGAAGCTGGTCGATGGAGGCCGCTGTTTTGTTTGTTTCGGTAGACGTCTGTTCATCTATGGACTTGTTTGACGAACTTGTGCTAGTCGCCAATGTCTGTAGTTCATTTGCTTCTTGTGTAGTTTCCGAAGGTGTCAATTCCGTTTCTTCTTCATCGCTCAGTAGATCGGCCAACAATTCGTCAGCTAAAGACATTTTTGATTTCGTGAAGGGAATGAGAAAGTAATCGCGTATGACGAAGAAAAAGTTAAGGAAAGACACAAAATTCTAAAAGTTGTACTAAAAGCTGTAGAGAAGACAGCCTAGTTTTTTAGAATTTAGGAGAAAACCGACTTAGCTGAAGAATTTAAGAGCGGAAATAGAAGTGGCAGATAATGAAGTAAAAACTAAAGAGTTTTCTTCATGAAGCAGTTTTACAAAACTAGCTGAGTTAGATAGTGAATACTTGTTCTAAGATACACTGAAGAAGCGTTGTCCTCTGTATAAGTATTTTTATCGCTAAAAAAAACTTTTGTTACGTTTCTTACCATTTACAAGTCGTCGTTTTCAAACGAAATCCAAACTTGAAAACAAGTACCTTGTCTTATTAAAATTTGTAACGGCGGTAATAGTTTTACAGATTTCAAATGTCGTCCTCTATAGCTTCAGAATGTACAAATCTTAAGGTAATAAAACATTTGACAGAAATAAGCAAGTCTTGCCCTAACTGAAGTTATAGAAACGATACGATGCATGTTTTAATGAATGGTACACGGGAAAATTCCTGCAAGGTGATACCGACGATTCACAATGTGCTGAATTATTCCAAGAGTATCGTAAATGTGTGCAAAAAACATTACGGAGCAAGAAATTAGAACCTCTGCTGGATGCTGCTCGAAAAGAGGTGAATTGACAATTGTTTCTTATCAATTACGAGTGAGATTTCTTTTTAAGTTTTTCCAGTTCTCAGAACCATTCCCTTTTTGTATTCACATCTCCCAAAATAAATCATCAATTCTAAAACCAAACAACTCTGTAAACACTATTTCGTTTGTAGTTCTTCAATTGTTATCAATTCATCCTGTAATATGTCGTTTGGTGCTTTCCTACGCGTATACGCGTAGGAAAGCTTAATAATAGGGATGAGAGTTTCATGTGCTCACGCGTCAGCAAACTCTAAACTACAGTTTTACAGTAAAGAATGAGCATAATTCAGCATCAGTCTGCTTCTGCTGATTCTAACTGTTCTCAAGTATTCACAGATGAAGAAGCAGAGCACATTCGGCTGAAACTATCGCGTAAATTAGGTCCCGAGTATGTATCCAAACGAAGCGGTCCTGGAGGAAGTTCTGTAACATATATCGAAGCTTGGAAGGTAATTGAACTTGCAAATGAAGTATTCGGTTTCAACGGCTGGTCTTCTTCAATACAGAGTATTCATGTGGACTATGTTGATGAAACCTTTGAGAATCGCCGCCCCAAATACAGCGTTGGATTGAGTGTAATATTAAGAATCACACTGAAAGATGGAACATTCCACGAAGTATGTATCCCAAGTTACGTTCCTAATGCAATTGGGACTTGTCTTGGTTTTTCTTTTATTGATGAGCTCATGCTAAAATGTTTGCACAGGATATTGGTTATGGATCAATAGATAATTGTCGAGGAAAAGCGATTGCATTCGAAAAGGTACGGCTTACTTGTGGGTGGGTCTAATTTCTCTGAATCAATATACTGAACGTTCGCAGTGTAAGAAAGAAGGCACAACAGACGCTTTAAAACGAGCTCTAAGAACCTTTGGAAGCAGTATGGGCAACTGTTTATATGATCGTAATTTCACACAGGCCATCTCGCGCATGACTCCGCAAAAGGTTGGTTGAAATTGTTACGGAATTCATGAATTCCTCTATTCCTGTGCGAGATACTAACTCCAATTGAAGAAAACTTTTGATCGTGAATCCTTAATGAGACCTCCGTCTGTGTCATATCCATCGAACCGAGTTAATTACTCAAGAACGAATGCAGATTCGACTTCGAACACAAATCCGCACACAAATCAAGCATCCGTCTCCCCTCCACAGAATCCAATTACGAACAATAAAGTCCCATCAAACGTGTCCTCAAATCACGCATCAAACCTGTCCATTAACACGAGTGAACGAAAACCCGAACCTGCAATTGTTACAAACGCAGCGCCTTCTCCCATGCATAGCATCCACCCAAGGAAGCGTTCTGACACAGAAATATACGCAGGTACGTATAAGTTCACGTTATAACGAACATATAATTAACGTATTCAGATGAGGATCTCGATACACTTCTTCTTGAAGAAGCCCAATTAGAAGTTACGGGGTCACCAAAGCCTGAAGAGTTTGAAAGGTTTGAAATATGTGAACGAGTATATTCAATAAGAGTTCTGACTAACTCTTTTCAGTATACTAAAAGCTATGGAAGAATTCGAACAATAAGGAATATAAATCCACTAAGCATTCTGCATTACCGGAGCCATGTACTATCTTCTTATGCTAATAAATGAACGCCTCTATTATCTTCATGAACGACATTTCATTTTATTTAACAAAAAATGCTTGGAACACTTAATAACAGAACAACTAACAAGTAAATTGATGGCAATATTATGAACAACTCTTTCTTACGTGAGAAACCACATTTATTGCTTTTACGGCGGCGGATATGCCACTTCGTACCCTACTTGTCTTTCCTTCACGACGTAGGTTTTTCCTCTCAAAACAACTACATTCTCAATGGCAAGTGAAGAAAAAAAACCATGCTGTATCATCGTTGTTGGTATGGCCGGCTCTGGTATGTTGTTTGAATAGCCTCGGACAGGCTTCAATTTCCAGTATTTGCTTGCTGACGATGAATTTTGGTGACAGGCAAAACAACGTTCATGCAGCAATTGAACGCTCATTTGCATAAAAAAAACACACCCCCATACGTTATGAACTTAGACCCCGCAGTCTACAAATTGCCGTATGAGGCAAACATCGATATTCGAGACACAGTTGCTTACAAGGAAGTCATGAAACAGTAGGTCCACTTAACTCATAAACGCAAGTGATACATTGTTGCTAATACCATTAGATATAACCTTGGACCTAATGGTGGCATTATGACTTCGTTGAATCTCTTCGTCACAAAGTTTGATCAAGTCTTGAACATTCTTGAAAAACGGGCGCCATCTGTGGAACACATTCTCATCGATACCCCCGGTCAAATTGAAATCTTTCAATGGTCGGCCTCGGGCAGTATCATCTGTGACACTCTTGCATCTTCTTGGCCTACATGCATTGCCTACATAATCGACACTCCTCGTTCTACATCTACGTCTACGTGGATGTCCTCTATGTTATACGCTTGTTCAATGCTTTACAAAACCAAGCTTCCTCTTATTTTGGTGTACAATAAATGCGATGTGCAAGATGCGGATTTTGCTAGAGAATGGATGGTGGACTTCGAAGCGTTTCAGCAAGCTATCCGCAAAGATGAAGAGGATAATGCAGATGGAAGTACTTCTGGTTACATGAGCAGTCTTGTAAACAGCATGTCCTTGATGCTGGAAGAGTTCTACCGTCACTTGGACTCTGTTCAATGCTCAGCCGTAACCGGTGAGGGCATGGACGATTTCCTTGAGGCCGTGAAAAAAAAGGTTGAGGAATACGAAAAGGAATACAAACCCGAGATTGAACGTCTGAAGAAGCTGTCAGAAGAAGAAAAGGAAAAACAAAAGGAGAAGCAATTGTCATCACTTATGAAAGACATGCATGTAGCGGACAAGCCTGATCCTGCAGAAACACTTTCCGACATTGAGTATGAAGACAACGGTGAGTTGGTTGACCCTGACGAGGATGAAGGAAAAACTATTAGTGAAGATGTAAAAAACCAATATCGCAAGGCCTTTAATATTAGTGACAGTGTCTCCAACGAAGAGCTTATAAAAATGATGCAAAACCAATAGGTAACCTCCGGTGAATAAAAATTGTTCTTACTTGACATAACTTCGAATAACGATAACAATAAGCACAACAGCGCCAATTGCAACACTGGGTCTAAAAATCCAGCGATGCTGAGAATAGTCATAGTTGATGGCGTGTTCACAGTACTGGAGAGCCAGCTCTTCCAAGTATCTTGTCTCTTGCGGTGTGCATGGACACAAAAGCAGAGCATTAAGATCGTTCCAGGAAAACATCTGTTTATCCTTTAATGCTACTAGAACATGCTCTATGTGAATCTGGAGTAGTTCGAGAATACTCTTAGACTCGGGAATAGAGACACTAGCTGCAAAAGAGGTACCGTTTACCCAAGAAGCAAGCCGAACAGTAGAGCGGGAAGCTTGACGGTTCAAAGCATCCCACTTCGATTCATTGTAGTAAGAAACGGCATGCGTTCCCTTCTCGTTTGGATATCGGATACTTGGGTAAGGACTATCGGTATCCCAAAGAAAGGCAATGTCGTACAAGTCAGCCTTGTCTAATAAAACCACATCCGTGGTACATGCTACCCACCCAGAACTCGTTTCCAATTGCTTTAGATGCTCAACATCATGTAGCCCAATAACGTACAAAGGATAAGAGGAGCGTACTGGACGTGCTAAAGCATCGTTAACTTCAGACGACACTCGACCAGTCTCCACAGCAAAGTCAACAAGCGTGCAAGCAGCTTCTAGTGGAGGACGCGTAATAAATAAAACTCGTTTCTTCGTTAAAATGAACTTTTGAAGCTCAAAAACTTGAGGTCCAAGACGATAAACTTCATTTTGAAGTCGGTTCAGTGAGGTATTACTCATAGCTACCTCGGTAGAGTTACACTCATTAAGAAAATACTTTAATAGGGTTTCTGTCTGTTTCGTTGGTGACCGAAAGATTGTGCTAAGTGTTGTTAGCATGCATTTACTGAATATAACAAGTTTGTCTTACTCAACAGTGTTCGTTAAGAGGTTTTCAAATTGAAGAACCAGTTGTTTATAAGTTGTTTGGGACTCACAGATCAGCCCGAGCGAAAGAAAACGAGCGCCACGTTCCAAACTGTCATCCATAACTCGCTTATAAGCACATATACACAGCTTCTCGTCCTCGAGACGAAACGAGAAGATATCCTCATGGAGTTCCTGTAACTTGCTAGGGAAAGCTTTATATTCAACGCCATCCAATTGTATATCTGCTGGATAAATGGCATCCAAAGTATAACCAGTCCTATGACCAAAAGAGGCACAAAATGCGGCAGAAAAGCGAAATCCGGCCATGGAACAGTATCAATAGAACGTTACCGTTGAATTAAAAAGCAATTGACCTGAAACTTGGAGTTTGTTGATTACAGGTCGAGTAAGCCTGATCCACTTCAATTAAACTACCAGCATATGATCTCGGACTAAAAACCATTACCTGCAATGGCTTCTCGTATCCTGTCTTTACGACATAAGAATACGTTTAATTCATTAAGAAGGACAGTACTATCGCGTCCTTATGCCGTTGACGCTAGAAAACATGGTTTTGTTTTAACCCAAGTAAGTTTACAGTTATTAGAAGAAAATTTACATGTTAAGACAACTAACACGCTTAGAAATCTGCTGTACCTGAAATAGACGTTGAACTCTTTCGTTTTAAACATGAGAAAACCGGTGCTGATTATCTGCATGCTCAATGTGACGATACAAATAATGTCTTCAGCATTGGATTCAGCACTCCTCCAACAAATGACAAGGGTGTTCCCCATATTTTAGAACATACAACATTATGTGGAAGTCAAAAATATCCAATTCGTGACCCGTTTTTTAAGATGTTAAATCGAAGCTTGTCTAATTTTATGAACGCCTTTACCGCTTCAGATTTTACGTTTTACCCATTTGCAACGACAAACCAGAATGATTTTAAAAACTTAAGATCCGTCTATTTGGATGCGACGTTACATCCCCGTTTACGAAAAGCCGATTTTATGCAAGAAGGTTGGCGCTATGTTTCAAACAAATCCGATCATGACCTTCCTATCAATTACAACGGCGTCGTTTTCAACGAAATGAAAGGTCAAATGTCAGATGCATCCTATCTTTTTTACACTCGCTTTCAAAAACATCTTGCCAAAGGCACCATTTATGAACATAACAGCGGAGGCGATCCTTACTGTATTCCTGACCTTTCCTACGAAGAGTTGGTGGCTTTCCACGTCTCTCACTATCATCCTTCCAACGCAAAGATCTTTACTTATGGCAATCTATCTCTAGACGAAAATCTTAGCGCTTTGAATGAGGCCTTTAGCCACTACCCAAAGGAGACTCTAAAGCCAGAAATGAAGTACATTCCAAACTTTGCGGCCTCTCGACGTGTAACAGAACACGGCCCCATTGACCCTACTATTCCACAAGAAAAGCAAGCAAAGTTTTCCATTTCATTTTTGGGTAACGACATATGTGACCAAGAAGAAACCTTTGCACTGCAGGTGCTGTCCAAGTTACTGACAGATGGTTACTCATCGCCTATGTACAAAACTTTGATTGAGAGCGGTCTTGCTACGGACTATTCGCCAAACACTGGCTACGACACAACGATGAAACGCTCAGTGTTTTCTATAGGTGTGGAGGGTGTCTCAATGGATAAACTTGAAAGGATTGAAAGAGATGTATTGTCTACATTTGATCAGGTCGCTAAAGAAGGCTTTGCGTTTGACAAAGTGGAAGCCATTTTACATCAACTCGAGATTTCCCTGAAGCATAAGTCTGCAAATTTTGGTATGGGCTTAGCTCAAAGTATTCCATATGTATGGTTCAATGACGGCGATCCTATCGACGCATTGTCCTTCAACAAACGCATTTCCTCTTTTCGCAAGAAAGCAGCCGACCCAAACTTTTTGAAAGGCCTTGTGCAAAAATACATGCTTGATAACTCCAACCGACTCATTTTTACCATGCTGCCAGATGAGAAGTATCAAGCCGGTGTACAAGCAAAAGAACAAAACAAGTTGAAAGAAGCTGCTTCAAAAATGACAAAAGAGGAGCTTCAAAATGTCGAAAAAATGAACATGGCTCTGCAAAAAGATCAGGAACAAACTGGCGATATCAATTGTCTTCCTACTCTCACGATTTCCGACATTCCCCTCCAGCAAGAACCAACGGTACTTGAATTTAACAACATCGAAAAACATGAAATCCAATGGTCAAACATTCCTGCTGGCTTGACATACTTGCGCGTTTTCATTCCATGCACACATCTGCCTGACAGACTGGTCCCTTTCTTGAACCTATTTTCAGATTCATGCCTTAGTTTGGGCACCAAAGACATGAATATTTCTGACCTTGAACAGCAGATAAAACGTTACACAGGAGGCATCACCGTTTCACCTACGTTTTCCACAGCACCAACTTCAAGAGCATTGGGTCAATTTGGCCTTTCGATCAGTAGTTTCTGCTTAGACTCCCATGTGGAACAAGCAATGTCACTTATTCGCAAAGTCTTCTTCGAGACCGACTTTTACCATACCAAGAACTTGTCGACTATGCTAAAAACAATGGCAAATGGATTACTCAACAGTGTAGCCGAACGTGGACATGTGTTTGCTCGTACCAATGCGGCCTCACCATTAACAGTGAAGGCTACGCTCGCTGAACAGCTTGGCGGTATACAGCATCTACAACTTGTACACAAGCTCTCAAAACTGACGCCTGATGAGCTAACTGATTTATCTGAAAAATTCGACGACATTCGTCACTTTTTGTCTCCCCTCGAGAACGCACGGTTTTTCGTAAGCTGTTCTCAACAACAACGTCCCGTTGTCATATCATCTATTACTGCGTTCACTGATGTTTCTAAACGCTTTTCGAGTTCTGTTATTGAATCTTCGGCTGCGCAAACCATTTTACCAAAACCTGTCCAGACATACTACGTCCTCCCCTACTTCACGCATTACACCTCACGGTCACTTTTGGGTGTTCCATACACTCATGAGGATGGTGCAGCTTTGCAGTTATTGTCATCAATCCTTACCCATAAGTTTCTTCATCGTGAGATCCGTGAAAAAGGCGGTGCTTACGGAGGCGGCTTGACTTATAACGGTCTGGATGGGCTTTTCTCGTTCTACTCTTACCGTGATGACAATCCGTTGCAGAGCTTTGAAGCGTTCCAAGAAGCTGGAAAATGGGCATCTCGAAGCTCGTTTTCCGAATCAGACCTGAATGAAGCAAAACTGTCTACTTTCCAGAGCGTTGACGCTCCCGTGAGCATCAGTGCCAAGGGATCCTTATTCTTCTACGACAGAGTAACGGATGCAATGCGTCAAAAGCGTAGAGAGCAATTGCTTTCCGTAACCAAAGCAGCCGTTCAACGTGTAGCAAATGAGTACCTGCTTTCCGAAAACAAGTCTTCTGAACCGTCTCACTACGATGTCATTTTAGGACCCGAGAATAAGAAACTCGATACAGCCTGGACTACCGTTACACCTTTTTGATGTGTTTGTACAATGAATATATCTCTGTTACTAAAACTAACATCGTGAAAATACATGTATTGACAGCCACGCTGCAATTGTAAAAATATCACTGTACTATAACTAAAGCATGAGTTCTGTTTCCCATGTGTGCTTTTATTTTGAATTCTGACTGTTTTAGGTAAACAAACGCGTCGCGCCGTTTACTCCATTTCTTGTGCCTATTCTTTCGCGTCCGTTGTCGAATTTAGCTCCACGTGATCGCTTGTGCTCCGCGTAACGGCTTTAAGCGAGATGAAGTTTCGATTCTACTGTGGACAGTCACAAAAAATTTGACCCCCGAAACCTTCCAAATCCACCACCCAGACCCATCCAACCTCAAAATGGTAAGTTGTGTTTTCTTGCTTGTTAAATAGGTTTACTAAACGGTGATTAGCCTCGTCAAATCAACGACATTAAGCTTTTCTTGGAGATTGCCCGCAGAAAGGACGCCTCTTCTGCTCGCATCAAGAAGAACCAAAACAAGGAGGTCAAGTTCAAGCTTCGTTGCTCCAAGTACTTGTATACTCTTGTCGTTGCTGATGCTAAGAAGGCTGAGAAGCTTCGTCAATCCCTCCCTCCTGGTATGTTGAAGTGTTTGTAAATCGTTTTCGCTTAGTCAGTGTTGATCGACAGATCTGCGATGATCCGCACATAAGGTTGTCATGTGATGGTAATATTGCGACGAGACGCGCGTTCATAAGTGTGCTCAGAGGTGAAACGCATTTCTGCAGCATTGACGGCAATAAAACGGGTTTACAATGTGTATTTTCTCAACTTGTGTGCTTGTGCTAACTGCGTAGGACTCGTTGTTTCTGAGGTTGGAAAGAAGCATTAGGTCGCTTTAATAAAGACAAAAATTTCGGTCTACTAAGACGTGAGAATGAGAGAGTAGGAATGTGGTGGATAATATCGCAGAAATCGGCGGTATAGGATGAGTGGAGTAGTTCGCGTTCAATTGAAGAGTTTGGCTTGTTCGTTTTTGTATTGATGGATTGCATGCGTCAATGTGCAAGCACGAAGGAGAGTCGAAGACAGTCGTCTGCGTGCTGCCGCATGCAGTCTAAGAGCTTGTCTTGGGCGCAGTGCCACGTTTACGCTCCAATTCGACTTGGTCAAAGAACGAAATGTACTTTACTTGCTCAAAGCCATGGTGTTTGAACAAGCGAATACTAGGGACGTTTGAACTGCCAATCTTGACTCGGTATTTGGCAATCGCCTTATCGTTAGCAAGTCCACTTTGTTCAAGGTAGTGCAGAAAGGCTCCAACCATTGCCGTGCCAAAACCGTGTCCACGGTTTAAAGGTTTGGCGATCATGAGTTCAAGTTCGCCGACAACAATTGTTTCGTCACTTGGAGGTTTGGTTGGATCAACATCATTATCGTCTTCATCGACGAATTCATTTTGAAAAAAAATGTTAACGTCTCCAATCATCTTGCTCATGTCTTCGACAATGTCTAGCACCTTGTCCTTTAAAATAACAGGAGGATGCAATTGCTTTGAAGGGTCGTGCATAACAATGAACGTGAACTCTTAGCATACAGATTAGTAAAGTGACAAAAAAAAAACGAACCGTTTACAACTTACTGTCATCATCTTCGCACCATGATCGTTGCATCTTGTACTCTTCTTCCAAACTGAAAGGCTCTGAGCATGTCAACTCTGTAATTATAAGTACACGTTAGTATAATTTCTAATAATTGAAAAAAAAAAAAGAGAAAAAAAAAAAACAACAAAAGAGACCGGCTTGCTAAACGTACCTTGAAGTTCTGTGCTTTTCATCCATGCGTTATACGTCGGAACATGTCGTACTTGATATGGCACCAAAACGATAGCACCGCAATCCACACATGTATTTGAATTATCCATCAATCTCACTTCAATAGCACCTGTTCACGACAAAGCGATGCTAATTCACGTACACAATTAGACCGTTTTCCTGTGTGTGTCGTTGACTGCAAGCAAAGTGCAAATGAAGTTAGCATCGCCCGCCGTGTTCCCACATAGCACAACTGAATTTCAGTAGCGTTTCCTTTAACGCTCTTTGTACAGCAACATTCTTTTAACATGTCACAGGAGACCGTTCTTCAATGTCTGGAGTGTCTGGAAAGCACTTGGCGACTCTGTTGCCAGTTGCAGAAAAGTTCAGAAAACGGAAAATTGAAGAAACGACAGTTGTTTGCATTGCTTGTGAAACTTCGTGAAACAAATCGTAATGCGTATTTGCAGTTGCACCAGACATCTCTGAATGTTGCTGAAGCTCGTGAAAACCTGAATGCAGCAACATACAAACTCGAAAAACTCCGTTATATAAAACTTCATTTGCAAGCCAGCATTAACGAGTTTAACGGCAGAGAGTATGTGCTCTTTGAATTTTTAAAGCACTCTTCATCACTAACATACTTGTTTAGACATTATTATACAAAAATCCCTCTTTCTTCGAAAGAAGCATTTCTGGAAAAGTATCCAGAAAAGAAGAATCTTTCTAAGCATGAGTGCATGATTGAAATGCTTAATGAAGAGCTTTCCGAGCGTCAGAAGTTGTCACAGGCTCGTCAAGATTTGCTAAAGAAAAAAGCTAGTCTCATTTCGGAAAACAAGCGTCTAAAAAATAGTCTGCAACGTTTGGATGGTAAACTGGATGCTTTTTTCCGTGCTGCACAACCAGTTAAGGATGAGTTTAGCAGTACACTCATTCGTTAACGAGCAAACCAAGTACATAACTTATATCCCTCACTTTTCCGACAAACCAGCACCCTTCATTGCAGTTTTAATTTGAGCAAAGCATTCTTGTTTGCGATTCTTTGACATTCATTAGCTTTACAACAAGCAATAAATTGGACACAAACCTTCATCTCATCGTCGATCTCCTTTAGTCTTGAAATAATGTTTGCCCTTCTCTGAAGCAACGTGTTTATCCTCACCGGCAGTTCATCCATGTCTTGGACACTACAAAAAACACATTTTGTTAGTCTTCGTCCCTGTAATTCTTTCTCCTAATTTGGTCTTCTCGTTCATACAATTTGGCTAGTTTCTCTTCCATCTGTTTCTCAAAATCATTTTTTAAAGATTCCTTTTGTTTTTCATACTCAGTTTCAAGCTGTTCACGCTTTTTAATTCTCCTTGATGCGTTTTTGACGCGCAATTCCTCAAGAATTGTCTCAATGGCTATTGTACTGCATTTTCATTAGCTTAAACTTGTAGAACCATCATACTCAGATTGTTGGGAGCTGCAAGAACTCTCTGTGTTTGTTCGTATAGGCATGGCAGTGTGAATGGTAGAGGAAAAAATGTTTATGGACGCGCTGTTAATTTATATTTACGCGTAAAACGCGTAAAGACGCGTCTGCAAACAATGAAACCTTGTTTCACACCGATTGTAAGGACTGCAATGAAATTGAGGAAAACGATATTAATTGTATTCCTATGGAATGAATGATGAATGTCTTATTACTCTAGCTCGAGGAAATAGAAAAATTAGTTAGTAGGGAATTCCTAAACGACGTTAGTATGCAATAGAATTAATAGTAGACACTCGTGCTCTGATTGAATACTTACCATTAGTTGCCTTCTGAAATTGGTCATAAAGGACAGTGCGCTTGTTTGCATAACTTTGTTCAATCAGACGAAGCATGAAGTTGGCTGCCTGTCTTTCATTAAGATCCAAAGCAAAACGTTCACGAATATGTGCTATTGTGATATCGCCCTTAAAGCATGGCAAGCCTGATCCAAGCATAATTTCGACAGCGTTGCAAATCTCGTTGACATAACTGCGAGAAGCAAGGAAACATTTGACACAAAGTTCTTGGAAACGACGGAAGGGAGGTGTCTTGTTATTTCCGCCCATGACTGCAATCATTTCGTTTGTCAGCTTAAATGGTGCACTTTCAAACGTGATGCCACCAGGGGCAATGTCAAAAATGAAACCAAAGTCAATGTGGAGAATATGGCCCTGGTTACTAATCATAATGTTTCCGTTGTGTCGATCCTTAAATTGTAGAAGATAGGTAATCACTGAGTACGCAGCCATACTCTGAACAAAATTGCTTCTTGCCTTTTGGAATGCAATTGAATCTTCGTCACCAAATTTGGTGATGAAATAGTCATAAAGTCCATTCACTGCTTCACGTCCGAGCATATCTCTAGACACACAGTTTGGAAGCACATCAATAACACCACACTACTCTTGTGTTAGTAGGATTCCTAAAAACAAAAATAAAACAACTTACACCAGGCGCTGTTGCGGTAACACGATAAGGAAACAGATATACATCTAAGCCTATAGAATCGAAGATGTTCTTAAAAATAGCAATTAACTGCAAAGTAAGAACATCTTGACGGCAATCGTCACCAACTTTGAAAATGGCAGATTGCCAGACCTCGTAAGCCTGTTTACGCTTTGTTTCAGTTGGTTGGTTCAAATCCTCAGTCTCAGCATTGTCAATGTCGATAATTCTCTCCTTCTGGATTTTAAACGTTGCCATAAAAGGAGCCTAGTCGTGTCAGTTAATTAACAATTAATGAAACATACCTTTGCATGACTCTGTAGAGGCTTTCCTGATTTACGGTCAATGCCAACGACAATTCCATCAGGATTACTGGGTAAATAGACGCCGACATCGAGCTTAATTTTCTTCATTTCCTCATCGATTTTCGCCTATTTGCATGTTAGAAAAAAAAAAAAAAAAAAGGGCAAAGCGTATAAACGTACCTTCTTCTCCGGCTTTGACTTCTTGATAAATGGTTTCAGTTTACCAGAGATAGACGTAACTTCATTAAAGAAAGTAAACTCTCTTTCATAAAAGTCCTTATCTTCACCGGATAAGTTATTAACCAGTCTTTCCATGACACGATCAAGAATAGGTTTCATGCCATCAGGTTCACTTGCAGTCTCGTCTTTGTAAAGATTTGCCTTCATATTCCAAAGAATTTGATGGGCGAAAAGTTGCGAACGTTCAGACGTTTCAATAATAAAGTCTTCAGCGTAACCCAATGCGTCATAACGTAAAGACTGCACGATTTGTGGAACGTAAAAGAATGTAACATCCACAGAGTAGCTCTTAAGTGTTCTCATTGCATACTGGAGAACCAAAGGATTCCACTTGATCTTTGGTAAGAACAAGACAGGCGCAGATACAGGAGGCAGAGGTGCCCAGAATAGCAAGTACCTGTTGTCAACAGGAAGTCTTCCTGAAGGATACTCTTCGAATAATAATTTCAAAGCTACCGGATCTTTAACACAAGAAGCAGTATCTTTCATAATTAGCTTGAGCACAGATGATCTTAATTCGGCATCTTTAAAACGAGCGGGGAGATATAACACGACTGACGGTGAAACAATCCAAGCCGTTTCTAGCATTTCATCAGTGATTGGTGCTGATTTTTCAAAGTTTGGAGGGACTACCCGTGTCTTGACAAGACTGCGCTCGTTTTCAATAGGTGTCATCCAAGTGTAAAGTCTATAAATTTCGTTTTGTAAAAGAATAATAATCAAGCTTTGTTTCGCAGTTGTTTCGGTCTTGAATGTGTAATGAGCGGTAAACGATTTCAAGCTAGTAACCAAGTTTTCCATTAAACTAATTTCGGAAGCGATTTGAAGGTTATCTGCACCATAAGCCCAAAGAGGGGAACAAGAAAACCAATTTAAAGTAGCGTCCAAACATTTATGGTAGAATTTAGAGCCAATAAGTGTCGTTATAACATTTTCGGAAATTTGCAACCCAAATGTCAATATTTTTAGATAAAGTTCACGACACAAAGGGTGATGAACAGATTGTAATCCATTCAATTGATTCATTATGAAAGACATAGAATGCATAATGAGCATGGCAATTTGTCTTCCAGAATTCCAAAAACTCTCAAAGTTTCCTGAAACAAGTTGTAGCAGCATTATGTGTGGAACAAGTTGGCCTTTCATACGGGTAAGAGTTTTTCCAAATTGACTTCGATCAGTTGGAGCATATGACATCGATAATTCAAGAGGTCCTTTAGGACGATTACCGGAGAAGAATCCTTTTTTCTGCTGTTCGAGTGAAGAGATCCAGCTTCGAACGATTTGATTCATAATATAAGCTCTCTGCTGAGGAACCTCATTCATAACCCAATTCCAAAGGGTGATTCCAAGCTTAATTGATTTTGTAGAAAACGCCAAAAAGGGGATTCGGACAAGCTTTCGTGCAATTATGGCAAACGTGATCAGTGGTTCGGTTACCGCTTGGGCAGCGGCTCTTCTTAGAACATCTCTTAGCTTATCGGCTGAAACATGATGGCCCTCTTTACACTCCTCTTCAAGTTTATCAAGAGAAGTCAGGGTGTCATCGATGACTTTCTTGGCTACGGAAGAGATACTGTCATTGTTTGCGAGTAGTTTACTAACGACATAACGAGAGTCATTTTTGTAACGTTGACACACAGTAAATTCCGAAATAAATTCACTTGCCGAATCGGAATTCCATCCGCCCATTGAAGGTACCAAACTCGCATCAGTGTCTGACATTGGGATGGCTTTTCCAATTTCAAATGCAATTGATCTTCCAATTTCAATGTTGTCAACATCGTCCACATCTTTGAAATCTGCCAAGTAGCTTTGGAGTAAATTCTTTAACTCCGAAGGAACAAGACGTGCAGAATTCATTATCCATTTCTTCGATTTCTGTAAGAACACACCCAGTATGTCTTGACGCGTCTCAAAAGAGTCCGATAAAACAATAGTCAAATTTAATTCCTTGGACGTGTATTCTAATTGGGGAACATACTGGTTCAAACATTCTTCGGAACTTCCTCTCCATAGAATATTCAGAAGTTCCAATAGCGTAAACAATAACTGCTTCACACAAAGTAAGGAGGGCAGTTCTGAGAACAAGTAAGCACAACACTCAAGTGCCAGGGAGCGAACATCTCTAACACGATGACAACACAGAGATATAAGTTTTTGAACTTCATGTATCATATCTTCAGTCAAAAACTTCTTGGAAGAAAGAGACTGAACAAATATGGGAAGATTATGACGAGCGATTTGGACTATATGTTCATGCAATTTACTGTTTCGTAATCCAATATTAGACAAGTAACTTAACAGTGCATGGAGACCAAGCGAATATGATCGAAGAGCCTCCAACTGTAAAACCGTAGAAAGGTAGCACACTTCGTAACTTTCTAAACCCTTTACATCCAAAGTAGGAATCTCCTTGGAAAGCTCATGCTTGATGTCGGAAAGTGTCTTATGGTCGATATGAGTACGAAGAACGGTATTGAGTTCGAGATCACTGCTAAAGTTATTGCCAACGATTGATAAAACCAATGGCGGCGAATACTTCGCCAAAGTTACCAATTGCAAGCGTAGATGTTCAGAAGGCTTTGTTCCATAACGGAAACCATTCAAAATAAGCGCAAACCACATGTTTCTGAATACAGCGGCAAAGTTATCACCTGTTGGCAACTCATTATAGTTTATGTCTCGTACGCAAGCAGAGAGTGCTTGAATAGTTAAAGATATGCAGCGCTTTTTGTTGTCAGCATACTCATCTTTAGCATAATCCTGGCTGACACCTATTTGAATGATTTCATCGAGTAGACATTTTAAGAGGTCTAGTCTTTTCACTGACATTGCTTCAGTGTTTGACGCGATTAGGCATCTGGATTGGTATAGCGCAAGCGAAATGTCCCTATCATAAGCAGAGACTAATTGCTTGCTTTGGAGAGAATAAAACTGTATAAGCATAGAGAAGTCGCGTTCGTTTGCTCTAACAGATAGTTTTCCTAGTACATTTATTACCACTGCATCTACTGCTGCCGGAAGTTTCCGAGAAAACTTTTGGATAAGTAGAGAAATAGTAAGGCCATAAATCTATATGTTAGTTATGGAGACAAAACAGAGTCGTACCTTTTCGTCGTTAACCATTAAGGCAATTTCACCAACTGCTTCAACCGTATTCAAGTAGCTTGATTGAACATTAGCTCTAGGGAGCTCGCTAACAGATAAACTACTTTGTTGATCTAAAGGAAGCTGTTCGCGGGAAGCGAGTATTAAGGCACGTTCCTTGTTTTCACCGATAGAGAGAAGATTGGCAAACTGGTAGATACAAGTGACGGCAAGATCACTGGAGGAAGAGCTTAGCAAGACAGCTAGTTTTCTAGCAGCAATCCTTGCGAAACTAACCTCACTTGATGTTGAACGAGGAGCGTAAATAGCGATCAGCCTCAAACGCTTTATCATTGCATGAAGCTGAGAGGGAAAATTCACCGCAATTGAACCAATACAGTCAATGAGATGTGGAACGGCATCACTGTCCTCAGTCAGCATTCCCAATAATGTATTAATCCAGTCTAAAGCTGTTGATGGAAGCGCCTTGAGGTAATTTGATGACAACACAAGAAGCTTCAATAAGAATACTTTGTAAAGGAGACAGTTCTCGAATAAATGCTCCATTTGAGGATCCTCCAAGAAAGCCGATGTTCCCAAAAGTTTTCCTTCAGCAAAAGCAGAAACAAAGCCAATGTGGTCTCGATGTATATCAGAACTGACGGGAAGCTGTTGATGAGCTTTGATATCCCAGTAATTCTCAGAACCAGAGACAAATGTCTCGCAAGTGTGCAGCAAAGCTCCAGTCGCTGAAAGCTGGAGGTAGACGGCGAGATTGCAGTTATCAAATTCTTGGATAGGTACAAGGAACACATCTGAAAACGCGGATGCTAGGCGAGAAGCCAGTCCTTCTTTTAAGAAAGCGAGTGACCGCTGGGACAACCAAATGGAGTATATATTGTCCGGACTAAACTGTGTCTCTGATGAGTAACGAAAGAACAAAGCGAGACTAGTCGCATAAAAAGAGGAAGCCAATGCTCGACGAGACTGAGTTTCCGCAATTTCATCATCCAGCCATGCTCTGAAACGTTCACAAATGACTTCCAACAGAAAATCAGCGTTCTCTGAAAAGTTCTTAGCAATATTCTTGTAGCTTTTAGCTAACACAAGCAGGCCTCGGAGAATTGCTGGAATGCAATCCAATGAATTTTGAAAAAAGCTGTCTTGAGCTGACTCTTCTAAGGAGAATGCGAGACAGGTTGCTTCTGAAATACATAAATATAACTGCAGATACCGAAACAGTTGTTTGAACAGAAAGTTCGCTTCCTCTTCAGACAACGATGCAGCGGAACACAGTGAACTTAAAGACAGAACAGTATCCTTCACTCGATACTACCATTCGTTAGAATTCATTTCGGTTTACTTATGAAGTATAAGCATAGCACATACTAGTCTCAGTAAATCAGCTTCCTTTGAGGAGTAATCTAAGTTTTGTTGGCATATACGCTTATACAGCGGCCAACCCTTAGTTTTCAACAATCCAAGGTTTACCAAGGATTCCCGTCTGACCGGGAGGGATAAACTATGACATTAGAGACACGAATTGCACTATTACATACCAGTCCATCGTATGGTGGTGGGTTGGTCAATGTTGGTCAAAAGTACTATAGGCAATATACAAGAAATTACAAAACTGAGGCGCTAGTAGATCCCTTAAACAGAAAACAGAGGGAAACTAGTCGAAACCTACACTTCTCTAAAAACTGGTTTGTGGTTGATGATAGTTTTTCCTGGTGAACTACTCATTTCTTTAGACACACCGGCACTTGAATTTTAAGTCGTAAGGAAATACGGAATCTTTGTAAAATTGAATCTATATGTACTTGGTTGTCATATTTTAATTTGTTATTAAGGGAAATGAATGGTTCTGGTGTCGCTGTGTCGGGTTCATTGAAACGAAAAAGAAAAGACGAAAATGACCTTGCAGAATTGAGAACGGACAAGACCGAAGACGTCAACGGTCTGCAGAAAGAAGTGAAAAATGATTCCTTAGAACTGTTATTAAATGATCACAACAAGTTTGAGGATCTTTATCTGGATACGGTATGTGTGACACGTATTCGTTTTCTTTCAGCGGCGTAACTAACCGAGTAGATTAATCGGTCTATGCTTGATTTTGATTTTGACAAGCTATGCTCTGTTTCCCTTTCGAATTTAAATGTGTATGCTTGTCTTGTATGTGGAAAGTATTACCAAGGCCGAGGGCCAAACTCTTATGCATACGTACATGCTCTCACAGAAAATCACCACGTTTTCGTAAACTGCTCTACACTTCGTTTTTACATTCTCCCAGAGTCTTACCAAGTCACATCTGCTGCATTGGAGGATATCAAGTATGTGATGCAACCAACATACACAAAAGAACAGGTCTCACACCTGGATGTGAAAGAAACAATCAGTTATGACTTGGACAAAAAACCATATTTCCCAGGTATGACGGAATTACAGAAGGCACATCACTAACTTGTAGGTTTTATTGGGATGAACAACATAAAACAGAACGATTACCTTAACGTAATTGTGCAGGCTTTGGCTCATGTAAAACCTTTTCGGAACTATTTTTTGCTGACGGATTTTACTTCGTCGCCCTCCATTGTACAACGTTTAGCAACTCTTATCCGAAAAATATGGAATCCGCGAGCTTTCAAAAACCATGTCTCGCCGCAAGAATTGACACAGGAGATCACTGTTCTATCTCACAAAAAGTATTCAGTCAACGAGCAACAGGATCCAATCGAGTTTCTCACTTGGTTGCTGAGTACGCTTCATGTGGCATTGGGAGGGAGCAGGAAAAAGGCCTTTTCGCTGAAACCAACTAGCATTATTCATTACATTTTCCAAGGTTGTATACGGATGGAGTCCCAGAAAATACACGCGCAAACGAGAGCAGGTGATCATATTATCTTTGAAGCCGACCGACGCATTGAAGTGAATCTGGTGCCCTTCTTATATCTTACACTCGATCCACCTCCAAAACCGCTATTTCAGGATGAATTTGAGGGAAACATCATTCCTCAAGTTTCCGTGTACGAACTATTAGCAAAGTATAACGGTGTGACGACACAGGAACTCGCTGGTTTCCGTCGCCGATTCCACATCACTCATGCTCCCTCTTATATAATGTTTCACGTTAAACGTTTCACACGAAATAATTACTTCCCCGAACATAACCCAACCATTGTTACTTTCCCGCTAGAAGGACTGGACTTAGCGCCATACATCGACAAATCATTCCTGGGAAAGAATCCAAAATTGTCTACGGTTTATAATCTTTGTGTAAATATTGTACACGAAAGCATTTTCCAGGGCGAAAATGAGTCGCATGTATTCAAAGTGCAGGTCAAGAACAAGGCGACCAATAAATGGTATCAAATCCAGGATCTGTACGTCGAGGAAGTTAGCAGTGACTTAATCAACCTTGGAGAAACGTACATTCAAATATGGGAACGACAGACAAGGTCATCATAAATGGTGTCCATATTTTTACGCTGCTTTAGCCTAGCTAATAAAAGTTGTTTTCAGATCGCTTTTGTAGACGACGAAACGTTAGAGTAGTGTATTTACATAGGAGACGATGTGTCTCTGTAGAATATTTCAATTTTCTTAATAAACAATCTACATAAAAAAAGCATCTAGTCATCAATCTTGGTCAGTTTTCCATTGGAACTTCCACCTACTGGCTCTCCAATGAGCTGGAAATTAGCCAGTCTCGTCGTATCTTCATCGCCAACATTCTTCGAAATGAAAATGACAAGAGAGTTCACTCGCTGAAATTTGACGAAACGCAAAGGAACGAGTACGGCCTCCTTTGGCTTGTCGTACTTAATTTCCGTAAATTCTTGAGTGGCTTCAAGTGAATCAGCATCTTCAAAAGAAAGAACGTTTGGCAAGTTTATGAAAAGCTTCATTGCCATAGGAGCATAACTAATATCTTCAGTGGGAGTGATGACAATGGAATGAATTTTCACTGCCTCTAAGAACGGAATGTATATCATAAGTTGTTCGTCGACATCAGACTCGAGGTAATCACCCTTGCCATTAAACAAACCAATCAAGGGATGGTCATCATCTTGATTCAAGCACTCCAATTGTCGTTTCTCGATCATAGAAGCAAGGTTAGTGAATCCCTTGGCAACCAGGGCTGCTGGAATAGAAGAATCGGCAGTCAATCCGCTGCTACGTTTTGCTAAGGCCTCAACCTTTTTCATTAATGCATCTCTGTTTGCTCCAACAAGCATATCCACTTGTCTGCCATTTTCGAAGAAGAGAAATGTGGGCCTAAGAAGTGTACGGTTAGTATGGAAATTATCAAACAATTCTTTCTTTTGCTTCGACATTAAATAAAACATACATGGAGCGGACATTCAGCGAGCTAGCAACCTGCTGCTGGTTGTCTACGTTGATTTTAGCAAAGACAAAGCTTTTACTCGCGTAACGCTTGGCCAACTGCTCAAAAACAGGCGAAATGGCTCTACAGGGTTGACACCAGTCAGCATAGCAATCCACGGCCAGAAAACCGTTTTTGGGCATAATAGATGTCCAGTGTTGGTATGAGGAAACTTCAACGACACTCATTTCACTATAATTCACGACTTTCTTTGATAAACTGGGTATAAGGTAGTGGTATCGAGTGGCCTTCTCTAAATTTCTAACCATCCAAGATCCGAAGTTATCTAGGCAGAAGACGTTAAAGCGATACGATAAATGTCCACGAAACGATTGTTTTTAAAGCGTACTTGATATGAAACATTGCAGTTTTTAGTAATTAGGTCTGTTTGCTAAACAACAATTCGGTCAATTTTCCGAGAAAAAAACATACTTTTTCTCTAGTAAAGTCGGTGAAAAGAGGGTCTTTAATTTCATATTATAGTTATCTGTCAAAAACGTGGTTCTCTTAATTGTGTTTGCTCAGAAAACGTGTATAAAGGAACATTATTGGGGAAATAACTGTCACCTAACAAGCTCACCATAAGCGGCTCTTTGCTGAGTAAAACTTGTCTTTTGATTTATATTGTTATGGAATCTTTTTTGCTGGTTCGACAATGGCACGCTGATTATCAGAAACCTTTTCGATTACAGGTGTATCAGCAGTTAATGCAGACATTACGCCTCTCCAATCCGTACTGTATTCGACGCCGACACGGACCAGGCGCAATGTCTGCAGTAACGTCGCTCAGCATTGATAATACCGAACACAATTTGTAAGAGGGTTTTACTAATTGCTGTAACTGTCTTCTAATGCTAGGAACGATTTTAGCATGATCTCTGGCGCTGCCGACTCCTCCATCAATTTATGGAATTTGTTATCACTAGACAGTATGGCCGAAGAGCCATTAGACACACTCAACACGATTCCTGCGTATGAAATATTTGCTCAGTGAACTTTGACTGACAACTAAATCTTTGTAGGCGACATGGGCATACGCATGGCATAACTGATTTGCATTGGTTCCCGTTTGATAATGGCATGTTTACGAGCTCCTCATTTGACCATACCATTAGAGTTTGGGACGCACAGGCGATGGAGGTATGAAGTGCTTTATTCTTTGATTTTATTTGCTTGTATACGTTTGCTTACAGTTTTTAGCAAGCGTATTGCTTCCAATTGGGAGACATTGTGTATTCACATGCTTGGTCGCAAATTGCTTCGCATTGCCTTATTGCAGGTACGTACAAGAGTGAATTCGGCTTGCGCGAACTAACCAATGTTCAGCGGCCTATAACTCATCTTCCATCCGGCTCTGCGACATGCAGAGCGGTTCATACACACATTCGCTGATCGGTCATACGGGGCGCGTTCTAGCGGTAAGCTGGTGTCCAGCTCGTGAATATGTACTTGCATCGGGAGGCACAGACGGAACGTGTAGGCTTTGGGATGTTCGCAAAGCGTCTTCGAGTTTTGCTTCGCTAGACTCTCAAAATATGAACAGTCCACTGGAACACTCAAATCGTGCACACAATGGTACAATTAATGGTCTCGAGTGGACGCAGGATGCGGCGTACCTTGTATCCTCGGGCACAGATGATCATATCCGTGTTTGGGACATGGACACAGGTCAAAATACGCTGATTCACTTTGGCCCCACAATTCACAATCAGCGCCAGGCATTTGCAGTACATCCATGTATCTTCCAACCGGACCCCGATTCAAAGCCGCTCATACTCTTTCCCAACGACGACGGTACAATTGTACTACTCGATACGCTTACGGGAACTTTGCTCGCGCGATTGTCTACAAATTTTTTAAAACGTGTAAATTCAGTTGTTTACCGTAAAGGATATGAGCAATGCTTATCGGGTGACATGAACGGTTCTATTCTGTTATGGGAGCCTGAAATGTATACCCGCCCAATAACTTCCATTGCAGCAGAAGCTGAGGAGACAAGGAATGCGGTAAAGGAAATCTACGAATCCCTCAAAAATGTCCCTATAACATTTCAGTGACCGCGAATGCGAGCACTTGTATTTCTATTGTACAGTGATGGATTGAAGAATGCGTTTTCCGAAGGCATATTCATTGACTCTATTAGTTTTATAAAAGAGTTTCGGCTTTTTCGCTTAGATAAACTTAATACTTAAATCTACAATAAGGTTTTCACATGGTTATCTCAAACACAACCACCAAAAATTCACCGCATTAAGCTTTCAGTGCGTGTTGTCTTTGCAAGAAGCAACCTGCAAGACTACTTAACTTTTCCCTACTCGCATCTCATATCATGAGTTTCCTAGATTTAACTGAACCTTGGGGGAAAAACCTCTCGAACCCCTTTTTCGCGGATGTACAGCGCTCTGCTGCTGATGTGGAGGTTCCTGGAGCTATTTCTCATACTCAATCACCCATTGTCACGGGTTCCTCGGTTCTTGCCTTAAAATTCAATGGCGGTGTGATGATTGCCGCCGATAACCTTGCTTCCTACGGCTCTTTAATGCGTTTTTATGACGAAGAACGACTGACAAAGGTTGGTAACAACACGGTTGTCGGTGTCGGCGGTGATATTTCTGATTACCAGCACATTCAACACATTCTCGACAAGCTGGAGATTAAGGAGCAGTACAATAATGACGGACACGCTTTAGAGCCATCCCATGTGCATGAATACCTTGCAAGACTGTTTTATTACCGTCGTAGCAAAATGGATCCCTTGTGGAACCAAGTCATCGTTGCCGGCGTTGACGGTCAAAACAAAGAGCCTTATGTTGCCTTTGCTGACCTTCGTGGCACCACATACACCTCTGAGGCAATTGCTACTGGTTTTGCCGCTCATCTTGGCATGCCTTTGTTGCGCAAGGTGACGGAGGATGACAAGTGGAAGTCTCTCACCAAGGAGCAGGCCCGTGCTGTCATCGACGATTGTATGCGTGTCCTCTTCTACCGCGATGCTGCTAGTCTGAACAAATTCTCTGTTGCTACTATCACTGCTGAGGGCATTGAGTTTTTAACCAACCAAAAAGTATCGTCTAACTGGGCCTTTGCCGAGAAGCAATACGGCTATGGTTCCCAGAATGTATAGACCATGATGAATGAATGAAGTTGAAATGGTGTACGAGTCTCTGAGGAAGAAAAGCAAGTTCGGGATAGAAATTGAGTGTCAATAGTGTTGTGCACGGTTTGTTGAAAACAGACGGGTTGGTGCCCTGCACCGTGTCCCGCAGGACTAAACGTCAACTCCCTCTTTTGCTTTTAATCGCGGGAAGTGTGTGTCTTCTCATATCAAAGGTAGAGCTAGAGTAAGCTAAAATACCACGATCTGAATGTTGATGTGCTAATTAGGTGGTGAATAAAACATTCCTTAGATGGAGTCACGGATTCGTTGTTAAGGTGTTTTTTTAATTAATAACATAGCAGAAATACATTTTTTTTTTTTTTTTTTTTTTTTGTGATTGAGAATCAGTTGTTGCTCACCAGTAATGGTTACTGAGCATTGCAACTACATAGAACCATACTCTTGTTTGCTATATTGTTGTTTACAATTAAGGAGATTACTAAATAAGGCAGTTACCTTCATTAGCAACCAGTGAACATATTAGGATGTATCATGGGACATGTGAAGATATTATTGTAACGTGGATGCAAGTAAGATAGTTGATTATCTGTTTGTCTGGTAACTAATTTCTATACAAAAAATTACAAGAAGTTGTTTTCGCTTCAAGGAGTGTCAATCATGTTGATAGAGTGGTGCCAATGGAGACGAGACTGTGACTGGGGAAGAAGAATTCCACCTCACAGAACAATACAATTCATTTCAATTTGTAGTTTAATGTGATCCTTTTATCGTTATACTCCAATGCTGTTCGCTGCCATAAGATAATGGACTTCGCAATAACCGAGTTCTAAAACCATACCCAGCAATAGGCATACTCCTCTTCTCCCAAAACACCCTCTTTAACCCGTGCTCGGTCATAGAGACAAGGAAAAGCACTAGGCTTTTCGACGTAACTACATAAACGACCAATTGAACTGCACATGCATTTCTCATATCTACTCACTTTATGACATCGTAGCAATAGCCTTCCGCAGTAATTATTAGAGAGAATATATATGTCACTATCATCAATTCCCATGTTCAAACATCATTTTCATAGTCAGTTACTACTGTAAGAGAAACCTTTCTTCGCAACTATATCGCTTTTAAACAAGCGGAACCCGTTTTTCAGCCCACACTAAAAAGTCGCAAGAAATTTAAACTAACAATATGCGACAGTTAGCGCTAAGGATCGACAAGACAAGCCGAAAATGGCATCTTTAAGCGACGAGGAAGAAGAACACCGCCTCAGGGAGTATGTACATAAGCGAAGAAAGCTCAATTCGGATTCGTGCAGCAAGTCAAGACGGTTCAGGCGCGAGATCCTGCTACCATTGGCAAAGTGGCGTCTGCAGTCACAGACAGAATGGTCACAGCCAATATGACTAGACGAGTGAATACAAGTTATCGACTTTTATGCAGCGACCAAGTCATTGATGGGACAACGACGACTACTACGACAACGACAACGACAACTAGCATGCGCTAACGGCAGCCTGCACGGCACTGCATTGCACAAGTCATTATTGAATAACATTTTATATACTTGTAAACCACTTTTCTACGCTTCTTCTCTATTAAAACTACCCTCTATAACCACTGCCTATCCGCTAAATCTCGTTCTGCCACATAATACCCGTTTAGCGAACTACACCGCCCTCCAACGCGGTGACTCACTCTCGGGCAGCTACTTGGGACATTTTCATAAACGAGTGATCGTAAGCGAACATTTGTGGGTAAAGTTGGTAAAATTGGCGTCTATGTGCTTGGATTCTTCGTTCTTTTAAATGATTTTTTTTTCTCGTTGAATTTTTCTCAGAGAGAGGGAGAGTAGCTTCCTTCTCCACACAGACCTGCTAGCTTTAGCTACCAACCAAGAACCTGACAGGTCTGAATGCGACAGGATTCTTTCAGGTCAGAGTCAATTCGGCCGCTATTATCTGCTCAAGTACCCAAGGCAACTGATCCTAGTTTTGTCCGGTGGAGAGAAACTTTTGTGCAGAATGCTTTGACGGTAATCAAGTCCGTGCCGAAATGGCGCTCTTTGGGCGAGGAAAATGGAATAGCGCTTTATGAGCGTGCTATGGACCATGCGGACAGCTGGTTTGCGAGAATGTCGAAGCACACGCGGTCGTTGAACACGTTTAAGAAGGGATTACTTTTCGAACATGTCCAGAAGGAGACGAACTACAACCCGTATGTGGAGTCTGTTGAGCAGCTTGACACGATCATTGAAGACGAGATGGAGGTGTGGATGTACAGCTACAAGACTCCATGGTATTGCCGCGACAAGGTGTACAAACAGCTGGTCATTTCTGTGGTGCTAGACGCAGACTCGTTTATGGTTCTCCAGGCTCCCGTACAGTACAATGGAGACACTGGTCTGTCTGCGTTCAGCTTACGCGAAGTCTTGTCGGCGTACGAGTCCATCGACTACGTTCAACGCAATCCAGACGGCGAAGAAGGGGGCGTTCTCTGGACGTATGCCATCCGTAGCTCGAACAACGGCTTTCTTTCCGGTTTCTACGGAAACTCCAACGTCAACAAAGCGCTCGTCCGGCAGGTAAAGCGTTTCAAAGACTGGATCAACAAAGCCCACCCTCGGAAAACTTCGTCTGGGTGATTTTTGCCGACACCGACACTGACATACCCCAGCCTTGTGAATTCTTGATTGCCGATGTAATACTACTACACCTGCTTTCTTATATTGCTTCTAATACTAACACGAGCTATACTGTTTTGTTTTTTTATCTTCTGCAGCTCTGAAGGCTGCATAATAAAGTTTACACGTGCCTTATAAAGTTTCTTTGTCCCGGCGGGGTGGTGGGTGGGTCAGATACCGTGTCATGCGTTGCACATTCCTATTTTGTATACCGCATCTTATCGTGCACACTACACGACTTAACGCGACACCCATCTTCCGCGCTACGCCTCGGTGGCCCAGAATATCACAGAGTGCCCCGCTGCCGCCTGTCCCATATACCTTGTCACGAGCAGCCTGAAACGCACTTGCCTTCCCCAAATATGCGTGTCGTAGCCCTGATCAGCGGCGGCAAGGACAGCTGCTTCAACATGATGAATTGCGTGCAGCAGGGTCATGAAATCGTCGCTCTGGCGAATTTATACCCTCAGACGAACACCGGTATGAATGCTTAGACGCGTTGCTTTGGAGTTGTTTTGCGCGTTCACCCGAAAAAACAGGTTTCTGACGCGTTTTTGTAGATGAAATCGACTCGTACATGTACCAAACGGTCGGACACAATGTAATTCCCCTGTACGCTGATTGTATGGGCGTTCCTATTTATCGTGAACCCATTATAGGAAAAACAATTGACCAGAATTTGTCGTACAAAAAAACCGAAAATGATGAAACAGAAGACTTATTTCGACTATTGAAAAGGGTACAAACGGAACATCCAGAGGTAGAAGCTGTCTCTGTAGGCGCAATTCTGTCGAATTACCAGCGTACACGGGTCGAAAACATTTGCCAGCGTTTGGGACTCGTGAGTCTCTCTTTTCTGTGGAACAGAGATCAGCGGGAATTGCTGGAGGAAATGGTTCAATCGAAGCTGCATGCCATTCTTATTAAAGTTGCTGCCATCGGCTTAAACGATCGCGACTTGGGCAAGTCGCTTGCGGAAATGCAACACAAGCTGCTTACTCTGCACTCGCGTTTCGATCTTCACCCTTGTGGTGAGGGAGGAGAATACGAGACACTCGTTCTCGACTGCCCTTTGTTCAAGAAACGACTTGACTTGGTCGATCGTGAAGTAATCCAGCACTCTTCAGGCGATGTCTACTACTTGAAGTGTAAGGCAGAGGTAGTAGACAAGGAAAGTACGGAGGCGGGTGAAAACGGCGTTTCGTCGACGGTTGACTTGGCTCAGTGCCCTCCTTTGTTCGAAGATGATTTCTCTTCACTGTATGCCACGGTTAAAGACACGCTTTCGAAGCTGCCAAACTCGGAGCCCGGTATTGAAAAACATTTGTTTCCTGTGCCGGTGCATAGAACGGTTTCCGTCCAGGAAAAGGGCCCCTACTTGGCTTTGGGAAACGTTACAGCACCTGCTGCCACTTACGCTACTGTGGAAGATGAAATGGAAGCTGCTCTTTTGGTTATGGAGGACGTTTTGAGGGAGCACAAAAAGTCTGTTCACAACGTGCTCCAAGTAATTCTCGTTGTCTCAAGTATGTCAGATTTTGCGCGCTTAAACAAGGTGTACGCAAAACACTTTGACTTTATCAACCCCCCCTCCAGAGTCTGTGTCAGCAGCCCTCTTCAAGATGACTGTAGGGTCGTGCTTTCTTGTATAGCAGCTATCGCAGACGGTCGACAGGGTTTGCATATTCAAAGTCAGAGTTTCTGGGCTCCTGCCAACATTGGTCCGTATTCTCAAGCTATTTCTTATGATGGTACGGTGTTTATCTCGGGGCAGATTGCTATGATTCCTGCGACACTTGCAATGCCCTTCCCGACATCCATTCACAAGGAGGCTGTCTTGGCCTTACAGCACACGTATCGCATCGCAAAAGTAATGAGGGTCAAAAGTTTTGCTTTTGCAACCGCTTACCTGTGCAGTAGCAATGATATCGAGGCTACGCAAATAGTTTGGGACTGCTTCCAAAAGCAATTTGGCTATCATTGTCCCTTGTTCACGGTTTTGGTTGAAGCTTTACCTAAGGGAGCTATGATCGAATGGCAACTTGTCGGCTGCACAGAGTACGACGACAAACCCCCGGTGAGTGCTACCGTTTCTACACAATCTTTGCATGCTCCAAACACGTTTTGGAGCATTGCAGCAATGGATGAACAAACTATGCAAACAGAACTCGCTTTCATGCAAAGTCAGGTGCCCTCTAACTATACTCTGATATTTAATAGCACGGGTGAGTCGAGTGTTTTGCATGTCGGATGCAATATTCGGTAACTACTTTTGAGCGTCCAGCTTTGTTTTGGGTTGGTCATTAGACAAAAGCGTCAGTGATACTCTCTTATGTCGTGAAATGAAACCTTTACGTTTATTGTGTACTGTGGCCCTCACAGTGGAATTTTTAATTTTTTTTATTATACGTATACATTACTATCCATGAGCATGCTATAAGATTAGAACCAGTCTTTCCTATCTCTTATTAAAGCCACTTCAACAATTCGTTAACAGTGAATAAAACTAATTATTATGTCCTGTGAACCATAGAATCATTTGCTATTATTGTAATATACTTATATTGCCTTCAGCCTACCAAGTTTCTCCTAGCGTAAAACCTTCTATACTCATAAACAAGAATTAACCATAAAGTACACCATAACGTAGAAAACATTGTGAATTTCAGACGGTCATGAATTCCCTACGATGCTATATTAAGCAATCTCCTAGGACGGTTGCATTTCAAAAGGACAAAAGCATCCTTACTATACGGTTACAAGAAGCTGCCAAGGATCCTTATGTTTATGATATAGGACTAGTTCAGCTTGAGGAATTTCAGAAAGACGATGCTTACGTCCCACTTTTTAATGGCGGTAATGTCATTTCCATTCTTGATATTCTTGTTTGGCCCTCTGTCAAGGAACGAGAAAATGAAAAAACATCGCTAGCAAACATTGCGATCTGCGTACTTAGAGAAGCAGAGACTGTGGCTTCGATAGGAAATAAATTCGATATCTTACAAATAAAACGGGTTGATTTTATTTCGTTGAATTCTGACTGTTGGGACCAAAATTTGTTTTCTGGAAACTTAGACGAAAATAGCACGGCGAATGATGAATCAAATTTTTCTGCAGAATCGTCTTCAACGTCTGTTGCAGATACTATTTCTGAAGATGCCACCTTTGATTATGAAATTGGTCTACCAGAATTATTAACGGATGGGAGTTTCTATATTACACAGAAAGAAGGATGCTATACGGAATTTGCAGAAAGCCCAGAGAAACTCGATTTGAAAGATTCCTCCAACAAGTCTCATTTTCTCTGGAACGAATGTTTTGTGAGAAATGTCAGGAATTTTCTTGTTGACCAGTATCATTCACTTGACCTTGCTGAAATGTTCACTTACAGTTTCCGGGGCTATGTTGAAAGCGAGAAGGTGGACGATGTTACTATGACGATTATTTCACGCTTGCACATTGTGCCGAATCGACCAACTTACCCTCCCTCAGGATTAGATGACGAAGCAAGTGTCTGCGCGTTTACTGAAACAGAAACAATTGTTCAGTATGAAGACCGGTTGAGCAGCTTCTGCCAAGTGCGTGGTACTGTACCGTGCTTTTGGCAGCAAACCAGTACCTGGTCCGGAAAGGCTACTTTAATTACCCGTTCTTTACAAGCAGGGTTGAAGTCATTTAGGTTGCATTTTGAGAAACTACTGTCTCGATATCAGAAAGTGTATATTATTGATTTGCTCGGAAGTGCAGCCCATGAAGTAACACTTAGTGATGCTTACAGGAGGTATCTACAACAAGCATTTTCAGCGACTAGCTCCGTTGAAGCTCTCCATTTACGGAATGATGAGCGGAATCTTGCTGATAGAGAATTTTTGGGGCAACGATTCCGTGAACTACTATCGCGACAAATGTTTTCCATGACAACCTGCAATGACAAACCCGAAGTTTTATTGCAACAGAAAGGCGTAATTCGTATGAATTCCTATGATTGTCTTGGACGAACCAACTGTGTGCAATCTGTTTTATCTCAATTACAGGTAACGGAGATGTTACGTACTATGCATGTCAATTGTACGAATGCAGTGTTCGACTTACATAACCGTTTATGGGCAAATACCGGTGATGAGCTATCCAAGCTTCTGAATGGAGTAGGTTCTATTGGCTCAAGTGCTGTTCGGTATGGAAAGTTGTCATTTGCCGGAACGTTAAGTGATATCTCAAAAAGCTTGGGTCGCATGTATGTTGGAACATTTCCGGATGATACTACACAGGAGAACCTAAACATGTTATGCGAGACACCAAGTGACCACCTAATCACATTGAATAGCTCGCTTCAGTACTTTATGCGAAAGTCGTTACAAAAAGCGTACGTCCCTTTGCTGCCCTGTTTCTGCTAACAGCTTGCTAACTATTTACAGTGAAAGAGAGCACGCACAAAATATTCCTCTGAGCCTGTATTGTGTTACCTTTAATGCAAATGGAAAAATTCCCGATCCTGCGAGTCTTGAAAAACTCGTGTGCCCCTTACCTGGTACCGCCTGCGATGTTTACGCCGTTGCAGTTCAGGAACTTGTCGATTTAAAGGTGAAGCAGTTACTGAACACGGATTTTCAGAGACTCCGTATATGGGAAGAATCTATCCTTAAGACATTGAATACCACGAATTCAGATGAAACCTACTCGCTTGTGCAGTCAGTGCAGATGGCCGGTATCAGCTTATCAATCTACATGAAAGAACGGTTGTTTCCACGGGTTTCACAGGTAGAAGAAGCCGTTCGTAAGACGGGGTTCGGCGGCTTTTCAACAAATAAAGGTGCCGTAGCTTTACGTTTAAGAGTGGGAATGTCAGAGCTTTGTATTATTTCCTCACATCTAGCACCAAAGGAACGGAATATTGCTGAACGCAATAGCGAGTATTTTGATATCGCAAAAAATCTGCGATTTGTGTCTTCTAAAAGAATCTACGACAATAAGTATGAAACACCATCTTCATTCTTAATGAGCACTAACATTTCAACAGACAAATTGTTTGGATGGGAGACTTTAATTACCGAATAAATCTGGATTATGCAACCACTAAAAAATTGGCTTTAAACGGAGACTTTGATTACTTATATCGTTATGATCAACTTCAAATTGCTATGAAAAAGGACAACATCTTTCATGGTTTAACCGAATCTCAGCTGACCTTCCCTCCTACTTATAAGTTTGATGTTGGAACGAGTAACTATTGTCCAGAGTACGTTTACAGTCGGAGCCCTATTATTTCATTCTAACTCTTGCAGAAAAAAGCAGCGTACTCCTTCCTGGACGGACAGAATTCTGATTACTGATAACGTAAGGAAAAAATGAATTCTTCACGAAACGAACTTGTTTCTTTATTTACTTCTGATACTAACGAGTTTCTCCCCTCTCCAGATGAGCCGCTTAGTCTACTCTTCCATTGATATTCAAACGTCGGACCACCGTCCGGTATATAGTATTCTGGAATTCACAGCATCTATGCTAGAGGACAAACATTACTGGCAAGCGTTACGGGAAGCGGAGGCAGATTACAATAACACAACACAGACGGGCCGTACTGTGTGATGATGGTGAACACACCTGAATGAATGCATAGTTCATGAACAAGCATACGTATTGAGAAGCTAATCAACCGAAAAAAGTAAATGAAGAGAATATAAGTATGTATTACAAATAAGGGAGTGTGTGTGTAAGAGGGAGAGCAGGCAATGAAGGGGAAGAGAAAACGAACTGAACACACACGCCTGCAACAGCACCGGGCTGTTTATGCAGCGTACATGGTTACTGACGGACATTTGCTCCAAAAAGGGCTAGAGATCCATACCGAAAACAGCGTGGTCGACACAATCAGGATGGGCGATCGGTTCAAAACCCACCCAGTGGAAACTCTTGACGAGGTATGGCAGATTGGGCAGGTGCTTGTCGACATAGATAATTAACTTGGAGCATTGCAGATGATCGGTAGCAAGGTCAATGATGGCAACGAGGCCATTTTTCAAGTTAACATCCTGCCAGTTCTCGGGTATAAGATGAAGGTTCCGTTGGCGCTGCTGTTGTTC
This sequence comes from Schizosaccharomyces versatilis (nom. inval.), assembly GCA_032882995.1. Lineage (NCBI taxonomy): Eukaryota > Fungi > Ascomycota > Schizosaccharomycetes > Schizosaccharomycetales > Schizosaccharomycetaceae > Schizosaccharomyces > Schizosaccharomyces versatilis (nom. inval.). The sequence continues at coordinate 705,657 of CP130699.1, read as the reverse complement.
ATCGTAGGTCTCTTCAATGATCCCGTGCCAGTAGTTGGACGGTTCAGCGATGCCGATACGTTTATTCCGTAGTGCCTCATCTGCTTGTCCATTTTTACACGGATTTCGATCCAACGACTGTTGAAGTTTGGACTGTAATGGGAGTGTACAGGGTTGAGAGGCTTTGTCTTTGCTTGATCTCGCTGTCTTACTGTTGTCATCCTGTTCATTTACCGCCTGTTCCTTTAAATTGCCGGATGACTTGGGCAAACACGTTCGAAAACTGTCACTAATCCAACGAGGTACATGGCGGCGCCTTCGAAGCAGCCGTTTCGAGGGTCTTACCGAGTTAATTCCCTCAGGAGCACCATTCTGCCCCTCCAGAAGGCGTCGTGCCGTACAAGAATTGTGAGTCCTCCGTAGTGCACACGGCCAACGTAGCGCTGCTCCGACGGCGATTCTCTAAGCTCGGGGCATTAATGATGTCTAGATTTAAGTCTTCCGTATTCGACAATTGGTAAATTGGATTTCTAAAAGCCATAACTCTTGCTCTAGCTTATGTGAGGGTGTTGGTATTTAGCAGGCGAAACACAGGCTTCAGGCGGTATAGTGAGGTGCAACGAAACGTAACGCTCCACTGTAAAATGCAGTGTGGCGTTTAATGAAGTACAACGATAACAGACGCAGAAACGCCGGAAACGCCTATAGAGCAATTGTAAAGACATCGCAAAAATTCGTTATTGTGGTTTAGCGTAGAATAGGGTTTCATAACGAGGCAATCAATATGCTGTAAGAAGGTTGAAGAAGAAGAGGTGATTTAGGAGGGCGGTGAGAGTGCATACACAGTGAGTGTCAGAACTGCTGGGATTGTTTGCCTTGGCGCTCGGCTTCGCCGTCCCTCTCCTACCCCTCACTTAGTACGCTTTGCCTTCTCAGCCTTCTCTTCGCCATCCGTCTTGGGACGCTTGCGTTTAACAAGCGATCCCAAATCATTGGCATTCTGAATAGCATCAGCGACGAGTTTTTGAAGTTGATCACGAGGTGCCGAAAGGAGAGAGCCGGAAACGGTACTGGCGGAAAGCTCCTTCTCCAAGTCGGGTTTCTCCTCGGCTTGCAGGTCCTGTGCCTTTTGGTGCAAATCGTCGAGCATTTGCTGGAACGAGGTCAGAGCCGGATCCTCTTTCTCCTTCCCTTTTTTGGAGCTTGTATCGGCACGCTTTGCATCGAGAACGTGTTGTATGATGTCTGCAGCAGCTTCCACATGTTTCAATGCCTCCTTCTTGCCGCTGCCGTCTTCGAGAGCGGTAAATTCAAGAGCCAGCGCGAGTTTGTAATGAGCTTCGCTCAACAAAGTACTGTGTGCTTCGAGAACCTGTTGTTTCCAGAGCAAGGCCTCTTGCAAGTCTTGTGCAGCTTGCTCAAAGTTTTCGTTCTCCAGTGAGATTTCACCGAGCAAATCCAGAACGTCTGCCAACCGGGACTTTTCGTTTTTTGAATCAAGTTGCTTCACTGCATGAGTTTGTAGCACACGACACAGATCCAGAACCTCCCACGCCAGGCCAAAGTCATCTTCTGTTGCAACGGCGGCAGCTGGAGCTGGAGCCGCAGCTTCAGCTTTCTCGCTGCCGTTCGAGGAAGCAGCTTCTTTTACGTCGTCCGTCTTCTCTGCTGTTTCTCCTTCAACAGTGTTCACTTGCTCGACTCTGTCCTCCAACTTGTCTCCGGTAAAAGCAAAGGAACCAACAACAGTGGGACCAGGAGCAGTCTCCATTTGCTGCTGCTCTTCGATGGCAGGAGTGATTCCACCTCCAAGGACCTGGCTCTTGGAGAGAGCTATCTCAAACAACGTTCGTCCATACAGCCACAGAACGTTACGGTTTTCTATACTGTCAGGACCATTTTTTTGCTCGAGAATTTCTAGAGCATCACCGTATTTTTCAGCAGCAATCTCGTAATGCTTTTGAGAGAAAGCTTGATTTCCTTGAACAACTAGTTGATCAATGGATTCCATTAAGAGAACAGAAATGCGTTTTCAAGAGGGTTTGTTCTTGTAAAAAGCAAAATAAAACAACAAAAAAAAAATTACTTTCTTTTTTGTAGGAAAAAAAAAAATTGCTGAAACGTTTCCTCGTTTCGAACCAACTATGTATCACTATAAACGTCCTGTTTCTTACGATTTAGAACCCGTGATGGACAGTTTTACCAATCTACAGACTGTGAGTGATTTGTTTCTCTGGGTATCCTTAATAGTCGTTATAAATATGAATATGAACAAACAAGGTTTGGTACACAGTTCACACGAGCAGTACAGTAAGTACGGGGAGGTTACTTTCCTACTAGTCCCCCTCCTCCCTCTGCTCCTTTTTTGGTGTTTTGTTTTCCTCTCCCAATCTCTGTGCCCTTGCTCCCACCCCTCCACCCCCACCATTTCGTCGATCCCCCGCTCGTGTCTCCACTTTCCCCATTTCTTTGGTGGTGAGTTTCCATGTGCTTGTCACGTGCAGGTCCACACACAATTCAATTCTAACCACTCTGTAGCCTTAGGAAACACTGGAGACGCAAAAAATACTCGGTTTGTTTACTGGATTTGCAACAGTTTTCACCTCTGCCTTGACCATTTTGTCTTTTCTCCAAAGTAAACTACACCATCATCATCTAATTTTCTTGTCTCTCTAAAGCTTGAAATTGTTGATATTTATATACGGTAAGCTTTCTGAACCATTTCTGAGTGAGGAAGCTCCTTGTTTCTCTTATCGTTTGTCTTCGTACCTTTCATTCACTGTGTGCTTGAAAACGGTGTTGGTAACAGACACCGTACTTTATTTTGTACTTTAGTATCTTTATCGTTCACTCAAACCGTGTATTGGACACTTTTTGAAGCCAACTGTTGGCAAGCTTGATCGGACTAATAGCGAATACTGTCACTATCTTCCGTCTCTTCCTCTTTAGCCCTGTATCTCACTTAAAAGAAGGGAAGTCGCTTGCTTTTTTTGAGACATAGTCAACTCTGTTTGTGACCACTTCATGCCATTCATGATCAAGCCTTCTTGCTGACTCTCCTCCCTTTCCCTTATTGTCTGCCCTATCATTGTACCTTGTTCTGTTTCCATCTTCTCTCCCTCTCTCTCTCTCTCTCTCTCTCTTTCTTTCCCATCTTAATATTCTCCGCCATCACTCTGTTCTATACCCGTTACAAAGCACACACAACGCTTGATACCAGTCTGTTCCAATTGTTATTACACCGTTGTCTCGTGTTCTCCTGTTACTTCACTCTACATAATCTCCTATTTCCTGACACACACTCACACATCACAATTCCTAATGATGGAACGGAAAGAAAAACCAATTTCTCTCAAGAACCTTGGTCTGTTCTTTAAGAAGACCGCGACTGATACCTCTAGCTCGATCATCAGTCGCAGTCGATCACAACAAAACCAGCGAACTAAATCAGCTGAAACGTTCACCGACCTACCGGGTTTGCGATTAACGAAAACCCGAGCTGAGACAAGTAGTAACGCAACCTCGCCGATTAACAGTTATCCCGTCAATCGTTCCTCCTCGTCTTTAGACTTCGGTACAAACAGAAAGCTATCGTCCAAGTATGCTCGGTATATGTCACAAACGGACGAGGATTGGGGTCTCTCCAATTCGAATACTTCTTTCTCTAAAAATACCCGGTTCAACGGAGCAGCAGCTACTTCTTCCACAAACAACTCTAGCTCTCGGCACCATCGGCATGGAGTCCAGTGCGCCACGGATTCCAATTCCGCACGAAAGTACATTGACATGTTTGAAAAAAATGCCCTTAAACGGAGTCCCAAATCTGCTAATCAAACTGCTGAAGCAGAAGTCGCGCTTATAAACTGTCAAATGTCGCGAATAAAAAAGTTTAGTCGTGTTCTTGAGGCGCCGGTGGTTGATTTGATTGCATTAAGGACTCTTTCGTGGAACGGGGTTCCACCAGAACTGAGACCAATCGTTTGGAAAATGCTTCTTGGATATGCTCCATCGAATGCATCTCGCCGGGATGCAACGTTGGACAAAAAGCGTGAAGATTATTTTGCTATAAGAGATACGCTTTTTCATACAGAAGGAGAGTACAGTCACTTGGACCAGGCTTTGTGGCACCAAGTAGCAATTGATGTACCACGTACGAATGCTTCCATTCCACTGTATCAAAATCCAGCAACCCAACGCATCCTTGAACGGATACTGTATATTTGGGCTACCCGACATCCTGCAAGCGGATACGTTCAAGGAATTAATGATCTTGTAACCCCTTTTTACCAAGTCTTCCTTTTACCTTACACACAGCCTTATGATCCAGAAACTTTTGATGTCCGACAGCTTACAAAAAGACAGCTTGATGAAGTTGAAGCCGACTGTTTCTGGTGTCTCAGTAAATTACTCGATGGCATTCAGGACAACTATATTCATGCCCAACCCGGGATCCAGCGTCAGGTCATGAAACTTCAAGAGCTCACATATCGTATCGATGCGCCGCTGGCAAAACATTTGCAATCTGAAGGTGTAGACTTTCTTCAGTTCAGCTTTCGATGGATGAATTGTTTGCTGATGCGGGAGTTGAGCATTGAAAACATTATACGCATGTGGGACACTTACATGGCAGAGGGGCCCGATGGTTTTTCTGACTTTCACTTGTACGTCTGTGCTTCTTTCCTAGTTAAGTGGTCGTCAGAACTACAAAAAATGGAATTCCAAGACATACTTATTTTCCTACAATCACTTCCTGTGGCTTCTTGGACAGACTCTGATATTGAACTTTTGTTGTCTGAGGCTTTTTTATGGAAGTCTTTATTCAGTGGGGCTACAGCCCATTTACGACAATCATGAATGAAATCACGGAGGCATCCGCTTTGGTTACAATCAGTCTGGTAATCCTTTACGCTAATTTAATATGTTATAGCTGCTTTCGTAAACGAGGCGATGGATTACTGGGATGAATGAGTAACGCGTTTTAGTCAGTACCGTACTGGCGAAGATTGGTGAGTGTGAAACAATGTTTGAGCCCACAGTGTCTTTAAAGCTACTTCTCTTTTACATAAGTTCGGTGAGGATGTCATTGTTGGATCTGTCAAACCAAGTCAATGAAAACTAAGGCGTCTTGAAACATTTGAAAGAACATAGATTACCGTTTTTCCTGTAACGGAAATTGAAATGCAACTTCAACTTCAACTGTTCTACAGAGTTTTCCGTAAGACAGAGGTACGTCCTTCTCTGTTTATTGACTGAGAAAAAGAGTTTTGAGCTTACTAGTAGAGACAAGCATTTGTTTTTTAATAGAAAAGACAATGTAAATGCTTGCACTCGCAGCAATACGAAATTCAGCTACATGTCATACAACAGACTTTACGCTTTAAAAATTGAACGCCGTTCAGACATTACTAAAGAGCACAGTAATGAACTATGTTTCGAACAGCATATCCGTGCAATAAAAGTCCCTCTGCTCTATATCCCTAATGCGCGTCCATAAATCACGACCAGAACTCTCTCTCGACACCCTCTTACACATCTGAACAAGCTATCTCCACCGTCTGACAGCTCTCAATTTGTAAACCAAAAACTAGTAACTGAGATTTCATTGAAAAACAAATTCCTTTCCTCTAGAGATATACGGGAACCAATCGCAGTGAAGGTTGCTTAAACACGAATAAAGTACATTATTTGGGTGCTCGTACTCGGAAAGGGAAACGCGCATGTCGGAATTTTCTTAATTGATGGCAGCAATGTGACCAGCTTGGTAACGACCAGAAGGATCAGCAGGGCAACCCCACTCAGCCTTAGGAATCCAGCGCATAACAGTGCTAGCACACTGGGGAGGGAAGAGCTCATCAAACATAAGACGGTAGAGGTATGCTTCCTTAGTTTGAGGAACATCGTCACCCCACTCAGCCTTAGGGTTGGCCATTTGGTCGTCGGTGATTTGGAGCTCAGCAGTGTCCTTGAGAGCATCGATCCACGAGTAACCGACACCATCAGAGAATTGCTCCTTTTGACGCCAGAGAATCTCCTTGGGAAGGTAGGGCTCAGCAGAAGGGTCATCAGAGGTATCGAAGGCCTTACGAAGAATGTACTTCTCCTTGCGCTCAGCAGTGTACATCTTCTCCTTGGGATCGATGTTCAAAGCAACCTCAAGGAACTCCTTGTCCAAGAAAGGGACACGAGCCTCAAGACCCCATGCCATAGTAGACTTGTTGGCACGAAGACAATCAGAAAGATGCAAGTTTTTAACACGGCGAACACACTCGCTGTGGAAGTCGGCAGCGCTGGGAGCGTTACCAAAGTAGAGGTAACCACCGAAAATCTCATCAGATCCCTCACCAGACAAGACCATCTTGACACCTTGGGCCTTGATCTTACGAGACAAAAGATACATAGGGGTACTGGCACGAATAGTCGTGACATCAAAAGTCTCCAAGTGGTAGATGACATCGCGGACAGCATCGAGACCCTCATCAACGGTGAAGGTGTGCTCGTGATGGCTAGTACCCAAAAACTTGGCGACGTTGCGGGCAGCAACAAGATCGGGGGAACCGGGCAAACCAATGGCAAAGGAGTGAAGTCTGGGCCAGGCGGTGATGGTGCGGGCCTCTTCAGAGCTGTCCTCCAAAGCGTTAGCAAGTTTCTTAGTCTCACGGGCAGCAATGGAAGCAATCAAACTGGAGTCCAAACCACCAGACAACAAGACACCGTAAGGAACCTCAGCCATAAGACGCTTGCGAACAGACTTCTCCAAAGTCGTGCGGAGGAGCTTGTAGTCGATGGGGTTGCTGGGAATACGGTTCTCATCCCACCAAGAGGGGTTGAAGTAGCGGGTCGTCTCGCCAGTCTCAGAGTCGTAGAAGTGACCAGGAGGGAAGGCAATGATCTTGTCACACACGGGGTGAAGAGCCTTGAGCTCAGAAGCAAAGTAGACAGTCTCGGGGCTCTTGGAGGAGAAACCTTGGTAAAGGGTAGTGATACCGATAGGGTCACGGGCAGCGACAACCTTATCCTTGTTCTCGTCATACAACACCCACGAGAACATACCGTCGAGCATGTCAGCACAAGCTGGTCCGTGCTCACGGTAAAGGTAAAGAATAACCTCACAGTCAGAGTGAGTCTTGAACTCGTACTGGCCCTTCAAAGACTCGCGAAGTGCAATGTGGTTGTAAATTTCACCGTTGACGGTCAAAACAAGCTTGCCATCATCGGAAACAAGAGGTTGAGCACCACTGTCGACACCGACAATGGCAAGACGCTCGTGACACAAGATAGATTGCTTACGGATGCAGTTACCGGACCAGTCGGGTCCACGGTGGCGGATTTGCTTAGAAAGATGCAGGGCCTTGGGCTTGAAGGCCTGGATATCGCCTTCAACGTGATGAATAGCCAAAATACCACACATTTTGAGTTGTGATTAGTTTAGTGGAATAAAAAGGAACGCCAAAAAACGTCTAGTTGAACGAAAAAAAGGATAAAAAAAGAAAACAAGGAAAAACTTGTCGGACAAACGAGCACCTGCAATTAATTATGTTCACGGACTACGAAAAGACCGTTATATGCAAGGATTATAGCCAAAAAATACGTCTAAAAGCTGCACAGTATGCAGTTCCTCCTAGAGTGTAATAAAAAGTGGTTGGCAGACTGCAGGTTTCGCTGGTGTAGAGTTTGGCAGAAATGGTAGATTTAAGCTACGACGGCGTAACTGATAAGACAAGAGTCTAGATTTTGATACTGTCGGCTAAAAGGAGTCCGTCTATACCTTAAAATAAACCATGAGCCACTCAGAGACGTTATCTGCCTGAGATGGAGATTCGTTAGCGAGATAGCAGGACTGCAAGCGACACGACAAACGATCTACAGCATATAGCTCATCATTGAATGGACCACATACAAAACAACACGGCAATATATTTAGTTATCAGCTGTTGCTTCTTTTTTTGTTCCTCTGCCGCTTCTTTCGCTAAACGAAAAGCAGACCCTGCGTCATACTATCGCTTAATTCAACCTAATACATATATAAACATTTAGCCCCGCATTTCTTGTTTACCGAGACTTACGTTCTTCTAGCTTCCAGTGCCTTCTTTCTCTCTACAGCACAGTGCGCCTCACTAAAGTCGAATGGCGTGGCTCGGAGCGTCCGAGTTAACTCCTCCTTCGCCATACACTACAAATTCACATTGAGGGTTGTATTCTTCGATTTATTATTCTTAACCGTATAAATACGGAGCATTCCTTTTCCTCAAAACTCTTGTAGACAGGTACTTGCGTCAAACGTAGTGACTTTGGAACAATTCGACGAAAGTAGTCTGTACGCATAATTCTGCCAATTTGCACGCGATTTATTGTTGCCTTACACGTACCCTGTTTGTCTATCGTCATATTCATTGACATCCGTCTTTTTTTTCTCGTGAAAGAGCTTCATTTGTGAGGCGAATTTGTTTGTTATTTGTTTGATTGTCTACAGTTCGTTCACTACACGCGTTGCTGAAAGTGCTATTTACTCCACAGCGTGTCAGTACATATTTTCTGGTCTAAAAGTTATCCCAAGCTGCAAAAAAGTGAAAATGGTTGCAAAAGAAACCCGTAGAAGATCTTCGTCTCTTGTGAGCAAAGTTCCTAATCCTACAATTGACGAACGCTTGGATCAAGGCTCTGCCACGAATTACAACTCAAATTGGGTGAATTATAAGGGTATGCAGAGAACGGAAGCGGTGTTGCGAGGAAAAAACGACATTGTGACTCTCCACGGTTTGTAAGAGTGTGTGACTAATACCTGTCTAGGCGCCTGGATTATTCACATCGTGATTATTGCTGCATTGCGAATTGTTTTCCATGCTATCCCCTCGGTGTCCAGAGAGTTGGCTTGGACACTGACAAACTTGACTTACATGACCGGTTCGTTTATCATGTTCCACTGGGTTACGGGAACGCCGTTCGAGTTCAATGCTGGTGCATACGACAGACTGACCATGTGGGAGCAATTGGACGAAGGAAACCAATACACGCCTGCACGGAAGTATCTTCTCGTACTGCCTATTGTTCTCTTCCTTCTTAGCACACACTACACACACTACAACGGCTGGATGTTTCTCGTAAACATCTGGGCTCTTTTCATGGTGCTTATCCCAAAGCTGCCTGTTGTTCACAGAAAGCGTATTTTTGGAATCCAAAAGTTTGACCTGCACAGTGATGATGAAGAGGAGTCGCGCGACTCGAATTAGGCTGTTGGTAATAACGAACGCTACTCTCTAATGCGCAGTTTCCTCTCGTCTTACACACAACAGTCTGTATCGTGTGGGATGTACACAAGCTCTCTGCTTGGATGAAATAATACCTTTTTTTTTCATGATGACACACACCCGTTTACGCTCACACTCCATTCGTAAATACAAAGGCAGGCATACATACATAAGCCTCTCACTTGGATGAACAACAAGCGGTCCCTTTATACTGTAGCCCGCCTAGATACTGGCTGCTGCTGCTACTTTATCTACTATCACTTTTCTTACTACCACTTTTCACTACATCTCTTGTTATTTAGGCCCCGCTCGAGGTGGAACTTAATTATTATTTACAAGTACTCGTTCACTCTCATCTCTTGCTCATTTTCCTTCTTCACTTTTTCGTAACCTTTCATCACTTTAGTTTCACTACCCCATTGTCCTTGTACGACATGGAGTTTTAGTAATGCTGTGAGTTCTGATAAGTCCATAGCCAGTAGCTACAAACAGATGGGACATTTGTTATTTAGTATTTTACCTTGGGAAATTGTGTTCCATCGCCCTCCCCCGTTAGTCATTAATCAACACGCTGTTCACTGTTCCTCACAAACCTCTCTCTCTCTCTCTCTCCCTCTCGTGTATGTTTTCAGCATGCAACACTAGTGGTAGTAGTAGTAATGGTTAGTACTTAGTTGAATATATATGAAAAATGCTCTTTGCAGGTGATGAGGCCGTTCATTCAATTCGTGCAGGTACGCCCGTAAGTTAGGAGACTGGCGAAAATGCCAGCTTTCTATATGCTGCTTAGTACTTGGACAATTCCGCCTCGAGATCATTCGCATCCAACCTGGGAGAATGAGGACGAGGTGACAAGTCATTAGATTCGTTTTGGGTATTCGATGTGGGCATGTTGCTTCGAAGATGGCTAGATACATGACCGGAGTGTTGTGAATGCATAGCTGAGGCACGGGATGATAGTTGACTGTTGATCTGAATGGGATGCAAATGTGGGAGCGACGGATTGGGAGAACGACGAACATTGCGACGGAAAGCGAGTACCTCGCGTTGAATAAGGTCACGTAGCTCATTCATATCGTTAATAGCTTCAAAACTGAAATCAAAAGGAACCGGACATTCAGGTTCATCAGCCGGATCATGCCAAACGGCCAAATACGGGTGCTCTAGAGCTTCTGTCACAGAAATACGTTTTGCGGGATCAAATGTTAACATCCTCGACAGAAGATCGAGCGCCAACGGATTCGCGTAGGGGAAGATCGTTTCGAAGGGGATCGGTTTTTTGGGAGGGAAACTGCGAATGTAGTTGTACGCACGCTCACTGCTAATGCGTGAAAGCGTCTCTTCATCTGGCGTGCCAAGGTAATGTAGAATCAAGTTTAACTGATGCACATAATCCTTGCCCTTAAAGAAAGGCCGCCCTCCGAGCAGCTCTGCCAGAATACATCCAACGCTCCAGACGTCAATACCCTTATGGTAACTACTAAAAGACAACATAATTTCCGGAGCACGATACCAACGAGTGGCTACATACTCTGTCATGAAGCCAGCGTTTTCGTCGGGATTATCACTAAAGCCTCGTGCAAGGCCAAAGTCACAGATTTTAAGTTCACAGTCTGCATTCACAAGCAAGTTGCCTGGCTTCAAGTCACGATGAATAACGTTGGCCGAGTGAATGTATTTCAAACCGCACAATATCTGGTATATAAAAGATTGGAAATGGGCGTCAGTAAGTGGTTGTCCGGATTTAATAATGGCATTCAAGTCTGCTTCCATCTAAAAATGAGTTAGACCGACGAGTGAGTGGAAAGTACGCGAGGAAGAAACAGATCTACAACCGCAATCGTAAATGTGAAAACACTATCAGGTGACACATTGCATCCATATCCTTTCCCCAACCTCTTGCGCTTGCATACCAATTCTTCATAAAGGTAGACTTCATCAAAGTTTAAAGGATTAATGATATCCAAATCGTATAAACATGTAATCTGTAACACTCGTTAGTCTATGCTCATATTTCCAACGAGTTTTCACCCTCCTTTCCGGTACAGTCTACCGCTTCTTGTGTCGTACATTCCTGTGATTCCGAAGATGAATCAAGAGTTTAATTTCGCGTAAGGCACGCTTTGTAAGAATCGGTTTTGAGAATATATTTGTGATCTTTTTGATGGCAACACCCTCTTGCTCCTTACTAGCCATGTTCTTAGCGGCACAGACAATTCCATATGCTCCTTGGCCCAACTCTTTCACGACCTAGTACAGCGAACATGTTAACAGACTAACTTCAAACAGATCCACGGCCGTCAAAACAAACATAGAAAGCTTATTCAAACACACAGTCATGTCCTTTATCTCTTAAATTCGACAAAAAAGATTTCTGTAAAACCAAATTCGAGAACAGTCAACTCCAGACTGCTCTGAACACAAATACAGTCTTAACAGCTTCTGTTTGGTATCATACCTTGAAGTTGGGCTCCACAAACATCTCCTGGTGAAACACACGATACACCCTGTGGCGGCGATCCATGATGGTATTCCTTGCTCTCGAGACAAAAGGACACCGCTGGTAACGAAAGAAAGTGTTGTTGCCAGAGATGGCAGTCGTTGGATGAAATGCGAAGGACTAGTCGACGCTACTAGCGGTACCTTCCCTCCACCCCCACATGATAGTGGTGGTGTTGGATGTCAGTCGTATTTGGGAAGGAGTAGGAGAGGAGGCAGTTGGTAAGCTGTTTTATGCAAGAATTTCGATATTAAATGGGCAATTTTCTTTACACGAGAATGATCGTTAAACGTTAATTGTCCCAAAAAGCAGATAAAAAAGTATCTTCCACGTCAGAAATATTTGAACAAGACTTATACAACACGAGCAGGTGACTGGAAAACGGTCCAGAAGCAAGAGAAGGATTGAAAATTGAAAGTAAAACGTAGGAAACAAGGATAAGTCTGAAAACACTGTCACATTAATGAAGCGTTTATTGTAAATCATAACAGGAAAGAAATTAAATGAAGGTTTGTAATGAAGCGGTCAAAAGTAAAAGGTAATCGTGATATAAGAGGGGATGAAACACAACAGAAGACGTTCCGCAGATTTGATTGCGAAAATCGCAGAGGATCAATTCAAACGAAATCTGTGACTATGTCCATAACTCAAGATTTCCTCCAGCATCTGCGACTAGAAGCAATGTACATGGTTCATTAATAATAGCAACACCAGTGATTGCAAAAACACCAAACTCCTGCTGTTGCAGCTGCTTTTGCTCGCGTAGAAATGTGAGTGAACGCGATGCACCAGACGACCGTGGCCGGTTTGTCGAGTGCATAGGAACGCGTGAGTGAATACGTATCCCTTGAGTCTCCACGGCATCAGTATCCTGAATTGTAACCCACTTGCTTGAATCCGTAGTGCGTGTCAAACACACACTGTTTACAATATCGGCAGTGTTCCAAACGCATACGCTCCGCCCACTTCCTCCAATACTGACAAGCAACAGATCTACTGCCGTTGGTACTGGCTGATCTGCTGAAAATCGAACAGCATATAAAGGAAGCACAGTTGAAGGCCAAGAATACAGCGACAGTGATTCACTCAGATAGTCCATAGAATGTGGGGTTAACGAGAACGAATCCACGGAAGGAATTGGAATAGGTAGCGGAAAAGTAGTGTCCCAGCTGTCGAGATAGATGGCCTTTGTTTTTCCTGTCCGAATGTCAAACTCAATGACGGCTGCAGAACCAGTGACGGGAGAGTTGAAAGGACGTAGATTTTTAGGACGTGGACGACTTACAGCAAGCAGCAGTTGTGTATTTGAAACATCATTATTTGCATCACCTTCAGCCAATGTTGCTAATGAACCAACCATTTGTATGGCGTCAACACGGGCGGTAACAAACCACGACTTCACCTTAATGCGGAATCGTAGATCCCACAAGTCAATATAACCCAAGGATGTTCCAAGAATAAGGTAGGAACCATTTGCTGCAAGTGCCATGCTCGATAATAGTCCATGTTCTAGCGAACTCTGCAGGTCAAAACGCAAGGCAAGTTGACTAGCACTAAAGATGAGCACCCGCGAATGACTAGTTGCAACGGCAATCGTTGCGTCGATGTCATCATCATTTGAAGCAGCCTGCATAAGCAAGACTCTCTCATCTGTGTGAAGAGTCGTCTTCAGATTCCCTTCACGAATAAATACATGACGCGAAGATTGAACATTGAAACGGTGAATTTCAAAACTTAAGTCTTCAGCAATGGTTGCCAAAGCGCGCTTTGGACCAACAAAACAACCAGTGACAATAGGAGAAAATGGCAGTGAGCTTCCTGGATGGCGACCTTCATGATGAGAATACGAAAGTTTACACTCAAATGAAACGAGCTTTTTATTATTCGCGACTGGCGCCCACAATTGAACAAGGCCATCACTTCCTAGGGTACAAAAAAATGTGGAGTCCGGACTGGCAAGCACTTGGCGAATACGTGTATTTTTGTTTCGAGTATTAGTGTGACACCAAATCCGCCTTCCTTCAGGCCAACGAGACAGCTTCTGATCTTTATGATATGCCTTATTTTGCTGTTGCTCCAGTGATCCCTTCATGGTTAAACGGGAAGGAACTGTAGGACCAAGATCAATTTGAGCTGCCAACGTTTCACGATACTGCTTCTCCAAGCAGTTCAATACCAACGGATCATTACCTTTGTATGAAGAATGTTTGACAGCGTCGGTAATACTGACAGCTGATCCAGAATCAACACGCAGAAAAGGATCGGTAACAGGCCTGGACAGAGCAGTTCGCAAACTATTCCGCTTTTGTGTCCTAGAACTGGCACGGGAAGATCCTTGGTGAATAGAGGTGTTGGAAACATCGTCATCTAATACACTAGATGACTCTGTATTCCAGAAAACTATCTCAGGAACAATTGCAGGAGAAGCATTAGATGAGCTGCGAATGCTGGAAAGCTCCTGTACGTTTACTCTAATCCGCTTCATGTTCAGGTCTGTCCAAGCAGTACTAGAGGACACTTGTTTAATTAAAGGTCTAAGATTCGCAACAATCCACAAATGCTTTTCAGCAAGCCCAAACTTTCGCAACGTTGCTACCCAATGATGATCTGACAACGACAAAGAAGGTAAATTGGATGGCGAATGGTACACACCAGGCTCTAAAAGTGTTTGCGGCTTCGAGAAAAGTTTCGTGTCCAAAGCAGATTTTGACCAAAATTGAGAATCCTTGCCAGCCTTTGCATGCCATCCTAAAAGAACTCTCCATGCCTCCAGACTCATGGATGGAATGACTAGGGAGTCGAGCTGTGAATGATCCCCAATGTCAGGCGTGTCACACAGCAAGTATGGTGAAATAATCGGATACACAAAGCACTGTTGATCAATTTCATCTTGACTGTTGTATGCGGCAAACATGACGCCTAAAACAGCTCTTCGCAAATATGGATTCGGCAGAATAGCTAGTGGCATAACAGAATGAAGAATCTTTTGCACAACTAGTTTTGGAAAAAGATTCAGCTCTAGCATTACTGAAAACGCATGCACCACGCTTTCCACCACATTCGGTTCAGTGTCAAACAACGCTTGTTGCATGAGAGGAAGAACATATTCGTCAATGCTACGGGCACCGACGAATGCTGCCACGCCAACAACACTGTCAAAAAAGGCGCAGCGTAGCATCCAGTCACTGTCGTTCATATATGTGATAAGATGACTCAGAATAACATCGTCCGCTTTTGCTTTTCCAAAAAAACTACACAATGGCACTAGTGATGAAAGCAGAGCACGGCGCACCTCTGAAGACGCATCTGCCAATAATGTAGAGACATGCCATTCAACGGTAACCAAGAGCTCGTGTCGACTAGATTCAAAAAGTTGCTCGGCTTTTCCATGATCGACTGAGTCGTAAGCTGTTTCTGGGAATGAAAGGACACCGGCATTCCGTAAGGATTGAGCCATGTTCAAATAGCGCGAAGCGTGTTTAGCCAAGGTAGAAATACAGGAAGCGTACGCTGCACGTACTCTCAATTCTCTATCCGTCAATAGACGCTGTAACTCGGGAAAAACGTATTCGTGGAATATGAACGCATTGATAGGCGCAATTACACTGACCGAGCTCAGTATATCCGTAATGGCATACAACGCGGTGATACGAATATCGCATCGAGAATCAGCAAGGGCAGAAACGATAAATGGAAGCACTGCATCGAGTTTGAGTTCATCAGGAACGTACTTTGCCAAGTCAACAGCTAACAATAGTACCTTTTTCCGAGTTCGCCTATTGTTGCTAATTCGAATAAAACTAAGTAGTATGGGAAGCAAGACCGTCGCAAAATGAAAAGCGTCCTTCATGGTGTAAACTTTAGTATTTTCCTTTCCTTCTCCGTTTAGTGCCTTAAAAATGTTACTTATGAACCGTTGGCATTTAGTTAGCAATTGTGCATCCGTTTGCTCAAATCGCGTCGAACAGTCTCTGTACAAGGTCGCTGCAAACGCATCTTCCATTCCGGCTGGAAGGTCGTGTGATGCATAATCATCCAAGGATCCCGCTTGAATATCATGCAACAGTGTGTTGAGACGCTTGGTCCAAATATCAATATAGTTTACGGTTTGGTTGATTTGGTACACCACCGACTCCGGTTCAAGAACTCGAGTAAAGTAGGGATACAGCGTAGAGGAAAAAAGTTCGGGAAACACAGTTTGTTCAAATTTAGCAAGATACTCCCTGGCTGAAAGACGTTTGGCAGGATCAAGCTGCAGCATGTGTAAGATGAGATCCTAAATAAAAATGTTTGTTAGTGATGGAAAGGAAGAGAAATTGATGGCCGAGCGAACAGTCCTACCTGCATGTCCTTGTTTTCAATTCGAGACAGCAACTTCTGTGGATGGTAAATAGCCTCGGTTTTATAGTCAAACAGCTGTGACAGCGTGAACACAGGCGTTCCTTCCAGCAGGATTTCACCGAAAACACAGCCCAGACTGAATATGTCCATAGCGGCATTCAGTCGTGTTTCACGCAACTCGTTTGCAGGAACAAACCGTTCTGGAGCAATATAGCAAACGCGTCGAGAAGAGGCATCAAAAAAGTAGTTGTAGTCGGCAGGATTGTCTTCGGGAAGATAGGTAGGTTTAAAACTGCTGAAGTCGGACAAGTAAGCCCAGTCCCAGGAAGTGACGAGGACGTTTTCGGTCTTGATATCGCCATGAAAAATGTTTCGTTCGTGACAGTCGTTGAGACCACGTAAGAGTTGATACATGATCCATTTTTTTTCCGTCAGTTCAAGAAACGGACGTGTCGAAATACGGTCGTACAAGCTTGTAGCTATGTATGGACGCATAATGTATGCAGCCCTGCTCGTCTCAGCGACCTCTGTGTACGGCAGGACATTGGGAAGCCCATTGAGTTGGTCTTGCTCGCTCTTTAATCTTCGACATATAGGCGTGATGGAAAAGTCCTGAAGCTTATTGACAAACGATTTTACGACGACAAGCTGCTTCTGTTTGTTGTAAGCAGTATAGGAACGCAGAAAATGTGCTTCACCCAGACTGTGTATATGAATTGTTAGTTTCAGCATAACATAAAAAAAACGCTAGTCAACACGGCACAAACTGTAGACCAAGCCTTACCTCTCTTTCAGTCTGTAATCTGGAAGATCCTCGGCAAACAAGACATTGAATTGAGGTGTTTGTATAGTTGACAATTGAATGCCCATTCCGAGACAATGGCGCGCAAGCGATCGTGAGCACACGCTGAATTATAAAATGCAGCAGCAGCAGCAGCACCTGTAGGGAAAACGTGTATGTGTGCAAAGAATTGGAAATGTCTGCTAATTCAGCATGCGACCTGGTCCAGTGGATGTGTCGTTGGAGACGAGGCTGCATCCACGTGGAAGGCGAATCGCTTTTTTTTAAAGTTGAATAAGCAGCGAGGGATGACGTAGACTTTAGATGTGGGGAAACAAGGGGAGCTGTGGAGAAGGTGTGGGGAAGCGGGGAAGCCGGTGCAATAAAGGGAAAAGAAAGCGTTTCATCGCCTCGTAGTACCCGCAACATCTCTGTCCATTTTTTGTTCATTTCGTTCATTTTCTTGTTTCAAATGACACCTCAGGTTTTCGCAAATAGTTTTAGCGAAAACCTTATTTCCACTCTCGCCGATCAAGCCAAACTTTATTCTTCACGTGATCGGCAAGAGCGGTTTTCTCTTCCCCTGCGACACAGATAGGAAGTAAAACCATACACGAGCCAGATCTCGCCTGGGCGGTTCGGGATCATCATCATCATCATCATAATCATAATCATAAATTCGTAACAGCATGTGGG
The DNA here is from genome assembly GCA_032882995.1 of Schizosaccharomyces versatilis (nom. inval.). Classification (NCBI taxonomy): domain Eukaryota; kingdom Fungi; phylum Ascomycota; class Schizosaccharomycetes; order Schizosaccharomycetales; family Schizosaccharomycetaceae; genus Schizosaccharomyces; species Schizosaccharomyces versatilis (nom. inval.). The sequence continues at coordinate 688,115 of CP130699.1, read as the reverse complement.
AAAAGGAGAGAATGAGTGCGCTGTGCGCTATTGGCGGCACAGCAATTGTTGCCGACTACTTTGGTGAAAAGTCTGCGGCCTTGGCCATGGCACACACCTTCTCGGCAATCTCCTTGGCGGAAGAATTGCGGCCAAAGACGTCGACAAACTTACCGTCGGGACCAAGCAAGTAAATGAAGACCGAGTGATCGACAAGGTAGTCGTCCTTTTCGGGATCGACGTTGCGAGGCGTGGAAAAATAGACTCGGTATGCTTTGCAGGCGGCCTTAACCTCGTCGTAGGAGCCGGTAAGCCCGACCATTTTCGGGTGGAAGTCCTGCAAGTATTCAGCGACTTCAGAGGGCGGATCACGCTGAGGATCGCACGTAATGAAGACGGGCGTCACAATGTCGCCCGACACCTTGTTGATCATATCGACGGCGTCTGTCATCTTGTCTAGCTCGTCGGGACACACATCAGGGCAGCGAGTAAAGCCAAAATAGACGAGGGCGTAGCGGCCTTTGAGATCGTCGCTAGAGAACCGGGCGCCATGTTGATCAATGAGAGAGAACGGGCCGCCAATAGGCAGCGAGGAGCGGGTGTTTGTAACCACTGTAGAAGTTCGTTGCGGCGTTGGGAGCTGTTGCAGACGTCGTTTCTCCCGTCTGTAGTAGTAGAGCAAGCCGACACCCGCCAACAGCATGATCAAACCTGCGCGCATCGAGAATACACTCTTCCAGGCCGGAGCATAGCCGATCTCAGCATCTAAGTCGGGGTCCAATTCGGGGTCCTTGACGGGGTTTGTGTTGGTTGTCTTTGCAGTGTTCGTCTTGCCACTCATCTTCGGATTCGTGTCGGCGTTACTAGTTTTCGCATAACCTCTTGCCTTAGCACCGTTTCTCGCGCCATTCCTCGCGCTAGCAACTGCTCCAGCATTTGTGTTCTGCTTCTTACAGCTAATAGCGGTGCTGGAAAAGGGACGAGAGAGAGGCAGGCGAAAACGGGCGACTTGGGGAACGACGGAAACGGCGCGGAAGGCAGCAGGGTGCGTAAAAGCACGCCCATGGAACAATCCAGACAAGCCTCGTGAAGACGAGCTGGAGCTGACTCTCAGGACTCTTTGGAAGAGACGTGTGCCGGACATGACAGTGAATTCAAACGAACGGATATATGCAGGGTCCTTTGTGGAGGGTGTTCAGAGTTTAAGTTGCGGGTAGGAAAGGCGCAGACAGAAGAAGAGTGTTTTGTGCGAAAGGAGAATTGCAATCGTGAGCAGTCGTGAAGGAGCGGGGTGTGAGCGACTATGCGTGTGCGTGTGCGTGTGTACTGCGAGTTCCTTGCTGCTGTTCTTTTGCTGCAGTGTGCGCTATGCGACGCCTGATGACATCAACTAGTGTCCCAGGGCTGTCTTCGCTATCTCTCTTCCCACGTGCCAAGTGGTGCGTTTAAGCGCATAAAGTTGGCCTACCTCGCTCTTCTCTACCCACCCAAGTTACACAAGCTGTCGCACTCGCCATCGCAGCCATGAGACCCAGTGAAATCAACCACATCGTCCGCAGCATCCTCAACGATGTCCAGTTCCTAAGAGACGAGGGCGTCATCCGCACAGAGGTGTTCGACTATATCCAACGCGAAATCCGCTCCGTCCCTCTCTCGTCCCCCTCGCACACACAGGAGGACCATGTCGACCGTCAGTTCAGCTCGCTCAGCATTTCCTCCAACCCTTCCAATGGAAACGGAAATGCCAATGGAAACGCCAATGGCAACACCAACAACAGCAACAATAACGGCAATGGTAATGGAAACAGCAGCGGCAATGCCGACAACTCGCACAGCGTTTCTGCAGCTGTAGCTCGCAAGGAGCAGGAAGCCTATTCGCATTCGAACGCACACCATGTCGACAGTCCTCCCAGCTACCAGACTGCTTCGTCACCCATACAAGCTCCTGCTGCTCCTGTTCAAGCTTCTGCTCCCGCTCCCGCTCCTGCTGCCCCCGCACAGCAATACGAGCTTGCGCGTGCCCTCTATGACTTCAAGGGCAAGGACAGAGGTGACCTGTCGTTCCGGAGAAACGAGACAATCACTGTGCTTGAGCACATCAACAATGACTGGTGGCGCGGCTCTATCGACAAGCGTCACGGCATCTTCCCCTCCAACTATGTCGAGGTCATCCGTTCGCCGGTGTACGGCAGCGGCCCTACTGGCAGTCCTATGCCGCCTATGCCTGTGCAGCAGCCCCAACCCACAGGACCCGTTATGCAGCCTATGCCCATGGCACCAATGGCACCCATGCCATACTCTCAACCGATGCCCGTCCAGCCCATGCCCGCCCAGCCGGTCATTGTGCAGCAGGAGGCGCCCCAAAAGCACTCTACGCTCGGCGACATCGGTTCCAACATCGGTAATGCCTTTGTCTTCGGTGCTGCTGCCACTGCCGGTGCCGACATTATCAACTCCATTTTCTAGACACCAGGCGGGCCCGGGTAGAGGTGTGCTTGTGATGTGACGCGCGAGAGCCAACAACATTGTTCAAGAGCGTGGTACCGTGCTGAGCACGATCATGTTCGGCAATATTTCCTGTGCACACTGCCCATCACAAGAGTCACCCTCTCCAATTCTGTCTCGTGCTCCACTTGTCATCCCCATACTTTATCCCTTGCATGTTGTTCCCCCTAGACAACCACCACCCTTTGCTCGTTGCATTGTTCGTTTTTCAATCCGATATTATTTTTTCAAGTAAGAGTAAGAAAGAGTTAAAGACAGACAGTATTAGTAAGATGTGATGGTGTGAGGCGTTAACAGTAACAGTAACAGTATCATAAAGAGAAACGGAAGAGAGAGTAACACGCTGTTGATGAGATTAAGAGTTGTTGAAGATTGAGGACGAGGGAGTTGTGCTGGCTGGCGCGTGTTGTTTTGCCGAGTCGGCGGTTTGTTGTCCTGCAGGATGGTTTCACGTGGCCTAAGTAACTAATTTCAACGAGAGTTTGAGGAGCGGGGTTACCGGTTTCAAAAATGTTCAAATGGGATGTGGGAGTCGGGTGGGGGAGTGGAGGAAACGAGGGGGGTGTGGGGCAAGGTTTGCGGGTTAGCACGGGCGCTCGAAGCGAAATAGGCGGCGCTTCGGCTTCGGTTCGCCTTGTCGTTTAATGGTTGAAAAGTTCAAGGACGGTGTTCTCGTCAAAGATGTCGGCGGCAGTGAGGACGTGATTGACACGGATGTTTTCCTGCTTGTTGCGCAGTCCCAATGGGCTTGTGGGAGTCGAGGCCGTGCGGTAGGTGTTGGAGGGTTGAAGCACGTTCTTCGTACGCTGCATGGGACAGCTGCTGGGAACAGCGGGCTTGTTGGATTCGGAAAAACCGTTGTTGGTTCTGCCGACGTTCTCGGTGTTGCTGGCCAAACTCAAGTGCTGGACATTACGCGAGACGCCAAAACTAGTGGGCATGGCGCGAGAGCCGAAAGGTGCGACCGAGCTGGCGGCGGGAGTGTTGGCGTTGGCGTTGGCTTGGAAAGACATGTTGACAGAAAAGAATGAATGAAAGAATGTGTGCGTCGGATGAACGAGCGTGTGACGAAGAGTCAATGGAAGGCTTGGTGGAAGAGGCTGTGAAGCTTGCTGAGTAGTGGTGAACTGGGGTCCTTGCCTGCTGTTTATATACAAATCGACGCGACGCGAGCGCATAATTCATGCGTGTAAATTCATAAACGAAATGCAATACAGCAAACGGTAATGATTGAATGCTCTCTATTAAGCACGAAGCTCAAGTATGCATGCAGAAAACGAAAAGTTTACACAGACAAAATGTAAATATTTACATACAAAACAAAGACGCAATTCCTGTCTGCACCAATCAACAAAAGTGCTCCTCTGTATCATGCTAGGTTTACAAGGTTTACACGATTCATAACTTTAAATTTTACGATCCCGCTTCCTGTTCCGAGACCTGCTTGCTTTGTGGTGGGGTGTGGGGGTGTGGGGTGTAGCGTAGTAAGGGTAGTGAGGGTAGTGAGGGCAATCCCAAGGTAGTGCCGATAATGAGGGGGGAATGGCGGGGTAGCAGAGTTCGAGTATAGCGAAGCGAGATACAACGATGAATAGCGAGTGTTACCGTTTAATAACGAGATATAGCGTCGTCTAACGATGCTTTCGTGACTTGAGTTAGAAAACAGCCGGTGCCCGGCATACTGTCATCCTCCAGCTGCTGCCCTAGTTCCTGTCCTTTCTGGTCCAGGCCCTCCCTCTCCTCCCTCCTCCGCTCGCCATTTCGTGTCACGGCGGTTCACCTATTCATAGCTCGTACGTCTCCCCATCACCCTCATCGCTTTCGCTTTAAATCCTCCGTTGATACTGGAGATGATGACAATTATTTACCTTCCTATCCACACAGCTACACATACTTCCATCATTCTTCCTACTATCCTTCCCATTGCCTCCACTTTCCTGTACTAAGTGTTCGCTAGTACCCGTGTGTCCTCCCGTGCGGACTGTTTTCGAATAGTTACGTGGGTCTTCCGAATGCCATTGTAACTTCCCTACACCGGTTCAGACGCTCCTTTTCTTCTTACACAACTCTCTCATGGCTGAAGAACTGTTTGAGTTCACTCCTGTGCAGCGGCACCTCTCAAACAAGGCTGCTGCTGCTGCGTTGAAGCAATGCACTTCGGTCTCCGTTCTACCGGTCTCTCGACCCTCTTCCCAGCTTTCACACAGACACACAACTCCAGAGTGCAAGGGTCAGCAAAACTTCTACAGTGTACGCACCAAGTACCTTGCCATTCGGAGCAAGTCATGCTTGAACAAGCAATGTTGCGCCCTTGCTCCTTCTTACGCTCGCGAACACGACTTCTCAGCTTGGTTATTCGGCAAGAAGCCTCAAAATCCGCCGTACGCCCAAACCAGTATCCCTGCAGTCGACTGGGCCGCCGACAATGTGGGCGTCGCCAAGTCTGCAGCATCTCGTCCTCGCGCAGACGTCGCCTCTCCCATCCTTGAACAGTCCGCTTTGGCTCACGCCCTTGCCGATTTGCACATTCGTGATCCTACTTACGAGATGTGCTCGCTGGAACCAATCAACAGCAATGACAATAAGACTGTTGCCGACGACAATGTGCACCCAAACAACAATGCTCGTCCGCTGCAGTACCGTTCCTCTTCTACTACAAATCTTCACAAGGCGCCTGCAATGTATGGTCTTCGATCTCAGTGTGCGGGATCCTTTGATTGCTTGCATCGCTCTCTGACCGATTTATGTCGCAAGCCAGACCCGCCGTCTGCTGGAGGCAATCCCCGTTTTGCATCAATGCGTATTTATCGCGAACGACATGCCAAACGGCAAACAGCTTCTGCTAGCAACACACCTCCCATCTCCTATCCGGCGCATTGTCGTTCCCAAATGGCTAACGCTCATTCTTGTCTCTCCTCTCCTCGTTCAAGTGTCGTCCAGTTAAACGAATTAGGTTGCGATCCTGCGAACTCTGACTTTTCCGTGACGGAAATGGACAATGCCGATGTCAGTTATCAATTGCGACACACGCCGTCTCGTCAGTCCTGCTGTGTTTTCCAGGCGCCTTCCATCCGTTCTTTGGCTCCCAGTATTCACTCTGCCTCTAGTCTCGCTTCTAACCCCAAGGAAAACAGGCTGTTTCAATTAATGCACGGTAACAAGACCTCTTCTAACCGACCCGAACGGTCTTATTTTTTTCGACGTCGACGTAAACGCGGAGCTGAAGACTCTGCGTCAACAGACGAAACTCATAAGGTAAAACGACGAAGTCGTTGGCGGAATATAAAGCGTCATGTCCGAGACTTTTTTCTTATTTTTAAGTAAGAAGAGATCGATCTTCTTCAAAAGGAAACGTTCTTTTTCCCCCCTAATGAGCTCTTACATGACAACCATTACTTCTTGATGGCCTTTTTTATTCCTTCTTACTTCTTTCGTTCCTCTATATTTCTTTTTTCTTCTTTTTTTTTTTTTCCTCTTCTTCTTCTTCTTCTTCTCTCTCACTCTCTCCTTTCGGTTTCTCTCCTATTTATTCACACCTATAATTCATCTATTTATTAATGTATCTTTCACGACCTACTTGCGCACCTTTCTTAGTAGAAAGATGAAATTTATGCAACAAACAGGGTTCCTGTATTTAACCTGCAGCGTCCCACAACATTCTCCTGTCCGTATGTCTGTATGTCCTTCTGTTTTGTTTTCTATTATTTTTCTATATAATAGCTACGTCATCTTTCGCTTAACGAGCCCCGCAAACCTTACTTTTCGCAACTCGAGATAGCCAGCACAAACACACAGTTCACGACACCCTCACACACTGCATGCATTGCAAGAGGCAGAAGAAATGAGTCAGTATGTCCCGTTTGACCGTATTGTTGACAAATACGAAATTGCTGGGACTGGAAAGGTTTGTTTTAGATAGATTATCTTACATGTCGAGGTTTCAATTCGAGATTTCCTAAGCATTATAGACGAAGTGGGTGCGTTACAGGTAGACACGGCCCCAATACTGCTAGATGATGATCAAAGAGAGTCGGCAAAGATCTTTATACGCAATAACAGTGATTTCACCGTCACTCGCGATGAATTGAAGAGTCTGTTCTTCGAATTGACGGGTCAAAAACCCGACAGTATCCGAATGCAGAGTTCTCGTCGGATACGCGATGACAAGAGTTTGAAAAATGGTCTGAAACGACGAGAGAAAGATGATTTCTTGCTGTTCGTCGATGGTCTTCCCTCTGCACCCTACCAAAATACGAACAATCTTGGCTACTTGACACCCAGAGCAGCGTCTCCGGTAAACCCTGTTGGACATTCGACTCCATTAACCCTGCAAAAGCCTGGACACCCTGTGCGGCTTGACGATACGGCTCCAATGGACCAAGACTCGCCGGTCATCGAAAGCCTGGTTGAAAGAATTCAGAGCCAGGAGGAGTTACTTCGCAAAAAAGATGCAGAAATACTGAATAATCGTCGGCAGATGGAGCATTTGCTGGAAGAGCTGGACTCAACGGAAGCTGAGTACAAAAGCTGTTTGTCACAGGCCAAGCTTTGGGAAAAGAAATGCCGAGAAAGCATGCAGGAGTCACACAATCTGGCTAGTCAACTACATGCCGTTCATGTTGAGTACGAAGAACAAGCCTCTAAGCTTGAACGTCTGGAGAGTATTCTGCAAGACTTTGAAAAAGAGCGGAAATTTGTAAGCGATTTTGTTTTTGGTTTTTATATGTTTGTATACGCTAACTCGCATTGCAGGAATTAGGAAAGCTCTCACAACAAAAAGATCTCGACGGTTCACAGGAAAAACTGTTACGAGAAAATCATTCTATGCGGACAAATCTGACCAAGTTACAACTAGAATGTGATCGGCTTTCAAGGCTACTCAAACAAAAAACGGCGACGGATGGCGTTCGTTCGCGTGGATTGACGCCTCGTTTTACGCAAACGTCTATCCAGGAGTGTCTCGACATAACAAATGTTCCTTCAGTTGGTTCTATTCCGCAAGAGCAACAACTCGTTTCTAATCTTGGTTTGCTGGTAAAAGAGCTGAACGATCAAAGATTAATCATCGAAAAGCTTCGCCGACTGCATCACTCAAACAATGTTGCCCACAAAAAAACCTCGCACTTCCTTCCTTCGCTACAAAGTATGATACCCTTCGCAAAACATTCTTACAAACGCTATATCTTTTTGTCATTTTTTCTCATTGTTGGTCTGTATATATTATGCCTCGTCATCTTTAAAATTGGTCTATTCTATAATTGGTCGGTATTGGATCCTTTCCAGCCCAAGGATACCTATGTTTGGCCGCCCTCGTGAGAAAGGCATATGAATACGGATATGTGATGGATGATTAAGCTACTCATGCTCGTCATTCTTCATGCCTCGCCTACTACTCATGTATCCTCTCTCAACCTCATGGCCACAACAATTCGCTCGACTAAAATACCCGCCTATTCACACAATTCGTTCTCGTTGACAGTTTCTTAATTCCTCGAATCCTCTTCTTTCTCTTTCGTTTTTTCGGTATCTAATTCCGCCACTTTAGGAACTGTAACGCATGGACCCTATATAATTTTGTGAAAACGAAGGAGGTAGACGGCAACTTATCTCAAACCAAATACAATTTCGACGACGACCAACTGCAAACACTGTTGTTGGTTGAATTTATTGGAACTTTTCCTCTCAGTCATTTCCAATCGTTATGCAGAAAACTAGTCCCGTTACCGGGAAACTGTTTGGTAGTATTCTTGGCGACATTGTTGAAAAGCAGCCAATTGAAAAACCAGCGTCACCGTCTGTTTTAACGGCTAATGTGAAAGGATTCCCTAGTATTCCCGATGTCCTGCCCCAACGGAGAAAGAAGGTCAGTGCGTTCAAACAGCGGCAAAATAGACAACGGGATTCACAGCCTATGAAGCAGTCGGAAGCTCAAGGTATTGATGAGGAAAACGAGGCTCGTTTGAGTCAAATGTCAAGGAATGAAATCGAAGATGCTCTTCAGGAAATCCAATCCTCTTTATCTACTGAAGCACTTGAAGTATTGAAGCTTCGGAGCATGCAAAAGTATGGACAGGCGAATGAGGAGCAACTGAAGCAGGAAGAACAGAAAGCAACGACTGAAGAACAAAACGTGTATTCTAGTATGGAACCTGTCGTACAACGGGTTCTCAATAGTGCCTCCCAAGCCGGGCAAGACCCTGACGGTTTACTGAGAGCAAATGAAGCCGTAAAACAAGAACCATCTGCAGGGGAAAAGAAAACGGTCCGGTTTGCTGAAGTGCACGAGGTCGCACCAATGCCTGAGCAAAGCCGTGGAGATGAGGATATCAAAAAAACAAAAACTGCGGCAACCGCTGCTGCTCTAAACGCGGCTAAATTCGCTGATGAAGTCCACATTCCTCAAAAAAGAGTGGATCTTGACCCTGAGGACAAACATTTTTATGAAGCGCTTCACGAAAAGTATTTTCCTAATCTCCCCGTAGACGAAAAACACATGCAGTGGCTTCGTGATCCGTTGCCGGTAGAAGACACGTACAATCCTGACATGGAATTCCTTACAGCAAAGGAACTTCGATTTGGTTTTAAAGGTCAGCTCATCACACCCAATCAAAGTCACCAAATCCCTGTTAACGAGGGCCTTCATCACCACGGCGATGCCCCTATGAGTGCAGGTTACACAATTGTTGAGCTGGCTCACTTGATGCGCTCGCGGGTGCCTGCGCAGCGGTGTATCGCAATTCAAACGGTGGGACGTGCACTGTATCGTTTAAATAAGGACGAATTCGGTCAAGAGCTGGGACCTGAGTTGCATACGCTCGTTGAAGATGCCCAAATCATTCCTCTACTTATGGCCTCATCGAGTGACCAAGAACGGCATTTGAGTGTTCGTTCTCTTGCTATTGAGGCATTGTGGTTATGGAAGGAAAGTCAACAAAAGAGAACTAGAGAGGCCTACTAAACGTAATAGGTCCAAGCGCTTACTAACTTTTTGACAATTATGCAAGTATCTAGCTATTGCAATGGTATGTAGGGAAAAGTGTATACTATTTATTACTATTAAGGACAGGAACATGAGAAGAGAGGAACGAAAGAGCGTACGAGAAGCGTTAAAAGTCATTGTGGTCGTAACCGTCGTAACCGTCGTAGAATTCATCAAATATAAATAATTCAGAAGCATTGTGTGAACCTTGCAAACATCGGTGCTCGATGTACTCAATCACGAAAAAACCAACCAAGCCATGAGTAGCGTCTGCGTTTTTTGGGACGGATGCTGAGGATTTGTTCGTAGTAATTGGGCTGAAACTGTGGTTGCAAAATGGCAGGGTTTGGTTCGTACTTGGTTAATCTCTCGTTAGCAAACAATTGCAAGTACAATGCTATATATAAATAGTGAATTTGCAAACCTTTTTCGAATAATAATCGCTCACTAGATTCTCCAAACTCTGGAGCTGTTCATTCGCTTCAACAGAATTCATCTTCTGTAACCGACTTTGGAAAGAAGTTTGAAGCATTTTGGGGAATGAAACCCAAGGGCGAGCAGCATCCTTAGGCCATTGTCGAATAATACCAGCTAGCCTTGCCTCCATTTTCGATAACTGCTTTGTAATGGTCTTCCGATGTTGTTGTGTGCAGTAAAAGAAGCCCACTTACGAAGTGAATCAACCGTCGAGAGCGTCTAGAGCAGCCATTTTCCTGTCATTAAGTAAGACACACTTTGTTTTCTGTTACTATTGCGATTAACTGGAGCACAGAGTTTTGTTGTGGGCGAAATTGGCTCTCAGCTGTACCTGAAAGGGCGATTTTAACGCGAATCAAAAAAAGTTTGCATATATCAATAATTAACAAATAAACCGGCGGTTAAAAGAAATTCTTTGTGTTCCCAACAAAGAAACAATTCATTAAATACGCTATTTTTGAGCCAATTTGTGCAGAGCTGCGCTGTTAAAAAATTGTACTTTTGTATTGGACGGATTGCTTATTTCATAAACTTGTTTCCTTGGGCTAATTGCAGCTTACAAACTTGTTTCCCTTAACTATATTAACAAGGGTTTATTCACGAATAGACACGTTTACACTTCTCAGTACCTTTCCCGTATTTTGTCTCTGTTGGCAAAATCCGAATCTCTCTTGTTGCTTCCCGGTTGCTTTTCTAGCGCTCCTCTTCTGCCGTATTTTCTCCATTACCGTCCACCTCTTCCTGTTTTTCTACAATGGCCACTGCTGCCGAACAGAAAACCTTGGTTATTAGTATTCCGCTGGCTGGAAGAGAGAATGTTCACATTAACTATCCTCAAGAGGTAGAAAAAGTTTACGGGCCTATGGAAGACCCTAATGCAGACAAAAAAGACCTTAGTGACTCATCAGACAGTGAAGGCAAGTCTGATGACTTGCCGCTTTCTCAACGAGTTGCCAATGCCGAAAGTGTCAATGGTCAAGAACAGCAGCCAAAAAAGCGAAAACGCCGTCGTTATGCAGACTTGTACTACGATCGCTCAGATCCATTTATTGATGACACTGAACTTTACATTGAGGAAATGGCTGCCGCTAGTAAGGACGGTTTTTTCGTATTCAGTGGACCTCTTGTCGCTGAAGGTGAAAAGATTCGCATTGAAAGGACACGGAAAACAAAGCGAAAAAAGCGATTGTCTACGGCAATGAACGCTACTCCTCATTCACCCGTTACGACAGGTACGACTGAACGAAAAACCACAACCTCTGGTCGGGGTCGTAAGAGACAGTCTACTTCGTAAACGGAGCTATGAGAAATCACACGCACACAAACACACACACACACACACACTCTCTCTCTCCATATTGCCTTTGCTGCCAAGTCATGTACACTTCTCCATCTGCTGCTCACTTAAACTCCCCTTAATCAATGTTCTCCGCCTCTCCTCCCATTAGATTCCCTCCGGAACTACCGGTACCAAAACAATTTATCTAATGAAAACCTGCCTTTTTACTTTTCTTCTTCTGCTTCGACTTGGAGCCTTTTGTTTTCCGAGACTCGCGACGCTTCTGTAGATTCTCCTCCCGACGTTTCTGGCGAAGAGCCTGTGCTTTTTCAATGTTCTGTAACCGCTCCTTCCATTCTTTTGCGGATTTTTTCTTGGCGGCTTCCTTTCTCTTGACCGTCTTTTTCAGCAAGTGTTCGTTGTCTTGCATTTTTTTGCCCTCAGCTTGAAGCAATGCACGATGCCAAGTGTCACTCTCTTTAATTTTGTTGACTTTGTCGGTATCCAGTTTTGAGAGTCTTTTCTCTTTGGCTTCCAAATGTTTTAAGGCTCCATAAACATCTGTAGGGCCCTTCTTCTTCTTCGAACCTTTTAGCTTGTCACCAACGTAGGCTTCGTCGCCAACCAAAAGCTTGCCGTAGGAGACATTGATGTTGTCTACCGAACGGTTCTTTTCATTCGTGAGAGGTACGATGCCGTTTGTTTCCGAAGATTCTTCCTTGATGATAATTTCTTCGGACTCCTCCTTGTTTTCCTGTTTCAATTGCGCTTGTTCTTTGGCACGTTTCTTAGCTTCAATACGGGCTTTTGCCTTTGCTTTACGAGCCTCAATTAGTGCTTGTCGATTCACTTGCTCGGGTGCCTTTCTTTTCGCTCGAAGCTCTTGGATACGAGCCGCAAGTTTTGAGCGTAACTCGTCACTTTCTGCGCCCATTAAATTGTATAAGCGTTGTTCTGTGATAGAAAACAGGTGTTTACGCAAAGAATTCCGTCTTTACAGGTAAGGAATGGGTCTGCAAAATTTCCTCTAGAGTACGTGCTAGTGGAAGGATGGCAGGCTTGGTGCTGGCCCCCAAGTTCGGTCTAGGTGATAACAAGAATATACGTTTTGATACAGTTACCGAGTTCCTGCGGCTAGAGAAGACCAGTCAAACTCGTCTGAGCGATGTTTTCTTGCTGTTTAAACAACTGTTTTCATTTTTTAATTTTAAGTTTGTCGCGAGCGGGATACAAATGAATATAAGCAGTGTGGATTAGAAAGCGAACAACTGCAAGGGTCTTCATAATGGGATCATATTGCTTTGGAATGTGTTTTTACTGTTACGCTGTATTTCACTAATATGCACTTAACAAACAGATGTTCTTCCTTCATCACTCCCCCTCTCGTTTTAATCTATAGTTACATAGTCATCAGTGGATCCTTGTCTGTTGTGGAAACGCAAATCTCGACGTCTTTTCCATTTGGATCATCATGAAAAGATTGAAGCAGCTTTTCTTTCATAACCTCCGTCAAGTAACCACGTTCCGTGTTGCTATGTCCACCTACAAATACATGTTAGTATGTTGTTTGAAACAGGAGACAGGACACACAAGGACCCTGAGAACATTGTTCACAAGATTTTCTCTCTCTGTCTCACTGTCTCTCCATCACCACTCCTTCGTTCCTAGGCACATACACAGAATTACGGAAACACCGTTGGCAGCAGCCTCCAGTACTTGATGGTGAGAGAGCTCGCCGGTAAAGTAAAGCTGAGCTTTGGTTCCCATTACAACGGAGCCTCCCGAACCAGCACAGAGGGCGACCTTAGAAATTAAGACATCAAGGCCCTTTGGAGCACATACTTGGACTAAAGCAAATTAGCATTAGTCATTGAGATGAATATTTCAATTCGAGAATTCACTTACCATACTTCAGACCTGTCAATTTTTTGGCTCGCTGGACAAGGTCGGCAAGAGTAACAGCTTCCTTGAGCTCTACAAGACGACCGTATCCCTCTCCTTCCTGCATGGAGTCGTTAGACTGTAAAACAGAACATGCGGAGATGCCATCACCATTCCCGGCAATTCCACGAGAGAGCCAGTCGTTTACGCCGTCAACAGCAGCATCCACTGCGGTATGTGGTGAATACACATGTATACCAGCGGCAGCCAGACGAAGTAGACTTCTCTGCTGAGGGTTGCTTAAGGTAATAGACTTGAGTCCACGGAAGATAATAGGGTCTATGCAGCGTTAGCAAATGTGCAGTGGAGCTAAAGACAATGTGATGGTTACGTATGTACATGCATACGTCTACATGCAGACATCATCCTTCACTTACGGTAAGAAACAATTGCACCAATGGACTTGTTGTCAATGGCCTCATCAGCGACAGCCGTCGTCAAATCGTTGGTAAGAAGCACAGTACGGGCCTGAGGACGATCCTGAGGAGCTTCCAGCAAGAGACCTGTGTTGTCCCATGAATCAGCCAAAGCCTGGCGGTAAACTTTCTCAACAGAACGAGTAACGACGCTCGAAAAATTAGACATGATAACGTATAGAAGACAAAGAGCAAACAAAAACTCAGAAAGAGGTGTGTGTAACGGTTGCAAACTTTAAGTTTCTGGATCTTTAGTCAATAAATCTTGAGCAAAAAAGTAATGTTACTAGAACACACATTTTGAATCGATCAACGAAGTTACTTACAGTGTTGTAAGAGGAGGATGACCGTTAATGATGAACCTAGGATGTCCAATGATATCTTTCAACGAGTACTCTAGCCTCTACAGCTCCGTTTGTGTTGAACTTGCCTGGTATTTTTGGTGGTGAGTGTACCTTCACTCTCAGTAAACCTCGTTATAAGTCACCACCAAAAATACCAGGCAACACAGCATCCACGCACTAGCTTCTAATAAGAGAGAGTAGTTGCATTTTAGGCTATGTAAGTGTATATGTAAACTAATCTGAGTGTATGTGTTCTCATCATAAAGCAGATAACAAACTTGCCGTCCTTACAGCCCTTCTTATTCTTGGCGCACAAGGATGCTGAAAGATATAAGCCAAAAGTTACGCAGCATGTACCAACCAACAGATCTCAATATGCAAAAAGAGCCGAGACAATTGCTCGAGAGTTGGTTGAGTAAATCCGTTCGTATTGAAGTCTCGGACGGCCGAGTCTTTTTCGGAGAGTTCATGTGCACGGACCATGAAGGAAGTGCTATATTGGCAAACACAACAGAATGGAATCAAGGTATGAGCCGTGGACATTGTAAGACTTTGTGGCGAGAGTGAGCTGCAGTCTACGACTAGTTTGTTCCTATTATTGACGCGCTCAATAGGTCGTAATCGAAATGTGTCAATGGTCGTAATTCCCGGGAAACATATTAAAAAGTTTTCTGTTCACGCTTAAAATAAGGGGAGGATCACAAAAAGAAAGAAAAAACTACAATGAAAAAGAAACGTGATCAGCAATAATGAAACAACAACGATTTAGAGGACATTCGTTTGAGCAGCAATTACCGGATCGTTGCTTACAAGTCGAGGATATCACGAATGTGGGAAGATGATTCTGATGGTGCAGAGGGAACGGGCGAAGATGTTGAGGACGCGGGATTAGGTGATGCTTCAAATGCTTTGAATAGGTCCATTGCATGGGTAGAGGGCTGCGAAGTAGGCGTAGGTGCTGCGGTGGAAGAGGAAAAGTCAATGTCCAAAAGATTCTCAACATTTTCACCAGTAGTAATCGCAGTTTTTGTGGCTTCCTCCTCACTGGCAAGTTCTTCGACAGCTTTGCGCTGGATAGCCTCAGCACCGAATTTACCATAGCCGATAAATGACTCGGGTCGTTTGTGGTACACAGAGGCAAGAGTCGTAATTTCGCTCAACAGCGAATCCAATAATGCTGGTGGAACATCTACTTGATAGGACAAGGCAGGTTTGGGATTCAACATAATTTTGCGAAGACCCGATTCTGATTGTTCGAGGAACCGTTGATAAATAATGGCACGATCCCGAAGGTCTTGGTTTTCATTGCGCTCAAGGGCAAATTGAATCATCTTCTGTAAGAGTTGCTGTCCACTTGGTTCCAATACGGCCAATTTGACGACGGCTGTCAAAACAGCAAGCTGCACTTGCGTTTCTTCCTCATCAATAACATCCACCATGGAGGAAAGCAGTGTTGCAGCATTAGCAACCTCGGTGCAGAATTCACCAAGAATCCATGCAATACTAGCCCTGGCTCTGGAATCGTCCAAGTCATCAAACACGGTAACAATAAATGGCAATAGGGAGCTCTGCATTTGAGGGTATGTCCGAAGAATGACTTCGGAAACAACAGTTGCTTCCTGCATAACATAGCTTGAATTCGTTGCATAAAGATCGACAAGAATGGATACACATGATTCCACGGATGAAGGGACCTTAATACTGATTTCGCCAATACAGGCAATTGCTTTCTTGACAAACTCCATCTCCACTTCGGCCACATAGGACTTGACTTCCAACAAAACCTCAGAAACATTGTCTTCGCATGCAAGCATAGTGAGAACACGAAGCTTTTCCAACTTCACATACAGAGGATCGTTGAATTTGCAGAAAAATACGCGGGTACTCGGGTCAAAGGCATTGGGATTCTTTTGCAAGATAAGGATAATGTTCCTCAAAGCAACATACTGCACCTCTGGCTCCGCCGACATGAGAGAAAGCAACGGAGGTGCCATCTTTTTATAGAGCATATCACTGAACGATTTTTCAAAGCGGTCAATATGTGGCATAATTACTTTGACACTTGCGAGAACAACAGCACTATTCGCATGCTGCAACTGTGGAAGTACTCGTTCACAGATGTGCTCGAGTGTTTTGATATTGTCAGTCTCAAAGCGAGAAAGCGCATTCAAAATGCTAATCCGACCCCATTCCGTACACTCGTTCAATGCCACAAGCAGGCGATCTGCCATTTCTGCATTTACGAAGAACACATTCTTCTCAATAGACGTGTCGTGAATCTCGATGAGAGCAGTTACTGCATTTGCAACCACAATGGGATTTGCATCGTCGATCAAGTCAGTCAGCATTTTCAAAAAGTCATTAGCAACACAAAACTTCGGATCAATGTCATAGACTTTAGCAACACAAACAGCAGCCGTCTTTCTCACATAGGGATGCTCGTCTATGAGTGCTTTCCGTAATGGATCTGCCAAATATGAGAGAATTTTGTCGACTCGGATGCAGCCCATAGTGCGAATGGCCAATGCACGAATGGTTGGGTTATATTCTTCTGAATCCTTTACGAACGTATTTACAGCAAGAATACAAAGATCAGGATGTGTTTTGGCATAGTTCATCAAGTATAAATAAACAAGTTTTTTCAAAGTGAGGTCACGAGTAGCAACATTCTTTAAAACGTCGGGAAATAAACTAGAAACATCTTTGCCAACAGTCATGGCAGCAATGGTTTTTTTGATTGCCTCAATCCTATGAACTGGTCAGGTATAGTTCTCAACGATTAAAGGGACTACCGTACGAACCTTTCGTTTGCATATTGCGAGACCAGACCTTTCTGCAATTCGCTCATTTCACCTAAATTCGGTTATTACATAACTCAGTTTTATCTGAATAAAGTCATACGAACCTTTTTTGAGGATATTGCTTGTGTTTGCACGAAACATCTTGGAGACAATTTTGTTTGCTCCCATCATCGCAAAAAGTATATGAAACCGTATAAAAATGAAAAAAAATTAGTCGTTATCGTCTATTTAGAGCCGTCGAGGAAGAGAGTTTAGGGAAATTCCGGCAAAATGAATGCTTGTAACAGGTGCAAGATGTATTGCAGTTGACAGGTGTGTGTGTCGTCCAAACAAGCTAGTATGAAAGAGACCGGGGAAACGATGTTAAGATTGAAAAGACGAGTAAGATGTTATGTCGTCTCATGTTAACACCTCTACAATTCGTAATCAACGATACAATGGGTTCTTTTTCTTTTTCACTTAAAGTACTTATTTTATATACAAAATAAACAACAATAATCTGCGATTCACACAAGAGCAGAACATAAGATACAATAGTGTAGAGATACTCAACTACAGTTTAAAGAAATCATTGATTTGCCTTACACTTAATAGGTGAAAGGAACAGGAAGTCTTAAAAACAAAACGTACGCAGTCAAGATGTACGAAAGAAGGAGCAACATTATGGTATCATTAAGCATTGAGTTCTGTTGGTTTTTTTTAACATCAAGAAGAAAAAGAAGGAGTAAGAAATGTCATAACAGTTAACGGAGACCTTGTAACAAAACGTAATGCTTGATCAGTCACAAACGAGTTACAACAAGGTTAGCACAGCATCGAGTAAATGGAAAAGAAACATCAAGAATGTGGGATGCAAACATAAATGCAAAAAATAAAGAAGAATAGGGAAATGAACAAAAAGAAACGGAAAGAGAAAGATATTGAACAGGTTTAGAAGATAACAGCGAAACGGCTAGCTTCGACGGAATTTCTGCAAAAAAACATACAATGTTTTTGCTCAGTGTAGACATGGGCATGATGTTTTTTACTTGTAATTTACAACTAGGACACAACGTATAAAAGAACTTAACGTTGTGAACCATACTGTGAATTCCATTCTTCGTAACGTGAAATGCCTTCTGGCGAAACACTTGGACGAATCGTCTTGAGACTGTTTTTGAAATGGTTTAAATCGATGGGTGGTATGTTCTCAACACTCGTTGTCAACAAAGCATCACCCAACGACCGTAATGGACCCATTGCAGCATCTTTTGCAAGTGCGGTAATATCTGAACCAGAATAGCCTTCGGTGAGCTGGACAAGCTCTTCAAAATCAGATTCCGATAAAGAATGCTTTTGGTTTTTCATCAAATGCGTCAAATGCTTGTAGCGAGTATCGAACTCAGGCAACGGAATATAGGTGCGTTTAACAAACCGCCGACGAGCGGCCTCGTCAATACACCAAGGCAAATTAGTGGCAGCGAGCACCAAAACTCTCGGTTGCTGCTCGTTTTTATCAACAGTGGCATTCGTAATGGACGACCATTGAATTAAGAATTCGGTTTTCAGTCGACGAGAGCTTTCATGCTCATTGCCTTGGTCGCTGCGAGAAGAAAGAATGGAATCAATCTCGTCGACAAAAATTACACTGCATGGCTGACGTTTGGCCACGGTGAAAAGAGCACGAACGAGCTTTTCTGATTCACCAAGCTAGAATCGTGTTAGCAAAGTTATGAAATTGAAAGAATGAGCAAACAGCTTCTTGACTTACGTATTTCGAAGTTAAAGAGGAAGCAGAGATGGAGAAGAAAGTTGCCTTTGCCTCTGTTGCTACTGCTTTGGCAAGCATGGTTTTACCGGTACCAGGCGGTCCGAATAGGAGCATTCCTTGCACTGGTTCCCGCAAACCACAGAACAATTCTGGGCGCAGAAAAGGATAAATGACAGCTTCCTTTAAAGAGTTCTTCGCGTCTTCCAAACCTGCAATGTCAGACCAGTACACAGGTTCGCCTGGCTGCATGATTTCGCTCATAATGGCGGTCTCAAAATCCGACAAAGGCGACTCCGCCGCAGGAGCAGGGGCGGCTTCAGCGGGTATAGGAGGCAAGGGAGTTGTCGGTACTGCAACGGACGAAGGTGAGTAGTTACGGGGAGGTTGTGGAGGCGGAACAGTGGGAGGCGCGACATGTGCGTGAGAGGGACGAGAGGGGGACGAAGACAGAGGCCGAGAAGGGGTATTACGTTCATATGCAGGTGGGCTTCGTGGAAGTGAGGAGTGCGAATAAGAAGAGGAAGAAGGAGGATGGAGCGAAGAAGGGTAAGATGCGGTGGAAACGCTTTTTGCTGAATGAACACGAGAAGGAACAGAAACAACGGATGGTAAAGGGCGCGAAGGCAGACCTTTTAAAGCAGCATGACGGGTTGGTTTTGTCGCTGTTGGGATGGCGACAGCTGGGGATGCTGAAATACTAAAATTTCGAAAAGGGTCTTCAATGGACGCAAGCGAGTTGCTGCTTACAGCAGCATTTCTAGCAACTGAGGCATCATATTCTGCAGACGAACGCGAAGAAGAAGAACCTCCAGGAGAATCGGCGGCTGTCCGTAGAACGGGAGACTTGTGAACGGAAGGGAGAAGCAGTTCTGACTTTGCCTTCCTCGCGTTTTTGTACAGAACCCTGGCATTTCTTCCTTGGGGAGGAAGAGGATGAAGGATCCGAGGCTCTGATGGATTCCTGGCCAGTGACTTTTTTTTCGAAAGCACTTTATTGATTTGAAATCCTTGGCGTCGCATCTCATCCTCCAATAGCAATCTCCGTAATCTATCGGCTTTATGAATGCAATTCTCGAGCAAACCATTCCAAGCGTAAGCTTCCGGACCCCCTGCCGGAATCTTGCCTGCGTCGTCAAACGGTCGAGCCATCTTCTTCATAGACTCAATAACCTTACAGTAATTGACGTATGCACCCGCCCAATCCTGGCATCCTTCACAATTCAGGGCAGCACTCGCCAGTGGTAGCACACGTTCAATATTTAAGCTCATTTGGCACCAAATACCTCCTGCACTGTACAGTTATAACTCAATGTATCAAAGAGCTAAAGTGTTGGTGGAGGGCAGGATAATAGGAGGCAAATGAAGGTTGATATGTGGGGTTGTGGGGTGTGTGGGATACGTATGGGGGTAGGAGGGAGGAGGGAAAAGGGAAAAGGAAGGAAGAGGGGAGAGAACAAAGGTCAGAAGAGAAGACACACAAGATATTCTCAAAGTTTGTCTGGAAAGAAATTGGCTTGTGTGAACTGTTGCTATGTGGATCAGTTCTAAGTGCCACAGCTAGCGTTCTCTGACGAAACTCAGCTAGCGCCCCCAATTGTGTCGCCATACTTGCGAGACGCTGCCTCTTCATTTGCTAAATCCTAATACTAATACGAATTCTTTGTATGACAGTCTTCTGTTCTTTCATTAGGAGACTTCTTGCATAATATAGTTCCAGTCTCTCTCGCCTTGTCGGCCTTCCCCGCATTACGGCAGACAACGATTTCCCATCGTTAACGTAGATCTGCGGCCGGGTTACGAACGAAATGCACATCGATCTACTCGAAAAAATTAAGCGATATCAGTAGTGAAGACAATTTACTACGAACTCTGAAATGTGATCGGCACCCGATGCTTCTGATGGATTTGTGCAGCCAGTGTCCAAGTGTCATTGCGCTAAATTCTCCAGAAGTTTCGCGAAACAATTAAACTTTTTTGCGGTGCTGGCTCTTCAGCAAATCAAAAGCGGTTATGTTGCTTTACGACTAGCTGACGTAATTACTTACGTCACTACTTTGTCACATTGTTCTCTGTAGATGCTTCTTGATGTTTCAAGCACGGCGGGGGAGAGCGGCAAGGGCGAGAGAAAACACGGGAAAGAGCTGGCAGAACATGACGAATTCGAGCTCTTCCGGACTCTGAAAAGGTATAAATAATGCTCTGCAATTCACCAGTTCATCATCGTTTAAGATTTAAAGCATCTTCGAGTTTTACACAGTTCGTCTCTAGCGACTTTTATTGATTTACCGTTGCATACTCGCATATCAACAACGCAAACACTTTCCTTACTATCTTACAAATTACCATGTCGATTCAACGCATTTTTGGTTTCCCTGAAGTCTTCGACGACTTTTTGAACTACGCTCCAGTTATCCAAGGCAGAGCCCGTGACAACGGCACTCTTTCGCCTGCAATTGATGTCCATGAAGGACGCGACACTGTCAGCGTCGATGTCGAGCTTCCCGGTGTGAAGAAGGAAAACGTCAATGTCCACTACGACAATGGAAAGCTCACCGTGAGCGGCGAAGTCGTCAACGAGCGCACCTCCAACGAAGAACAACGTCACTGGTCTGAGCGTCGCTTCGGTGCCTTCTCCCGCACGATTTCTTTGCCTTCTAAGGTCGACGCCGACCAAGTCGAGGCCTCCTTCAGCAATGGTTTGCTCACCATTACGCTGCCCAAGGTCGAAAAGATCACCAAGCGCCAAATCGAGATCAAGTAGTCGCCCACGGGTGACCGCTTGAGCGAATCGCAAGTGCAGGTTGGCCTGCACACACTACGATATAACTAATGAATAATGAATACCGCTCTATGCTTACGAATGTGGGGAAGTATGAGGTGTGGGGGTGGTGGGTGGAAGTGGGATTTTGCGTCCATGACCAGACCCTTTTTTTCTCTGTCCATCCAGCGACAACCTCTCACCACGTGTTTCGCTTAGTGTACCTTATTTTACCCATGACGCAAACATGCTACCCTCCTCCTTGCTGTCTTCACCCAACGATGCCAATTGTAACCAGCGTCTTCTTGCACTTTTTACGGACTTTCAGCGATTCTCCATCTCATCTGTGACCTTCTACTCGGGTCTACTGTCTCGTGTTTCACGGTACCTTCTCTGCCTTCTTTTTCACTCCCCCGACCGACTATCGGTCCAGTTGACGATACTACCAATTTTTCCAAGTCTTACATCGCCGTCTATACAATAATGTTGCGAGGTGTGCGAAACCCGATTGTTCGACGGTCCATTCATATTTCTGCTTATCACAGTAACACCAACAGTAGTCCATGTGTTGCCCGAGAAAAGACAGAAACCACAACACTGATACGTAATGAATTAGAGCGTGTGTCGCGGGGGATGCGTACGATGCTTGGTTGCAGCTTGGATCGCCTGCAAGATGCTTCGACTTACTACACCCTCGCCCGGGGAAAACAACTGCGGCCGTCATTAGTGTTGCTCGTTTCGAGAGCCATCAGCCTGTTGAATGGAATTGATCGGTCCATGGTTGGCGAGAAATACATTCTTGATCACAATCCAGCATTGCTATTTGAAGGCTACGTTCTTCCTTCACAACTACGGTTAGCGCAGATCACCGAAATGATTCATGTTGCCAGCTTGCTTCACGACGATGTGATTGATCTCGCTACCCATCGACGAGGTCAGGTTTCAGGAAACATCGCATTTGGCAACCAACAGGCCGTATTTGCTGGCGACTTCATTCTCGCTCGTGCTTCTACGGCAATGGCTCGTCTGCGCAACACACGTGTCACCGAACTGCTGGCTAGAGTGATTGCCGACTTGATTCGTGGAGAGTTTTTACAGCTTCGAAATGTTGATGAGAAGGGAGGAGATGCTTTACAAGCATCCTTTGATTACTACCTAGAAAAATCATACCTGAAAACAGCTAGCCTAATATCAAAAAGCTGTATGGCTGCAGCTGTGCTTGGCAAGGCAGTCCCAAATATCGTCCAAGTCATAGGCGAGTTTGGACGATGCTTAGGGATAGCGTTTCAGCTTGTTGATGACGCCCTCGATTTTAAGTCCAACGATGATGATTTGGGAAAGCCAGCAAATGCGGACTTGAAACTCGGTCTCGCTACCGCACCCGTATTGTTCGCCTGGAAACAATTCCCCGAGTTGGAGTTGGCCGTTCGTAATAACTTCCAAAGTAAGGGCTCTATAGAACAGGTACGACCCGTCACAAAAAAACAAAAAAACAAACAGAAAACAAAAAAGAAAGTCTTGATTACTAACTCGAATTAGGCTATGCAGCTTGTTCGTGAAGCAAGTGGTGTTCAAAAGACAGAAGCATGGGCTGGTGAATTCATTGCCAAGGCAAAAAAATTATTATCCTCTCACATTCCCGATTCTCCGCCTCTCCAAGCACTTCTCGACATTTGCGACAAGGTTCTCACTCGCAAAAAGTAGACTTTGCGTTGGTCGCATACAATTCCGATACCGGCCACCTTACGGGCATGCTTGTCCTTCGAGTTTGACCGTTCCTGCCTACGTTCACACCCACTCTCACGATTGTTGTTCTTTTACTTCTTGTACATCTACCATTGTAACGCTTATTCCATTACTACTACTAACTACTACTACTATGCTCTCATCATGCTACTGTAACATATTTTACTAGCGCACCTTTTCGCTTAGATAAACCTTGAGCAACACATACTTCTCGATAGCAAACCATCTACTCCCCCACTTTGTGACTGCTTTTCCCCACACACATTTACTATAAAAGGGCACGGCTCGCTCCACCGAAAACCATCGACGATACTCCATAGGATCATTTCTATAGTATACGTCCGGCTTGGGTTTCCTAACCTAGCCACAGAACTCAACACGGATGATGATTGGAAGCACCGTTGCCCGAAGAGTGAGACAATTCTTTCTTCGGGAGGTGAGAAACAGGTCCTCTTTCGAGGTTCTGTTTCTCTCTTTCTTCACGCGATGATCTCTTACACCTTGGGCTTCTCGTCCTCTGGACAGTCCCATCGTGTAGGGCAGCTGGTGTATTCTGACGTGTAATTCCTCTTCTCATCGACTGCAGTGGTCCTGCTGCTTCAGACGATGTGATGGGGATGCTGGGAATGTAATTAGTTTTTTTTGAGAACATTAATAAGAGTAGTGCTGCTGTTCATTCAACTGACTATTCTGTAAGACTTGTGCTGCGTTATTGGGCCTTGTTGCTGTAGTGCTATAGACACTTTCCTGTGTGAGTAATTGTAGTGTCGAAAACCGGTTTTATTTACCAAGCACTTCTGCATTCTCGTTGCAGCTTCTTTCTTCTTTCATGGACGCCCTGTAGCTTCCGACTTAATGTGTACTAGAGCTCACTAATCGATATAACGAACACAAAAGCAATCACAGTAAACTCATTTTTCAATGAATCGTTAACTTTCGTAATCCATAAATACCACACTTCGCCGACGTCCCTATTCTCCTTCTCTGCCTCACCCTTCCCAGAGCTTGTGCCTTGCTGCCTGCAGCTAGCTCCCCGTGGACGCAACCTCAACCACACACAACGAAATACCGGTAGAGTGGATTCGCAACTGAACCTCTCTTTTGCCTAACAAATCTGTCAAAATGCAGATGCTAACAAAGTTTGAGTCCAAGTCCTCTCGGGCCAAGGGCATCGCATTTCATCCGACTCAGCCATGGCTTTTGACCTCTCTACATAATGGTACAATCCAGCTGTGGGACTACAGAATGGGAACGCTTCTGGAGCGGTTCGACGGTCATGACGGACCTGTCCGTGGAATTGCTTTCCATCCCACTCAACCTCTTTTCGTATCTGGTGGTGACGACTATAAAGTAAATGTGTGGAATTACAAGACAAAGAAGCTTCTTTTCTCGCTATGTGGTCACATGGACTACGTCCGTGTCTGTACGTTTCACCACGAGTACCCCTGGATTCTGTCGTGTTCTGATGACCAGACAATTCGTATCTGGAACTGGCAGTCTCGAAACTGTATCGCTATTTTGACGGGTCACTCGCATTATGTTATGTGTGCAGCCTTCCATCCTAAGGAGGACCTTATTGTGAGTGCTAGTTTGGATCAAACGGTCCGTGTTTGGGACATTAGCGGTCTGAGAAAGAAGCACGCTACTCCTGTTAGTTTATCGCTGGAAGACCAGCTCACTCAGTCTCACAGCTCCATTTCCAATGACCTGTTTGGCAGCACGGACGCGGTTGTTAAATTTGTGCTTGAAGGTCATGATCGTGGTGTCAACTGGTGCGCCTTTCATCCTACATTGCCTCTAATTATTTCTGCCGGCGATGACCGTCTTGTGAAGCTTTGGCGGATGACTGCCTCAAAAGCCTGGCAGGTAGACACGTGCCGCGGCCATTACAATAATGTTTCTTGCTGTATCTTCCACCCTTACCAAGATTTAATTCTCTCGGTGAGCGAAGACAAGACGCTTCGTGTGTGGGACTTGAACAGACGTGTGGCCGTGAAGACGTTCCGCCGTGAGAATGACCGTTTTTGGTTCATTACTTGTCACCCCAAACTCAATCTCTTTGCTACGGGCCATGATAGCGGTGTCATGGTTTTCAAGCTTGAGCGCGAGCGTCCGGCTTACGCACTTAACATCAACACTCTCTTTTATGTCAACAAGGAAAAGTCCATTGTTTCTTATGATTTAATGCGTGGCACATCAAATGGCCTGGGTTCCGTCAAGGATTTGGGCAGTTCCTGGATTCCTCCTCGTACCCTCTCTTACAATCCCGCTGAAAAGCTTGCTCTTGTTACGTCTACGGCCGATGATGGTACATACGAGCTTGTCGGTCTCTCCAATCGAAACAAATCCGACACCAACATCCGTGATAAGGGTGATAATGCAATTTTTGTCGCTCGGAACCGGTTCGTTGTGTTTAAAAAGGAGGAGAGTGTTCTTGAGCTAAAAGATCTTTCGAACAAAACGGCAAAGGTGCTTCAAGTTGACAGTATCAAGCCAAACGATATTTGCTATGCCGGTGTCGGCAATATTTTGCTGTTCTCCGAGAACCATGTTTGCTTGTATGATCTCCAACGTGCCAAGATTACCAACTCCCTCAAATTCCGCAAAGTCAAGTATGCTGCGTGGTCCCACGACAACTCCCAAATTGCTTTGCTTTCAAAGCACTATATTAAAATTGTGACAAAAGATCTGAAGGAGGTTACTACAATTCACGAGACGATTCGCATTAAAAGTGCCATCTGGCAAGACAATAATATTTTGCTCTATACCACTTTAGACCACCTCAAATTTGCCCTCCTTTCAGGCGATACTGGCATCATTCAAACTTTAGAATCAACGGTCTATTTGACTAAGGTGAAGGGTTCAACTGTGTACGCACTTACTCGTGGTGCAGAACCCATTACGCTTGAGATTGATCCTACAGAGTACTTGTTCAAGCTCGCTTTGTTGAAGAAGGACTACGAGAAGGTTTTGCAGCTCTTCCAAACCTCTGATCTCATCGGTCAGTCCATCATTTCTTACCTTCAAAAGAAGGGCTACCCCGAGATTGCTTTGCAGTTTGTTGAGGACCCGTCCACTCGTTTTGAGCTTGCACTTGAGTGCGGAAATATGAGTATTGCTCTTGATCTCGCTCGAACCATTGACCGTCCGGAGGTGTGGAGCCGTTTGGCCTCGGAGGGTTTAAATTATGGCAATCACAGAATTGCAGAAGTTGCCTACCAAAAGTTGCGTAATTTTGAGCGTCTTTCCTTTTTATACCTTACTACAGGCAACCAAGATAAGCTTCAAAAAATGGCAGCCATCGCAGAAAAGCGTGGTGACTACTTGAGCACATTCCACAATTCTTTGTATACTAACGATGCCGAGCAACGTGTTCGACTGCTCATGCAATGCAACATGAAGCCTCTTGCCTATTTGACTGCCAAATCTAATGGTTTGGAGGAGATTGCTAACGAGATTCTTGCCGAAAGTGATATACCTGAAGACAAAATTAAGATGCCCACTCTAGGTACAAGGTTTACTACGCCAACCATTGTGAAATCTACGTTTGAAGAGAATTGGCCTTTGAAAAGCAGTTCAGAGGCCACGTTTGAAAGGCTACTGCAAGAGAAAATGGAGCAACTCATCATTCAAGAACCCATGGATATTGGCACCGCTGGAGAGTCAGAGGATGAGTTTCAAGACACAGAGCAAGCCCTCTCAGATGACGAAGAGGCTGAAGCAATGGAGCAAGATGAGGAACAAGCTGAAGACGGTTGGGAAGTCGAAGACATTCCTTTGGATGAAGAGCTTGTTGCCATCACTGCTGATGACGCTTCTGCTGTCAATCTTGAGGAGGTGGATTTGTGGAAACGCAACTCCCCTCTGGCAGCTGATCATATTGCTGCTGGTGATTTTGAAGGTGCAATGAAGGCACTGAATCAACAAGTTGGTGCCATCAATTTTGCACCACTGAAGGACCGCTTTTTGGAAATTTTCCAAGCGGCCCGTGTATATGCTCCCATGTTTGACACTTTGGAGCCCCTTACTGTTTACCTGAGACGAAACAAGGAAAGCGAGTTTGAGCGTTTGAAGACGCTGCCATTCATTGCTCGCAATTACTCCTCTTGTGAGGCTAATGAGCTTAATGATGCTTACCGCCTGTTTAAGGAGAACAAAATTACCGAAGCCCGCGAGCTGTTTGTTAAGCTTATTCACATTGTAATTTTGGCTGTCGCTGAGGACAAGGAAGAAGCCGAGAACGTAAGTTTATCACTGAAAAAAGTACTGTGTTTCTAACGAAAATAGCTTTCAACCCTTATTGATGAGTGTCGCAGTTATGTTGTTGCCTTGTCTTGTGAATTGGCTCGTCGTGAACAGAAGGACGAAGATGCAAAACGTGCTTTGGAACTCAGCGTTTTGTTTGCCGCTGCTAATATGCAGCCCGTGCATTCAACCATTGCTCTCAGACTGGCCATTAACTTGGCTCACAAGCAGAAGAATTTCAAGACTGCTGCATTCTTGGGCAAGAGACTTCTGGAAATTACAACATCCGAGTCTGCAAAACAAGCTGTATGTTCTAAACAGTGTTAGTTTGTTTGTATGTTTACTAACCCTTTTATAAATAGGCCAACCGTGCTATCCTGCTTGGTGATAGAAACCCACATGATGAAGTTGAGCTCGATATTGATTTTAACTCGGAAATTTATGCTTGTGCTGCCAGCTTGACTATATTGTATCCTTCCTCGTCTCAAGTGACCTGCCCCCTTTGTCGAGCTGCTTACCTTCCCAAGTACGCGGGACAATTATGTTGTGTGTGCAAGGTCTCTAATGTTGGTGCAACTGCTCGGGGACGTCGTTTCTTCTAATTCAAGTTATGTCGCCATATGAAATCCACCTCGTCTTTATTCCTCGTTGGAGGTAGAAATACGATTTACCCTACGTAGACTTGCGCTCTTGTTGAGTGATCTTTGTTTACAACCCTCAAAAACATTTTCATGAAGTTTCATGTACTAACTCGTCGCTTGTTGACCTTTGATTTCCGGTACAGAAGAACTTAATAATATTTGAATCACTGATTGCAACTATACTAAAGAAAGAACTATTCATATGAATGTAGTCGAGAATGGTAAACTGTTTCTTAATTGGCGAGTTTTCCACTGTGTTTTGACTCAATTTGCTGCTGATATTCGCCGTTCTTCGGCCTTTCTTTGGGCACGACATATCGTTGAACGAAGCATGCCATAATAGACACATTAGAACTAGTCGACTACGCTAACATTATGAGTGAAAACATACAGAACAAGCATTTTACGCTTTATAAAACGATTCTAAGCTCACCTTCTCGTGGGCTGTCGCTTGCAATCCATTTAACTTCAGTTACATCCTTTCTATGGTCCTTCTTCTGGATGTTTAGAAATGGTAATGAGATAATTCTATTTTCTTATGGATCTTTCTTCCAGCATTTGTATGTTCAATAATCGGTAACCAATTGCATGAATTTTGGCCATTCTAACGCCGTTTAGGACGGTTTTGTCTTTGCTGTTGTCCTTAATCACAGGAGTTACGGCCGCTTTTTCTGACTTGTTTCTTTCTAAGGCGTTGTACGAGACAAAACTATTACTACAATACGTATGCTGCCCTTTGGAAATGCTGGTTTCGTTTCTGTACTGGGGAATCGCGCTGTATGATCGTGGACTTTTAGCACCTGACGAATTCGAGCCAGCACCGCTCATTTTTGACCTGAGCGTTCACATTTTTCCTACAATGTTTCTTCTGTTTGACTATTTCTTTCTGTCTCCGCCATTTAAAGCACCAGTAAAACACTTTGGAGTCTTCTTCGTTCTTATCACCGCTGGCTATTACTATTGGGTCGAACGGTGCTACGTCCGTAACAAGTTTTATGCCTATCCTCTTCTTGAAAATCTTTCTACGCATGAGAAGATCATTTTATTCGGGTTCGCAAGTGCCCTGTCGCTTGTGTTTTACACAGTGCTCAAATCCATGAACATTGTTAAATTGCGCGTTGAAAAATCACACAATGCTTAGATCCATGCTGTTAATACGGTCTTCGAGTGAGTTTGTTCTTGCTTGTACTGTACATATGTGACAGGCAGTGTGATTTATCTAATCCTTATTCTATAACACTTGTATACATATTCCTCCATATTCCTTCGTGAAAGAAATCATCATAATCTTAGCAGCTGCATTAAAATAGCCGTAGTCCAGGCTCGGTCCATCATTTCCAGACCTTGTATTGCTCAATGATGCTGAATGCCTTACTTACTAACAAACGATTTTGGTTAAGTCAGATTGTTCTAAACAACGTAATGAATAATTTTATTCAGAATATGAAAGCAGTATTGGCGTGTACCACGTTTTACTAAAGCATTTCTACACGGACTAATTCTACTAGTGCCTGCTACCACCCTACGGGGAATTTTAACTTACTAAACCTGACCACAGCAAAACACATTCCGGCTGGAATTCTGCTCCTGCTGTACTTTAAACCACCCAAAAATGCGGTGGAAATCACTGCTACTATTTCTTTCGAGCGGAATCTCTCTCTGCTTAGGCGCACAGCCTCTAGAAATTGGGTTAGAAGCTGTGTTCTCCAAGCCGTCTTATTTGGCCCTCTTTGCGGAAACATTGCATGCTGAGAGCCCTAAGGCATTCTACTGGTTTCTTAATAGTGTGTCTGATCGTCCATTGGAGGCTTCAAGTCCCAAAGCTGCTTATGATGACTTGCTGGAACGATTGCAAACCGAGAACGTCCTTGATGACGAAACGCTTAATAGTTTCCAATTCGCTCTGGCACTGTCTTCGGGAGCGCCAAAACTGGCCGCTTTCCGGAGTTTAGTTGATGAGAAGGATGTTGAATGCCCTTCTTGGATACTAGGAAGGGGTGGTCCCTCGTGCAAAGTTCCTAAATCCTTTAACAGCATTCCTAAAATTAATGTTTATGAGAAAAATGATCTGGATTATGTGTATGATGACTGTCCGATCGAGACTCCTACTGTCATTGCGGTCACGGACTTTGGAGCCGAATTTGCTGGCTTCCACAAGCAGCTCATGCCTCTTGCAGAGTCTTGCAAAATTCGTTATGTAATTCGTTATGCACCATCTTCTAACACTATTGAGGAGCCTCTGCGTGTTGCTGGTTTCGGCGCTCATGCCTCACTTAAGCGCACGGACTACTTGGTCGTAGACGACCGTGAGGTCAAAATAACTTCACAAGAGAGCGGGCTTGTGTCTGGCGATAATGAACAAAAGCTTTTTGCTGACATTGACGACAACTTAAAGGCCGTTCCAGAGGACCAACTCGAACACCTTGGTTCATTAGCAGCACAGTATATTTCCCAGCAGGAAAATCCCTTGACTGTCCTTCGTAAACTTAGTCAGGATTTCCCTCTTTATGCACACAAGATCGCTGATGAAAAGTTAAACAAGCAGTTTGTTGAAAACATTACTGCATTCCAAGAACGAATTATTCCTGAGGGAACCAATATTGTCTCGTTCAATGGTATCCCCGTGGACGTGAATGAATTGGATGCATTCTCCCTTCTTTCGATGCTTCGTTCAGAACGGACGATCGTTAATGATTTTAAGAAACTCGGTTTATCTCCCCACGAAGCTCAACAAGTACTTTGTAGTGATAAGTTTGGACGTGAAAGTAACGAAATTGTTCTGCCCAAATTTGACTATCGTGATGATTCCGAGGGCGGAAATGTTATTGTCTGGGCGAACGATCTGGAAAATGACCCCCGTTATGCTGAGTGGCCCACTGAGGTCCAAAACTTCTTGCGTCCCTTGTATCCTGGACAACTACATATGGTTCGCAAACAATTGCACACTGTAATTTACCCAGTGGATCCCAGCAGCTCCGTCAGCGCACAGTTTGTTCGTGACTTGCTCATGACAACTCAACGCGTGATTCCTATACAGACTGGTATGGTCTGCCGCGCTTCTAAAGATAATGTCGTAGGACAAGTGCTATGTCGAGCATTCCACTTTCTTCGCAACGTGGCA
Source organism: Schizosaccharomyces versatilis (nom. inval.) (assembly GCA_032882995.1). Taxonomy (NCBI): domain Eukaryota; kingdom Fungi; phylum Ascomycota; class Schizosaccharomycetes; order Schizosaccharomycetales; family Schizosaccharomycetaceae; genus Schizosaccharomyces; species Schizosaccharomyces versatilis (nom. inval.). The sequence continues at coordinate 657,133 of CP130699.1, read as the reverse complement.
GACATTGATACCGCACTCTCATTTTTGCTAAACTGTTTGCAAGAGGATGACAAAACGGACGTCTGGTCTTTAGTTGAGAAGCATATGCCTCCTTTGTTGAGGGAAGATGAGTCTCTTGATTCCCTTCATAATGTTCTTTATACACCTTTTTTCGACTCGTTAATGGCTAACAGCAATGCATGGATGAACCGTCTTAGTATCGATCCTCACAACAGGGATATCATTGTCAACGGCCGTATCATTGACTATGGCAATGACTTTCACCAAAATATGCTGGGTATTTTCATTGAAGATATTCCCCAAGTTCAAACAGCCGTCGCCATGTACAAACTTACTGACGATGATGATCTGCTTGACTTTGCATTATCTGATGCTTTACTTAAGCGCAATGCTCTTGTCTATCCCTCTTCCAAAAACGGTCAACGAAATGTGAATCTTGAGGCCTCCTTAAACTCAGTGGATCTCACGGTGGATGATTTGTTGCTATTTGGACGGAAAAGTGCACCCATTACTCTTTGGTTAATCACTGATTTTTCAGCACCCGAATTTGGTACCTTTATAACAACGCTGGAAGAGTTGCAGCAAGACGTGAATGATATCTCCATTGTTTTGTTGCCTAACTCCAATACAACTGATCTGGTCTCTCTTCAACTTGTTGAACGCGTTAAAGCAAGAATTGCCCCTCGACTAAGCCAGCTCGAGGAATTGTACGATTTGTACCAACCCGAACAAAAGGTTAAGCCAAACACTAAAGAATTATTGGAACAATACCTCAAACTTGTCAGTCTTATTGGTGTTCCTGAACATGAAACAGGTGTCTTAATGAACGGACGTTTGATCACACCGCTCAGCCCTGATAGTCTGAATGTTGATGATCTTGCTGAACTGGCGTATATTGAACGCAACAACTTTGTGGAGATTTTAGAAGATTTGATTAAGAATCCACGAGTAAGTCTCCCCTTCCTAAGTTCATATCTGAAGGAGCTGAAGACAAGACCTTTCCAAGCTGTTGGTTATGGACAAACGCAAATGTCATTCCCTCGAGATTCATACGTCGATAAACTTAAGCAGCATGCCACATTTTTTTATGGTGACGTGGAAACTGCCATGTACAGTGTAGTTGCTATTATTAATCCTCTTTCAGCAGAAGCACAAAAACTTTCGGTTTTCCTTGAGACACTCTCCAAAATGAGCAGTGTGTTTATCATGGTTATTTTGAATCCTCAACAAAAGTTAGAGGAGCTTCCACTGAAACGTTATTATCGATACTCCATTGCGCCGGTACCCCAATTTGACGAGCAAGGTGATATGGTTCCTCCCAGCGTCATTTTTGATAACCTGCCTGCCGACAATCTTTTGACAATGGATCTCGATACTAGAGACGCTTGGGTTGTCATGCAAAAAGATGTGCAGCTGGATCTCTACAACATTAAACTTCGACATACTGAATCTAACGAAAACTTGAGTCCTTTAACAGCTACTTATGAGTTGAAGAACATCCTAGTCCAGGGATATTCCACTGAAAGACAGTCTGGAAGACCCCCTCGTGGTATGCAGGTTTTGTTAAGCAACAAAGACGGGTCTTATAAAACGGATACCATTGTTTTAGCTAACTATGGCTATTTCCAACTCAAGGGTAACCCCGGTATATTCACAATTGCGCCTAAGTCTGGACGTTCAGAGGAGATCTTCAGCATTGATGGTGTAAATCATGGAACCACAGACAACTCTCTCACAATCTCCAGTTTCGAAGGTGTTATTTTGCATCCTTTAGTCTCAAGAAATCCTGGTTACGAGAACGAAGACGTTCTAAAACCCGATGCACCTTCACACAAGTTTTTAAACAAACTCCTTCGTCCCTTTAGAGGCGCTCAAAAAGATGGGCATGCAGAAATTAACATTTTCTCTCTCGCTAGTGGACATTTGTATGAACGATTCATTTATATCATGACCAGAAGTGTTATGGAACACACAAAGCATACGGTTAAGTTTTGGTTTATTGAGAACTTTTTGTCGCCATCATTTAAACGGGATATTGCAATTTTGGCAGAAAAGTATAAGTTTAAGTACGAGTTTGTAACCTATAATTGGCCTCACTGGCTTCGCAAACAAACCGAGAAGCAACGAGAAATTTGGGGTTACAAGATCTTGTTCTTGGATGTTTTATTCCCATTGGATTTGGAGAAGGTTATCTTTGTCGACGCCGACCAAATCGTCCGCGCTGATCTGAAGGAACTGGTGGATCTTGACTTGAAGGGAGCACCTTACGCATACACGCCCATGTGTGACTCTCGTACTGAAATGGAGGGATTCCGTTTCTGGAAGAAAGGCTACTGGAAGAAGTATCTACGCGGCATGAAGTACCACATTAGTGCACTGTATGTTGTTGACCTGGATCGTTTCCGTCATATGGGTGCTGGTGATTTACTGCGTCGCCAATACCAACTTTTGTCTGCGGACCCAGAATCCCTGTCGAATTTGGACCAAGACCTGCCCAATCATTTACAACGTATGATCCCCATTTATTCGTTACCGCAGGAATGGCTTTGGTGTGAAACATGGTGCAGTGACGAGAGTTTGAAAAAAGCCAAAACAATTGACTTGTGCCAAAATCCCTTAACCAAGGAGAAAAAGCTGGACCGTGCTCGTCGTCAAGTCACTGAGTGGACAAAGTACGACGATGAAATCCATGCCTTTTTGGAACACGAGTTGCATATAAAGGAAGCCCGTCCCGAGACCGGTCGTCAACCTCAGCAAGTTTTACAGTTGTCGCAACAATCAACACAATCGCCTTCCTCCTCCAGCGAGAATGCCGATGAACTGTAAGACACGCTTTCCATTTGCCCCCTTCCACCTTTTATTGTGTTGTTGGTAACCCTACGTATCCTTTTACCTCCTGCATCCTTCAGAAAAAAGCGTCTTATAGAATGACGCGTCTTCATTGACGTATCAAATGTTTTATCATAACGTTTGATTCATTATTCATTGAATGAATGTACTACCAAGCAGCTATAGCATAGAATACAAGCTTAAATCTTTCGCATGAATAATTTAATTCGACACAGTAGTTTAAGGAGGAAAGGAGAGAGACGTGAAACGGGAAAACGATCGATGGAATAGACGCCAAGTTTTCAAGACTATCTCATTTACTTTGTACGTACGAACAAAATGAAAGTAACCTTCAAGGCGAGCCAAAAATGATGTAGCACAAAAACGCAAACCAAGCTCTTTCAATTCACGCTACTATCACTGGGACAGTGTATACGAAACACCTAAAAAGAAAACTACGATTTGCTGTTTGTTGTTTGTTTCACCCAATTGATCAATACAAAAAACACAGCGATCCCGCCTCTCGCACTCTTACTCTTCAACTCACATTTATAACTCTTGCTTAATATCACCACGGTCGCAAACACTTAACTATTCAATTATTCTTCTTTCACTTGGTGTGTGTGCGGGTGACTTATACACGACTCGTCTGCTGTTGGACTTACCACATACCAACCCATTCCCTTAAAGAGCTCAACGGGAGTATTCAACTCGAATTTGAGCATATCATAGGTTCATCTGTCGAACGGAGATTCGTGTTTTAAAAGAAAACTCGGAAACGGAACCTTTTGTCGAAAAAATGAGCTCTGAGACGAAGAGTGTGGAAAAAAGAAGCATCGTCGAAGGTACGGGATCGAAAACCAATCCTTTGCACCTGGATGTGAATTGCTAATTGATCACAGATGTACAAGTAAACGTAGAAGCTCTAAAAAAAGCTACGAGTCAAAGAGAGTCGCGTCTCGTGTACCGTGTGCTTCGTACTACATGCGATATTAGTAAAAAACTGAACGCTGAATCGTTTAAAGAACTTATAAAGAAATACTATGGCGGCGACACTGCTACTCGTGATGAACTTTTACGCCTGTTTGAACAAGAAGACGGAAACGGCGATGCGACGATGATGGATGAGGACAAATCAGCAAAGGAAACGAGCCCAGACCAGTCTGCATTAGTGACAGAGGTCAATATGTATTTGAAGCTGCTTATGGGAGTCCATCTTTATCACTACAAACATTATGATATTGGCTATGTGTTTATGAAAAAGACCATTGATGAGTTACAAGGATTCAATCGTCGTACGCTGGACCAGATTGCTGCAAAGCTGTACTTTTATTTTACACTCTTTTCTGAGAGATGCAACTCCTCGTCTGAATGCCGTGAGACGTTACTTTCCGTTCACAGAACTGCAACTCTGCGTCACGACACAGAGACGCAGGCCATGGTGCTGACGCTATTGCTGCGAAACTATATCCAGTACAATTTGTACGACCAGGCCGATCGACTTATTTCCAAAACTACATTGCCCACGGACGCAGGCAACAACCTCGCCATTCGCTACCAGTACTACATTGGACGGATTCGCGCCATCCAACTCGACTATACGACTGCTCATGAGCATTTGGTGAGTGCTATTCGCAAGGCACCCAACACCGTGTATGCTGCACAATTTCTGCAGGCCGTGTACAAGCTCCACATCGTTGTTCAATTGCTAATGGGAGACATTCCTGAACGCCGTCTTTTCCGCCAAAAGTCTTTGGAGCACTTGCTTTTACCCTATCTGCGCATCAGCCAAGCTGTGCGTGCCGGTGACCTTGCTGCGTTTACCGACGCGCTGTCGAAGTACGAGAGTGAATTCCGTGAAGATGGCCTGTACAGTTTGATCTGTCGTCTGCGGCATACCGTAATCAAGACGGGACTTCGCATGATCTCGTTGGCTTATTCCCGCATCTCGTTGCGCGACATTTGTCTCAAGCTGGGTCTTGACAGTGAGGAGAGTGCTGAGTATGTTGTCGCCAAGGCTATTCGTGACGGTGTTATCGGTGCTTCCCTCAATCACGAGAAGGGCTATATGGCCAGTAACGAGGCTGTAGACATCTACTCAACTCAGCAGCCCCAAGAGGCCTTCCACGAGCGTATTAAGTTCTGTCTAGCCCTCCACAACGACAGTGTGAAAAGCATGCGTTTCCCCATGGACGCTCACAAGCGCGAGCTTAAGGGTCTGGAAGAAGCCCGTAAGCGCATGGACAAGGAGATGGCCGAAGCAGACTTGGACGCCGACGAGCCTGACCTGGGCGAGTTTTAGGCAGACCTGAATGTAGTGGTCGCTCCGCGTGTTTATCCGCTCAGTACCATACATTGCCATACAGATTCCTCCTTTGCTAGACAATTGTGAATAGTGATGCCTAACGCTATGTGGGGGCTGGTGGGTGACTGGAGGATGAGGTGTGCGTTGGTTCACATTAGTGCTCGTTAAACGGATAGTGAGGTGGTGCGTGCCTGCATTCTCGTTCTCGTTTTCTCAATAGCTCTCGCTGTAGCTCACAAAAGCCGATACGGTTGTTTTTCTTCCGCGCAGTGCCTCGCTAAGTCTCGCTAAGTATCACAACCGCTCACTATCCCTCATTTCTCCGTTCCAATCCGTTCCGAGGCAAAACGCATGACCCTTGCCCCCCTGACCCGCCGCCGGGTCTGATTGGCCACTGTTAGGGGATCGCCACAGCAGCGAATGAAAAAGAAGCGTGCAGAAGGATTCGAACCGCGGACACACAGAATACTATATACATTTTTCGACCGGCGTCCTGAACCTACCAAGAGCACATCACTTCGGCGTTCATCACCCAAAAAAACACAACCGACAAAGGATGGCTTTGAAAAGAATTAACCGTGAACTCATGGACCTCGGCAAGGACCCACCGTCTTCCTGCTCTGCCGGCCCCGTCGGTGATGATTTATTCCACTGGCAAGCTACAATTATGGGCCCTGCCGATAGCCCTTACGCTGGCGGCGTCTTTTTCCTTTCTATCCATTTCCCCACTGACTATCCCTTCAAGCCTCCAAAGGTGAACTTCACTACCCGTATTTATCATCCTAACATTAACTCAAATGGCAGCATTTGCCTTGATATTCTGAGGGACCAATGGTCTCCGGCACTTACTATATCAAAGGTCCTGTTGTCTATTTGCTCTCTGCTCACGGACCCCAATCCAGACGATCCTCTTGTTCCAGAGATCGCTCACGTTTACAAAACAGACAGAGCCCGTTATGAGCTGAGTGCACGCGAGTGGACCAGAAAATACGCTATTTAAGTGCGATATGTTCATCTTTCACGTTTACCAATAATATCCTTGTTGTAGTCGGTATGGTTAGAAATACTCTGATGGAAGCGGAAGAGGTTCACGATGGGCTGTGCGAGGGTGGTGAATAAACGGGGAGTCTTAAGGGAGTGAGGGTCTATGGTTTACTACTACTACTACTACTACTACTACTACTACTACAGGCAATAGCTGTTCTTTCGCTCAGTGACGGACTTGGTTGACAGAGGATCAGCTTTAAGAAATGAGACTGGTTTAGTCGACTAGTTCGAGTAAACGATTCAGCTAATTACGTGAAGTATCGACTGGAGAATAGTTGTAGAAGTGCAGGAATGATCAGCAATGATTGTGCAAGCGAATACACCGATGTATATATTATACTCTTTAAGAAGGTTTATAGCAATTCTTGGACGATAATGACGCTGTGGGCGTTTTCTCTTAATAAGCGGTTGACTCTTTATTAGCACATAACAGGAAGCGACTTTGTTCGGTTTCAACAAGTAAAATAGTTTACTCGGTAAACGCGTTAAAATTATTCTTGCTGACGTTTGAGAGTTCGTCCAATTCATGTGTTTCACTGTACAGAATGTGGATCCAAAGCAATAATACAGTTTCCAGACTCGGTTGCATCTTTTCAAAGAGACTGTGCTGTGATTCTGTTTGCTACTACTATTTGTCTGTTTGACTGATCGTAGTTGTTCCATAAAGTGTCGTTCTCGTTTGAACGATACTGTCAAGCTAATTGTCGCGTCTTTATTTTAAGTATCAAACGCCGAGAATAAGCGGCCGAAACTTTAGAGTATAATAATGCAGATAAAAAAATCAAAGGATATACATATTCATGTACATATTCATATAGAAACTGAATAGCTGAGCATTGGGGTAATTTAATAGCAATCTAAATCATCGTTTATTGAGCTTAAGCTGACTATATAATTACTTCAGAGGTATCACAAAAGAGAAACTCCAGTACGCTAGTCGTTGCTCATCATCTAGTTTTCGGAGTCACACAATTAACTGAATTAGTGATGATCAATTCGCAAGCTATGCAATGTATAGCGTATTAAGTAAAGGGATATTACTCTCTCTCTCTCTCTCTCTCAACTTTGTACTAAAGTCTTGCAAATATGCTTTTTCGGCACCTTCGGCATCTGTAGAATTGAAATGCAGCGAGTTCATTGTTCGTTAAATACAGTTTAAATTTCTAAAGGGTACGCTAAGGTGTTGATTGGGGTCCAAATAAAACATATATACAAGCAGGCGTTCCATGTACTCAGTATTCCACTAAGGAAACAGCCAAACTGATGATTATCATCCAAAAATATTAGAAGACCAAACAAACCGTAAAATGGAAGCTCTATAAATACCATAATTGCGATTGCAGTAAGGCGTTTAGCAAGACCAATCAATGCCTGCGAATCATCGTTAAGTATTTCAACCGCATCGTCGGTGCTGAAAAGCTTGTGCGAGTCAGTAGTTTCTCCATATCGGGGCAGTTCGCAGTTCGATTGTAAACCTCTTTCTAAACGCTGTTCAATTCTTAGGTCATTACCCATTAACCCGTAACAATAATAACAATAAATAGAACATGAAAGTAGCCAACATAAAGAGAAGGCATAGGTCACCATCGAAGACTCGGGATACTTTCCGTAAAGGGCTGACCAGAGAAAATTTGTCAATGACAGAATTAGCAGTACTGGTGTTGACAGCTTGTACCGCTTGCAACACACAAGAAGTTTTGTCAATTCCTTGGGTACATCCTGAAGTTCCAAAGGAGAGGGGGGTCTGGCGTTCTCAACGGCGCCGTCATTAGCTTGAGTTTCTCCTGTCATATATTTACTACCAAATGGAAAGAGCAGTGAGCAGTCTCGCAATGTCAACTTGCTCTTGTCAGGAGAATACCGGAGCGTCGTCGCCATTTGTTAGTCTAATAAAGTGACAAACAAAAGGCTCAAATCTGAGCTTGTCAATAAACAGCTCGTAACTCTTACCATTATTCCGAAGCCAGAGGAAAGTGCATGTACACATTCAAGGAATCATCAGCCATTGTTCCATCGAACATAATGTTACTGCTAGGTGTTGCATTACAATCAGAGAGATATGTAGATGTAAGAGAACCAAAAACGACCCTTTTTCAATATATGATGATACTGTTCTTCAATTTTGTTTGTAGATCTTGCATTAGTTTGTTTAATCTTATGAACAGAAACTCTTTAAAGTAAGGTTTTTTTTTTCTTGTATATAATACATTAAGTGTTCTTACAAAACTTGCACGCTTCATTGCCGATCATGAGTTAAATCAAAATGCATTACTTTTCCTTCAATGTTGCATATGTTAATTTATTAAAGCTATCACACGCAACATATCTAAATACTAACAATTACGAGTTGACGTGTCAGGTTTAACTTTTTTCACTGGACCAAGAATACAGTTATCAAATTTTATAACTTTTCCTATATTAATGGTCAGCTAAAATACAAAAGAAACGATTCATAGGACGTGTCCCTTTATACAAATATGGTGTCGCTTTCTTAACTTTAAGGTTCAATAAGGTTGTGTCTGGTCTTAGTTGTAAAAGGTTTGGGCGTGTATCGTATTATGAGTTGATATTGAAGCCTTAATGCAGTATATCCGAATTTGAATCTTTAAGGATCTTTCAATACGATCGTTATTTTGACTACTATTATGGATCTATGCTTACATGTGATGTGCTTTTCTGTTCAAAGATATACAGTATATAGACGTTGCTTGATATAGCTTTCCTGGGATGTGTTAGTTCAATTTTGTTAGACAATCTGTTGGCAGCTGGTATTCAAATCAGAATTCATTAGACTTATGAACTGTTACATATAACAGGGTAGTTAAAAACTATGACCTGGAATGCCATGTACTGTCCCGCGCAGGCTTTTCCTCGCTCTTTTCCATATGAGATATAATAAGCGCAATACCAATTTAAGATACTAAACCCTGCGATTAAGCGAGGTTCGGAATTTGACATACTTAGAGTGCCTCACTAAAGCAGTGTTAACAGCGTTACGCTAAAAAACCGCACAACTCTAATAAAGAATACAAATTGTAACTTGCAGCTGTATTTGCTACGGAGCAACGAATGCTTAGTATTTTTGAGTATCGCTCCCAAACGAAGTTGCAGAGCTTCGTAGTGAAGACATTGAGAAAAAAGAAATCGCGACGTCTGACATATGATATGAAAGCGCTCTTTAGAATATAATCCATTCGGCAGTCTGTATATAGCGTAGCTTAATTACGCAAGAAGCGAATTGTATCATGTCACGGGTAGATTCAAATGTGGTTACGCTTGCTCAAATGTTCATCTTTCAATGGGATGTTCCCTTCAGTAGTATTTCGACGACTTTTTCTGAGAGGAATATTATAACTTATATAGTAACTAATTGAATTTATTAATTGCGTATTCTCTGAATCAATAAAATTCTCTGTACACCAACGCCAAGTCGACTCAAAAGATCGATGATCCTTTCAATTGCTTTTAGTTTGTCTTGCAATAACTGGTTTTTACAGTATATAGTTTATCTTCTCGTTTAGATAAACCTTGTTAAGTATTAGGTTCTGAAACTCTTGGTGGTGAATTTTTAGAATCTATCTGTCAACCCTCCATCATCTTTGTCACCTTCCAAAAATGCGGCTTGATTGCTCGTTAATTAAAACACGCAACACGTAAACAAGTGACTGTAATGATGGTTTTCGAAATAACAAATATCAATATTTAGGCAAATAGTACTAGCTAAACTCTCTACTATGCATAAATATGAGTAATAAAGGTCGTACCAGTGACAGTAGCACTACCTCCTTGAAAACTCTGTTCCCTCTCAGTGCAAACCACTTTATTGCGAAACAAATTTTATCAGCTTAACAAGTCCGTAAACGTAAAGTAATTATATTCCACTAATTTTACTAATTAATCCAAATGTTAGAGCTTCTTCGTATTGTATTTCATTGAAAAATACTATCGACTCGGTAAATTTAAATTTATTTGGGCCTTTTCGTTGGTACACAACAATTCAGTTTCAAAGATCAATCAGTTACATTATGTTCGATGGAACAATTGCTGATGATTCATTGACTGTTTACATGCACTTTCCTCTGGCTTCGGAATAACGGTAAGAATTACGAACTGCTTACTGACAAGCTCAAATTTGAGCCTCTTGCTTGATATACTGTCTCCTTTGCGAAACAGAAGTTAGAGATTTTTTTTTATCCTGATAGAATCAAGCTACAATTCAAATCGGTCTTGATTCAATATATTAGTGATATAATAAAATCCACACCAGCGTCAATGGATACATCAACAATACCGTTACTCCACGGCGTTCGCATATACCGAGACAAAAGAACATATGCCGTTGCAACGCTTCGACGTCTAAAGCTTTTATTATTCGTTTTATTGCTTCTCTCTTTGTCAAACTTTCTTTGGTCTACGCTGTATAAATCTTACGAGGATTCTTGGTTGCTCTTGCTACTTTCAGGTTCATGTATACTGTGTTCGTGGTCTATTCGTGTTTATTTCATAACATTTATACCTGAATCAAGGAGCAAACCCAGCGTAGCAACTACGAACAACAATGCAGAACAGCTTGATCAGCCACCGCCTTATGAAGGACCATCTACTATGAATAAATAGACAAGTACTTTTTGATAGGGTTCCGGCAACACTTTTAAAAACGTTTAGAAATCGGCTTTGTGAGCTTGGCAGATTCAGCAAGATCAGTAACAGCGTTCTTTTTGTGTACAAGTTATAATGGTTCCGCAGTATAGTGGTGATTATAGGTCACAGTTCTATAGCTCGTGGAATTAATGCGTTTTATACAGATTAGTTGCAAACCCTTCTTTTAATATTCATGGGATGCCTAGTAGACGAAACCTCTTCACTGGACATCATTGTTACAGATGGATATACTTGAGGGTGTTTGAAGAATTAGAGCTTTATAAAGGTTTAAATGAATTGCATTGTTTAATATACAAATCAAAAATGAAATGTTGGTTATTTTCTACAAGTGCTAAAGATATAGCTATTTATATCTGGTCTTCTAGGTTCTGCTTTTTCTTTAATTATAAGATTAGAGTTATCAGCTCCTGGGTCTCAATACTTAATGAATAATAATCAGTCATATAATGTAGCTGTTTCCAGTCATGGTGTTTTAATGATAAATTTCAGTGACTAACTGACATCTATGAACCTGGCCCGTATACTGCTTAATCAATTGAAGTGTAACTACTACGTTAGACAGGTCTGCTATGATTTGGCGAAGACATAAAAACTTTATTCGTTTTCCCAAACTTGGTATAAAGCAAAGTCAGGTTAAAAACTGTGCTACGACAGACAATTAGATATCGCAACTCCGCTAAATTTATTTCCCTCCATTTTCTTGTTTGTATCACATACGCTGTTAGTAAAAGGTTATCAGAATAATGAAAGGGAGTGGAAGATACAAAGAACGATAGACGTAAAGACTAAACAAGGTATATGATGAAGGAAATAATGTTGCAATGATACAATCGTTGCATCGGAATTGTACTAGGCTGTCCATAACTAACGGTCGCTGCAGTTCACGACCGATCACGTACTCTAAGCCGGACGAGAAGCCAGATGATTCAATTATCGCAAGAGTATGAAGCGAACCGAGACACAGATCACGTTCGAGTTTATCAAACTAAAGGAATGCCGTGTTGCAATCCTTTAAATGCCGCCGGTAAAAGATAAATTGAACTCAAGAGCGAGACCAGACAGACTTTTTGAAAAAGCAAACAATCGCTTATAGCGTAGTTCATTACAAATTTGAGGAGACGGTAGTATTTTTGTTTCAGAGTGATGCTGCTTCATGCAATATTAACAGAAAACAGTGAAGTAAGTGAATTTTTATGTCTCAAACACTCGTACAATCCGCCTTTCTGCTCATTATAGAGGTCGGGTGTTGTTTCAGCAACACGATAGACTCTCATACTATTGCCGTATTCTTATAAATCGACCAGAATAAAAGATAATCCACACTGCTGAACCAAGATGACGGCGCTGGATGAGTCAGTGTGCTTGTAACCATTTTTGGACTGAAGGATGTGATTCATTCTTTTTGCACATTCTCCTGCACATCCTCATTGAAGTTATTTCCTCATTGTGATTTTCTCGTTTTTTCATTTGCGACTTATTACAAGTCTTGGAATGTCTCGAGTGGTCGTCTCAACGCAGAGAATAACGATTAATGAGTTAACACATCCGTAGTAAATAATAAAAACTCTGAATTGGCGTTTTGTCGAAAAATACCACATATGCAAAAACAAAAATGAAAAAAATAGACACTCTAAAAAACGGGCCCAGCTTCTCTTTCTCTAACAAATAAATTGTACACTGCTTTATATATGACCTTGCAACATTCTGCTGATCAATGCTGCGAATATTTAATAAGCATTTCATTGCCCCGTTTCCGATCTGCAAAGATCACTCGTCTGTCACTCACTTGTGTCGTCGATCATCACCACCAAAACTGCAGCAGTTTGCAGATCATATTTGCTTCGTTAGGTCCAGGATAGTGGATGCAAATTAACACAGAGTGAGTCCGCTACAGCTGGCAGGTTGACACTGCCATATAGAGCTAACTAATCATGGGTGCACGGAAACGGGTACGCACCGCGGAAACATGGGACCCGGAAGAAGAATTTGAGGTATACAAGTCATTCTAGTGAATTGTAATAAAACAGGATGCAAGCCGTTTAGATATGCGAAGATAAAAAAGCGTCTACGAACAGCTTACTGACGACAATTCTACAGGTAGAAAAAATTGTTGATGAAAAACTCGACCCGAAGGTGAGTACTGTTTTGTTGTGTTCTTTGAAAAGTTCTAATGAAGCCAAGGGAAATGTAATGCTATATCGAGTACGTTGGCTAAACTATTCGTCAAGAAGTGATACTTGGGAGCCTCCTAGCAATTTAGTCGGATGTACAGCCGTTCTTCGCGATTGGCATAGGAAAAAAAAACGACCGCTACCAACTGAACTGTTGACTCCGGAGGAGCGCCAAAAGATACCAAAGGTTGTGAAAGGTACATCCTCTTCTTCGCCGCCAAGCACATCTTTTGGTAATTCGACGCCAGTTGCAAGGACGTCCAAGGGAAAACAAGATTCGCGTGGTATGCATACAACGAAAGCCTTTCATCAAGCGTATATCGCTTCTTTCAATGTTGTATTTCACTAGCTAATAAATCTTCAAGGCACTTCTTCTCGTCGTAATTCAACAAACAAACGCAAGCAGAAGACTAAACGCGGACATGATACCAATGACGACCAGGAAGATTTATACTCTTTTTTTGGTTCAACCAAACGTCCCCGGACAACTAGTGCTGAGGCTCCAGAAATCATTGAAATTGATGTTGAGGATGACAATGTCCCTGACACTGAAATACCAAAAACAGACGACGAAAAAACTGCAGAGGATTTGGTTGTGAAACCTCCTTCTCCTTTTCAAAATCAATTCATCATATACCCAGTATCCCGTCCACCTACGCGAGATGCTTACGCTCACTTTTCAAACTATGAAAAGCGGGAACTTTTTCGAGATCGCCTCCGTCAGCTTAGAGGTCCTGAAATTACCTTGGTGAATGAAGTTGATGATGAACCATGTCCGTCGCTGGACTTTCAGTTCATCTCTGAGTATCGGTTAACAGAAGGCGTTATCCCTCCAGACCCCAATTTCCAGTCAGGCTGTAATTGTCCTTCGGAGGGCTGCAACCTTTTAGAGCCAGACTCGTGTCAATGTTTGGAGGACATGGATGACCCGCGGAGTTTTGCATATGACGAATATGGCCGTTTACGACCGGACTCTGGTAATGTAATTTATGAGTGCAACGACTTTTGTTCTTGTTCTATGGACTGTCCAAACAGGGTTGTTCAGCGAGGTCGTATACTTCCCTTGGAAGTCTTTAAAACAAAAGACAAGGGCTGGGGTGTTCGAACGATTCGAACGGTTAAAGCTGGAACATTTGTTACTTGTTATTTGGGTGAAGTTATTTCGTCCCATGAAGCAGCAGAACGTGATAAAAATTACGAGAAAGACGGTATTACATACTTGTTCGATCTTGACATGTTTGATGATGCAAGTGAATACACAGTTGACGCCCAACGTTATGGTGATGTTTCTCGTTTCTTCAACCATTCCTGTTCACCAAATTTGGCTATTTACTCGGTGGTTCGAAATCGTGGTGTGCGAACTATTTATGATTTGGCTATGTTTTCTATAAAAGATATCAATCCTATGGAAGAATTGACCTTTGATTATGCAGGTATTCGTGAACAGACATCACCTGTGCCAAAGAAACCAAAACAACCTATCCGTCATGGGAAGGCATATCGGAAATGTAGATGTGGTGCACCAAATTGTAGAGGGTGGCTATTCTCTTAGTCCTCGCACCCTTTCAATCTTGTGATTCCGTTTCCTTTTTGGTATCTCTGTTAATAACTGCTTATTTGTAACACATAAGTCTTTTGTTCATACCGCTCTCAAAGTAACTTGTTTCCTTCTCGTATACCTAACGTTTCTAATCGCTCATGACTATCTCTTATGAATACAGCAATCCTTTTAGAATTGATAAAAATTAAAAAGTTCTACACACTAAGTATTTTAATGTTACACAATAGTGAAAGCCAGACATCCTAAAATACAAAAAGCGAAACGTTTGCTAAAGTCGCTTGGAAGGCTATAATTGGAAAAACAGTGAAGGCATTGCTTTTCTTGGGATGGAAAAGCGCTTAAGCGCGAGTGAGTTATTCACCTTTGCTATTCTCAGAAACCACCGCAGTAGCGTCGACAGTATTCTCCGTTTCCAGATTTTTGTCCGAAGATACTTCTACAGGTGGAACGGCAAGATCAGATGAAAGTGTGGCAGCAGCTTCTGCACTAACGGGTTCTTCAGAGACTTCTTTAAACTCATGCAGACTGCTAGCATCAGCATTTTCAGAGTCAGCTTGTGCCTCCGCAGGAGCAGATGTTTCGGTAGCAGTAACTGTTTCCGTTTGCTTTGAAGCTTCATCCACGTTTTCATCAGCCTTTGTCTCTGAAGGAACAGGCTCAGGGGTTTCTGAAACAACGGCATAAGAATTCTCGACAGTCTCAAGAGTGTCGGATTCAGAAGCCTTAATTACGGGCTCAGTCTTCACTGGAGTAAAAGACGGTTGCTCATCCTCATCTACAACAACAACAACAGGTGTTTCTTCAGTAGCTAACCCAGCCGTAATGTTGGTATCGGCAGGCTGAGTCTCCGTTTCAGTTGCGGCTTTCGCCAAAGCAGCCTCTCGTTTCGCAGAGTAATCAGGAGAGTTGTGGAACCCGTGATGCAGTGTGTCCGACAGTCTTCTCATAAGTGGAGAAGACATCAAACTGAATTTGTGCTTTGAGGGTGAATCTGCAGGATCATTAGCTTTCTTGGGTGTTTTTTGCTTTTGCTTTTTGGACGAGAAAAAGTGCTTTTTCTCCTTCGAGGTTGAAGCTGGCGCCGAAGTGGTAACTGGAGCTGAAGCCTCCTGGTTCTCTTCAGCAGGCTCTTCAGCAGGCTCTTCTAAAACGCTTTTCATTGGACTGGGAGAACGACGGAAGATGCCAGAGAGACGTGCACGCAGGTGAGGAGTAGTTGGTGATGCACCAGAAGAACTTTGTGCTGGTGGTTCCGCACTGAGGATTTCTGGTGCTGCGTTTGCGGTCCCAGTAACATCTTCATTCTCATCTTCAACTACATTTTGCTCCGTGTTATCAGTAGCCTCGGGTTCTTGGACAACAGGGACTGCTGGGGTAGCATTTTCTTTGGCTCCTTCCTCTGGTATAGCGTCTTTCGCTGCACCCGAAGGCTTAAAATGAACAAAAGATTGCAGAATTTCAAAAACAGAATCACGTTTCCGAGGATCTGGACCGGCTGACTTGTCCGCCGACTTGTTCTTGTCCTTGTCTTTTGACTTGCTTCCATCTTTCTTTCCAAAAAAGTACAGGAAAGAATAAGCTGCATTAGCACTTTTCGCCGAGTATTTCTTCAACTTGGAAAACGTGTCCTTATAGGCATCGCTGTTCTCTACATCCAGTCGTGCTTGTTTATAGCGTGGGACATTTTCAATGATATAATTAATCCACTTGTCACGCTCGGCAGTGCTAGGTGCCTCAAAGGTAGCGACTTTGCCCGACCCTGTGGCTATGATAAACTTTTGGTCAAAGCTGGGCTCGACGGCAACAACATCATACTGCGAAATTTGTTAGTTTCAATATTAAATAGAAAAGGGAGATTCGTAGGTACCAAAGGAATAATTCCACTAGGGCTGTCGGAGGCGAGTTGAGACTTAGAGTAAAACAACAATCCTTCTCCCGTTTGAGTTGCATGAGCAATTAATTCGAGGTAATAGTCACGAGAAGAGGGAGCAGGTGCTTCCTTCGGCTCACCTTCGCCCTCTTCGACGCCGTTTGAAGGGTTTGACTCGGTCGCTGTTTTATCTGTTTCAGTCAAAGAGCCATAGAATCGTTTCCGATAATAATAGTTTAAGTTTTTGAGTTCGAAGTTTTTCTTCTGAACATAAAAAAACCGTCTTAGAGAATGACTGAATGGAGAGTTAGTGAGCTGACAGACCAGCCGCATCAGACGTACGGAAGAATGCCGTTTGTCTTAAAGGAAAGGTGACCAGAAACACTGTATGCTGAAACAAAAGCGGGGTGCTTAATAGTTGGAACCTCAGTGGGTTTCACAGTATTTAAAACGTTTGGAGCAACCTCGCTCAATGCAGTTTTCGTCTCCGTTTCACCTTGAACTTGCGCCGTTTCAGTCCCCGCCGAATTGACTTCAGAGTGTCCTGGCAAAACTTCGAGACCTGATTCACCAACGACACTAGGTCGCGTTTCAATGCCTGCAGAAGACATGTTATAGAATCGAAAATAGTATTTAGCGTTTCAATTGTCGTTAAGGGTTACACACAATTCCTATGGGTGTATGTGGTAAAGGGCAGAAATGCGAGGTCGGCCCCGCTAAACAAAGCAAACGATTTATAAATATGATAATTATAAAATACACAAATTGATACATTTTCAGAACGAACAATTTGAATGAAAACCAATTTATGTATTCATCTATGAATTATGCATCCCAACTCTAAATTGCTGTAGTCAAAAAACATCATTCTAATTTGCTACAAGCGTTCATTGTATAAATACAACAGAAGTTGTCAGTTGAATTAACTGTTAGATGTGAATGTAAGTACCAACGTAATTCTTTAAGTTGCATATTTTGTATGCGCGCATCATAGACGTGCGCGGTGCCATGAAGCAACTCGAAGAACAGATTGAGTAAGGACAATGGTTTTCTCGTTGTGGACATGAAATTAACGTTGAGATTAGACGGTTTAAGGAAGTTTTATTTGAAAATTCGAATGGTATGTCTGATGAAGGTTGTTGTCAATTCACAAGATAATCGCTAATGACCAGCTTCCGATTCGGATTCTTCGATTGGAGAAGGATTAACAAACAGGGGCCAAAAGCGTAAAAAGAGAGCTAAAACAGCATACTTTGGCTGCGTTGGGCGCAGCGCTGGAAGCGGACTGGATGTTGATGTATACAAAATTTATGATAGCTTTGGAGAATTACATTTAGGCTAACAACTACCAACGTATAGGTTTATAGCATCGGAGACTCTAAACGCTCAGTAATTTCTCACTATCAAAAACGAAAGGAGCCTGAATGGTTGGATCGTGACAACCCGTACAGGGACATAAACGTCAGTGGTAAGTAAATGAGATAGTCTACAACTGCTTAACGAACTCAAATCTCAAAATAAGTTTGAACGTCTCAGCTAACATTTGGAGAATTGGTTTTGCCATTGTCAAAACCCGCACAGCTCCTTGACAACCCTGACACGATGTCAATTTTTAAAAACGATGTGCTCTTTGAGCTCGCCGAAACAGCGCAGCAAAGCATTGTCAATGAACATAAATACACAGTCCAGCTTCAGCAACTGTTCATCGCTCTATTAGGCGATGATCCCAATCTGACAGTATCCCCGAACGAACGTTTTGGAGTAACAGACGAGCAACGTTCAGCATTGCTCGACATTGTTCGTGAGTCTCTCGATAAAAGCCGTGAATTCGTCCGATCAATGACAACCATACGTATGAATCTACTCCGGGCCGAACGTTACAAAAACAAGGTATTAAGCTATTGTCGAGGTAGCGAGGAAACCTCCGAGAAAGAACACGACGGTAATCGAGAGAATGAAAGCAATGCTTGATTGGACGCAAAGGTAATGTAACGGCCAGGTCGCAGCTTTCCCTTCGTTTCTAAAACCCACGAATATGACCCTAACCCCCTGACACCGAATTCTGGTTAAAAGCACTTTCCATAATCACATCCATCCATTACAAACGAAGCAAAACGATGTTTATCAATATGAAAACCATTGTATTACAGTCTGCTTCTTCACGTTGTGTCCATTTTGTTTCGACGAGCGATGAGATATCAAATGAAAGCGACTATTTTTTTTTACATCTTGGTACTGTTTTCTGTCTCATCTTCACATGCATCGACACATTACATACACGATCACATTTTGTGTGCACATGCACATCCACTCGTTCACCGATACATCGGCTTTTCGCTTCCTCTTTCGCTCTTTCTTGCCCTATGTCGCTCTAAAACCTTCTGTTATCAATTGGAAACATGCAATGAGCAACTGATATTAGATTGATGTCTGCGTTCGCTTGTCATCAGCGTTACCTGTTTATGATCGAAATCCATGATGGAGTCTCGGCCATCAGCGTTTAGGCGCAGATCACTTCTCGGTACTGTTATCTACTGCGAACCTTGATTGTGTCCACACCAGCCAGTGGTCCACTAGTAGGACTGGGGTATCCCTACTGCGCTACAGGTTGCCGCCGCCCCCGAAGATGGTATCATCTAAGCAATCGTATCTTGATTACGATGGTAAACAGCGGGAAGAGTTGCACTGTAACTACTTTATTAAAGGCGACGAAATTTCCTGCAAATCAGAACAACTGACTTCATTCTTTCTGTCAACTACAGCAATTTAATCAGAATCAATTGGCTGTACAAATTGCATTGCTTTGTTGCTGCAAATATACTATTCACTCGCTTACACAACTCCCCAACACACAACTGTTAATTAATTACACAAAATGTCTGAGACTCAAGTGAAACGCTGCGTTTTGGCCTACTCTGGTGGTCTTGACACATCCTGTATTCTCGCCTGGTTGATCGAACAAGGATGGGAAGTTATTTGCTACATGGCCAACGTCGGTCAAGAAGAAGACTGGGAAGCTGCCCGTGAAAAGGCTCTGAAGGTTGGTGCTAAAAAGGTGTACATTGAGGATCTTCGTGAGGAGTTCATCCGCGACACTGTCATTCCTGCTGCTCAGTGCAATGCTATCTACGAGAACGTTTACCTTTTGGGTACGTCGTTGGCTCGTCCCATCATTGCTCGTCGTCAAATTCAAATTGCCGAGAAGGAGCACTGCATTGCTGTCTCCCACGGTTGCACCGGTAAAGGAAACGATCAAGTTCGTTTTGAGCTTGCATTCTACGCTTTGAAGCCTGACGTTAAGGTTATTGCTCCTTGGCGTGAGCCTGTTTTCTTTGAGCGCTTCGCTGGTCGTAAGGACTTGTTGGAGTATGCTGCTCAAAAGGGAATCCCCGTTGCTCAAACCACCAAGAAGCCCTGGTCTATGGACGAGAACTTGGTCCACTGTTCTTATGAAGCCGGTGTTTTGGAGGATCCCAGCCAAGCTCCCCCTACCGACATGTGGAAGCTCTGTGTTGATCCTAAAAATGCACCTGACGAGTCTGAAGACTTGGAAATCCACTTTGAAAAGGGTGTTCCCGTCAAGCTTATCTGCAAGGATGGTGAGTTCACCGATCCTCTCCCTCTTTTCCTCCAACTCAATACCATCGCCCGCCGCAACGGTGTCGGTCGTGTCGACATTGTTGAGAACCGTTTCTCTGGTTTGAAGAGTCGTGGTTGTTACGAAACTCCCGGTCTCACCATTTTGCGTACAGCTCACATGGATTTGGAGGGACTTACTATGGAGCGTGAGGTGCGCGCTCTCCGCGACCAGTTCGTCACTTTCAACCTCGCCAAGATTCTTTACAACGGTCAATTCTTCTCCCCTTCCACGCGTATGCTGTTGGCTGCCAACGCTGTTTCGCAAGAGGTTGTTAATGGTGAGGTCAAATTGAGCGTTTACAAGGGTAACGTTACGATTAAGGGTCGTAAGTCCGAGACTGCTCACCTGTACGATGAAAAGTTGTCATCCATGGATGAGCTCGGTGGTTTCGATCCTACTTGGACCTCAGGCTTCATTGCCATTGAGTCTATGCGTCTTCGCAACTCTGATGAGGCCAAGCATTGGCTGTAGGCATAGTTTGTCATATGCTTCCTGAGAAATGAGGTTGCTTGATGATAAAAGTGTTATGCGTTCATGTCATGAAAATAAAAAATGATTTGTACTTTTGAGCATGAGATGGGTGGTAAGAGCAACGGTGTTAATTCATGAGAAGCTGGTTGTAGTGTGTCAGCGTAACTCTTCATGCTCATCTTTCGTTCAAATTTGTGTCTTGTCTAATAAATAATGAATGTGATTTATTTTTGTCGTTGTCAACGAATTAATAGAAGAACGCCCATACAGACAATGAGGAGCAAGATGGCCATTGTAGCCAGCGACTTGAGCAAAGTGAGCATTACACGAGTAGTTTTGTTGACGACCAAAAGTGAAGCATAGAAAATCAAAAAATAGACCAGGAGGTTTACGACGGAAGGAATGGTGAATTGGAATGAGCTGATTTTTCCCGAAATTATGGATGAAAATGAACCTGGTTTGTACTCTTCAATATGCTTTCCAAGTGTTTCAATTGCCTTTCCCATCTGAGCTGGGTCCTTCAGCACTTCTTGGTGACCCACCAACCTGAGCAACAAATCGTACACAGAAGGAAGAGGAGACATATTATGAAAAATTAACAAGGGTCAAAAAGACAGATGCGAACAGAAAACCCGATTTCCTGTGTGCGTTTATGTCAATTGTTAATGGTAAAAAATATGGGGAAGTGTTAC
Source organism: Schizosaccharomyces versatilis (nom. inval.) (assembly GCA_032882995.1). Taxonomy (NCBI): domain Eukaryota; kingdom Fungi; phylum Ascomycota; class Schizosaccharomycetes; order Schizosaccharomycetales; family Schizosaccharomycetaceae; genus Schizosaccharomyces; species Schizosaccharomyces versatilis (nom. inval.). The sequence continues at coordinate 635,885 of CP130699.1, read as the reverse complement.
CACAGTGGCAACAGTTCGAGTCCTGGTAACTGTCAATAAAAAGATGGGCAGAAGAGATTGTCTTGTGTAATGAAAGACGACTCTTTATTCCTGTCGTAAGAACTAGTTTGTGATTGCTTTCTGAATAGGACTAAGAATGTTTTTAAGAATGGTATCTAAAAAATTGTCATATTGCTGTTCGGATTAAATTTGAAGACAATAGTTGTATAAAAAAGTTCACTGAAATAGCTAGTGCCATTCTTAAGGAAATTTCTATCTGTTACTGTAGCTTAATAAACACAATTTGTTCAATTATTACATCTGACTCAATTACATAGTCTGCTTCTTTGGTAGTTTGAGCTCGAGTTTTTATTATTAAATGAATTCCTGTGAGTAATTACAACGCTCGCATCACATACTCACTCTTGACGTTGCTTTCAAGTACACAGACAGCATTGTCTGTTCGTTATGTTCCACCTGTTTCCCTTCAACGTTCGCTCACTCTAAACAGTATTGCCAATTTAAGCCATTTGTACGCGCACGGGTCGGACGGTCAAAAAACACAATTTCTGAAATTGTGAAAGAACGAGAGGAGTTTTGCAGCTGGTATTGGCTGGATAAGGCTCTTACAGATGAATTCTAAGTAGACAATATGATTAGTCTCCAAAAAAGAGCTGTTTAAAGGTACTTGTAAATAATTTATTCCCTTGCACGAAACTTTTAAACCAGGGAAAAGAACGTAAATTGGTGCAGCGCCGGGACTCGAACGCGCGACAATCAGCATGTATCCTTGTGTACAGGTGGTAAGGAGTTCTGTGTTCATAAAGGTCTGTTCTAAAGAGCAGGCAATCCATAAAGGAATCTTGGCTATTCTTGGGGAATCACCAAAGTAACCGGCCGTTCCCTGTGAAGAACATTCAAACGGTTTACACAGACACACACTTTGTTTACTACTTTACCAAATTGTGCTTCCTGCTGTATACGAGAAGGTGAACGATAACTAATACAGTCATTACTCTTCCATGAGAGTACAGACAATTATTTCACCACCTCGTCAGCAAGGAAACAATAGGTTTCCACAGAGCACCTGCAGACGCCAGATAAACATCACTGTCCATACTAAAACCAGCACCACAGCACAGCACTCGCTCATTCCTCTTCAGGTAACTCTATTCAATGCAATTCAATCAACGGTCTATGGTTCTAGCGCTTAGCGCAGTCGTTACCGTGCCCACACAGAACCCGACCGGCCCTCACTTGGGTTCATGGTCGGGGTGTCCAGCACTCGACGACAAATCAAAAACAAGACAAAAAGAAAACAAACGTTCATCAGACGCCAAAGGTCGCGCGCTCTTCTTTAATAGTCATCAGTCAGGTGGCACATTTAAGAAGAGGGCTCGTAGTCAGCGGGAATGTTGAAGATACGCTCAAGAACCTCACCGACGGCACCCTCGTCGTTTCCAACGCGGGAGATGGCCTTGGCTCTCTCCTTGGCAATCTCCATACCGTTGCACATGGCGACGGACCAACCAGCAATGGCGAACATGGACAAGTCGTTTTGACCGTCACCGAAAGCAATCACGTTCTCGTTCTTGATGTGGGGGAGGATGTTGCCAGTGATGGCCTCGAGAGCAGTACCCTTGTTGGCGTTAGAAGGAATAAGCTCAATGCAGTAAGCCAAAGCTTGAGTAGTGGTGAACTTCTCGATGGGGAAAGTCTTGAGGATGTCACGGACAACGTCAAGCTTGTCGGGGTCCTCACAGACGGCCATCTTGATGACCTTGATCTCGCCAGACTTGACCTTGGCAATGGCCTCGTCACAGGGCATCTCAAAGTTGACCTTTTCACCGATCTCGGCAAGACGCTTGGGGTTCTTGAGGTTCTCGCGACCAGGAGTCAAGATGTACACTTGAGACTCGTCGTAGACAACGTTGGCGATGTTGGGGTTGTGCTTGGTGGCCTCGACAACCTCCATGACGACCTCGGGCTTGAGGTGCTCAGCGTAGACAATCTTGCCCTTGTTGTACAAGACACAGCCGTTGACATGGGCGGAAGGGAAGGCGTCGAGCTCAAGAGGGATACGGATCTCATCGACAGCAGAGCGTTGCTTACCGGTAGCAAGGACAATGGGGAAGTCAGGGCGGGTTTCGCGGATGTACTTCATGGCACGGTAAGTGCGCTTGTGGAAGCGATGGTGGGCATCCAAAAGTGTACCGTCGACATCAGAAATAAGCATCTGAAGTTGATCGGCGGTGGGGAGGTTGTTAACTTTGTCAGCGACGGCACTCATCTTGGCTAATTGTGTTTAAAGAAAAAAAAAGAAGAAGAAAGGAGCGAAGGCAGAGGTTCTACTGTACGAGAATTGTATTGCGTGTTACTGGAAAGGTACACGGCGACTCAGAAGGGGCAAGGGTGAATACGACGACGAAGAATGGGTCACAGTTGTCCTACGCTGGATGTGGGAGGCCGCTGCTGGTTCTTATGCTGCTTTTAAGCGTTTTTCGGGGAAACTCGGTTGGTGACGTCACGTGGAGTGATGCTCCCGATACCGGAGAAACAAAATAGGCGCCGAACCTATCGCAGAATAGGCGGCGTCAGGAATGCGTCGAGTCCGTGCGCAGTGCGGTTGTTTGACCAATCAACCGCACGTGTAAAGAGTCTAACTCCGTGACATGACATCACAGATAGTCTTTCGGCGGCGGCCGAGAAAGCTCATGACGTTGTCGCAACCTTAAACCGAGCAAGGTTCCTCAGCAGCCGTGCAGGACAAAACAGCGCGGACTTGTCGGAGAAATAAAAAGAAGGTTGAGTTTGGCGAGCGATGACGTAAACAGGCCGGACCAGACTGGACGGCCGGGTGTCGCAATCGTGTGAGACTTGCATGCACAAAACGCTTGGTCTTCGGTCAAAGTAGACAAATTTTCACTAAAGGTCGTCGCGCGCCGATTATGTCGCCATGAACACGGACGACAACCACCGAGACCGTCATGCACGCCTTGCTGAATACCAAACGTTAAACATTACTGACTATAACTGCCATCGCCTACTGAGGCGAGAAAAAACCGGCGGGGAAGAAAGAAGGAAGGGAGGGACATGTGGGGCGCGGGATGAGTGGGATGAAGGGAGTCGCAAACACACACCACGTGTGTCGTCATGCATGCACGTGGCAGAGAGCGAAAGGGGGATACAGAGAATAAAGAAAAAGCCGCAATACCGGCAGCGATGCCACGGGCAGAGCATGTGCAAGTCGGCAGAGAGAGAGGTTGGCTGTGTCTGGTGGATCCGCGATTACTAAGACTTCAAAACACAGATTGCACGTTCACATCGCCATCTGTCGCTGCTGCATCGTCTGTTCAGCACACAGAGGTCGTGTGCGACGTGTAACTGTTTTGAAAGTGATCGCGGAGCAAGTCCTCGACGGCCACTGGCTCCGATTGCGGAGGCCCGAGCTCTGGCAACGGGGCGACCACATAGTCGATATTACCCTGCAGGAAGAAGGGAATAGTGTACCGGTCCTGGGACGAGGTGTTGCACACACGATGGAGAGACGACTTGTAGCGATGGTTTGTGAGGATGGTCATGATGTCTCCGAGATTGGCGACCAGCGCATCCTTCCGCGGCGACACGGCCAGGAATTGGTTGAGTTCAGGATCAAAGATCTGCAGACCTGCAACTCCGTCTTGGGCCATGATCGTAAGAGCAGCTGCGTCTCGATGATCATTCACACCAACACGGCCGCCGGCCGGAGGATACCGCAGCAACCGAATAGCCGTTGTAGGGTCCGAACAAAAATCGTCGAACGCGTGCTCGCTCAGGCCCAACGACTCGGCCAAGAGTCGCATCACAGTGTCGGCAAACTCGGCCATCTCGTCGTGGTATTGGACGAGAGCACGTCGAAAATCGTTACCCGAGTGAAGAGGCCATTTGTTTGGTCCTTGGAATGGGCGCATGAGTCGCTCGGCACTAAGATTTTCGCTGCCAAAATAGAAGCTCTCGCGGAATTCGTTCGACACAATTTCGTCTTCAAACACGGCTGCATTCGAGCCCGACGACACACTGCCGTTAACGGCACCAGTAGTCGTTATGCTGGCAGCAGGCGTTGCAGCAAGATTGCTAGTACTGCTAGCGCAGCCCCAGTCGTCGTCGGCACAACCGTCCAGAACCTCTTGCGAGTCGAAAGCCGTCTCTTCGCCTTCCAAAACAAAGTCCTGCACCAGCTCGTAGCCGCGATTGCTGAACATGTCTTTGCTTAACTCAAGCTTCTCCTCAAAAGGCAGCTCAAAAAACCGTTTAGATGCGCGGAACGCATTCCGGAACACCTCGTACGAAATGCTGTGGTTCACAATTTGAAAGAATCCTGAATATTCGCAAGCCGAACGCAGCTGCTCTATCACAGTCTCGCGTGCGCCGGGCTCGCCTGCCAACATCGGCCCAAAGTCGATCACCGGCAACAGCCGCTTATTTTCCTCGGGAGTCGCGTCGCGGTTCGCATTTGTCGCGACTTTTTGAAACATTTGCGACAACATTATGCCGTAAGAAATGAAGTAATGAGATGTGGGAGAGGAGAGTAATTAGTGGGATGAGAAGAGGGATTAATGTGGGGAAAGAGAATGATAGAGGGAACAAAAAAAGGGAGGATGTATGCGTGCGCGGGGTTGTCGCGTGGTACCAAATATGATTATGGGGTAGTGGTGCCCAGATCACACTCCTTGAAATGAGGCAAACTCGGGGTTGCGGTTTGCAGGTAGGTGGTGGTTAGTAGTGGGGTATACTGAATCACACCGGTAATGGGTATACACTCCCTTGACGTAGGGATGATGCAATATGCAAAAGTTGAAAGAACGTGGTCTGTAGGGGTCGCGGGGAGGATCTCCAGCAAATGCAAACTCGCAAACGACAAAGGCAGATAAGGGATTGTTGCGCTAAGGCACGTTAGTTTACAGTGCTTCTCGATAAGTCACGTAAACCGCTTTTAGCAGTCTGCTTAAGAGTTCTCTAAGATGACGAGAGGATTGCGTGTGCGCTGTTACCTTTAAACTGCGTCGTTGCCTCCTGATATAGCTTGCTGATCGCTCGCGTGGGTAAGTTTCCCGTGGTGGGGCAAAACAACAAAAACCGCTTTTCGTCTCAGCAATGGGTGCACGGCGGTTGGGATATCGCGCAAAAGCTGGAACAAGACAAGTGCAGATTCTCTTCCTATATATCCTCCTTCTTATCAGCCTAACCTTATCTATGACGTCACGCGTAACGAGATAAGGTACCGCGGGTTTTCCGCGGGACAGGGAGATCAGGGCAGAGGAGGGGTGCGAAGTGAAGTGTGAAAAGCCACGTGTGACACGACAGAATGTGTGTTATGGCGCTCATCTGTCATTTCAGAGTCAATTGACTTCGTATCAGTGTGCGGTGTCTTTTTCTGGCGGCTGGCCTTGGTATTGCCGCCTGCAAGGCGATGCGTCCTTGGCGGTGCCCTTCCGCTTGCTCCACTCGTTTTCCTCGTTAATCAGTAAACTTTTGCCAAATCAAGATTGCAATCGCTCGCTTGCGCGCGGACGCGAGCGATCACGTGAAGCGGTCAAGCGCTAAGATTTTCGATAACCTTAAAAGTGTTGACGCGTGACGCAATAGCTGTTCGCGTTCGTATATGGAAAGAATCGACGCGTTTCACTTCTACCAAGAACCAACCTCATTTCTGCACGCGGACAGACCCACAGAGGGAAACTTGAATCTCCTTCCTCGCTTTCGTACTGCATTGGCGCAATCGCGGGCGGGTGCAATGGATGCGGAGGCAACGTTGCATGATGAGATTGAACAGCTCGTGCGGAAGAAAGAGGCGCTAGAGCAACAATGGCGAGAACTGCACGCGGAAACGTTACAAGCCAAGGGCTACAAGCGTCAACAACAACAAGAGACTGATGACGGACGGCGGTTAACGCGCTTGAAGGGGATTTTCCAGTACGATCGTTTGCCGGGAATAAGCTTTTTCCAACCCAATGATCCCGAACGTCTGTTCCGTGAATCATTGCGTATTGTCGATGAGAAAAGCGACACCGTTCAGCAAGCTGCAATTCCACAGCTGCTTGGCGTACGTTTTGATGTAATGAAACAATGTGTACATGAAAATAACTCATCGACCGCCGAACATGCAAGTGTGCGAAACGTGTTTGACGTTCCTCATTACATTATTTTTTGTGTTTCAGGAAACGCATTTGACATATACAAGCATACATTACCTAACTACATTCCCATGCACTCATTGGCACGCCAATTTCTTCAAAAAGGCGGCAAATCCACGAACTTGCATGCGTTTTTACTCCACACACAACAATCCATCACTGCACATGCGTGTCGCCGCGACATTGTGCAGCAGATCAAGACACAAGCACCCAGATACGCACAAATTCGGGCAGATCTTTCGTGCACACGCGTTTCCATTGTCATAAGGAATTCGTGGAGAGCAAAACTTGTGTTTCGTGCTGACGCGTCCACACGCTTATTCCGCGCTGTCGTGCATTCGCGGTCGTCTCACGGCTGGGAGAAGGCAGCACTGCTCGAAGCACAACTCATTCACGAACACGAGTGGCTGTCGCTTTTGTTACGAGCTATTCGTCGTGTCGGAGAGACAATTGCACTTGAAGATTTTTCACCGAATCCTTAATTCTTTTTGAGGTTTCTCTTCTTGCGTAACCGTTTAGCTACCTGTTTTTCAAGTTGCTCTTGCAAGCGAAGCATCCGTTTTTGATTCTCCTCAAAATAGCTTGTTGTCAGCTGGAACAACCGACGCATGTACTTTTTCGTGACATAAAAATCGTAATGCATTTCTTCCGCCAAATCACTGTTTTCCCCGGATGCGACCTGTTCGCTATTAGACGCTGACGGCGCAAACGCACGTCCTAAGGGAACGTCGATTCGTAGACTTGTACGAATGGCAACAATGTGTTTGGAATCACTGCCTTGGATGCCTGTTTCGCGAAAACCACAACTAGCGGCGACACGATGGAGCATCTGTGCTGATTCCATAGTTCTCGTTTGAACATGCAGAATCATTGGTTCAAAGGCGAACTGCACATCGCGCGACACTCCATACTGAGCGCCTTCACGCTCTCCCTCCTCCAACGAATTCTCATCATCATAGTGAACGTTAGCGCTTCCCAACTGTTCCGGTAGCTCTTGTTGTGCTTCGTGCGAAACAAAGAGCCAATAACCTCCACCTTTTCTCGTTTTCGCACCTTGAACGTAAACGGAAATTCGTCCAGAGCACGAACTAGTCGTAACCCAGTCAGGATGGCTATTTACAACCTTCAGCAACGGAAAGATAGGGCTGTCAGGATGTCCTTTGGGTGAGGCATCTGGAACATTGGATTCCAGCTGTTTCAGTATTTTTGCTTTGGCCTCATCGAATGGATCCCCATTTGCGGAACCGGAAGCATCAAACTGGACAGCAGCCATGGTTTACTGAAACTTTGACCCAAAATGGTGGTGTCGAGGAGAAGACTCTTCTTCGTGCACACAGTACGCTGCTACCAACACACTTTTGTGCTGAACAACACGTTTCATTTGGCAGTTGGCGTTGTGTACTTGTTTGCAGTGCTGAAGCATTTGAGCGCGTATTTTTAAATTTTTTTGGCTCATAAATCACTTGTCCGTTGTTCCAGACAATTTTCCCTTCCTACACGGTACTAAAAAGTGTAATCACATATTGCGACATTTTGTTTAGCACGCGTACCCTAAACGGAAAGATTTATCTCCAAATCCTCAAAAAAGTTAACAAGAAAAAGACTGAGAGTAAGTATTTATCTTTTCTCGGTCACCATGAAAAGAACAGGACCTATGCAGCAAGAGAAGGATCGGGATCACAAACGTTTGAAAGTTAGACAATCACGCTCAATTCATGTTCAGTCAGATAGCTTGGAAAATGGAGCAATTGACGTGGAAAAGTTCCTTAGTGCCCGGTCTTTCGAGATTAAAGCTTTTCAGGATGCGATGAAACGATCAAAGGATTCAAGCTCTCAACGGGCGTTTCAGTCACTTCCGCGTTGTTTAAGACGAAGAGCCGCCTCACATAATGTACGTCGAATTCCAAAAGCACTTCGCCAACGCGCCCTCTACGAAATGAGCCTGCAGTCTTCTACCACAAAAGCCATTGAGCCTTCTCGTCTTCGATTTAAGCGCTACGTCAGACGATTGCAGAAAAGAATATCCGCGGCTGGAAAATCTAAACAAATTGTAAGCACTGGCACTTTGAAGACAAAGCACACTACCGAGGATTCCCGCATTCCTTCACTGCCTTTAGTTCGTCTGGTGAAAGGTCAGTTTGCCCAGAGACAACTCCGTAAGATTTGGCTTCCAACGCACTTATGGACAAGTAAAAGAGCTCACATGGTGAACAAGTGGGGCTACGCAATTCCACAACGACCAACTGCCAAGTCATATCGTCCTACTCACCGAGCTGCGTTTACGGAAGAAGCTATTGCTTTTGATATGAGCTATGAGCCCATTTTTGCCATTACTGCTTCACTTCCTGTTCTTATCGAAAAATATAAATCCATTTTTGGTGCGCGCTGGGCATTGTATTCGTCTTACAGCCGTATATGCTCCGGTCTCGTAAAAAATGTTGAGACGGGGAGAACAATATGTCCCTGTCTCACACAATGGAACAAACCATCCGAAGCTTTTGTGCAGAAGCTTCCAATTTCAGAAAAAAATAACGTTGCGCAAGTTGTGATACGCGTCCATCCTGCTGCATTTGTGGAGTGTTGGGACTACCTCTCTGGAATTGCAGTGCAAGATAATCGAATAGCGATGCACGATTGGCGTATGCAATTGGGTTCAATAGACGTTTTGGGACCGCGTGCAAATCAAGTTCTTCATGATGTTTTGCAAACCCCTATTCCTTCAACGGAGTCTAGCGTCTGGACATCCATTAAAAAAATCTCACATAATCAGCTACCCATTGACTGTTCGTTAGGATTTCAGGTAAATGCCTCCCAGACTGCCACGTCTACAACATCACAGATGTCAATGTCTCAAAAACCCATGTTGGAGTACTGGGATGCGAAAACACTCCCTTCTTTTCAGGTTTTTGACGTTACAGAGGTAAATAGCGTCGGTGCCAGAAACCCGCCTGCAATCACACCTTTGATGATAGCAAGACGGCGTGAATGGAATGGTTTAACTCTCATATTACCATGGACCTCGATTATGTACTTTTGGAGAAAACTTATGTTCCGTAAGGGTGTTCGTTTCGGCGGACTCGACAATTTGCATCAAATTGCTTTCGAAAATCAAATTCCTTTCTTCCCACATGACTATCCAGAGACGGAAGCAGGAATCGAAGCACAAAATGTTTCAAGAGAAGATGCATTTTCGTATTGGCAAAGACGACCTCCTGCCAAGCGGGTAAACTTTCTGAAATTGGAAAACGGTATGAAGGAGCTTGGTGACCCGTTTGCATGCGACTGGTCTGTGTTGGATCATAACTATCCCGCATTGTCTCCCGTACGGTTTCATCTCGTCCATGTTACTATTACATGTTCAACTCGCGGCAGTATTCATGATCGTGCTCGTGTGTACAACCTCCCCACGAAAGAGGCTTTGGAGGAATGGAGAAAACATTCACTTCACTATCGAAATAAATTGCATGAGGTCGAGAAATTTCCAGCCTCTCCCGAGGAGTCTGATTTAGTTGGTTACATTTCAACTGGAAATTTCAATTTAAGACAAGGCAAACCTTCCGGAGTTGGTTGTGTTCTTGACCACTTTTCAGGCTCTTCACAGCGAGGATACTGTCTCATAAGAAATTGCGGAACAGGTGTCTTCCGTTTGGCACAATGGAAACGGTTTTAAAACGTTTATACCCCATGCTTTCTTTCGTTCTTTCCTCTAACATTTCCCGACTGAAATTATTTCTGTTTTTGAACTTCTTCGAACTTTTCATCAACACCACACAACTTGGCAAGCAAGAATAAAAATACACTCAGAACACTAATTTTTACTTTCCTTTTTGTTTCGTTAGCAGCAGTAATCGCAAGAAACTCGGTGACCTAGTTAAAGAATGGAAAGTCTTATTCTTGCAGGGTTGGCCATTACCACTGTGTATGCTGGCTCGAAATGGTCGGCATCAAAAAAAGTTCGAGATGAACAGCAAACCATTCACTCGAAAACGGCACTTCTTTTTCCCGTTATGGGTGGTGCTGTACTTGTCTCTTTGTATATTGTCATGAAGTATTGGATTAAGGAGTATATTGAAACAATTCTTCAAGTGTATTCTAGCTTTGCGGCAGCTGGTTGCCTGTATGCTATGTTGAACCGTGGTGGAAAATTTGTATCTGTTCTTGCCTTTATCACTTCTATAGCTTGTTCTGCAGCGTACTTGTATACGAAGAATTGGCTCTTTTCAAATATACTGTCTTTTGCGATGGCAACTACTTCAATCGCATACATGAATATTGACTCATATGCGACTGGTTCTTTGCTGCTTGCAGCCCTATTTTTCTATGATATCTACTTTGTTTTTGGTACAAAAGTAATGGTTACTGTTGCTAAGGGAGTGAATATCCCAGCCAAATATCTTTTCCCTTCTCTCTCTCAGTCTGGTCGTTTTTCCATTCTTGGCCTTGGTGATATAGTACTTCCTGGTTTAATGGTTTCTCTCATGCTCCGTTTTGATTTGGCCAATCATAAGCATGAGGAATCCAAGGAAAAGGTCGAGGGCACATCTGCTGCTTCTTCTTCCGGGAAAAAACTTCCATATTTCATGGCGTCAATGGTTGGATATACTTTTGGTTTGCTCTGTGCGAATTTTGCGGTTCGTTACTTTCATGCAGCACAGCCCGCGTTATTGTATTTAAGTCCAGCATGCATTATTGCACCCTTCTTGGTTGCTTGCCTTCGTAAAGAAGTCAAACTGTTACTTTCATATGAAGATAACGTTTCAAATAAGCAGCAAGACAAACAGCAGGACTCAAAAAAGGACAAGTAAGAGACTACTGCGCTTCTAAACAGATCTTAAAAATTCATTTTCTTTGAATAAAGATACATCGCGTTAGATTGTATATATGCATTATTATCATTTTCTATTTTGTACTTCAAGTTAGTTTAAATACTCACGTTAGATATGAAGTGTCTATTTCTTTGGGTGAATATGACTATTTTTTACGAAACAGCTTGTAGCACCGATGACTTTATGCTTCCACAAAAAGTAATAACATTGGAAGTATGCGGCATAGCCTTCATGATCTGTAGCTGCAGCACTACATTTGAGTACTGTCATATTGCAAAGTCCACGTGTAAGTCTTTAGGCGTGAACAGACAATTGCGTGACGCTATTAGCAAATTCCTAGGGAATTGGCTTCCGGGATTGCAGAGATAAATAGTGGACAAGTAATTTACAGGCGCATCCGAAAGCTTGAAACAATTCAGCATATTGTGAACGCTTATAAAGTGATTCCTATTATTTGAACTAGTAGTAGAACGGGCCATGTATACCTTCGGGTAAAAAAAAATTAAAGTAAAATATCGTAAATTGAACAACCACTATGCACCCAGATTTTAAATAAGCAGCCGTGAAAACACAAAGCTGATTGTCAACGATGCCAATTAAGCGTAGGTCAACAAGCAAGCAGGAAAGGAAATGGAAGGAAAGGGGGGAAACAACGAAATGAGAAAACAAAATAAGGAACGTCAAACCGAAAAAGAGGTCAAACAGAGAAAGCGTAGTGCAATCAAGCAAACCATTGCTTATTGATTGCCAGCGCCAACATTCATGCTCGTCCAGTAACAGACAGACAGCAAGAACAATTGTAGTGAGTACATGGAGAGAAAGAAGGTGAGGGTGATTGTGAAAAAGTGGTCGGAAACTAGTCGGACAAAACTGTCGGTGACTTAGATACCGTGCACACGTTGATGGCGTCTCATGTTACTGCGCACGTTGAAGGCCTTACCGCAACCATTATAATCGCACACAAAAGGACGCTCGCCAGTATGTGAGTACGTGTGAATTTTAAGACTTGAAGGTCGCGAAAATCCTTGCAGGCACTCACTGCATTTATACCGTACAGAGGTGGTATTGCCAGCGCCGTTCATTGAACCATGAACAGATTGTGCATCCTTGTGCTTAGTAGAATACCTCCGAGCAGCATGGGTTGTAGTAGGCTTACCCGTTGAATTACGGCGCTCCTTCGTAGGCGTCGGTGCAAAGGGAACATTATTGGTGATAATCGAACCGAACTTGGACGAATTTGTGGCGGACATAAAAGGGTTTCGATCACCAGCAGCGGCAGCAGCAGCAGCAGCAGCAGCGCTTTCAGGAAACACAGAAGGATCTGGGCCATTCGTAGCTGTCACTGACGACACATTAACGGGGGCCGCGACAAAGCCAGAAGCATCCGGCAAACTTATCGCGTTTCTTGGGCTACTACTGACAGGCGTGGAGCTAAGATCGATAATACTCGCTGCACGTTTGTTAAAGCCATTGTCAGGCGTGTTGATAGGCTGTGGAGATGTGTGAGACCGTGCGTTGGGAATCACATCAGAAGGATGATCCATGTCCATCGGTCTAGCACTTCCGTCGGTAGGCTGCGCGGATGCTTCACGTTCTTGAGTACCGTTGGAATGGGCACAGCCAGGACAAACAATGGGGAACATGGACGTTTGTACTGGTACAAGTACTGTTCCTGGTTGAGTAGCGGGCACATGGCCGCTTAAAGGAGTAATAACTGGTGCTTGTGTGATCATCGTATTCAGACCATTTGCACCAATAATGTCAACATGCCCACCGCCAGGTATAGCAGAGGTGGTGTTGGCGACGACATAGGCGCATGATACTGGCGGATACGCACTTAAAAAGGCAGACGTAGGGACGGCCCCTTCAGCGGCTGCCAAATTAGCAGAGTTCAATGGCGGATTAGCGAATGTAGCTGCCAACAGTGCTGAAATGGGTGGCAATCGCAGACCCGCAGTGGAAGCCAGCATGTTTGTCGAAACATGTGGGTGTCCATGAACGGTTGTACAGCAACACAAACTCGGGCTACCCTGATTACTCGTGTTGGATGCTGGGGCGGACGAAGTAATGGAGTTTAAAGCTGCACCCGCCGCATCTGCAGCCGAAACCTCATGCGGTTCAGCTGGCTTGACATGCGTTAGATCCTCCTGCTTGTCATTCTGAGATGACAGAGAGTTACCACCTTGCACAGTGGCGGAGTCAGCCTGACTCAAGGTCGTTTGTGAATGACTAGTGGAAACTTCCAGCGTTTCCTCGTTTCCAACTTGCGTAGCAGATGTTTGCACGCCTTCATCCCTACCATTCGACATTGCATTGTTTTCGCCTATGGCCTCCTTACTCTTTGATTCAAGAGACTCCGAGTTCGATGGCCCCGTTGGTGGAGCAGTCAGCGAGTCTGCCTGTACTGCATCAGAAATGGAAAAGCTGTCGTGCATTTTTCGTCAAACAATTCAGTAGAAACAACAAATAAAAGGTAATAGAATGCAGACACAAGAACCAGATTATCAAAACGTAGAGAAATTAGAGGGGAAGGTAAGAAAAGGTATAAGTAGAGAACAATAAATCAATAAAGAACACGAGTAAGTGGTAATAAATTCTCAGGGTAAACGTGTCTGAAACAAAAATCAATGATACCACGTTGAGACTTCTATAATAGTGGAACGTTAACGAACAATTGCTGATACGCTTAAGTACGCATTCAAAATAAGAGGCAATTAAACTCGACCAAGAAATATTCTTGTAGAATATTACAAATAACTCTTGGGGACGCCTCTAATGTGAGGAGTAAGGACAAGGGACTAATGAGTAATCAGCACTAAAACAAGAATCCGCGTTCGAATAACGACTCGATGTCTGTATAATTATACCCTTTTACCAACAATAACAAGAGGAATGGGCGAGAATGGTACGCAACAACTAGAGCTCTGTATGCTTTCCTTCTTCTTCTCCTTTATTAAGACTGGAAATGCGGCGATTCTGAACGCAGTACTCCGAATCCAAGTTTTCAAAGAAAATGGACCAAACACGATTCTATCACAACGAATAAAAAAATCTTCGGTGTGTTCTTAATGTGTCTGTTACCGTCACAAGGCGATCACTGTACACGATACAGATGTGAGCCCAGGAAGTTTGCCTATAAGGAAAAAGAGGAATAAAGCGATTAGACGAATCGGTCGAACAACAACAGAAAGCACGTCTGAACCTCAGTACACGTCTATAAATAACAGTGAAATAGTGATCCACACGTCTGGAAGATCGCTACTACGTATGACTGATGATCTGCCTAAACAAAGTCCAAGCACGGACGTTAAACTTGACAGAAATGCACCAAGACTGCAATATCTACTCGTTAATCACAGACTTCAACGTTTGATTGAGTCAATTCCTAAAAAAGGATCTGGAAATTATCAACAAAACACAGGTTTTGTTACTGTCGCGAGGTCAGTGAGGTGTGGTATGGTGGGGAAAGTGGACGCTTTGGCCGAGATGTATGAATAAGAAACGATCGAGGGAAGGGTGGGGCAGCAAATCACCGGCTTCGCATCAGTTGTAAGTGTGAGAGTGAGATCTTCAAAAATAACCTGTTACTTGGCCCACTGATATGACGTCGCATCGTTAAAACGCCACAAGACGTATCTAAATGAATCTATAAGCGAGAGAAGTCTCGATACTCGTCAAGAAACGGAAAGAAATAAATCCATTATTGCCAATTGATATTTCTTAATGCATCATTTATTAGCGCCATTGAGACGTGCATTTATCTATTATGAAATTTATTCAATTCATTCTTTTTACGAGCCAAATGGTGACTTCTTCTTTGTCGTTGCGTTATGACTTTAAGCGAGGACGTACTAAAATAAGAATGAGCGATTATCGCGTAACTTTAAATTATCAGATTACCTCCTATCATTTAAATTAAGCATCATGGGATGTAATGTGCCAATCATATTTCAGATTAAATTGCGTCAGGACCGACAAATTTCCGGGGCAGGCCGATCAGGTGCCTCCTCACAGAGAACAATGGGCATCTTCAAACGCATTAGTGGCGATCATTACGGGGAATTGCGACAATGTAGATCTTTTCGATCGCTCATCCCTGATCAACCAAGCAGGGCACTTTGTGATCTTCGTGATCTGCACGTACATCCTTACGTCATCACGTTATAACGGGGATTTGGGTTGGGGAAGCAGGGGGCGGAATGAGTGGATGCCGCAAATGAGGTCGGTAGACAGGGTGTTGTTAACATATTGTGCGGCTATATTTCGTGGTAAGCGTGCTGTTGGCCAGGTAAGTAGATCGAGATTATCTTTTTTTCGGCGGAATGAGTCGCCAGTAGGACGCTTCTTCGGAGCCCGTAATGAGCTCGGCATCGACATATTCGGATGATGTACGAGTACCGACAACGTCATCTGCGGCGCTCATTTTTCTTTTCTGCCGCTGTAGCTCTACAATACACAAGGAAGCTTGATCGGCATATTTCCAACGGACAATGGCTTCCACTTCGTCCTTCCGGTAATCAACGTACTGGATACAGACATTGTCCTGCTTGGCCTGCTTCATCAGATGCACCAAAAATGCTTGGATGTTGGACTTCGTAGTCAAGGGGTGAAGGTTGTGCAGTCGTGTGAGAAGTCCCTTAGGATAACTGAAATCCAAGGAAGAATTTTCGCGATGGGACGACGGCTTTGTTGGATCGGATGAGGGGGACGAATTGGAGTTAGAAACGAGAGCGCCTTGGTTCCTCTGCGCTTGGCTTTGTTGCAGCCGTTGGGTAGCTCGCTTACTATCACCAAGGATACAGTCAATGTACATCTCCTCTCGCAGTGTCCATTCTGCCCGAGACAAAAGGTTAAACCCTGAAGGCGCTTGAACACTGTTCAGCTGTTCTTGTGTAATTGCATTCCAGCACTCGATAAAGGCATAGCCTTCTGGGGTCGAGATAATTTTAGTAAAGGGAAGCCATTGTTGCATAATGGGTCGTAAAACACCCAAAAGATGCATCGGTTTTGCTGACATTGTCGCGGGGAATGACTCTACGTATACAATCCTGTCAAACATACTTGTAGCGGGTCGAGAGGGAAAGGTTGTGTTGCGATGAACATGAAGTGTATTCTCATCAAACGAAAAGAAATTGCTTGTCGATGATTTAAGTGCAGCAGTGAGTGTTTTTTGTGTAGGTGCTGGCTTTACCGAGACCCATTTTTGCTCATCATCGTCGAGAAGTAATGTAGAGATATGAAAGCTATCTTGGTCAGTGTTCTTCATAAACTGAAGCTCGACTGCACTGAGAACGGTATCTTTGAAGGCTTCTGGTAAGTCTGTTTTCTCCGGTTTCTGTGCGTTAGTCTTGGTGATGTGTGTCGTGTCCGGTGCTTCTTTCAATGCCTCTGTTCTTGATGGATGTATGGGAATATCGTTAACAGCATCAGCAACCGGTGCCTCTTTGGCAGGCGGTGCATTTTCCGCAGACTCCTTTACCGCGAGAGAGCGTTTTCGTTTTATTTGACGTGGAACGAACATACAAAAGCGCCGATTTAGTTTAGACGTTTGGAGTGTTTGACGCGTCTGGTGTGTTGCTATTTGTTTACAACTCACTTAGCAACTTGACGCGTCTTTGTTGCTTCACACCAAGAACAATTTTTTACGTATTGTCCACGTGGCGCAAATAGTGACGACGTCCATTGCTGCCGCTTCGTTTTCTTTTCCACGGCTATATACTCCACCTCCGCGGCAAATCCACGGCGCAAGTCCCAAGCTTGGTGACCCTTAGACTCGCGTGTCTCAACAACTCGCAACCACGGCGGTCTTTTCTCATATCTGTTTTTTGTAGTTTTACGTAGAAAAACGCGTGGACAGCATGTCGAAACGAAAAGACTTTGAGGAGGACGAATATGTGGACCCGAATGTGCGTTTTTCTCCTACGTAAAGACGCGTCTTTACTGACTCTGTGTTAGGATATTCTGCATTTTGTCAATCTTGGTGCCGGAAATGAGGTCGGTAGAAGTTGTCACATAATTCAATTCAAGGGTAAAACGATTATGGTACGTTCTCTTCGTCAGATCTTGGTTTTTTGTCTAACGACATTTTTTGTGTAGTTGGATGCAGGCATTCACCCTGCTTATTCTGGTTTTGCTGCCTTACCATTCTTTGATGAGTTTGATCTTAGCACCGTAGACATCCTTCTGATTACTCAGTATGTGTTGCTTTTGCTTGTTTCAGTATGGTCTGCTAACGTTGTCATTTCAATAGTTTTCATCTCGACCATGCTGCTGCTCTGCCTTACGTTATGCAAAAGACCAATTTTCGAGGACGAGTTTTTATGACCCACCCTACGAAAGCTGTTTGTAAATGGCTTCTTTCTGATTACGTTCGTGTCAGTAACGTCGGCGTAGAGGATCAACTTTACGACGAAAAGGACTTAGCTGCTGCATTTGAGCGCATGGAAGCTGTGGATTATCATTCTACTATTGAAGTAGAAGGTGTTAAGTTTACTCCATTTCATGCTGGTCATGTTCTTGGAGCGTGTATGTATTTTATCGAAATTGCTGGCGTAAAGGTAAGTTGTGCATGTGTGTGTGGATCGGTTAAAACACGAAGATCCTGAGTGCTCAATATGCTAACAGTGGACAGCTTTTATACACAGGTGACTTCTCTCGTGAAGAGGATCGACATTTAAACATCGCCGAAGTTCCACCTCAGAAACCCAATATTTTAATTTCAGAGTCGACATATGGCACTGCTTCACATCAACCGCGATTAGACAAAGAAGCACGTTTACTGAATCTCGTTCATACCACCGTGCGCAATGGTGGTCGTGTACTTATGCCTGTTTTTGCTCTGGGACGTGCCCAGGAATTGCTTCTTATTCTTGATGAGTACTGGCACAGTCATGCGGAACTTCGTTCTGTTCCTATTTACTATGCCTCTTCACTTGCTCGTAAATGTATGGCTGTTTATCAAACGTACATTAATATGATGAACGACAAGATTCGGAAAGCATTTGCTGAGCGAAACCCCTTTATCTTCCGTTACATTAAAAGTCTTCGTAGTATCGACAAATTCGACGATATTGGTCCATCTGTTATTCTTGCCAGTCCTGGTATGTTGCAGAATGGTGTTTCACGCACACTCTTGGAACGGTGGGCACCAGATGCTAGAAATACTCTACTGTTAACGGGTTACTCCGTTGAGGGAACAATGGCCAAGCTTATTGCAAACGAGCCCATTGAAATTACAACCCTGTCTGGACAAAAGATTCCGCGTCGAATGACAGTTGAAGAGCTTTCATTTGCAGCGCACGTTGATTACATTCAAAATTCTGAATTCATTGATGCCGTCAACCCAGACCATATTGTACGTTCCACAATAATGCTATGATTTGTGCTAACCTCTGGATATAGATTTTGGTTCATGGTGAACAAACAAATACGGGACGTTTGAAAAGTGCTTTGATGAGCAAATACCATAATAAGAAAATGGATGTGAAGGTTTACAATCCAAAAAATTGTGTTCCTCTTGAACTTCATTTCAAGGGCGATCGTATCGTTAAGGTATGATACTCGTATTGCCCAAGAATGCGCGCTTGCTAACACTATTGCTAGGCTCTCGGCAACATTGCTATAAAGAAAGCGAAAGAGAACGACATAGTCAGTGGTATCCTTGTTCAAAAGGATTCCATCTTTAAGTTGATGATCGCTGAAAATCTTCGTGACTTTAGTGATTTAACGACTACTGTCGTGATGCAAAAACAAGTGATTCCCTTTTATGCCAACTTCTCGCTGGCGAGATTTCATCTTGAGCAAATGTTTGGAAATATCAAAGAAACACGCAACAAACAAAACGAGGTTCAGTTTGTTGTGATGGATGCTGTTACTATCACACAAACAGCATCTAGCAAGCTCGTTTTGGAATGGGTTGGAAACGTTATGAATGACACAATTGTGGATTCCGTTATTGCTATTTTGTTGGGTGTTGAAAGCAGTCCGGCATCTGTAAAGAGTAAGCTTTGAAACCATGTCGACGCAAGGTAAACTAACATATATCTCTAGTCACAAAACAAAAGTGTACACATCATCACGATACTGTCGAGCATCGTGTAGAACAACTCATTCTGTTTTTAAAGGCACAATTTGGTGATTCTATTACGCGGACTGAGTCCGGTGTTGATATTAAGTTTGATAAGTTTAGTGCTAGCATTGATTTTTCCAATATGTCTGTTCAATGTGATAGCGAGGTTCTAAAGACTCGTATCATGCATGTTTTGTCTCGTGCAGTTAGTACAATTCTCCCTTTCGTTGAACCAGATCAACTGGAATCAGCAGAAAACGAAAATACCTCACAGAACGACGATGACAAAACCAAAGAAATAGAGGATGTGCCTAATCAAGACATGGCTGAAGACAACCCTACCGAAACAACTACAGAATCAACTACACAGACCACAGCTTCAACTACAGACAACGTGGAAGAAGCATCCACAAAGTCGGAACAATTGACGAATAGTAACGAAGATAAAAAGGAAACAAAAACGGACGAGGACGTCTCTGCAAATTCACCTCCACCTGAACATAATGCATCGATACAGGACGATGTAAAAGATCAGTCGATGCCGAGCACAGTTAAGACTGAACCCGAACAAGACTGAGATAATGCAGGTAAAATTAACGAAGCTTGTATGCTTTTGCAAAAGCCCTCTGTTGTGTCATTTACGAATATTGATCTTTTCTTTTCTTTTTTGTTCTTTTTTTATGCGTTTTCTCTCTCTTAATGATACAAAAAAATGAAATATTGTACAGTAAAATTATCAGAAGCAGTGATCAAAATTTTAAAAGTTAAGCAGCATGAAGTGAGAAATGTTATTACATTGTAATCAAGCAACAATGTCATCGTGATCTACAGAAATTTTTTTTTTTTTTTTTGAAGCAGAAAAAAATATGAATTATAATAAACATTTAAATTAAAAGAAAGCCAATGAAGAACTAAGTTTTAAAACTAAATTGTCAAAAATGTTTACTTCATCGCTACCGAATTGTGCTGATAAGTGTTATACAATACGGAACTTTTTTTCATGTTTTACCAATTATAAAAAATATCAATAAATATAACAAATTTAACAGATTCATAAATAAAAGCAAAGATAGACAAATCAACTTTTGCTTATCATCCGCGTACTCGATCCCGTTCTCATCTTCCAGTATCAGCTTCTGCTGTTTTGTATACCTCTCGACGGAGTAACCTTTCTCTACCGTTTGAAATTTTGAACAAACCAATTCCAACCACAACAACAATGCCGGAAAACCAGCTGCCTTCTTCTCGCTATGATTTGAACACGTACTGGGGTCGTGTTCGTGTATGTAGATTATAGATATGACCCAAAGTATCACTTTACTGACGTTTTTCTTTAAATAGCATGCCATGGAAATTACCGATCCTAGGTACGTTATCCCATACACAGACACGTGCATCAAAACCCCAAATCATTGCTAACTAAACCATTAAGAACATTATTGACAACCAAAAAGGATCTGGCTAACGCTGTGGCTGTTTTGGATGCCTACAAAACTGGCAAAAACCCAAAGCTGGACGAGAGTGTTTGGCACGCCAAGAAGAGTATGTTGGATGCTACCATGCCTCATAGCATTCTTTAAAAACACCACTACTATCTTCTTATAGATAGTTTTTGTTCATATGATTAACCATATGTATAGTCGTTGATTCGACTCTTCATCCTGATACCAAGCAACCCGTTTTCCTTCCCTTCCGCATGTCTTGCTTCGTTTTGGTATGCTGACAGAGTCTTGCCGATTGCGGTATTCGAATATGTACCTTCAATTACCGTCCTAAATCGCCCTACCTTCGTACTGTACTAACCATTCGTAATAGACGAACTTAATTGTTACGGCTGGTATGCTGCAGCCTAACTTGGGAACTATGGGTACGGCATTCTGGCAATGGACGAATCAATCTGTGAACGTTGCCTTTAATTCCGCCAACGCCAACAAGTCCTCGCCTTTGAGTTTGTCTCAAACGGCCAAGTCGTATGCCTATGCTGTGTCGGCTAGTTGTGGTGTGGCTATCGGATTGAATAAGCTTGTTCCTCATCTCAAGTTCTTGTCCGCCTCGGCCAGAACTGTTTTGGGCCGTTTGACGCCGTTCGCCGCAGTCGCATCTGCTGGTGCCTTGAACGTCTTTTTGATGCGTGGCGAAGAGCTTCGTCGGGTATGTTGGAACATGACGGTGGAATAACCGTCTTAAAACGGCATTTCGAGGTGTCCCTTTTGTCAGACCGATGCTAACTCTATATAGGGTATCGATGTGTACGATGCTGAAGGCAACTCTTTGGGCAAGTCGAAGAAGGCTGCCTTCTATGCTGTTGGTGAGACAGCTCTGTCTCGTGTGTTCAACTGCTCACCTATTATGGTGTTACCACCTTTGGCCTTGATGGCTTTCCAAAAGCAAAACTGGTTGCGCACGCGCCCTAGCTTGACCATCCCGGTTAACCTGGCACTTATCTTTGCAACTTCAATTGTTGCTCTTCCCCTCGCCATTGGTGTCTTCCCTGCTCGTGAGAGTGTGTCTCCTCACAAGCTCGAGCCCCAGTTCCATCACTTGAAAGACAAGAATGGCAAGCCCTTGTCAAAGATCGAGTTCAACCGTGGATTGTAAGGATGTTCGCTAGGTTCCTCTAGACGGACCCATTCGTCGTTACTATGCGCATGTTTTGTGCATTCATTGGATGCTTCCCGGCATTGATTTTTTGTATTGATTCCTATTTGTTTTCTAAAAGAAAAAATAGACAAATAGACATTTTTTGACACATCAAGTGCAAATTGAATCTACTGAAAGTAGCAATTTTGAAAAAGTCTCAGGTCCTGCCTATTTGTAATGCTTCCTTTTTCTAGCTGCTCATTCGCCTTTTTGTTTACTACGCGACGTGTTTTGCATTTCCCGGCGCAAATGCCGACGACCCCGCAATTACCTTAATCTCACTTGAAAGGGTTCCGCTTTCAGAACACAACCATCATGTTGCTTGCTCACTACATCATCCCCTCCCTCCTCCTCTCCGTCCAATGCCCCACAAAATGCCCACCTAACCCCCACATCAATTACGGGGGGGCAAGACGCGTCCATGTAGCACCCATGCCCAGGAACGCCAGCCCTGTCCTTCGCCAACTACACATAGCGACGAGAAAAAAGAAATGGCCTCTGCGCAGGAAGATTTGATTGATTACGAGGAAGAAGAAGAGTTGACGCAAGTTGACAACACTGCCGGTCAAACGGCCGCCGCAGAGAGCACCGAGTCCGCAGAAAAAGCAGACAAAAAAGGTTCATATGTGGGAATTCACTCTACAGGCTTCCGAGACTTCTTGCTGAAGCCTGAGCTGCTTCGTGCCATCACAGACAGTGGATTTGAGCATCCTTCTGAGGTTCAGCAGGTCTGTATTCCTCAGTCAATTCTTGGTACGGATGTTTTGTGCCAAGCCAAATCTGGTATGGGAAAAACTGCTGTTTTTGTACTTTCTACATTGCAACAAATCGAGCCTGTGGACGGAGAAGTGTCTGTCTTGGTACTCTGTCACACTCGTGAGCTTGCCTTCCAAATTAAAAACGAATATGCACGTTTCAGTAAATATCTGCCCGATGTTCGCACAGCCGTATTCTACGGTGGTGTCAACATTAAGCAAGATATGGAAGCCTTTAAGGACAAGTCTACGTCCCCTCACATTGTTGTTGCGACCCCTGGTCGCCTGAACGCCCTTGTGCGTGAAAAGATTTTGCGTGTAAACAACGTAAAGCACTTTGTTCTCGACGAGTGTGACAAGCTGCTTGAAGCAGTTGACATGCGTCGTGACATTCAAGAGGTGTTCCGTGCTACTCCTCCCCAAAAGCAAGTGATGATGTTCAGTGCTACCCTTAGCAATGAGATCCGTCCCATTTGCAAAAAGTTCATGCAAAACCCTCTGGAGATTTATGTCGACGACGAAACCAAGTTGACTCTCCACGGTCTCCAACAACACTATGTGAAGTTGGATGAAAAGGCCAAGAACAGAAAATTGAACGATCTTTTAGACTCGCTAGAGTTCAACCAAGTCGTTATTTTTGTCAAGTCTGTTAGCCGTGCTAACGCTCTCGACCGTCTTCTTCGCGAATGCAGTTTCCCCTCTATCTGCATTCACGGTGGTCTGCCTCAAGACGAGCGCATTAAGCGTTACAAGGCCTTCAAGGACTTTGACAAGCGTATTTGTGTAGCCACGGACGTCTTTGGCCGTGGTATCGATATTGAGCGTGTCAACATTGTCATCAATTATGACATGCCCGACTCTCCCGATTCTTACTTGCATCGTGTCGGTCGTGCTGGTCGTTTTGGTACCAAGGGTCTGGCCATTACATTCGTTACCACTGATGAGGATTCCCAAGTACTCGACAAAATTCAAGAACGTTTCGAGGTCAACATCACCGAGCTTCCCGATGAGATTGATGTTAGTTCGTACATGAACGCTTAGATGCGGTCATTGCTGACCTTTCATGTACAACTTGGCACAAAAGCTTTGTCAGAAGACAAGCACATGGCAGATACAAATAAATGCGTTTTGACGAGTATATGATAAACAACGAGATGTTGATGTTGATGGTAAGACACACTGGCGAGGTTATTTCAAACAGTCGACTTTTTGTGTTTCGTGCAGTTGTTACGTCTTAAATAGCATGGTTGCTTCTCTGTTTCAGTTATCCAATTTATTGATAATTGTACTCAAATCCTAGGCAAAATGTCATGGCGGGTTGGTAGTAAAGGTTGGTTTAACGGAAGAGGGTGATGGACGGGGAAATGAGGTTTAGACTACTAGAGTCTAGTTCATGAGGTTTTAAGGTCGTATAGTGAGAAATACACGAGAAGAACAGGAT
Source organism: Schizosaccharomyces versatilis (nom. inval.) (assembly GCA_032882995.1). Classification (NCBI taxonomy): domain Eukaryota; kingdom Fungi; phylum Ascomycota; class Schizosaccharomycetes; order Schizosaccharomycetales; family Schizosaccharomycetaceae; genus Schizosaccharomyces; species Schizosaccharomyces versatilis (nom. inval.). The sequence goes on along the minus strand of CP130699.1, from coordinate 612,003 downwards.
GTTCTTTCGTTTTTAGGAATTCATACAGAAGTGACAAAATGGTCCCGTTGAAGGAACTACTATGCCTCTTCATCAGGTACGTCTTCGATAGTTACATGATGCGAGACACCAGAGAAAGACGACGAATGTGAAGGCGTACGAGCAAGTGGAGCTGTGTTTTCTGAAGCGTCGGTTTCCCCCTTTACCGGAGCGGTATTAGACGATGAGGTTGCATCTGCCGCTGGTTCCTCCGTAGGTATTGGCAACTCACTCGAAGTATCTTCCTGCTTCACAGGGTCCTCCGTAGGGGCCGCAGGAACGGGTTTCGACGATGCAGGTGTAGGGAAAGGTTCTCGTGGGTGAGAAGCGGTGAAGGGGACGGAGGGTGCGTCATCGGGTACCGTTTCATTCACGAGCAATGGAGAGGTACTCTTGGATGACTCCTTCACAATTGGTATTTCCTCATCGCTAGATTTTGGTTCTGCATTCCGCACAGGAATCTCCGCAGCAACATCGACTGGCGATGGCTCCTTAGCATCATGCTGCTCTTTAGTCGGCTTGCGTTCGAATGTCATGATAGGAACAAAAGGTATAGCGGTAGGTTCGGCAGTGTCAGCAGCAGTCTCACTATGAACACTGCGAACGTCCAGATTGCCTTCACCCGAGGCCGTTGCAGCCGCAATCTCGTCTGCTGCAGCAACAGCTGCAGAAACAGCTGAATTCACGTCATCTACGGACAGCTGTCCGGCCGAAACATCCTCCGGCTCAATAACCTCTGGCATTGGAGAACGACCCTGCTGGACCAAGTTCTTCAAAACTGTCTCGGTATCATCGTGGTTTGTCCCGTTGGGAGTGGATGTAAAAGCGTAGTGCTGTCTCGGATTACCTCGCTTATTGAGACGACGCTGGACACCAGAAAGATACTCGTTCAACTCTTCAAGCTCGTCGGGAGAGAGCTCGCCAGAGCGACGGTCAGCTTGATGTCTCTGAGATTGTAACTCACTGACTCGAGGTCCTTCCTCAGCAGCAGTATCATTTTCGGCTTCACCTTCATCACTGGACATGTATGTTTCGTCAACAGCGGGATGATGAATAAACAATTGATCAAAACCTGAGGGAAGGACAAGTTGCATGTCGGGAGAACGCGAAACCAAAATCCGTTGCATTAGGCGACGAGCTTCCCGTTCGCGTCTTCTTTCTAATTGACGTTCATCGTCAGCGATATGGTGCTGAACGATAGCACGGATGACGTTTTCAAAAGCTTGCTTTTCCTGTAGCCGTTGAGCATAGTACTCTTGAAGGCGAGCCTCCTGTTCCCGTTCCTGAAGGTATGTTTCGAACTTCCGGCGCTGGATTTGCTGCAAAACGTCGTTTCTAGCGACCTCAATCCGTCTTCTTTCGTGATCTAGTCTAGCTTGTTGTGATTGGATCCGCTGTAATTGTTGATTGAGTTCTTCTAATGCCAATTGGAGATTGTAGTCCTCAACAGTAGAATACTCGTTCCCATTTACATCCACTAGACGAAAGAGAGCGCTCATTCTAATGTGTATTATAACAAATATTGATGCAAAAACAAGAAAGTAAAAGCTATGGACGTTAGGCTTTGTCCAAAAATGGCAATGAAAGCGGGCAAGTCGCTGCTCGTTTGCTTATGTGTGAAAGGATGTGATGAGTAGTTGGTAGAGGAGAACTTCTGTTGCGTGTAGGGACCCTTGTATACCTCGCTATTCATGACGTAATCACCCACGTAAAGAAGCGAGAAGAAGGATGACGCGGGATTCGCTAGAGTGTAGATCCTTCTACGCGTTTTGCGCATCTTCAGGAAAGTTGAGCGAAACTGCTCGAATAAAAAAAGGCGAGCGCAGTAGACGAATGTACGAGTAATAAAACAAAATGAATTAGTAATGACTGCTTGCTCCCTTTACCTTCTTTGATACTTTCCTCGCATCACTTTCCCAACTTCCCCTGCCTCGTGTTTTTGAAACTCGTCTTCGCATAACTTTAATATCAGTACATACTAGATTTACAATTTTTAATAAAAAACAAATCATTCCCAACTACACAAGTTTCAATAAACGATTCTAAGTTCGTGAGTACTCTGTGGAAGAAACGAATTTCGTCTGTAGATGTCAATAAATAATGGCAGAGTAGTTTGAATACATTTACACCATGGAAGCAGCGAGCAAATACGAGTCCAGCTGTGGCTTTAGTTTGTATTGAGAGAGAAAGAGAAGGGAGAATGCATACCACACTGCTCAATCGAACTTTGAACAAGGTCTTGCCGGGAAAGAGGAGAATTCCATAAAACTTGGGTTCCCTGCCAGACCTCGCCCGTTCGGTTGTGAATGCAAGATGGGTAGAACTATTGTAACAATAATAAACTGTGGAATATCAACCCATCGATTCCAAAATTGACACTGCGTCGAATATTAAACGAAACCATAATGAAAAGCATGACGTGCAGAAATCAAGGCTCTATAGATACTCCATGATATTCAGCACCGTCTTGCAACCACAAACTGGCAATGCCCCTCTAAAGATAAAACGAAAAGGTACTGCAATGAAATTTCCTGACACAATGAATTGGCAAGAATACGGTTGCATGGTAAACAAGAGCATCGTACAGCAGGCATGAAATAAAGGTTCCTCAGTAATACAAGATAAGCACTTTGACATTGTAACAAGATGTGTGTTGATGATTCAAACTTCCGTATTATTTAACGTAAAATTTGAATGGGTTTAAGTCCTGTAAACAGAATTTGGAGAGGAAGGAAAACAAAAATTTGCAGGAAACATAAGTGGTGACAGGCATGGAGTATGAGATAATAGAGTTCAACAACCTTATTAAAGAGGGGACCATCTCTGTTGTTAGGTCATGCCTGTTCCGTTATCATCCAAAGCTCAAGACATATATGACATTTCGCCCTGGAAGTAAGAACAAAACACACAAAATAAAACTGAACGTCACCATATAACATTCAAAATCAATTCGTTTTGCTAGAAATTGGACATCGCATCAAAGTACTACTTCATTATTGCAGCTGCTCCATAAGGACAGCGAGCAGCAAGGAATAGCATGGACGCTGAGAGTATGATGCTTAAAGGCAAACAAAAAATAGAGTAGAAAGTAGTGACATTGCCAAAGACAGAGAAAGAGATAAAGAGTGAGAAAAATGTGAAAGTGTATATGTATGTGATGAGGTTATGTGCTCTTGGAAAAAAATCCGACTGAGCAAAGATGGGTGATGAAATGGTGCTGAACAACTCAATGTCTGATATGTACGTTTGTCACGGCCTGCAAAAATAAGTGGTTTTATAATTGAGCGACATAAAATAGGTCTATTAATCAATAACACATAAAAAGCAGAATACCATCTCCGTTAGTGGTCAGCCGAAATGCTTCACCTAAATATCAAATCAGGTGTGTAGCTGAGATATGATGTTCCTCAATTAGCTGGCCTCGAGCCCGTTCTGGATTGAATAAACCGGCGCGTAGCAGCAGGGATTACTGTGATGGCAGCAGTCTCGGATCGAGATTTTGAGATGGCGGGGGAGTTAAGATTTCTTTGAATAATAGTCGTGTAAGCGTCGTTGCCTTGAGATGCAAGTTCCAGTGCAGGAACGTCATGCATAATCTCGCGAGCGGCAGTGCTCACACGAACATTGTGCGGGACGGGTTGCCCCGAACGCGGCTTTCCAGTTGTCGATGAAAAGGAGGATTGGCGATGATTGACATGTGGTCGGGCGGCAGGAGCACCTGCAGGATCAGAGTTTGCGGCGGCCAAACGCGGGCGGGATTGTGCATATGCGGAGCTTTGATAAGGAATAAAGCTAGCCTCCAAACCCGTTCGGGCATTAAGAGAAAGATGCATTTGATTTTTCTGTTGAGGGGAAACATTCCGACGAGAGCGTTGAGAGGTTAAGGATAACATGTCGAAATCTCTAGGATCAATTGCTCCCCTATCTGCTGTTAAATCGGTGGCAGAAGGCGATACAAGGTTGTTGGGATTATGGCGAGCATAAGGGGCACCGGACGATGGGTGACGGCGAGGCATAGCTTGCAACGATACAACACTTGGATTCGAGCGAGGCAATCCGTAACCGTGTTCATTGACGGGAGCACGAGTGACGTTTCCAAGAAGAACAGTAACAGTCTCCAGGTGAGGCAAGTCTATGTCAGCTCCGTGAGCCACATCCAGACAATAATGAAGGTAATGAAGGATCTCTATAGGTTTACCCGTGCTAAATTCCATGTATGTTGGATTGGGATGAGGACTCATAATGATGGATTTTTGCTGCTTCTGAAAGTTTGCCTCATCAACACCAAAATTTAAAATGTTTGCAATCTGGACAAGTTCCTCCTTCATACAATGATGCAGAGCCTTCATCTCAGGCTTCGAATCAATGAACGAAAGTCGAGGGTTGTGACAGAGTACGGACAAGGGAAACATTGTGAGAGGAGCCAGCATCTCGTTGAATTCTTGCTCTGCAAGTGACTTGTACACATCAACCTCTGCACCGCCCGAACGTAATAGCTCAGCAAAATCGTTCATGCCTTCAGACTCTTGTCCTGTCTCTTCAGCGGCACCAAGAAGTAAGTGGCAGTGGTCACCGTGCCAAAACTCGTTGGCACCACGCTGTACAACTGTTGTCTTGGGCAATGTGACAAGCACCTCGTTCTCAGGGAAGCTTTGCTGTAAAAACTGGCCCACCCCAAGAGAACCAAATGCATTGAAAATCACACAAGTTCTGCCCGGAGTAACAACTGGTTTCAGCATATCCGACAAATCGTAGACGTCTGGATTATAACGTAAACAAACGAAAACGTAGTCAAAAACCTTTTCGTTCGCTGGAATACTGCTCAACGAACGCACTGTAAGGTCCGGATTATGTTTGTGAGTACCAAACTCTTTAGAACTGCAGTTAAGTGTTAATAATTACACAAGGCAAAGTAAAGTCGCTTTCGTATACGTACTGAAACGTGAATGTGTCCTGACCGTTTTCAGATGCATTAGGCCAGACGAGAGTGGTACGAACATTGTACTCACATTCCTTCAGCCGCCAAGCCAGAAGAGCGGCTATTCCAGTACCTCCAACTGTTTAGGGTTAGTATTTTTATTCTGTTCATGAGCACAAATAATTACCAAGAAGAACTTTCAATGTTGAATCGCCCTCAGACATTTTTTATCAAAAGAGGAAACTAAGGAAGAGCAAAAATCAGATTGATGTTTGTGTAGACGATAAATTTTTTGTTTTAAGAAACCAAGTCTACTACAAAAAGGAGAAATGCGTCCGGAAGCTAGCTAACTAGCTAAAAATGAGTTCAGAGAGTCAAGTGTACTCGTAAAAGAAAGACCAACGTGGGTTAGAGCCTCTCAATACTCTAATACAAGATCGACAGAGGTCCAAAATACGAATACTGGTTGAACCTTCCGTGAACTCTCTCCAATTTTTCTTTGATGAATAAACCAAACCGAGAACTGTGCAAGGTCCAAGACGATGGGCTTGTCAACCAGTTTCTTTAAGGAACAACCGATTCAAGGGTAACGGGGAAGGCAAGGTGGAGGAGGCTCGACAACATGCGATGTCGTTCGAGCCAGGACACTGCCGAGCGAGGTGTAGTATATGAATAGTCCCTTCACGTGCAAATAAACAGCGGCGGGGTAGCTGCTAAAAGCCCGGGGCTTGACACCGATAGGATCGGCAAGGATCGGCAATATGCTTGCGGGAAAGCTTTAATTGCATTAAACTACGCGAAGGAAAATGGACGTCCAGACTGTGCTTACTAACGCCAGGGATGAGTAAGACACGAAACGATGGTTGGTTAAGCAAATAACTACTTAATGAAATAGCGATAAAGAAGATACCGGGCATTCTGCAGCGCCGGAAGGCCGTTCATACCGGTTTTGCCATAACGTCACGAACAAGCCATTCCGATGGCGCAGGGGTATCCTTCCGTAAAGACGTAAAGTCTTGAGAACGAGTGTTGTTTGGTTGCGACAAAAAAAGAGCGGCGGATACGTGCGACGAAAAACTAAAGATCTCATATGTAAAACGAAGGAAGGCGTAGAGCACTAGACTCAGCAAAGTAAAACTTGAAAAGATGCGTGTTGGTTGTTTTGCAGTACAGCAAAATGCAATGTATCATCCACTTAATTCTTCTTCATTTTCAGTTCTGCAGCATAAAGTCCACGGTCAACAAGAGTTGTTAATGTAATAAAACCACCCAAGAAAGAGAGGACATTACTTATAAAACCGCCAAGCGTATTACCACGAACCTGTCTTTGAATAACCAGCATAGGACTGATATCGATATTGAAGAACACACCTGGAATGCCACCACGGCGATTCATATGAGTGGGATTGTCATCTTCACGACCACCAGTAACTGATCGCTCATGTTGTGTGACAGAGAATTCGTTTGTGTTGACAGTTGGATCAGCGGGGTCGAGAGGGACGAATTTGTGTGCAACACACTTAATAAAGTAGGCATAATTATGCAGAGCATCATCAGTATTTTTGAAGTGTCCGTCCAGTGGATCTGTATGCTCGGCTGATGCTTTAATTGGGGGACCGAAACTAAGTTGGTGAATCATATGGGTCATGTCATGAACCTCGTGTTCTTCTTCATATCCTCGCAGGTCGTGCAAATGTCCTTGTTGTGTTTGAAATGAACGACCCGGAGCAAAGTGGAAATTTCCCGCAACACGGTTCACAAACAAATGACCAGCAATGTTGCAACCCTCTCCTTTTTGACTAGCGTGTTCGGCTTTGTAGTTTTCATCACGACACTGTTGAAAAGCATCGTAGTCGCCAATGGCCCACTGTTTACGAGCATAGGCATCGCGAACAGCCTTGCAATTGTTACAACAACCCGGAGTCTCGGGAGGAGCAGCATCGCCAGCGCCATAACAATCACCACAAGTGACTTCGTCACCCTTTTTCATTGCAGATTCGTCAGTAGCACTTCCGATATCCGAATCGATGACTGCAATAATGTTTCCATACTTATCCAACCGGGTCTTCGTAACAGAGTGTTGAACGTCCTGCTGAAAGTCTCCGCTGATATCCATTACGTCGACTCCCATGTAATGACAGGGAACATGAGGGAATGTAATGTTAAAGTTAATCTCCATGCGTTCATTTCGGGAAGGATCAACAACGATTTCAGGTTGTACAACAATCCGCTGATAATTTCTCCATTCTAAAAACACGATGACAAAGACAATTACTGCAGAAATAATAGAAATTAAGCCACCTCCAGCAGTCTTGATTTTGGCATCCTCAACTGTTTTCGTAAAAGCGTCAAATCGACGCAATTGTGCCCGAAAAAGCATGATTTAAAGAGTGTTTTAAGGAGATACCGTACTATTCGATCTAACTTGATTGTTTTCGTAGACGACTTTAATGTTTTTCAGACTGCAATGAGAAAAAGAAGGGCGAATAAATGGCTAAAAAATCAACAGTACAATCTCAGTTCTCTGACATTCGTATTCTGTATAGTCTGCACGGCAAAACAGTTTCCGTGCGTCTGGCTGCAACGTGCTGTTGGTGACCTAGCAAACACACACTAAGTGCACTTTACGTGGGGGAGGGGGTAATGATCGAAAAGGTAATAGTGGTAAATGCTACTACTGCTGCTTAGGTGTTCATTAAGAAAGCAGGCACGTTGTAGTTTCTTATCATAGTATATGGAAAACTAACGAATCTCGGTGAACGCATCAACGCGCGAGCTAGCACAAAGCTGGCCCTTTAGCTGACGTCATGGCTCCTTCGACGCGCCGAGTATAGGATAGGAAAAAAGGAAAACAGTCGAAGAACACAATTGCGCTGAGTAGCATATAGTTCATATGCAAACAGTCAAGTATACGCCATTCGATACCTTTCAATTAACTATAACTATTTGTTACTTCAGTTATTACCGCATACTGGGACACAGTGTACTATTTAAGAGGTACCTTGTTCCCGTTTTCTTCTCCTCTACCAACAGCGATGGATGCAATCGTGCGCGATGCGTCCTTGCTTCTGTCTACCTTCAAAGATGTTTCCATTGGAAGATGGAACATCAATTACCAGTAGCATGCGACATCTGTTTGTTCCACGAACAGATTTTGAAGCGAGACAGAAGCAGTGTAACTCACGGCAGTTGCATTTGTTGCTGTGTTAAGAGGAACGGAGCAAATCATTGCTGGACGTGCCATTAGATATCGCACGCGTTACTGTTCATCTTGCGGATCATTTGCGCTTGTTGATAGACGGCGCTTCGTAGACTCGGATATGCAGTTTCCTCCAAGGATAGATGGTGTACTCGACGTTAAGAATAGCGGATCGGCAAGCGGGAACTGAGTTTTAATTCAGTTTGCCACGTGGAAGGACAAACGCAACATAACGAGAGCCGGCAGCCCGTGAGAGTATGCCAGGAATTCGTTTAGACAACCCTTTCTTTACAAGTGGGGAAAACACTGGGACTAGCTCTTTTAGGGCACTAGATGACGATCTTCATATTGAGAAGTGGCATCAATTGCCCTTCTACTCTTGGCTGAGGCCCTTTACATTCTGGCAAACCTGATTTGCCCCTTGCCGCGGTGCAAAAAAATGATGTGAACACCCACTTACAACGACTGTGATTGGCAGAGACAAGAATGCGGTTTGCTTCTTTGTCATCGCAGTTCCATTAAGCGAGCCATTCGCAAAGTTGCTAATAAGCGACCATTTGAAAGTGCCTACGATGCGAATACTTACTGTGTATGCGGAGAGAAAGCATGCCCGTACTAAGTATGCTTATCGTCACAACGTGGAATGACGGTATCACGAATGTTCAATTGATATTTGCCATACTGTATGCTGCGATATCAGAACAGAGATGTCGGTCTAACGTCGCACCCAGTCCTGTGGAGTAACTTTGCTGTGGCATTGACGGGGTGATACAGAACAATTCGCAGTTCCCCATTGCCTGTCACGCGCAAATACGTCTTACAGTGCGTGTGGCCCTTCTCTTTGGAGCTAAATTGGTGTTTTAAAAGCGCAGTACAGTTTTTATGCCACGGTACTGGCACAAAACTGTTTGTAAGAAACCTTGGTTTGTTAACGGCTACATATTTAGCGAGTTTTTATCGCCGATTACCATCGTTGCGTGAGATCGTCCGAAATAACCCACCACCAGGGGAGTCACACCTTGCGTAATCACAAGCCAACATCTACGGCATCTCTGTCCTATATACTGTGCACCACCAACCAAACTTCTTACAAGTGCCAAACTCATACAGCTTGAAGGGAGTCTCTTTTTTCGAAAGAGCTTATACGTAGTGGGAAGATAAAATTACTGCCGGGTCATTACGCCGTTTTGGGTTTTTAAAATTTTTAAGGAATTTACTACGTTCAGGAAAGGTCTGCTATTGCCAAACAAAAAGCAACCGAAATCTCCGGTCTCTCTTTCTTTCTAACATCATCACAACATGTCTGCTTTTCGCTCGAGGTTTGCTTACTTTTGGAATCATCCCGCTGGTCCTAAGACTGTCCACTTTTGGGCTCCTGCCATGAAATGGACTTTGGTTCTTTCGGGTATTGGTGACTATGCTCGTCCTCCCGAGTATTTATCTGCTCGTCAATATGGTGCCCTCAGCATTACTGGTGCTATTTGGACCCGGTGGTCTTTGGTCGTTCGGCCTAAGAACTACTTCAATGCAACGGTGAACTTTTTCTTGGCCGTTGTTGGAGGTGTCCAGCTGAGCCGTATTTACCATTACAATCAGAAGCAGAAGCGCCTGAAAACGATGCCTATCACCCCCGAGTTGGTGGAAGCAGCACCTAGTAATCAGGCATAAGAATGACCTCCAATTGTTGTTGCATGTTTTCTCGTTTTTGACGTGTTCATGTGCGTCCGTAGTGACGAATTTTCGGTCAGCTGGACGTTTCGTGCTTCCAGGGCTGGTCTCGTTCCATCACGTTTAAGCTGGCTTCTCGGGCGCCAAAGCCCTATGACTGTGGTTACTCTGTTACAACTTGTTTTAAAAGCGAACAAAAAAAGGAAAAAAAGACACTTAATTTCTCATTCATGGCACCCGCAAAACCTCGTTTCACCATATTTTCATTATCTTAAAGTAACAATGCTCGCATACTCGATGTTTTGTGGCATCATCAGATTTTCTAGTCATTTAGACTAGTGCCGATAGTTTTCTGGAAATCGAGAGAAAATAGCTCGAGTTGTTTGAGGTCTTTCGTCCTGGATCCTGCAAGTTTCCTTCTTCATTGCAAGTTCAGCCGTTTCTCCTCTGAGGTTTGCTGCTAATGTTAGTCATTGGTCCACTCTTTGAGCAATATGTTTTCTCCTCCGGTTTTCATTCAACTGGGTATATGGGCGTGTTGCTTCTGTTGGTATGAGTGCTCTTCATGTTGAGCGATGATGTTTATTGCTTTGCTGTTGGATACCCAATCACGTTGTTGGCTGTAGTGACAGACCAGCTGCGTGTGCTCATATCTCCTGTAAAGAGGTTGCTTCCCTATCCCCTTCCCTACGCTCTTTTCATGGCATACGGTGCTTCGATTAATTGAGGTACAACAGCGTCCTATAGTCAATTGAGTTCTTCATGTGTCTAGTTTACAGACGTTTGAACAAAATTATTCAATTAGTGTGGTGATTGCTGTCAAAATTCTGGTCCACTTAGAAAAGATTGTTAAGTTGTATTATTAAATGAGTAAACTTGACACCCTATGAAGTGCTACTACTGTAAGACAAAAAGAGAGCAAGGGGAAGAAGAAGAATCGTCTACTTGTGTAAGTACAACGCGATTTAGAACATCATATGTGAAAGTGAGGTGGGGAATAAGTTGCATGTACTATTTCAAAAGAAGGCAGAAGAGTGATAAACGGAACACAATACAAAGAGAGCCAATTCTCCTTGCATTAAATTGCACATGCTCGAAGTGAGGTACTTGCGTTATCGTAAGGTTAAAGTTTAATATGTTTGTTCATGAATGTAGAAGGCGAAAGAAGGTTGGAACGCAAATGTTAATCCTGAAAAGCAGATTCGAATGAAGAAAAAAAAATGAAACAATTTGTCAGAAACGGAGTAGCTCCGGAGATGGTGGAAAAAAACACACAATTACAGAATGAAAGAGGGTGCATGCGTTCAACGTAGCACGAGAAGTGTTTAAGCAATAATGCATTGTTCGTGATTCTTCTCCTTCCTTTTATCATTGACAGGTGCCTTTCTGTTTGATGAAACCTTGTTCAGTGTTTTATTACCGAAATTCGATGCGTGTGCATTTTTTTGAGCAAGTGCTTGTTCAGAAAGACGAGCTTTAGCCTTCTTGAAGCCTTGATTTGCAGCCCGAAGATACCAGGAGTGAGCTGCAGAAGGATCAGCAGGAACGCCGATACCCTTCTCCATCATATAACCAACAGCAAACTGAGCTTTAGCCAGACCCTTCGTAGCAGCACGATGAGCCCAAAGCATTGCCTCCTGCTCGCTCTTGGGCAGCAAATTTTCGGCACCGGTAAGGTACCAGCCAGACAGACCAAGTTCAGCTTCAGGATAATCATTTTCAGCCGCCTTCGTGTACCAAAAGATACTTCTTCTTGGCTCAGGCATAATACCTAGATGGCCGTGCTCAAAGCATTCTCCAAGCTTGTACTGTGCAGGCGGGTATCCGTAAATTGCCGATTGTTTATAGAGCTCAAATATCATTTTTGGAGTGGCCGAAGTTTCGTACCTTTGCGGTTGTTCGTAGATCTGTGCCAAATCATACATGGCCCGAGCAGCATCCTGACCCTTAGGTTTGCAGGCGCGTTGAAGCCATTGAATACCCAACGCAGGATTTTTTGGTTCCCCAAATAAACCGTGCAAATGGATGAGTCCGATCTTGTACATAGCCTCCACAACTGCATAATCAGCCGCATGTTTGTACATGGCTACACATTTTTGATAGTCTTGTTTTACACCTGTTCCAGTCTGAAGGCAAACAGCGACACGATATATACTTTGGGGGTGACCTCTCTTTGCAGCAAGGTTGTACAAATCAAAAGCCCGAACAGGATCTCTTCGAAAGCCCAAACTGCCACTACTGTTAAATTGACCAATGAGGAAAAGTGCCTCAGGTACAATGTCCTTAGTTTTACTGGGGAAAGCGTTACGCTTCAGCAACTCAATGGCTCGAGCAGTATAACTTTGCTTTCGCATAGCGATGACGGTAGGGTCAAGATCAGAAGGACTAGAAGCATTCTCTAAAGCCTCCAGGGCTTGTAAGTAGTACTTTGCAAGTTGCACCTCAGATTGAGGAGTTGTTCCCTCCATGAACATCTTCTCTTCGTAGTGCATTACCTGCTCGTGTGTAACAATTTCGGGTTCAGAAACAATCACTTTATCATCTGGATGACAAAGAATGGCATCTGAGCTAGTAGAGGAAACTCGGCTTTTTCCAGTTAATGAGCTAGGATTCGAGGTGTGACTAACCAGCGAAGACGTTGAAGGTTGAGATGGAATGGAAGTTCGACTTGCGATTGAAGGGGGAGACATAATCTTTGCTGGCTGCACTTGTGCCTTTACTGTAGCAGGCAATGGGGGCACTGGAGGAATCGCCGAGTTATTAGCACCATTGGGATGTACCTTGCGCTTTGAAACAGGGTAACGTGGAGTAGGTGAATGAATCTCCGGCGAGGAACGAGCCCCTGGTTGAGTATTTGCCTCATGCTGTGGTAAACGCTGGTGCTGATTGCGAGGAAGCTGTCCACGTTCTGCTGGTGCTCTGTGAGAGTTTGAGTGAGGAGTACTATTTACTGGATGTTGTGCAGAACGAGGAGTGGGGCGTTCTGCAACGTGGAACGGTGAATCTGCAGCAACCGGAGTAGGTATGGGTGCAGGAGCAGCAGCGGCAGCCAAGGCAGCGTTTCGTACAACCCGTGTACGAGGTGTAGGAGAACGCGGAAGGTTACGCAATCCTCCACGAGGACGGCCATTGGCACCTGAAGCAGGCACAGGGGCAGGTGCTGTATGTGCAGGAGCTTGTCGACGAGTTCCTCGCTCTTCAAAAGCATTTTGGTTTGCATGCGAACCGGCAGGTGCCCCGAAAGGAGTGTCCTGTAAAACTGGAGGTCCACGCGGACGCTGGTTTATCGCAGTGGGAGTGTTTGTTGAGTTATGAAGCACAGCAGACTCTGTTTCACTCCGTGTGCTGGACCAAGTAGACTCGCCATCAACTTCGTGCAGCACCTCAGGGTAATTACCTTCCGGTACACTGGGAAGATTGATACTTTCATCACCACTAGTCTCATCATCACTTGATTCAGGAATATTAGGCTCTGCGACAACTTCTTTCGAACTGTAATAGTCCAGGAAATCGTCGAAACCACCGTACGGCACATAGCTGATACGCTTTTGAGCGTGACGAATCGTGCGGGCTCGTGGGATATTCAGTTTCCGTCCTTTCGAACCATCCTCCACGTTCGCATGGTCCTTCATGGGAACTTGAGAGGGAGCTTTTCGTTCCATGTGGGTGGAATCTGAAGGAGCAGTGCTATAACTATTCGATACGGGAACAATAGGCTCGGGAGCGAGCTCTGACGAGACGACATGGTGTCGGTGTTGTTGTACTGGCCTCTTGGGCTCTGTTGAGTGAGCATTTTCGTTTACGTTTCCCGTAGAAGCTGGAGGCAGGGTAGGATAACGCGAAGTTGGTCGAAACCTTAAAGGTGCTTTTTCCGACATGACGCGTAAACAAGAAGCGACAAAAGTTCCAAACGCGCCAGATCAACTGTTCAGAAGATTGGAACTGTAGGAAAATGAAAGGAAATTGAGCAGACACCGCGAACGAGTTCTCACAGCTGGTTAGGGAAAACGTGGGCACAAGTAGGGGTCATGAGTGGTAGCGACACATAGCGAACGTTAACGAGTCGCAGAGAACTTTGAGGTATATAGCAGATACTGACAGAAAACAAAAGCTGTCAGCAGTAATTTTGTTCGTAGAAAACGTCGTAATTGTTGAGCGGCGATATTTGAATAGTAGTCGGTTTCGTTAAGCTTGTCGGCAATTAGGCAATTAGTAGTAGATGCCAAGAAGCGAACTCCAAGTGTACTCGTTAGCACAAGCTCTGCGTAAAGCCTCGTAAGCTTCTACATTTGCGAAGGAGATTCCTGTTTTGGGATCGATATATCTCGCGCGTAGTCCCGTGAACACACATGTACTCATGCTCGGGTCGGGAGCGATAGGTAATTGTGATTGCCATGGCTCAATAAGTGGATAAGTGTCGGGAGCGAGGTAAAGCGATTGTTCGTGCGCGGTTTTCGGGTCGTTTCTATCTTGGAATTGGCGACTTACAAACCGTAAAACTGGTCCGTGAAGAGCACGAGAACGTGTGGCATTTCTGCGCATACGAAGACGGCGTTCTTCTTCACGAAGAACATAGTGTCGAAGAGAAGATATGTTCGCGGCCTCGGTTCGAGAGGCTTCTTCTAGTCTTTGTTGCTGGGTCAGAGCAGAATGTTTTGTCCGTGGACTAGCGTGCTGTCCCATTCCTTGACGACGCCGGTACCGATCTCGTTGAAGTTTCTCTTCGACAGACTGTTTGAAAGACACGGTGTGAGTTCGTGTACTCGACCGTATAGCTGCCTCGGGCTCATAAATTTTTCGAGCTCTCTTTACACTGGCTTTTTCTGATGGTTTGGAGCGTTTTGTGAGCAGCTTTTTTAGTGTCCGTTCCGTTTTACTTTGTGTTAATCTTGCAGAACGTCGTTTTTCTAACTTTTCCTGCCGACTAATTTCTTTTTCTGCTTCCTCATTAATGGCATTTTCGTCGTCTGTCTCGCCTTCTGAACTAGAATCGGAGATGGCAACATCTTCGACTTCTTCTTCAACATAGTCAAAGTCACCGTCATCTTTTTCCGTCGTTTCTTCAATTCCTTCTGCCTGTAGTCGTACATGTTCCTGTTCCAACAGTTCCCGGAGCCGATTTCCTGCGTTTTGACGTCGACTCCTTCCGTTCAACATCTTCGATCAAAATCAATAAATACTCAAGCAATTGCACGAAGATTGACAGTAGAGCTCAAAAAAATATGTTTTAATACGCTTTCTGTCGTTTTTGACTCGTTTTGAACACTCAATGGGTTATAAGACAGAAAGTACAGTGTTGGGGGAAAGTACGCGAAAGAAATGTAATTTGAGTAACTAAGTCTAAGCATGCGGATAGAAACAGATTCACCTGTGACTATGAACAGCATCGTCATGTTTTTCGGGTGACGGATGCGCGTATCTTTACAAGTATAAGTCGGGTTTAATTTGCCTCTGTGGTTATGAAATTGTATTTATAAATCTTCAGAAGTTTCTTCGTTAACAGAATAATGAACAATAGTAAAACAAAACAAAAAAGTTAGAGCTGTTTCTGCTATTTCCAATTTAGATTCCGGTCTTGCTCTTGCTCTTGCTTTTGCCCTTGCTCGTATAGGTCAAGCCAAAGTGATATAACCAGATCGTATATTTCTGTGGTATGACAGATTATTAAAATAATATTAGCAATGATTAGTAGTTTCTTTTTTTTTTTAATTATTTCGTCACATGCAAACTTGTTCTTGTCGAGTTTAGATCGTATATCCATGAGTATCGTCGTCGTCTCAATTGACCAGCAGAACATCAAGTTCTGAACCATGAAACAACTTCCTGTATACACTTAACTTCAAGTCCACTTAATATTATCCTTCACTTCATTTTCTTTAAAGTCTAGCCCTTCCACACGATATAAATTTCTTCACCAAGAAAAGGCTCTCTAGAATTTCTTGAACACTTCTTGAGATTATTTCATAACACAATTCATAAAACGGTTATTCTTTTTTTTTTTAAATGAAAAAGGTAGTATCGAGTACAGATGTCTTACAGAATAGTTCCAAACGTGTTTTCTGTATGAGCTCCTGTTGCTGAACTTGTAGGCGAAAGATTCTTTTGATGCTTGAAGGTAAAGCCAATGAATGCATTTCGTTTTGGACGAGAAAGTGTATTCGACATACGAGCAATGGCAGCTTGTTTTTCATGGACTTCTTTGTATTTCGTCATATCGTTTTCGTTGGTGAAATCGTCAAAGTATCCAGCATCCATTTCTGAGTTAAGATCAGGAATGAAAGGGGGTCGGTACACTGTACGCACGTTTTCCCAATCGACATTGCTGAAGTACGGATGAGCCTTAACTTGCTTAATGTTGCGGATACGAGAAGACGCATCGGTAATGCAAGTACACACGAAATCCCATGCATCGTCCTCCCAGTTAAACTCAAGGTCACGGGGATCAGTGTAGTGTGGACGTTGGAAACATTTTTCCCAATTCTTCAGATTTGACCAAGTTTCGTTGACATTGGATCCTGAAAATGGAGGAAAGCCAGAAAGACACTCGTAGAGAATACAACCTAAAGACCAGTAGTCAACAGTATAATTATAATTTTCACCACGTAACACCTCGGGTGCCATATAGTCGGGAGATCCGACAACTGAGTGAGCATACACAGGATCTTGCGCCAGAAGTGTACGGTACACTTGACGTCTTTCGTGCATTGTACGTTCAGGCACAGCGATGTGCTTGACCTCCTGCAGCTTGACCTTCATGCTTTCAATTTTACGTTTGCTCAGGAAACCTGAACTCAAACCGAAATCAGTAAGCTTGATGTGACCAGTAGCATCAACTAAAAAGTTCTCGGGTTTCAAATCTCGATGAATATATCCTAACTGATGCAAGGCATCAACAGCCAAAAACATCTCTGTAGCATAGAACTTGGCATGATGGTCTCGTAATACGCCACTATTGCTGAGAAGCGTTCGAAAATCACCTCCGGGAACGAACTCCATAGCAAGGTAAATGTTGTCAGTATCCTGAAAGGCGTACAACAGCTTCACAAGCCAAGGTGAATTGGCATTGGTGAGAATATCACGTTCAGTCAAAACGTGACGGACTTCGTCTGTCTTTTGCAGAACGGCTTTGCTCATTACTTTAAGAGCAACAATCTCCTTCGTGTCACTCTTTCGAGCCAACCAAACCGAGCCATAACCACCTTGACCAACCTGTGTAATGGTTTGAAAATCACCGTGACACACACGGACCCGACGTTTACGCAGGTAAGCACGTTCTCGTCCGCGATATCGCAACTCCAAGTCCTTCCACAAATCGGAAGGTTCCTTTTTAAGCTGCTTCTGAAACATTGCATAACGCTGCTTCCGGTTATGTAAATAATGCAACTGATCAAAGTAATGATCCAAGAAGAACATTTGACAAATAATTGCCATTCTGCGTACCTTAGCAGATGACATTTTCTCCACTTCCTGGAGACTTAGGGCCGGAAATGCTTCGGGACGTGTAGGAGAAGCAGGTACAGAGCCAAAAGGACTTGAGATATTGTGTTTCGGGATTCCGCCAATATGACTTTTATAGTGAGCGCCCATGAACGCGGGCTTTCCATTGCTACTGCCCAAATTCATTTGTGAAAGCTTGTGGAGAAGCGTTTTCGGCTTCTCTAGAAGTGAAGCTGTAGCATTTTCTTTCCGAGGTGACTTGGAGTGTGACAATTGAAGATGGTCAAAACCATCTGCCAAGTCACTGTAGTCAGAATAAGTGCTCAGTTTTGAGTCCTGCATTATAGACAAGGAAGCAAAAGTCCCTCGTTGCTAACGAATATAAATAGAGACGGAAGAGTTCCCAGAACGGAATCCTTGAAACGTATACAAAACAGTGATATACTTCCCCCAAGAGCTAAGAAACGACCAGGATACGCGTTTCTGTCGTTGATTTATCAAGAATATTCAGCAAAATTGTTCAATTTTGTTTGACCAAAATGAAGTTGGTTGTTTGTTTACGGTAGGTTTGTTTACATACCAGCAAAGCAAAAAAGCTAACAACGCGGCGCAAGCATTACAGAAGGGACGAGATAGCAATTGATTAGTTATGTAATTAAAGAACGCAGAAAAGAAAAATTGTATCGGATTTAGGGGTTAGGCCGTCGTTTCACAGGAAAAATGGGATCCGAAGGTTTCCACAAAAAAGGAAAGAGAGGATACATGAGGGATGGTACAAATGAAAACAGCAGTACGAGGAACGAAAAGGGAAAAAAGGAACAAGGAATACTTAAGCTTGCGGTATTATCGCTCCTCTAACATTACTACCAAACCGTCTACTGTCCCTTCTACATATTCCAATTGACACAAGCACTAAGAAATCACCTGTCATGACGACCAAAGCATCTCCCAGTATTAATAATTTTGATTATCCGGGAACGTCTATTAATTCCACAGACACCAACCTTTTGCAACTTGAATTCGCGATCACAATGATTTTTCCCTGAGCGGATGAATGGAAAAACCGCAGTATTACAACCAGTCCTTGCTGGAACCATCGACTGGAGTCCAAGAGATGCTTGTTCATATTGATTGATCATTAGACTAGTACACGCGATGTAATGAATGCATGCTTAGACGAGCTTTTCCTTGACAAAGAAACCTAAGCGATGTTAGTGGGAGGAAGGGGGGAATAACACACTAAGGCGGGCGCAAAAACGGCTTTGGTAGCTGTGTGATTGTACGTACTCTGCAGATGAGACAATTGCCAAATACATGTAATGACAAGAACGACAATTTGGATGATCGTCCACTTGACCGCTCGAGAGTTGGCCTTTTCACTTGTATTACGGAAAACGGCCTCACGAGCACGTTGTTGAACTTGCTCTTGCCGAATTTCCTTCAGACGTTCGTTCAAGGCCTCAATACGTTGAGTCAAGTCTGGCTCCGTGTTAGTAGAACTGCTACCAGCTAGACCAGAAATTAAAGTCAAAGATATCGTTCATGACGATGTCGACGTTATCCTGTAACACAAACCTTGTTCTTCATCCTCAGAGGAAGCAATTAACTTTGCAGTCGAAGCCGAGTCAAGGTCCACATGGATGCGAATTTTACGATTAGAGAACCAACCGCTGCTGACAGGAGCAAAACAGATTTTGTGGTTACCGGCGCCATTCGTAGTAAAACTGAATTTCGAATCAGAGTTCAATTTACGGTCGTAGGAAATGTGATTGTTTTCAAATTCCTCCTACAAAAAGAATTGTTAATACAACCACAAACAAAGCGAGTATTCACTTCTTCACAAACATACCTCTACATAAGTGCGGACCTTTTGGTCAGAACTGACGGCCCAAGCGTTTAAATCGTCTTTCCAAATTTCTGCCTTAATTTTACCGCTCACAACGAGGTTGCGGGGAAGATCCTTAATAAAACATTGAGGTTTCGTTCCATCTGCGTGATAGTATACAGCAAATGCCGGTGAAAACAGCAGGAAGCACAGGAAACCCAGCAGCTGAAACTTCATGGTGCCGTAGGTAAAGGAGAGCGTTGGAGGTCGGTGCAGCTTGTTGGTGGTGGTGGTAGTAGTAGTAGTAGTGGTAGTAGTAGTAATAGTTGTGATGCTGTGGTGGTAAGTAGAAGGCAGAGAGAGAGAGAGAGGCAGGACACTAGTGGTAAAGCTATGTCAAGTAGTAATAGTAGTAGTTGCATCTTTATGTATTTCGGTGAAGTTGCCAAGAGGGAATTGATGCGTTTAAGCATTAGGTTACATTGCTACGTGCGTTGAACAAACCAGTTTTGCAGACGCTTTCTTAACAAACGAACGGTGTTACCAAATTTAAAAGAACCGACAAATGATACTAAACTTCATCTGCTACTAAGATGTGCGGTCCAGTAAATTCAATTAATTCCAATTAAACTCGTAAAAAAAACCCAAAAAAATGATTAGATATTTAAATGAAAGTGTAGTTCAATGAAGATAACAAACAAATTATTGACTCATTCACACACCCAGTGAAAAAGTTTCAATAAAAGTGGCCAAAAGGACAAAAGCTGAGCAAGACAATAACACCGCATGCTTCGGTGAAAAGGTAAGAACGAAAGAGAATGCAGAGAATCAAGTCTCAGTGTTCTTTTTTTTTTTTTTTTTACTCCAACTCAGCAGCGGAGGACCAGCGCTTCGCGAGACGTTGATACTTTTGACGATCACGGTCAGAAACACTAGGCTTTATGTTTCTAAAGGCAAAATTGAAATCAGCCATAGTAACCTTAATTGGCTCGGATGAAGCATGTTCAGTGATTTCAGGTTCATTAGATGCAATGTCAGAAAACACGGCTGACCGCAGAGCTGTTACGGCGGATTCTCGCACCAAGGCAGCCAAATCTGCACCAGAAAAATTAACACAACGCTCATCGTGAGCCAGCGTTTCCAGGTTTACGTCTTCGTGCAAAGGTGTCTTTTTGGTAATTGTTTTCAGTATCTCAGCACGTTCGTTCGCCGTAGGTAAATCTACAAGAAGCGTCTTATCCAATCGACCTGGCCGAATCATAGCGGGATCTATGATATCGGGTCTATTAGTAGCTGCAATCACATACACTCCTTTTCGATCGTTCAAGCCATCCAATTCAGTCAATAGTGTATTGACTATACGCGAAGAAGACTCTGAAAGTGAATCATCACGTCTAGGCACCAAAGCATCAAGCTCATCAAAGAAAATAATACATGGTGCAGAAGCTCGGGCGCGTAAAAACACCTGGCGGACAGCACGCTCAGACTCACCAACAAACTATTATTATCGTTAGTAACAAATCAGTATCGAAAAAAAAAAACTTCGCCATGTTCTTCGTACTCACCTTGTTTAGCAATTCTGGTCCACGCACAGAAATAAAGTTCGCCTTACTTTCATTGGCAACAGCCTTTGCCAACAACGTTTTACCACAACCAGGTGGTCCCCAAAGCAAAACACCGGCAGGTGCAGAAATGCCCACACTGTGATACAGCTCTGGACGTTTGATGGGTTGAACGATGGCCATTTGCAGCTCAACACGAATTGGCTTCAATGCACCTACATCGGCCCACGTAACATCCGGGACGGTTGCGAAACCTTCACGTTTCGACGAAGGTTGGACTTTAGGCAGTGCCTCCAAAAAGTCATCCTCCGAAATCCGAAGAGGCTCCAATTCAGCTTCCGTCAACGCATCAGGATGCGAATTGACAAAGTGATGAATGATAGAACTCAGAGAGGGGGGATCCGCTGTGTCGAGTTTCATGATTACATCGTCACCGTCGGTCAAATCTTGGTCGATAGAAGAGACGTCGGGAGATGAAGATGAAGTCGTTTCTTTTTGCAGTATGATTTGTCGATAGATACGCTTAATGGCAACAATTCCAGCTGCAGTAGTCAGCGCCTTTAAATCAGCGCCCACGAAACCCGGAGTACGCTTGGCCAGTTTACGAAAGTCAAACTCTCCACTCAAACGGAGACCTCTTGACATAGTGCGCAATATTTTTTCTCGGGCTAATTCATCTGGGACCGTAAGACAGATCTCTCTGTCAAACCGACCGGCACGGCGCAAAGCGGAGTCAAGAGCATCGGGCCGATTCGTAGCGCCCATGACGATGACTGGCTTACCCTCTGTTTTTTCAAACGAGAGATCATCCATACATGTAAGAAACTGAGCAACGATGCGACGCTCCATTTCACGCTGTGCGCTCTCACGCTTCGGTGTCACGGCATCAATTTCATCGATGAACATCAAACAAGGAGCCATACTCTTTGCTTCTTCAAAGACATCGCGGACTTTTTTCTCAGATTCACCAGACATTCCAGAAACGATGGATGGAGCTGAAATGGAGATGAAAGGAACACCCAGTTCGTTAGCCAAAGCATTTGCCAGCATTGTTTTACCACAACCAGGAGGGCCATGGAGAAGAACACCGCGAGGAGGTTGGATACCAGTGAAAAGGTACACTTCTGGGTGTTTAATGGGCATGGCAATCAATTCCAAGACCTCATTAATGCAGTCGTCCAAACCACCCACATCGTCCAGAGTAACGTTCATGGATGATTCGTACGTTTTCTCTACTCCACGCGTCAGTACCAATTGCCCGCTTTGAATGTAACATACCCTTCGGACGTTTTACAGTAGTCTTACTCCGGGTGAGACGTTCCTTTCTTTTTATAACAGACGAAGTACCAGGAGCTGGAGAGCTCTCCACCGAGCTTCGATTGCTGTCAGCAGCACTATTTGGAGTATTAGAGCTCCATAAACTCGTGATATTTTTGTTCATCGCATTGGTATCCTATTCTGATTAGTACAAGCACAATAGACTCTAAAGAAAGAGGGCAGTAGATACAGTGATCATCGCTTCTCTCCTTTAAAAGTTTCACTATACCTTCACCGTAACCAAATCTGTTCTCTCAATTTCTTCATCATCACTCTCCACCACCACGGTATCGGTACCAGAAGCCATTGAATCGATATCCTCCTGCTTCATGAAGTCCAGAACTCTTTCAATTGTTTTTTCCAGAAGAGGTTTCTTCATACGACGAAGCGTTAAATCGCGTTCCTGGACAAACTGAAGCGCCCGACGCGTCGTAACTGGCCATTCCTCTGCATTTCCTTGAGCTAAAGAATCTTTTAAGTAAGACAGACGATCGTAAATCCTTTTTTCAAGGTCTCTAGTAAGGGAAGACCCCGACCGCATCGAATTACGCATCGTAGGAGGTGCTTGGCAGAGGGCATCTTCTCCTCAAATCTTGTTACCATTTTTTGGTGGTGAGTTTTGGAGCATACTATTGAACCTTATACTTTACCGAGACCACACTAAATCTCATTATTTGAATTTATAGAATTCGTTAAGTCACACTATACCGGGTTTTATTAAGAGGCCCATACTCAGTTGTAGGGGGAAGGAGAAAATGAACAAATGTAAATAATATAGAGGAGTTTGAATGAATTTCTGTGATCATAAACGGACAACAAAATCAGCATGTGAAGAACTGACAAGAAACGTGAGCTGAAACTTTGTCGCTAGAATCTCCAAAAAAGTTCATCACACTCCAATCCATAATTGTTAAATAGAGAAAAACAAAACAACAGAATGGAGCGCGTATTGAACGATTATGGGCTCTGTTTTTACATAGGTAAATAGGATTTCCTGACTTAAGCGCCAAGGTAGATCAATCATGGACACGAACATGTACCAAACAAGCGTTTCAATCTGGAGGAAAGTAGCACATGAACGATACATTACCATACGATAGAATTGCAAATGACAGGACTATCGTTTTACTTGAAGAAATTGAGCGTTAACGCTCGCGAAGCGAACATTTCAAGCGCATAAGGAGACGAAATTCGATCGCAAACACATAACAAGGCGCCCCTCTTAGGGACGCGACAAGAAGGGCAACATTTTTGCCTATAGCGCACCGCGTATACTATAATAACGCACGAGTTGAATCCTTTGATAAGTTGAGAAAAATAGTTGCCGGGTGGAAACAGAATGTAATAACTTTTTATGTAAGATGCTTTTTGCTGAGAATGTATGCAGGGAAAGGTCGTAGAAGAAAAGGGAGTAAAGGTATGCATTTTCCTTCTGAATCTTTTTGTAAATGAAAATGAAGTGTCGCAATGTAGAAAGTACGCAAACACGCTTGAGAAGCAATGAAAATGTAAAGAGCCGTCATCGTAAGTGCCGTTTATTATGTTTTTGCATTTTTTATTCATCATTAGCCAGAATTACTCGTTACCAAAACCAATTGTGTTCTCAATAGCCATGGTTAGCCGATCATCGAGCCGCTCCTTCGATTCGTAAGGCGGTAGATCTAAACGGTTGAAACAGGTGTGGGCAACAGGCAGTTGTTCAGCTGAGCCTGCCTTTTCAATCGTAAACTTTCGAGGACCATCACTACCTTGTAAATCACGGAAACCATTGACGGGAATACGCGATGTTCCGGTAGCAAACTGTAACAGCCTGGAGCGTTTCTCGTTTTCCCAGGACGAAATAATGTCCCAGAACCACACAACAACTTGGTCTGTGCTTGTGTACGTACGATACTCTGTATTGGACTTCCAATCATCCACATCAACATCAGATATACCGCCGATGAGGAGTTCCAGCTCGCGTTCATCAAATATGTTGATCAATTCTGGGGGTATAATATCAATAAAACCGTCGTAAAAAGCGTTAAATTGTTCCTCCACACGTTTCGTAACTCTCCACTGGGTGACCAGTTCAACGTATTCCTTTTTATTGTCCTCAGTCACCTCTATTTGATCACCGTTGGGCTTGAGCTCAACAGTGCGCACCTCGCCAAAGTGGTCTTCTTCGGCAATGAATGTAAGGTCAAGGATGCCAGTAATGTCGTTATCGAGAATCCACTTGAGACTTCGGTAGAACTCAGCATCAATACTTTCCATATCAGCCAAGGTAACCTTTTTCCGCAGGAGCATTTTATAGAGAGAGACAACAAAAAATGCATCCAAAAAGCGACGATGGAAAATGGCAAGGCCAATCACACGGCCAATGAACTTGAAGTAATTCAAATGCTCTGGATTAATGCTTGAGTGAGGGTTGATTTGTAACGTGTAATTGTCAACGGCAGAGTACTCAAAGAGGCAATAAATAGGGTCGAACATTTTGTGTGATAAGAGGAAGAAGAACTCTCTAGACAATCCACCGTAATCCAAACCATCTTCACCTTCAAAGCGAATCATGAGACGCTTTTTAAGTTCCATCGGACTCTGTCGCATAATTTCAGCATAGGAATCCTCAAAGATGTGTTCACGACGAACTTTAATATTACATTGCCCAGGAAGAGGTCGCATTGCGGGCTGTGAACGGAAGTACACCAGCTTGCGTCGAAAGTCGCGCTTGTACCGGGGAACGTTTTGGTCGAGAGACGAAGGAAGACGGGGATCATCCCACGTAGTCGTTTTCGTATTGTGATCCACAAAGTAGACTCGTGCCGTGTTTGTTAACCGCATTTCCCAGCCGCTAGGCAGAGGACCCAGGTGCGAAAGCGATTGAGGTTGCACGAATGCAGCTTGTGCAGATGTAGAGGCATTCGTCGGCCGGACAATTTGAGTGCGAGGATCAACCCAAGTTGTCGTCCGTGTATTATGGTCAACAAAATACGGACGGCCGCTCGGTGTGAAACGTTGCTCCCAGCCAGCAGGCAAGTCTGTTGGTCCAGCCACATTACCGGAGCCGGCGGTATCTGGTAGTGTACGATTTTGGTGTTGCAAACGCTGTGATTCACGCGAATTGTGCGTGCGTGGAACTGTGCTCGACGAAGGCCGTGTCCACGTCGTGCTACGCGTGTTGTGGTCAACATAGTAGGTGCGGCCAAGCGAATCCGTACGCCGTTCCCATCCCGGCGGCAGTCGTCCGTACTGATCCTCAAAGGGTGACATTATGCTCTGCACCTGACTTGCAGTAGCAGCCGACGGTGCCCGAGGAGTGCGAGAAGATCGTGCACCCTGAGCTGCGGTGGAAGGGTGAACAGTAGAAGTAGCGGCCGAACGGCCATTTTGTGGAGCTGAAAGACGAGATGAAGCTGGTTGAGGTGTTGAGGTACGAGAAGACGTTCCGTTGGCAGCAACTCGTGCAGCTTGACCATTTCCTCGAATTATACAGACTTTGAGAATCAGCTCGCCCTGAACAGACAAGCTAGAACTGTTGCTCGACTTACGCAACTGACGAGTAATGAGTGTTTCACGAGAACTGCTCAAATTGACAACCTCCTGCACCCGAAATGTGACCAGGCCCAAAAATCCTTGGTCCTTTTTTTTGTAGCGTTTTTGATCAAAGATCCTGACGAGAATTGTGCTCGAGGGTCTCACATTTCTAAAGCAATTAGCACGGGAAGGACGTTGAAACAAGGAGAAGCGGAGACGGCGAGTTAGGAACAGGGGACAGCTACGAATTTTCGTTCTGCAGCGAAACGCGTTCATAACGGTTCACGGTTCGCTGAGAAAAAAGAAGCACCCAGAAACGGCCCACGTCCCCTCGTTCCGTGTAAAACACCGCTTCCAGCTTGTTTAAACTGCATTGAAACACGCTCAAAACGCGTTTCTAGCCCACCTCTCTCGCTCACAGCGTTACATACATATCAAATGACTCGTTCCAGTACGGATTCAGAGACTTTTTGACAACTTTAGTCGTACGTGTTTGTTCGCCGTCAATCGTCAACACTGCAAAGGGGTCGGGAGTACGGAACAGGTCCCGTTTGCTTAGACCATCGGCGGAAACTATGGAAAA
This sequence comes from Schizosaccharomyces versatilis (nom. inval.), assembly GCA_032882995.1. Classification (NCBI taxonomy): domain Eukaryota; kingdom Fungi; phylum Ascomycota; class Schizosaccharomycetes; order Schizosaccharomycetales; family Schizosaccharomycetaceae; genus Schizosaccharomyces; species Schizosaccharomyces versatilis (nom. inval.). The sequence continues at coordinate 585,960 of CP130699.1, read as the reverse complement.
CCGTATTTTGCAAGTGTTTTGCTCCATGTAGTTGCGGAATCCTCGCGGAGGAACAGCAATTGGCGACAGGAAACGCTTTAAGCGAAACGGAGCAGTCGGTGTGTTGGGTGGAGGGAGGAAGACAGCAAGCAGGGACTACGGAAGCTATGGCAGCATCGCGCTACGTAAGTTGGTGACGTCAGGAATCGAGTAAGTGCGAAGCGAGCACGTGAATTGCACGTGAACAGACATGCGGCGATCACTGACGATTCGTGGGATGATGGTGGTGCATAGTCAGGGATAGTGGGGTGGTCGAGCGCGGGGGCGGGGCACCGTACAGGGTCCGAGGGATGTTTCCCTCGAACGCAACTGGCTGTGGCGTGGTCAGCGTAGGATAGTTAGTATTCAACAATTCTTTCCATTTACAAACGTTGCTATGAATCGTTCAATGGTTCATTACGCATGTCTTGTTTCGAACCGGAAAGAGAAACCCACTGGAACTAACTGACGCCATTGTACACCGGACAAAGACGGTCGGTGCGCCAAACATGAACGGCCGAAACAAGGGACAGACAAGAGACTGCGGAATCCAGCCGCTTGAGAGAACGAAGAAAGACGCCCGCTTCCAAAAGCTTACACGGTCGGCGCGTCTTGTTTTACTTTGCACGTGCAAACGCACTAATACGGGGTATACCCACGGCCCCTCCCGCGGAATCCCCCGCGGAAAGCACCGCGCCCGCGTCCACGCATACCGCGGCCTCTGCCGCGGCCACGGCCGCGGGACATACCGGGAATGTTCATGCGTTTGGGAGTGACCTTGAGAGGGCGGTCGTGGAGCATAGAGCCATTGTGCAGCAAGGCGTTGGGGACGACGCTGGGTTCGGCGAACTCGATGTAAGCGAAGCCCTTTGGATGTCCGGTGAACTTGTCGCACAGAATAGTGACGCGGTTGATGGGGCCGCACTCGGCGAAATGAGCCTGCAGCTCTTCCGGCGTCACGCTGTAGTCTACGTTACCCACATACACACTCTGGGCATCCAGAGCCTCTTTGTCGTTGCGGAGAGCCTCGCTTTCCTTGTCGAGCTGCTCCTGCATTTCTCGCAGCTTCTCGGCTTCGGCCTCCATTTCGGCCACGCGAGCTTTCATTGCCTGCAATTCCTGTGACACGTTAGCGTGTGAACGAAGAGCGCGTAGCGGTGCCAACGAGCATACCTGGTCCTGAACATCTACCACATCTGTGCTTTGGTCGTCGCTCATTTTTGCAGAGGGAGGGTGTGTGGAGTCGACTTGGCCGAAGGCAGCGGAGGGAAGTCGTAAAGGTCGCCGAACATGACCGAAACGTCGCCGAGTCCGAACGGTGAAAGTGAAAGCGGCGGGGGGGGAGGAGAACGAAGGGACGGCGGCAAGGAGGGAGCGATGAACCAATTTGGTCGGGAGCTGTGTTTCAAAGGACGCGGATCTTCGCAACTCGAGGGGCTGATCTTGCACGAGCTCGGAGCTGGAGAAACGGCGATCATGCTCGGTGACCTTCGGTGTCTCAACACTGCTCGGCGACCTTTTCCAAGACCGAGCGGACAAGGTCCCCGTTCGCGTCATCGTCAGAGCTCCAGGGAAGATGGAGGCCCACAATGAAGCGGGTCACGGGAGCAGGCGATTCGGCCTGCTGGTGGACAAGCAGCGATGCAATCTGACTGGCCAGGAGCTGACTCCACATGAACTTTGGACCCTGGCTGCTGCCGAGAACACATTTGACGTCCAAGTCGCTCATGGGCAGCAGGTCACGTACCACCGGCCGCACCATGCTGCGCTGGTGGGCGATCGAAAACTGTCATGTCAGCCCAATTGCCGAGAATAAGCGCCGGGCGGCAGCGAGTGTGCAAGGATGGCGGGAACGGCGGGAACGAAACAGACAGCAGTGATGTCGACCAAGCGAGAAGAGTGTTGTGTCACTGGACTTTGTTGCACCGCGTTAACCCTCGCTTGCTCCCGCTGCCGCTCAGTGCCGCTCAGTGCAGCTCAGTACTTACCATCTGCCCAACCTTCCCTGTCGTAGACAGCAGCACGACGAAGCGATCACCAAACCGCATGATTAGAGCCTGAATCGTGCAATTTCCGACTTGAAAAGACGAGACTTTTGTGGTGGGAAACATTTTCAATGAACCTGATCTCCTCGCGCTCTTTGCTTGGGTTGCGTAGCCAAACGATGCTTTGCTTGATGGATGTGCGTGGTGTCGCTTGGAGACGGTGTGTGTCGACGTGGTTGGCAGCGACACACGGGTCGCCATCGCCAATGCATCTCCAGCAACACCGTTCACGCCTCCTCAGCCAACCAGCTCTTACTCCATCTGCATGGACTCTCGCAGCTTCCTCTCTCGCCCGTGCTGCTCACTTTTCCTCCACGTCCCCACCGCAGCCCCCACCACACCGAAGACCCCCACGCGAAGAATCCTCGACTGCCCCCGCTTCCCCGACCTCAGCGCAGCGACCCTCGGTCATCTGCTTCACCCGGCAGCAGCAGCCGCTGCCTCCGCTGCCGCGGCAATCGCCCGCCTTCCGCAGCGGCCTGCTGCTGGCTTTCTGCATCTGGGCCGGTGCTGCGCTGTTTGCCATACACTACGGCAAGCAAAACTCCAATGGTACGGTGATGTCATCTTTGATGGATCGGTTCTCCGCAGCTCCCCACATTTTCTCCACACTTCTCCACATTTCGCTAACCTAGTTCCCAGTGACGCAAACAGTGATGCACAGAGTCCAGCGGTCGGCGGCGGCACGTTCGCTGCTGGGCGACAACATCCGCTTTACGTATCCATTTCCATGGGTGTCGGGCGCCATTTCCAAACGCAAAGGAAAAATCGACATTGCGTTTCATGTCACGGGGTCGCGCGCCAGCGGAATCGTCCACTACACCAGCATAAAGCTTGGCCCGGCGTTTGGCTGGCTCGAGGAGAAGTGTCTCCTAACTGCCGGCAATGCAGCCGTACCCATCGACTAGTGAGGCGCCATCGCGGTTGCCGATTGCGAACACAAACGAACTAATGTCTTCTTGCAAACCAGTTGCCCCCACTGTATCCCACACCACACCACTGCACCCCGACGAGTGTGCGGCAACGCCGCCTTCTCTTCCCCACACCCCCACATGCCCATTATCCTTCCCTAGGGCAGCAGCAGTTTCTGAACCCTCCAGACCAGCAGAATGAACGACTCCCAGTCCACCGAGCCCAGCACGCCCAATCTGCCCAAACGGCCTCCGCATCCTCACGAAAATGCGCGACAGACGCTGAAGGAAGCTTTTCCCAACACCGACGTATGTCCCTGGCCGTCTAGGGCCGCAATTCCTCATACTAACGGAGTTTTCTTACAGGATGCAGTCATTCGAGCCGTTCTGGCCGCCAGCGGTTACAAGCTTGAACCAGCATTCAACGCGTTGCTAGGTATGATGACAAGGAGATGACTTTGTGTCGACAAGGCGTGCAATCGGCGTAACCCTGCGTGTCAGCAGTTTTGGGCAGCATCGCCTTTACGCTCTTGGTTGATATCTCGCCTCCAAACACTGTAGACTGACTCGTTTATATAGGCTTCAATGATCCAAAGGTTGCCGAAGAATTGGAAGCAATGACTCTGGACGAGACGACGAGTGCGAGTGCCCCGACTCCAAGTGGCTCTACGGTTCTTCTTTCTGAAAAGTCTACGGCTTCGACCGCTGAACCGGAGACAAAAACCGCTCCCGATGATGCGGCCCGGCTTCGTCAACGTCAATACGAGGAAGACGAACGTTTAGCACGAAAACTTGCACAGAAATACGAACGAGAGGCTCGTCGAAGTGCTCTTGCTCGCTCTACTAGAGCAGCTATGGGCTATGACGGAACGGTACCATACGGTAATGTTTCTGGAGCAGCTGCTGTGCCTGTCATGCAACAACGAGCCCCTCAGTCGCAACAAATTCCCGCAGAGACACGAAAAGAACGGTCTTTCTTTGATGATGACTTGCCAGTGCTCAAGGAGAACATCTCGCGTGAGTTCCAAGCCATAAAGCAGCGCAGTATGGCTTGGATGGGTCGACTTCGTGCTCGGATTGAGGAAGAGTTCAACAAGGACACGGACGATTCAGATGACGAGATTCCGTACGGACCCAAGTCTTCAGAAGTCGATGCCTCGTCCATGACCGCTACTACCGCATACGCCGTTTCCACACAGGCAACGCGATCCCGGCAGTCTATGCCCAATGCTGCTACTGACGCAGCAGCACCTCTTGAATCCGCCTACGAAACGCCTCCCCGGGTCCCTCTTCGCCGGAAAACGGCGCAGATGCTTCCACCGTATGAAACGGATCCCTACATGCTGAGTGAACACGACTTTGACCAGCTTCGCAGTCTCGAGTCATCTCGCGGCGACACGAAATCCCAGACTCCCTCCATCCTTTCTCTTTCCTCTCGTCGTCCTCGCAAAAGCCTTGAAGAGGAGATTGTTGAGGATGACGCCGAGGTTGTTCCCAGTGACGCTTTCGCTTTGGACGAGAGTGACGCCGAGAGCGAAGAAGGCCGGGAAGACGAGAGAAAACAGAAGGAGGAGAGCGAGAAGCAAAAGGGAGAGGAGAATGAGGGTGGAGGCAAGACCGGGATTAAGGAAACCACTGACAATGTTGCGGACCAAAAGAGTTCCGAGAGCAAGGGCGAGGCCAAGACGAAGGACGAGAGTGAAAAGAATTCTGACGCTTCGAAGAAACCCGACACCGAAAAGGACTCCAAGGACGAGGAAAAGGCAGACATTGCGAACGAAGCCGACACTAAATCTATTCCGGAAACCGTTTCTGAAAAGGTCAAGGGTGATGTTAAAACTGAAACGTCATCCTCTTCTAGCAAGACTGGCCCTGCTGATCAAAAGGATGAGGCTGCCACCGCTAGCCCTTCCAAGTCTACAGAATAAGCGCATTTTCGTCTTGCGACTGACTACGCTTTACCTATGGAAACACGCTTAACTTTTCCCGATATGATGAATATGATGAACCATGTCCTAAAAGAGATTTTGTTAAGGTCTTCGGTGAGAGCACAAAAGTCCAAATATTTACTGAAACCATTGAAGACAAAGATGACGAAAAAGCTCATTCACAGAGACACGAAAAAGAAGCAACTTTAACACACAGACACACACTACTACCACCCACGATTACTGACCACTGGAAGCTCATGTTATCTGCATTGGGGAAAAATTGATTTTAACATCACTATGAAATACGAAAAATGTACGAAGCATTCGGTCATCACGAGCCATTCTGCAAAAGCAACGACTTCACGATGGTTTTAAGCTATGACGCTGGTCAACCCAGCTTGATCTGCGCCATTCCTCACAAGAGGAAGTCGACCATACCGGCACGAGCTGCAGGACCAAATTTATCCAACAAACTCAACCGTTGGAACGACACCATGGCGACTTTATTTTTTGTGAGATGGTTCTTGGTGAGATAATTCGTGTCCTTTTATATGCGAAAGAGCAGTCACACCTGACCAATCAGCGAAAAAAGCGACAGGAAAGGGGGCGCGCCGAACGATACCTCGACGCGTCGGCGGAAAGCGTCGGCAATTCGCGTTAAAAAAGCTGCAAACTACAGCTTTGACAACAAACGGCACTCAAAACATTGGTCGGTTTTTTCTGCAGTCCGATATCTTTGCTTTCTGCACTGCTTCTGTTCTTGGTTTCTTGGAAGGTTGTTCAATTGTCCTGGGGTCCTATCTGCCCACCTATTACCTCACTCGCTTCTCTCGCCTATTAGAGTTATCAGATCCACCGGATCAACATCTGATAACTAAATGTGTTTGCAAAACACAACTTGCCAAGTGCGAACTAGTTTTGCAGGATTCTCAAGTCGAAACGGCTGAAACTGTGGCCTACGAATTGTTTAGGAAGCCCTCATTGCTTTGTTCCACCGCGTCCCTCCATTTTTACACTTTCCCGCCGTTTCTCATTTTTTCCTGTTTCAACATATTTACCAATCGTACGTTGACGACTACATACGTGTTATCTCTTACTGTGTTCGTTTGTGCATTCAATTGTGTTCAGAACAAGGTCGTTTTCTTCATTTCCTTCCCAAATTTACTTCTCGTTTTATTATTCCAGGTCTCATAATGGCAGCTACTAATAGTACCTCGCGTGCAAAAGCAAAAATGAGCTCGAAAATCCACACAGTATCTTCTAAAGCGTCATCAGCTGCCTCACCGTCTCCCTCAGACCCTTCTCAGTCTACAACAGCCAGCGAGGTTGTCCCTCAAATTCGCATATCGAAACACTACGTGTTGCCACCACGTCCCAAGCCCGGTAGGAAGCCCGCTTTGGACGCAAACGGTCGACGGAAAACGGTAATCAAACCAAAACCCTCCCTCCGCTCGGCAAGGCCCAATCCTTCTTCCTTGGAAGGAGCACAATTCTTGCAGCGTGAGCGCCAATACCAGGCCATCATCGATAATCTGCAGCAGGAGAAGCAGAGTTTAGTTGAACTTGTCGAGGATTTGAGACGACAGCTTCAGCAACTCAACGCTGGTGCAGCAACTCCCGAACCAGAAATTCATAGTCCAAGTTGCAAGGAAGAGTCGCTGCGCACCGGTTCACATCCCCACTCTCCTCATGTTGACAACTACCAAATTCAAAAGTTGAACGTCCCCGTCCAACCTCCGTGCACCAGCAAGTCTGTGTACACCGAGGTACCCATTGAGCATGATCCTTATGCTTATCTTGGACAGAGCAAACGCTTTTGTTCCTCGCATCCATCTACCGCGCCACAAAGCCCTCGGGAGAACAGTCTTTCTGTTTTCCCAGTCGATGCCGCTCCTCAGCGAGTAGCTCTAGTGCAATCGCCCGAGGCGAACGATTCGCGTTCCAACAAACGGCGCCCGATGGAAATTGATTTTACCACGAATGGCGCTGTCGCCAACGAGTATGTTCGCAAATACGGTATGTGTACTGGACTTGATCGCTGTATCTATAGCACAAACGGACCCACTCGATCCAAACAAGACTCGGTTTTCTCCAATCAAACACAACCTGATCCTGTTCCTCAAGCAGCAGAACCGGGAGTCACCGATGAAACAAAAGCCCATGCAAAAATCCTTATGGAACTACACAATTCCGTCGCAACGAATAGCAATAGTAACACACCCTTCACTGTGCAGGAGGCTTCTCTGAACACGACATCGGCAGTAACGTCTTCAGCTGTGCCACTCTCGGTCTTTCAGCAGGATGGTCCAAGCATCAAGCTGCCTCCTATTGAACCCCGGTGTACGACAACTATTCAGTACCCTGATCGCCGATGTCCAACCTGTCATAAAAGCTCACCGGCTTTAGATTTTTGTCGTAAGCTGGCTCAAACAAGCAAGTCATCATATGCTTCTAATCTTCCTGTTGCTTGTCAGTATAGGCCTTCTGGAAAAGAACACCAGTATGTTTTGAGTCCTAAAGGCCTAACTACCACTCATACATCCTCTCGCTCGATAAAACTGGACGTTCAACAACTTGTGAACGGATTAGCTTCTAACTCAAACTCAATTCAGAGCCCACCTCTTGACTCGCTTCCTAATCACCGTTGAAAGGTTGATAACCTCTCCTTGCTCATGTATAATACGGAGGATGGGAGCCGTTTCTCTTCCCTTGCTTAATCTTCTCGTCTACTCTGTTCAAACTTGTTTCGTTCTTCAACGCCAATGCCTTCCGCCCTTATTCCTCACTCCTCACTGTTCACCATTTTGTTCGTGCAAGTCAACACGAGCTGTTCGCTGCCTACTTTCGTATGAAACTTCAACTTTCGCTCTCCGATGTTATCCATTCCCGTCTCTTCTGTTCTCCCTCACAAACATCGCACATATGCGTGCACACGCAACCTGTTTTGTTTTTCTTTCTGTTCCTTTCGTTCGTATCTACTTTTTTACCAGTGCAAGAAATTATCTGCATTGTAGTGTGGGATTGATTCCTGGACTAATGAAATTGTATTTTTTTTTAAAGACTACAGCACGACAATTGGACATTGTGAAAAGAACCCCGTCTCAACTTCACCGTTCCGTACATACCGACAACATGAATGATTTCACATAAAATAGCGAGCTGTAGGAAACTTGATTGTTCTGCTTTAACGAGGTTTACCGAATTAAGACACTCAGTGGTGTGCTGCTGATTCCATCACTACCACCATAACAATTGTAAGCGAACTTAATAAAGCTCTCTGTACTAAAGATTTAAAAAAAAATGCTAAATACCTGCGCATATATGTCAATAAAAAACATTAGATCTATGGATATAAATCTTTTAATACACGTTGTTGTAGAGCATCAAAAAACAAGATTTGTACACTGAGCACAAAAGTCAAATTAAACATAAATCGACGTTAACTTTCACCTATATCCTCGCTTCTAGAGCAATTGCAAGGCACAAACGACATGTACTTGTCTGACTTGTCTTAGGGATCTTGTAGCCTTTTCTGGATTTCTCTGATACACCTAAGGACTGTGTGCCATTCGGACGCATTGGTGAACAATTCTTCTACTGGCGATGCTCGTTAATCTTCCAATCGATATATCATACGTGTCTACAACATCTGAGCATCGCCGTGGATTCCTCAGTTTTGTATCTTCCTACGTATAAACCAATGGACGAATGAGACACGATCAGTAAGTGACGCAATTACCACTTACTCGCAGCAGTATGGCTACTGTCTCGGTAATAGCTGTTGCAAATGAATGCAACTACAGAGTGGATAACGTCTTTCCTACTTTACCTGGCTCAATTTTGATAACGCAATACTGTTGAGGATGACTAAAATGTGTTCCGTCCGATTATGGTTAATGGCATATCAAAGCACGATCATTCTGCTAGTGCGGCATATAAAAGTGTCCGTGTAACTTTGTGTTCCTTAAATTTAAAGTTTGTATCATTACCGTGTTTACATTGAATTGTAATACTAAAAGTTGTCACGGAACTCGTCACTTTTTGAAACACAAGACCCCCGTCATTCTGTCACTGTTACCGTTGTACTACTATTCGTTTCAGTGAGAGATCCAACTGTTTCCTTTTCGTGGACACTTAAGAGAACTCACTTTATTTCGGTCTGTATAAACGACACGAATTTGTTGTTCGACAAATCATGGTGTCTCCAATAGTTCGCAGTGTTGCCATTATAGGCGCGGGCCCTTCAGGATTAGTGGCCGCTCGTGCCTTGCTGGCGGAGAATGTATTTAACAGAATTGTCGTTTATGAGCGCAGAGATGCACCAGGTGGAGTATGGAATTACTCCACAGAGACGCCAACGAACTTTCCATATCCAAATAGCAATCCCAACTTGGATGTGAAACCTATAACACATGAAGGATGTTCTCCGTTGTACCCAAGTGCTCTGTATCGCGATTTGCATACGAATACGCCCATTGAGCTTATGACTTATTCCATCCAAAACTTTCCTGAGAATACGCAACAGTTTCCTCATCGTAAGGAGGTTCTTGAATATCAGCGCCGCTTTGCTGAACCAATCCGAACTCTTATCAAAACTTCAACCGAAGTTCGGCGCATTCACAAGCAAAGCGGACAATGGCTTGTTCACTCTAGAGATGTCTCGCCGAACGGAACAAACGCCGAAGCAGTTGATCGCTTTGACGCAGTGGCCATTTGCAACGGTCATTATCAAGTGCCTTTTCTACCGGATGTAAAAGGTTTGAAGGAGTTCGTGGAGGAAAACCCAGGTGTCATTAAACATTCCATTGAGTTCCGTGAGCCCGAACTGTACAGAAACAAAAATGTGGTTGTCGTCGGAAATGCATCGTCTGCAAACGACATTATTCGTCACTTAACGCCCTATTCTAAACTTCCCATCATTCAGAGCGTTTTAGAGGACCCACAATCGAAACATCCCGAGCGACTCATTCAAGTGCCGCGGATTGAGCGTTTCGATGCATCCACGAAGCAGATTCATCTAGAGGATGGTCGGGTTTTGCGTGACGTGGACTATGTTTTCTATTGTACGGGTTATCTGTACTCGCTTCCCTTTTTTGATGAACAGGATGTCCCACCAGAAAACCGTCTAATCACAGATGGGGCATATGTTCATAACGTATACAAACACGTTTTCTACATTCCCGATCCCACTCTTGTGTTTATAGGTCTGGCCCTGCACGTTGTACCTTTTCCAGTTGCACAAGCTCAAGCGGCTTGGATTGCTCGAGTTTGGTCCGGCCGATTGAGACTTCCTACAATAGAACAACAATTGCGATGGTATGACGAACACCTCTCGTCTTTAAATGGACGAAACAACTTGTTTCATTCGCTTGACTTTCCGAAAGATGCTGCTTACATTAATTACATTCACGACCTCGTGTGCAAAGCGTCACCTAATCCAGAGATAGGGCTTCCTGCACCATACTGGGGCGAGAAATCACTCAACATGCGGGAGAACATGTGGAAGATTCGTGCAGAGTTTTTTGGTATTGAGGATTAAGTCAGGCTTGTTTCAAAACAACTAATGAACCGCTCCTACTTCTCCTTTTGTAATATAATAAGCATGAATAGATGAAAGGATTCTTCCGGTTTTAGGTCGGCAATCCGACTCATCTTCTCGTCATTCATTTCACAGCTGCCTCGCTCACTTTATTAGGGAATCATAACAGTTTTTGTGTTGCTACGATATGGAATGGAAACATTCAGAATATACATGACGGTTACTACAGCATGAGCAGCGAATTGAGATACATGCATGCGCGTGGGGATGAATGGAATGGTAAAAGTATCGTGTAGGGGAAAGAAGAGAACGCTTGGGCTTTGTGAATGAAAACGGCATCACTTGTAACTTGTTGATAAAAGAGTGTGCAGTCATGTGCTCTAGAGTTGACGAATGGAATACTCCGTTCCGTTTTGCGTCGTATACCGAACCCAAGGCATAGCCTTATAATTGAGCTTAGGCTCCGTGATTTTCAAGTATCGAACTTGAATACCGGAAACGGTGAAGTAAGGAATTGAGAATTTCACCTGTATGGGCCGTTTGCTCGACAATGTAGACTCTTCATTGCGGACGCTAGGAAGTCCCATCTCTGCCTTCATGTAATATTCCTTACCACCGGCAAACTTTTTGATGTTCCATAAAAGCGCAGCCTGCTCCGGGGCATATTTGGTCGTTCCTGTTGTCGTTTGGAAGCGCGGAGTATCTGCATCTTCAGGCACGGGCACGACAATTTGAACACTATTAGCAATTGATTTTTTCTTGAACTGGGCACGCGCCTTGATCATAAACTCGATTCGTGAGCCTGCATGAAACTTTGTATTGCACTCGACGGCAATCAAAGGACGCACATTTGATGTGAGCCGGTAGCTCATAAGATCAAACTCGCCGTCTGGCGGAATGAAAGAAATTGTCCGGTCGTTCTCGAAACGTGATAACCGCACACACTGATGGAACTTGACATCTTCCATTTCGACTGATTTACCTTTTATGGTACGGCCGGCAGCCTTGAAGAGCATGCGGTCATTAAGTCCAAGCCGAAGTTCAGGCATGCCAGACAGGTAACATTTCATGTGAATGAGACCCATAATCTCACTCTGGATAACATTTCCTTCAGCGTTGATGATCATATTGAGCGATTCAATTACGTCTAAGAACACCTCGTTCTTGCGGTAATGAATACCGGCTGAACGCCAGGAGATGGCATTCGTCATTGCAAGAGGAGGAGGAGCCTGCGTTTCCACTTTGTTTGATGACTGTGTGATGTATTCTTGCAGAATCTTCGTTTCCGTGGTTTGAGGAAAGCCAAAATCCATGACTTCGTCCAGAAGCTCGTAGACGACAACAAAGTTATCGCGAATTGATTCTTCTTGCAGTTCTTTGAAATAGTCTGTGAACAGTTCTGCAAGCTTTCTTAGGAAGACAAGGATTTCCATTGCATTGGTATTTTTCTTGGACAACGCCAGCAGAAAGACATCATTATGCTGAATAAAGATATACTAAACGAAACACAAGGTCAGCAAGCAAGTTATGAGAGCAAATATATCAGTTTCACGGCTAAACAACGAGCAATTCCTTTGGATTGACACTCGGGCCCTCACACCTAGGAAACAGATCTCGTAGACACGGCAAAACAACAGCACGTACATTAATTCCTTCGTGAGTCATACAGGGAATCGCGCATCCGTGCTCATCTTCAGCCTCGGACAGCAACGGCATGAATTTTTCCACAGCCGACATAGGAATGTCAGCTCTACAACAAGTCGTCAGCTAAACTCAGCAAACACACAGCTACGATGCTGCATACCGGTAATTGCGGGAGATGATGGTCTTTCCTCCCAAATTGAGGATGAAAACCGCCGACGCCATGCTTCACAATGTCCGCTACGTATATGTTTTGTAGAAACGTGTGCTGGTGACGCGAAAGGTTGGCTTGAGGTGTGTGCGGGCGAAAGTGGGATAGAGTGTGGGGGCACCGTCGGCAGAACCTACTCACCGCGCCCCCGCACACACCCAAAATCGCTGGACTTCACCCCCGCACCATGCCACTATATCCCACATGCACCCACATAACCCCACATGTCTAGTAAAGAACAAAAGTGATGATGTGTTGGTATGTTAAATCTTTTTTCTTTCAAGCGCCCTCCGCTGGCGTTTCAATGCGTCTTTATGCTTCTTTTTCCAGTCCCGAGTCAAGGCCAGCCGGTTGGTCGACCACCAGGACTGGATAGCCTGATCGGTAAGAAGCGGTGCATCCTTGGAAACGGGGAGCAACACGTCCATGGGAATACGAGCTGTGGGAAAGAACATGGGCATGGAGGAGACTGTTGCCGGCGCGCTGACGGGTGCGACCTGTCTGGCAATTGGCTGTTGTCTTTTGAGTTCGTCTTTCTCTTCTTCTTCTTCTTCTTCTTCATCTTCTTCTTCATCGGCCATATCCACATCCATATCGTTACCGCCAAACAACGAGAACGACTCGGCCTCTTCCGCACTAGGTTTGAACAAGTTGGTGAGAGACTGCTCCTTGACAGCAATCACACGGTCGCCGACCTCGACAGCCTTGAGACCTTCCGTAGAGACATCAAGAACACGGCCAGCAGAGGGTGACAAGGGAGTGGGAGCAGAGTCGGCAGGCGTTGCTTCTACGTGTGCTGATTCAGCGGAATCCTGTTCTTGCTCAACTGCCGCCAAACGTCGTTGTTCTTCTTCAGCTTGCATTTCAGCCTCGTACTTTCGTTCAAGCTCGTAATCACGGACAAATTCTTCTTCTTCAAACGAAACCACGCGAGGTGTCTCGGACACAGACTCCTCAACATTGCTGCTGCTGCCGCCACCAAACAGCTCCGACAACACTGCAGCACTGGTATCGTGTTCTTGCTTGTGCTGGGCCAGAACTTGTTCGGCGGTAAGCATAGCATCTTCACCGCCAGCTTCGTTTTCGTACTCAACGGCATCCACGCCTGCGATTTCTAAATCCGGCGTAGGCGAGCGCTCACGTTGACTGGGTTTTTGGTAGTTACGACGATTGACAGCGTCCGCAATCGAGACAAACTCTCCAGAGTACGTTCGGTAACAGTTCATCTCCTCATCGAAATAAGCCGTCGTGTCGTCCAGCTTGGGGTCGATACGACCCCAAAGCTTTTGCAGACAGTTCTTGCCAAGGGGAAAGAAATGCTTGTACTGCTTAGTCTTCTTGTTGTACACGCGGAGCAGTGCAATAGCACGTCCATACGGTCCCTTTTTCCAACCCTTTTTAGGTGTAGCTTTCCGAACATCGCTATCGGTTACTGTAGTCATAATATCCTTGTCCTCTTTACCTCGAAAGACAGGAATGTACGAAGTCATCGTTGCGCGCGGATTCAAACAGGGTTCCTTAAGGTTAGAAGAAGAAACCCGTTGTTTGCTCTGCAAAAACTGATTTCGTTTTTGGTCTTCTTTTAATCTTTTGAAATTGTTAGAAATTAGAAAATGCGGAAGAAATTGGTTTGCAAAGCGCCGTCACCGGATAACAATAGCTAGTCTATCTGCGACTCTTTACCTTTCTGTAAATTTACTCTTTGCTTCTTCAAGTTTGAGACGCGAGCCTCGAAAGACAACGTTTGTCAATTGAGCTCTGCATTTTATCCAATTGGCATCTGTCGACTCGAGATCAACATATGCAAACCGTTGCACTGTTCCGACTGTGAGTTGTTAAAACAGTCTGCACGCAAAAAGTCTCCCTCCTCCTCCTTCCTCTTTATTTCCTTCTTTCCCTCTCTCGTACCTGGTTGTTTCTTCTCAACAAGTTCAAAGTTGGATGTTTGACCAAATCGTTGCAACCGTGGAACCAAGTCTTCTTCTCGAATGGTCTCAGAAAGACCACCAATAAACACTCTTCTTTGTTTTAAATCGCTCGACATAGTAAAATACGTTCGTCCAAGTGAAAGAAATAGATGAATCCGTAAAAGGGAACAGTTCAGATACCAGCTACCAGCAAAAACCCCCAAAAAAAAACCAGATACAGATACAAGAAAATTAGACAATGAAAGAGAACAGTTTTTCGTAAAAATTGACTCTTTTGAAGCTTGGTATCCCGCTCAATCCACCCCAAGGCTGCCGCGAGGTTGCAGGTGAACGTAGAGAACTGGAATTGCGTTGATTAGTGATGCTCTAAACCGGTTTAGCGAGACGCACCGAATTGCAACGCTCGAACAACGAATGCTCTCTTTCCTTCGCAGTCTTCACATCTCGCTATTCCTCGCTCCACTTCACTATTTCAATTCCCGCTACCTGTTCTTCTTCCCCATCCACCTTCACCTGTGGCCGCAACATGGATGTCGATGACTTGGTATACGCGGCGCGTGTAGCCGATTTGGAGTTCCTTGACGAGGTCATTGAGAAACTGCCGTCGTATCTGGGAAAGGCAGACGAAAATGGTAACACGGCCCTGCACATGGCATGTGCCAACGGCCATACGGAGGTGGTTCAAAAGCTGCTGCCTCATCTTAGACCCGACGAAATAAACTCCAAAAACAGCAGCGGAAATACTCCGCTGCATTGGGCAGCCATGAACGGACATGTCGACGCATGCAAACTTCTGCTTGACAACGGCGGCGATCCCCACGTAAAGAACAACTACGACAAAACTTGCTTGTACGAAGCAGACATTCGGAACAAGCAAAAGGTCATGGAACTGTTTCTCGACTATGAGATTGCCAAGGCCGAGGCAGACACGGAGAACGGAGCCAACGACGTAGATATGGCCGGTCAGTAGACAAAGAGCACGGGAATAGGAAAAGAAAAGTGGTTGAACCGGATTGATAACAAGAATCAGACGGGGTCAAAAGCAGAATCAATTAAGGCCAGAAACAAGGTCAGGTCTAAACGGCTCGAATACTTCACTTAGATGGACGAGGAGTTGGTAGAAAGAGAGACTGTGTAAGCATGTCTACGGACAGAGTTTTTTTTTCGGTATCATTATTGCTTGATGTCCCACCACGCTTTGTCCGTGCTTCGGTCTACAGACCAAGGGTCTTGCGGGCAAGGCGACGGACGATGCGGTTATACTCTTCCCGATCCTGCCGCCAGACCTTGCAGGCGTCAATGTTTGCACCGCTTTCGTCGTTGGGTTCAGCCAGCATCGACATAACGGACAACAAAATTTTCTCAACACTCTGAACAGGCGACCAGCGCTCTGAAGAGGACTCATACATGTTCGGATCGTCACCTGGAGCATGGAGAATCGAAATACAAACTGTTCCATCGGCATACACTGTTTCGGGTTAGTGTTTGTTAAACTACGCGGGGGATCTGCGAGACGAAGCACAGCCGAGCACGTGTCCGTGCAGAGATCGACACGCGGTGATCGACCGTAATAGTGTCGATCGATTGGGATCGGCGCGTTCTCGAGTGCAAGCTTCGCGGCGCGTACCGTTGGGATGAAAGAACTCGCACTCAAATTTGAGTGTCGGCGGGCTCAGAGGGTAGTCCTGCATTCAAAAAGGTTAGTAGTGATTCACTTCTGTACACGTACCGAGGGAAACTTGAGTGAAGCCGGATACAAACCACCCTCAAACGGTGTTCCATCGGGTCCCTGGATGAGACAATCCCAGGTGAAGAAATCGTCTTCGTTCGATGGTCCAGCCGTTATACCATCAGGTCCGTTTTCAGTGAGTTCCTTGTACTCTTTCATTAAACGGCGCAAGGCCATTGACTTGCTCATTGTGATTTAGGAGGAATGCGTCGCAGGAGGAAGTAGCGAGGACGTGATCACAGGTATAAGTATAAGTGCGTGCGGTACAGTGCGCAGCAACACGTTAAATGGTATACTGTGGTTCACAACAGCTCAGTAAATGCAACCGGCCTCAATGAATGTCTCGTTGATTTTCGTTGCCTCTCGCTAAAATACTCCTCCAACATTCCTTAATTCTCTGCACTAGTCCTCGCTACACATCACTAATTACTAACACTCACTCACCAGCTGCACGTCGTGAGTACCCAGTACAACAAGCACAGCTAGTACAGGCAGTACTGCTTGAATTTATGGATTTAGCAGGATGGAACCACTTCGTAGTGAAGCTTGGCGTAGTCGCCTGTGCGACGCTGGACTTGCATCAAAGCAAAAAACAAACGTTGCAATTGAACTTTGTGACGCTTTAAACAATTTACTGGCGTCGGAAACGAAAAAAGAAGCTGTAACAACGTTGGCGCCTGTTGTTTTGGACCTTCTGGAAAAGGAACAGCCCGTGTTTTCCAGTATCGCTGCGACGCACCGTCTCCGGCTGACGCTCATGGAGATTTTGAGGAAGTTTATCACTTTTGAGGGATTCAGTGATTATGCGTTACGGACATTCTTACTCGCCTTACGTGTTGTTCGTGAAGACAACGAAGAAATGGCTGTGCTGGCGTTAAAATTGTTGATTCTGTTATTCCGAACTTTTGGTCCGCTTCTACAAGCTCATGTACGTGAGTTTGTCAAGCTTGTTGTTGAACTGTACAAGGCCATGCCCACAGTCGTTGCAGAAATGTTTCCCTCCCGACCTCCCCCCAGTCCTAACGTTCTAAACATCATGTCTATATCGAATACCGACTTTGCTACGGAACCTACCGCACCTAAACAATTGCAACGTGGTAACACCAGTTTCAAAGCTCTTTTAGAATGTCCCCTTATCGTTGTCTTTCTACTCCAGACGTATAAAGAGCTCGCTCAGGCTCTGTTACCGTTGCTTGCACCTCTTGCTATACAGTTTATCTCGTTGCAAGCACTGCCGCAGGCTGAAGCACATCGGTTAGCAGAATCACAAAACGAAACCTTCGTGGGCGTGGTCCCGAACTTGCGTCGTAATCATTACTACAATGATTTTATTTCTGCACAGGTGAAAACGTATTCCTTTCTTGCCTACTTACTAAGAGGGTATGGGAATGCTTTACAACAGTATAAGCAATCGCTTCCCCTGTACACGCTCCATTTGTTTATTGATTGTCCTCCCGAGTTGGCCCATGCTCGGAAGGAACTGCTCATTGCTACTAGACACGTTCTTTCCACAGACATACGTAATGATTTTCTGCCTTATATTGATGACCTCTTAAATCCCAAAATCCTTACAGGCACAGGCCTCACAGCGAAACATACTTTACGGCCACTGGCGTACAGCATGTTGGCCGATATGCTGCACCATGTTCGGCATAACCTTTCACTTTCTCAGGTGTATAAAGCGGTCTGTGAATTTTCAAACGTCTTGCGTGACCCTTCGTTTACAGCAGGCGTTCAAGCTATGGCTATTAAGCTTTTGCTCAACTTAATTGACCGACTATTGTCTTTCAGCGAAAAATCCAGCGCTCGCGTAATTCTTTTGGTAATCGTCGAAGCTTTCGTTGATAAAATGGAGCTTTTAAATGCAGAATTGAAGTCTATTCGTGAAGAACTGCAGGTACAGGAAGCGAACAGACCCGAAAAAAACGGCGACAACAATAACGACGATAGTAATGGTAAGGGTGTTCAAACCGAAAGCCCTCACCTGGCAAAGAAACAGGACTCAAAAAATAAAGCAGAAGCGACCAACATAGACGGCGTCATTAACCCGTTGGGTGATACCTATGATAAAGGTACCGACAAAGTGAAAGACCCCCTCTTTTTATTTAAACATTTAATACTTGGCCTGAAATCAATATTCTTTGGCTTGAGAAGTTGCAATGTACCTTGTCCACCAAATAGCTCTATATCGGCACAAGCATGGTCATCAACTATTCATTTCACTTCAAGTTCAGAAATTGCGTTGCTACACCGACTGTTGATTCAAGGTTGTGAAGGCTTTTATATCTATACTGTTGACGAAAAAGACGGTTCTTTGCATTCACTTCCTCTTAGTGCGCAATCAAGTTCTGACTTCAATGACCATCGACTTGCTGCTCGTATAGCGGAAGTAAAGGAAGTCTTAGAGGTTTTTGCTACGATTTTTGTATACCTTGATACATCTACGTACATTGAACTACTTGAAACCGAATTTCCTTCCTTACTTGAATGTATTACAAAAAATCTCGCGTTAATCCATCTTATTCAGTTTTGGATAGTGAACGAAACAACATCTGCTTTATGTACTGATGTGTTACTAAATTTTCTTTTAACA
Source organism: Schizosaccharomyces versatilis (nom. inval.) (assembly GCA_032882995.1). Taxonomy (NCBI): domain Eukaryota; kingdom Fungi; phylum Ascomycota; class Schizosaccharomycetes; order Schizosaccharomycetales; family Schizosaccharomycetaceae; genus Schizosaccharomyces; species Schizosaccharomyces versatilis (nom. inval.). Next base: position 567,414 of record CP130699.1, on the reverse strand, counting down.
AAACTTGAAACAGTTGGCTCTCGAAATGTTGAAACAGTTTCTGTTTTACTGCGACTGTTTCGTTTATCTTTCATGAGTGTAAACATTTTTCCCGAGAAAAATGAAGCTGTTCTCCGGCCATACGTTTCGCAAATTCTGTATAAATGTTTCGAACTTTGTGGAAAAGCAGAACAACCAATTAATTATTTCTACTTGCTTCGTGCTTTCTTTCGAAGTATCGGAGGTGGGAAGTTTGACTCGTTATATAAAGAAGTTGTTCCTGTCTTACCTCTTATGCTGGAAAGTTTCAATAAGCTTTTATATTCATCCAGAAAACAGAGTGAGAAGGAACTTTTCGCAGAACTTTGTCTGACGCTCCCAGTACGGTTGAGTGTTTTACTACCATATATCAGCTACCTCATGAGACCTTTAGTCATAGCCTTACGGGGTCCACCGGAAATTTCCAATCAGGGTTTGCGAACTTTCGAACTTTGTTTGGATAACTTAACCCAAGAGTTTTTTGATCCGTTGCTTGAACCAGTCGCGAAGGAAGTATTTGAAGCTCTATGGGATCACCTAAGCATCTCTTCTTCGCAAAATCAGCAACAGGTTGCGATTCGTATCCTAGGAAAGATGGGTGGTCGTAATCGTCAATTGCCTTTGGGAACTAGTGACTTCAAGAATGGCCCCGTGAAGTCGGACACTTTAACATTAAATTTGTCCTTCTTCGATGACGACAAAGAGTTTACATTTGAACATTATCGGTTTATTAACGTCGCCAGTTCTATACTGCATAGTAAGAGTTCCTCCGAGCTTGATCTCGATGACGCTTTTCGCTTTACGTGCGCTAGTTTGAAGCTTCTATTCTCCAGTCAAGCGCCGCAGGATAACGTTGTGGCTTTAACAGGTCAGTTTTCGAAAGTAATAAGCGGTGTTACAATCGATAACTTTTTCAAAACCAAGGGTGTTTACGGTAATTTTGGTGATATCCATACTGAAAAAAAAGCTATCCAAACTGAAACCGTTGTATGTCTTTTTGAAACTTTGATATACTCTTCGCAGATAGAGAAGTACAAAACAGAAGCTACGGAACTGTTATACTCAGTACTCGAATGGCTCAGTATTGTCGATATTGCCGATTGTGTTGATTTCTTACAGGCGCCAAATAAGTACGCCAATTTAGTATCAGAAGATATGAATATTCGCTTGAATTTTGAAACTTTTATACGAGCCGCATTCCGTTGTTTGTCATCGGATTTGGAGACTGTACGAAAAACCTCTTTGCAGTTCATAAATTACTATTTTAACATTGCAAAACAACTGCTGGGATCAGCTGACTTGGTGCCGTATTTACCTTCGTTTCACTCTACTCTTCTTCTGGCATGCAAGAACTGCTATGAAAGTCAGTGGTATATGAAAAGCGCTGGCTTTTCATGCTTAAATTGCTTAACAAACTCGGAAGTAGCCGGAGAGAAATGGCTGCGTTTTGCTTTTACGGATATATGTAAAGCTCTCTTATTTATAATAAAGGACACCGCTTCTGATTTCTCAATTCTAAAAATCGATGAAGTTCAGGCTTCCATTCTCTCATTACTCATAAAAACGTGTACTTTTCCTGGAACATTTAGCAATGAAGAGAAATGTAAACTGTTATTGGATTTACTTTCTCCTTTTTACTTTGAGTTACCGCATCCTAACGGGAATGTACGATCTACTGTTCAAAATGTTTTAGAGGCTGCTTCGAAAAGTAACAATATATCCGTTAAGGATCTGCTTTCTCCTGTTAAAGACCGTATTTTAGCTCCTATATTTGGAAAACCTTTACGTGCGTTACCGTTTGCCTTGCAAATTGGTCACATCGAGGCAATCACCTATTGTTTATCGCTGAAGCCGGCCTTCCTTGATTACAGTGATGAGTTTGTTCGACTCTTAAGAGAGGCGATAGCACTTGCTGATGCTGAAGATGAAGCTTTTCTGAGTATAATCAAAACATCCCAAGTAAAAAGCTCCAATGCACTCAATGAACTTAGGGTAACTTGTTTAAAGTTGCTGTTGACTGCGCTACGTACTTTGCGGTTTGAACAACCTCATCAATTGCAAACTCGAAATAAGATTACAAGTATCTTTTTCAAGTCACTCTACAATCCAGCAGAGGAGATTTTTGTGATTGCGAACAGTGGCTTGAAAGAAATCCTTTCTCAAAATCAAAAACTTCCAAAAGAAATACTACAGAGTGGTCTTCGACCTATCTTGGTAAACCTTTCAGATCATCAACGTCTTTCAGTCAATGGCCTGGAGGGTCTATCACGGTTACTACGATTACTAACGAATTACTTTAAAGTCGAAATTGGAAAAAAGCTTCTATTACATTTACTAGCGCTTTCCGGTCTCCAAGTTCTGCAAACTGCCTCCTTAAAAGTATTAGAAAAAAATGACGCAGTAAGTGTTATTAGTGCACTCGTCAGAGTTTTTGAATTCCTTCCTCCTCTTGCTGTTCGTTTTCTTGGTGAGCTTACTTCCTCAGTACTTCGCATTGAAAACGGTTTAAGACGATTTGTCTCTAGCCCTCTAAGAGAACCACTCTCTCGTTTTTACAATGCTCACCCTGCTGAGTCGTGGGATTACATTTTGACACAACTAAACAATTCGCAATTGGTTCATTTATTTGTATCATTCTTGCATAATCCTACCGCTAAACTACTTGCCGTTGGATCTAACTATGTCTCTAAGCTTGTTGAAATTGCTATCCAGACACCATCTTTAGAAAATCTGGCTCCATTGTTTGCCGTTCAAATTCTTGCTTGCATTCTTCCGCGATGTGATGAAGTGAAAGCTGTGGAGGCTCTTTCTGCTAAGCTTATCATATCTGCGAGATCTATCCATGAGTTCGTAACGTCGTTCCCAGATGTCCTTTATTTGGAAGTGAAGAATGCGCTGAACGCTGTTGCTGAACTTCTCCTAAACCTCCTTTCCAGATTAGAGCGAAAACTAGAGTTTGCACTTGAAGTACTGAAATTCGATCCTGATGTGTTAACAGAAATTGTTCCTTCCTATGTTGCTGAATTAAAAAATGTCCTGATTAATACTGCAACTTTAAATGATGCGAAAACTACATTTATTATTTGTTGCGAATTTATGGATGATAGAGCTTTAACTTTGTCGTTGAAAACTTTTCTATTAGACCAAATTATGTTTCCATTATTGTTGGGCAAATTTGGTTCTCAGTTAATTGATAAGGATACCGCTATAGCGCTGCATAATCACCTTTGGAAAATTTCATTGAAGGATACAACTGAAGGCACTGTGTTTACCGATGATATTAGGTATCATGCCCTTCGTTTAACTACCTATCTTTGTAGGGAATATCCAAAAGTATTTGGTGAATACAGAAAAAGTATAATCATGTCTGCATGGAATTACTTCAAACTTGAAGATCCTTTGGTTAAGCACATGGCTTATGCAGCAGCGTCTTGCTTTATTGCAGTTTATGATACTCCAGCAAAAATTGTCACTCCGGTTTATGTTGCCCTATTGAAGGACAGTCAATATGAGTATAAAAACATTACTGAGTTTTCCTTAAATTGTCTTGCTCCGGTACTTCCAGTCCGTATGAACACCGTGAGCGACATGGCATTGCCCTTATGGGCGAAGTTGCCGAAATTGGTTATCTCGGAAGATGCTCATGGATTACATCAATTAATGAACATTTTCAATTTCATTTGTACCAATTCAAAGCTGTTCTATCCTTATCACAAAAACTACTTTCTCGTCATGATTAATGCTTTACAGAAACTTGCTTCAGTTCCTACTAGCAATGATGAATCAGTAACTTTAGCTCTGAATATGATCCGGACGCTTGAGCAATGGACCACGCTGTACGAGGAGGAAAAGAAACCGACGGCGGATTGTCCTTTAAGTGATAATGCTAAGGCTTACGTCTTAATGTTCTTAAACAAATTTATTGCTGTTAGACAGGATCCATTGGAAAACTCATTGTATGCTAAAGAAGCGATGGAATTGCTCAACAAGCTTTTATCTCATGAATGTTGGAAGTCAATAACGTTTAATTATGATTTTTTTGAAAAAATTTTAGTTGAAATGGATAACACGGACAAGAATGTGAATACCATTGCAAACACTCTTAATGTCCTTGTGGCTTACTTGCAACAATTACCTTCTGACTGGATTCATGATGAAATTTCTCGGCTCTCGCAACTCTTGGATAAAAGCATACGAAGCGTTAACAAAACGATTTTCAAAGCGTTACGAAAAGTTCTTGTTCCAATTCTAAAAAACGTTCCTGTCAAAACTGAAAACGATGATGATTTGCTGGAGAACAAGGGTTTTCGAAGTGTATTACTTGCTGTTGCTCAAGACAATCTTGCTGCTATGACTAATCTGGATGCAATCATCTATATTTTGGAAACTTTTGCTGAAGACCATGTTGAAACACTAGATTTCTTAGTAACGGGACTTAGCAAATCATTTCAAAAGATTGCCAAAGACCACCTTATGCTAATTAGTCAAGCTGCTTCTGGTTCTGCAGATGGAAGCTCTAAATATGCTGAGGCTCTTGAGCAAAACTCATCTCTACTCATACGAATGATAGATGTTATTAAATTACGAATGGCTCATTTGGGTGATCAAAGAAGATGGTTTCTTGATGTTCTAATTCAACTTATCGATAAAAGCACAAGCTTTGAACTGTGTTCCCATATTCTTAAGCTGACAAGAGAATGGGTATTGGTGCAACGCGACACCTTTCCTACAATTAAAGAAAAAACTGTATTACTATTGAAGATGCAACTTTTTGAGGGTCGTTTTTCGAACAAACTAGTCAAGGATGCTAGCGATTTACTTTGTGAAATTTACACGAACTCAGCGTTTTATCAAACCGAGCTTACAGCAAGATTGAAGCAGGCATTTCTGTTTACAACTGAATCAAAGGACTCCGTAATAAGGCAGAAGTTTATGGCAATTTTGGATAAGAGTATGTCAAAGTCGATATACTCTCGTTTACGTTTCATTTTTGAATCAAAAAGTTGGGATGTAATCCCTGCTGCTTACTGGATTAAGCAGGCAAACTATCTTCTTTTGGGATGCGTCAATTTTGACAAAGTCATTGCGCCTACTGTTCAATGTCTCCGTTTCACATCACCACAGGACATATGCTCTCGTTTTTCCAACATATTAGCATCCACTTCATGCGATAAGTTGGATGAATTCAAGACTAATTTGAGTAAACGGTTGAAGCTCTTCTTTGAAACTTCTAATCAGGTGCGTGCTGCTGATATCTGCGGTTGTATTGCAAATATGCAATTTATTCAAACAGATGAAGCACATATTTTATGGTGTAAATTGTTCCCTTCCGCCTGGTCAATGCTGAAATTAAGAGATCATTCGGATTTAACTAAATCCATCATATATTTACTTACTCGAGAGTTTCATCTTCAGCAGGTTAATAAGCGTCCTAATGTCATTAAGACATTAATCAGCTCGTTCAATTATAGTCGTCCTATGCTTGAGCTTCCACCGCACTTGGTGAAGTATCTGGGAAAACTATACGGCATTTATTACGAAAGTATCATATTTCTCGAAGATCAGCTTCAAGAAAATGGCGACGTTGACCAAAGTGCGATTGTTCAGGAAAGTCGCGCGAATGCATTAGCTGAGATGTATGCCTCATTGGAAGAGTGTGATATGTTTTATGGCCATTGGCGCAATCGCAGCAAATACCTTGAGACTGTAGTTGCAATGTCCTATGAGCAGCTTGGAATGTGGGGGAGGGCTCAGCAATTGTTTGAACAAGCGCAAATGAAGGCCCGAAGTGAGGCTAATCCGTTTACTGAATCTGAGTACAACGTTTGGGAGGATCATTGGGTGCTTTGCACTCAAAAGCTTCAACAGTGGGACGTCCTTACAGAACTTGCCAAACACGAAGGCTCTTCGGAATTGCTGTTGGAGTGTGCATGGCGCATTAGCGATTGGTCAAATAATCGATATTCTCTAGAGGTTGCTATTAAGAATCTCTCTGCCGTCCCAACGCCTAGAAAACTTACATTTCAGTCACTCATCACTCTGCAAAAATCCATAAGTCAACCTACTGCCATTGTAGATTTTCAAAAAGCTTTGAATGAAGCTGTTCAATTGTCGCTTATTAAATGGCAACAACTTCCGGAGAAGGTAAATCAGTCTCATCTTTCGCTCTTAAATCTGTTTCAGCAATTTGTTGAACTTCAAGAGTCGAGTACAATTTACTCACACCTTTCTTCGGTCAATGCTCAAACCATTACGGCTCATGTTGCTCCGATTAAAAGCATCTTGCAAGCATGGCAAGAGAGATTGCCTAATCTTTGGGAGAATATTACTATATGGCGCGATCTTGTTTCTTGGAGACAAATTACGTTTTCAATGATAAATCGTGTATATCTACCGTTAATACCTACTCTGCAAAAAAGCAATCCAAGCAATTCTACATCATTTTTGTTTCGTGGTTACCACGAGACTGCTTGGATGATTAATCGATTTGCACGAGTGGCCAGGAAGCAAGGCTTGTTTTCTGTCTGCCTCAATTTATTAACAAAAATCTACACGCTACCAAATATTGAAATTCAGGAAGCATTTTTCAAATTGAGGGAACAAGTTTTGTGTTACTTGGAGAATTCCAAAGAATTAGAGGTCGGTCTGGAAGTCATTACGAATACAAATGTGATGTACTTCAGTGCACCGCAGAAATCAGAGTTTTTTACTCTTAAAGGTGTTTTCTTGGAAAAGTTAAAGCGTTTCGATGAAGCAAACCAAACTTACGCTGCCGCTGTTCAAATTGACTTGCATCTTCCCAGAGCTTGGGCAGAATGGGGAAGATACAATGATAAATTGTTCCAACAGGATGCTGGAAATTTCAATGCTGCCTGTAACGCAATGAGCTGCTATTTGCAAGCTGCTGGTCTTTTTGACAACGCTAAAGCTCGGAAGCTTATTAGTAGAATTTTATGGATGCTGAGTCTTGACAATAGCGAAGGTGTAATTTCAAAATCCTTTGAATCATTCAAAGGAGAGTTGGTAACATGGCATTGGATAACTTTTATTCCACAGCTCCTAACATCGTTATCACATCCTGAACATCGTTGTGCCCGTCAGATTTTAGCTAGGATAGCAAAGACGTATCCGCAAGCTTTATACTATCAACTTCGAACGACTCGAGAGGATTATGCAATTATAAAAAAGAGAACCAGGGCTGCTATCGAGAAAACGTCACATCCTGAGGAGACTACATTTAACATGCAGAGCTCTCCGCTCATGTTTACGGCTAATCACACCTCTAATGAAAGTCATACCGACACAATGGATGAAATGCGGCAAATGGCAAATGCCCCCAGGCAGCCTTGGGAACATGTGGAGGATATCATGTCGATCTTAAAAACAGCGTATCCGTTACTGGCCCTTACTATGGAGACGCTTATAAATCAGATTCAGACGCGTTTCAAATGCAAAAGTGAGGAAGACTCTCTCCGACTCATTGTTGCCTTGTTACAGGACGCACTCCAATACAGTGTTCGTTTAGGCGCACTTAATACCGAAAGCAAAGTCCCTGCCTCTGTTGAGTCTAATCTAAGTGTGTTTGCTGACAATGTGTTACCGGAATATTGCCGAGAACAATTCAAATATGATTTCCTCACGAGTAATCTTAACTTCAAGTCATATTTGGAGCACTTGAGGATTTGGCGTTCACGATTTGAAAGATTGTTAAAACGCTCACCAAGACGTCTATATCTTGAACAGATCAGTTCTTACCTCTCTGAGTTTCATTATCAAAAGTTTGATGATGTTGAAATACCGGGTCAATACCTTCAACATCACAACAACAATACTAATTTCGTCCGGATAGAGCGATTTTTACTTGAAGTTGATGTTGTTATCCGTTACAGCGTTTGCCATAAACGCATAACGATACGTGGATCTGATGGTAGTCTGCATCCTTTTGCTATACAGTATCCCTCAGCCAGACATAGCAGACGCGAAGAGCGAATTATGCAGTTACTACGGATTTTCAATGATGCAATGGACACGGACTGTCAAACTCGGAAACGTAACTTAAAGTTCTTCGTTCCGGAGGCTGTACCGTTGTCTGCACATATTCGACTGCTTACTGATGATCCTAGTTTCGTGACGCTGCACGAAATCTTTCAAACGTATTGTCAAGCACAGGGTATAGACGAGTCGGCTCCTACTACCAAGTTTGCTGTGTCACTTTCCGACTGCCTACGTTCCATTAATGTTCAAGGCGCTTCTTCATTTACGGATGAAGAAAAAATGCAAAAGAAGAAGTTTGTATTTGAAAAACGTATTGAGTTATATAAGGATATTCAAGCAAACATGGTTCGCCGTACAGTTGTTCTCGATTTTTTCCGCGAAACAATTGAGGACTATGCACATTTTTGGCTGTTCAGAAAGAACTTTACATATCAATACGCTTGCTTTGCGTTTGCTTCCCATGTATTAAGCATCAATAATCGTTTTCCGACAAAGCTATACTTCACTAAGAATGCAGGTTTCACTTGGACTACCGAGATGTTACCTGCAATGGCCAGTAATTCTCCCGTCTTTCATAACAACGAAATCGTTCCATTTCGTTTAACTCCAAATATCCAGGAGTTTATTGGCAAGACTGGAATGGTTGGGTTGTTTGGTCCTTCAATCATGATAATTGCTCGGGCACTAATGCAGCCTGGCTATGATCTTGACATGTGGTTGAGCATATTCATTCGTGATGAACTCATTTGGTGGTTCACTCAACAGCGGCAGCCTCCTTCTTCTAGCGGTATACTGAGAGAAAAGGTGATTAGCAATACCGATTTAATTGTCCGTCGGGTTTCATCTATCGGTCAGCCCGCTTTTGGCAATTTGCCTGCCAACCAAACTATACTGGATTATATTTCGCAGGCTGTTAATCCAAAAGCACTGGCCCAAATGGATGTTTTATGGGCCCCTTGGTTGTAAATATTAGATATGATTAAACTAATGAACTGTTTACTGAAATTAGCAAGTCAGATGAGACACCTGTTCCATTGGTAAGTATGTACTGAGCGATTAATTATCGTTGCATTTGTTGTAAACGTTTTGTAATGGTATCATCACATGTTTTCGTATTGACGCAGCAAGTGTCTCAAGTCTTCCGTCTACAACTGTCCTCTACGTAAAAGCCACCATCAATTGCAAGAAGAAGCTAGGTTCTGTGCAAAGCTGACTGTCGTTTGTTCCAATATTTCTTCATTAAGATATAATGTCTACGCCTACTAAATTAGAGGAGCTTAACAAGGAGCCCGAGCCTGTTAAGGTATTTTTAGGAGTATATCAATAATAGACTAACGAATTTAGTCTCAGGTGGCTACTTTAAAGAACAAGTGCAATTTCTTTGTCCTCATCTTGTTGTCTGTCCCTCTTAGTTTTCTAACTGTGTTGCTCTTTGTGTGGTTTTTACTTTTTGGGTTGCTTAGCATTGTAGGCATTACTGCAGTCGTGTTGGCTCTCGTCGGCGTACTATCTGTTGTCGGAACCGTCTGCTCTGCCTTGGGTGTATCCATCAGTATTGTTGGGCTTGGAACGGCTATCATAGGATGCATCATTACAACAATTGGTTTTACCGTACAGAAGGTACTCCATTATTCACGCCGGTTCGCTCAGAGGTTCATTCCTTACTGGACTAATTTCGAGTATGGAATCTACCGTCTGCGTTTAGTTACAGAGTATCGTGTTCGGCGTCTGAGTCTTTCTGCATACAATGGTATCCACAGTCTCGTCTGCAGCAACAGCAAGCAAACAAAATTTTGAGACATGATTACATAGTTTATGAGTATCAGTTTTATGACATTATTTATATGGAATTAGTTTTAAACCAAGGAAGGGTCTTGCTAAATAGTGATGGTTGCCCGGTATTTCTGGCAGCATAGTGAGAGAGGAAACAGGGTAGATAGAATCTATGCAAATGGATTACGATCTGGTACAGATTTTTGCCGTTCTATTTTTCTTCGCTGTCTGGCCATTTCTTGTTCCTCATCTTCAGCTTTTCGTTTTAAGTAAACAGCACTGTTTTTGCGCTGGTATGGGTCCATACAAAAATAAAGCTTTTTTCCGATCTCTTTTGCCTTATTTATGTCTGTCTGTGCATGCTGCAACTCTTGGAGTTGCTCCTCATTCTCCTTCACCTTGGGCATTAGTTTTTGTAGATTTTTTGCTTCCAAGTACTGTGTGCACAATTCATGATTGACGTGATAAATAGCCGACAAGGCCATTATACTTGGGGAGTACAGAAAATAAAGGTCTGAGTGCAGTGTCTCAGACAAGAATTGTTTGGCCTGGTCATGAGATTTAAAAAGTGTTTCGTGCGGAAAGGAAGGCAGGGCTTTTTGGCAATCGAGCAGAAAACCCTGCAGCGGTCTAAACGGAAGCCAAACATAAAGATCCCAGTTGAGACTCTGGCACAAATAAAACTCGAATTCTAAAATTTGCTGGGGTGTGGAGTTGGGTATCTTTTTGCAAAACTGGTCAATGGGTATGTAGTGATCACTGGCTTTAGTAGCTGCGTAAAGAGCTGTAAAACTGTGTATTCATGTTAGAGTAAAAATCCTTCGTTGGTCAAGCATACATGATCGTTTTGGGATTGTACTCCATAATAGAGTTCACGAGGAAAAACCTCTTAAAGTATGTCACAGCATAACCCTGTTGTGTTAAACGAATACGAAGAACAAGATGGTCGCTTACTCTGATGTGACTAGGCAAGTTCATTGCAGCAGCCAGCGTTCCCAACTGACAAGTATAATACACGACGAGCAGCAACTCTTCATCTGCATTCAGCGTGACGGGTAATTTTTCCTCAGAAGCGTCTTTGTTTTGCATGCGATACTCTTCCGCAATATGGTTTCTCACCTTTTCAGAAGCTTTCTGATTTACGCTTTCTCGTTTCTCCCGCAGGGTTGCTACAGTAAAGATCCAATCCTTACATTGGGTAGATTCTTTAAAACCTCCGTCGGCCATTGTATATAGCAGAAACACAGGAGCACCGATCCTTTTTAGTGATTGAATAAAGTTTGCGAGTAACACAAAATGAAATCCGTCCAGAAAATCAAAAAGTTCCAAAAGAAAATAAGATTACCGGGTTACAATCGCTTGAAATAATGTTTTAAACCCCTGCCACTTGAACTTCTTTTACATGGATAACCTTCGCGACAATACTAAAAAATGACTTACGTTAGCCAACAAAGCAAACTAACTTGAAAGCATGAAATGGAATTTTAAGAATGCAATTTTCTTACCAGAAATGCACCGTTTTTAAAGCAAAATTACCAAAGCACAGGTGTCTTCTGTACTGCTTCAAGACATTCTCATTATTAATTGCGTTGATCAACTCACCACCAAAACAAAACTCACCACCAAAAATTGACAACATTACCGCTGCCTGCCTGTATCAAGGCCGATTGCTACTGCTTACCGCTCTCCGTTAGGGATTGTTTTAACAATGGCCATGCAAGACCTTGGATTTCCCGCTTACGCTGTTACATGGATTACAAATAGTGTAATTGCCGTCGGAGGAGGAGGAGGTGCCTCGAATACCGGTGTTAAGAATCAACTGGTATGTTTCTGTAAAAGATAGGATGTCCCGTCGGAGACTGGTCACAGAGTTTTCGTATTGCTTGTTTCTGACGGCAATTTGTTGGTAGAAAGTGTTCGGTTATAATGAGGACGAAGGAAACAGTTTTTTCGTTCCAATGCAAGATATCGAGTTGAAGGACACTGACGATGCCGTGATGTCTTTGGATTCGGATGGACAGGTGTGTTTGTGTGTTACAGAGAATTAGTAGTTTTGTTACTAGCTCTATTTTTACAGCAATTATGTATCTGTGTGTATCTAACGGTTTTCTGCTAAGATATTGATTGCCGGTATCAACGATTTGTCTGATGAGTCCTCAAACAAGCATTTGAGAATCTACAAGAAAAACGCTAAAAACCTTTTTGAATTCGAAGCTTCATACCAACTTGCGAATTTTACGAACTCGGAAGAGTACCAACGCCTGTGCCGCTATAATGCTCAGCGCAAGCTAATATTTATTGCCTGTACCAATAAGACGTTTTCTGTCATTCACAAGTATGACAGTGGACTTCGTTTTGAGCTTAAGGATCTCGATGTCTTTGATATCAGCTTTTCACCTGAATATGTAAGTGGTTATGATGCTTGGGCGACATGCTGACCATTACAGTGCGCGTTTGCAAGTACGAATGCTATTCACATATATAATTGGGAATACAAGCTTGTTCAGCGTTTAGAGCTACCGTTTGAAAAGGTTAGCATCCGAGGTGTTGCGCTTATGAAAAAGAATGCAGTCCTTTGTGCCTTTAATCGAGTAGAAAATGGCACTCGATTGGGTTATCTTGCCCGGTTTGAGATGGATCCCAAGACAAAGGTCTGGGCATTCAAGAAAAGTCTTTTGCTAAAGAACTCTCGTGGCATTACAGCTTTTTGTGCTGAGAATGTGTCAGGTATGTTAGTAATCGCTACTGCTGACTGCACTCTTCGCATTATGACAAACCGCCTTCAAACCATTTCGAAAATACCCCTTCACAAACTACCCATTACTTGCGTATCCCTCTCGCCGGATGCTGAGAACGTTGCTACTGTTTCCGCTGACGGCACCCTAACAGTTACTTATGTCGGCAAGTACAAAGTACTGAGTAGCGTAAAGATTACTGATGTTGGAATTGCTCCTCGTCTACTGATATTTGCGGTATTTGTAGCTTTGATCGCTGTGTTGTACATGAACATACTGTTCCCTGGTCGTGTGCTTGAGGAATTCCATAATTTTACCAATATGATGACGCATAGAGCTGTCCTGCTTCTTACCTCTTGGAAACGACTCTTCTAGGAAAACGCTTTTATATAAAATATCTGTTTTTTTTTCTTCAGTCAGTTCCTCTTGGTTATTACTGCAACGTCTATGGAATAAAAGAGCAAAAGGCTTTTTGTTTTCATTATCCTGTTAATTTAAGGGCACTTACTAGTTGGGTTTTGTGGATATCGAGCAATATTGGGCTGTTTGTTTAGCAAGTCTAATTTGTCAAGATTTATACTTCGACCTTAGAAAGTTGAGGTTTCTGCAAATCATATTTACGAGAGCTTGGTGTTCGCCTCCCTCACTTTGCAAAGGATATATGAATTCACGTTTGTTTTGTCTAAGTCGCCTACAGATCTCTTCCTGCTGTACTGTTATAACAAGAATATACACCAAACTTCTGGTTGTAGAGACGAGCATGCCGTAATGTAATTATTTTCCACTCATGTAACTCAGTTACCGAAACGAGAATGATTTGTTTTAATCTGTGCATTCATTTACTCGCGCAGCTCAAGTTATCTGAAACGAACAGTATCGATCTCAAGCCATTCCTTCTAGATAAACGCCAAAATGCCTCATAAACGTCGATTCTGGACAAACAAAACTCAAACTAATGCTCTATTTCTACTTACAGCCGTTGTTTGTACCGTTTCTGTATTATTCAGCTCAACTCTGAAATTGCAGTCCAAAGACAAGAAACGACACTGATTACGACCAACTGAAACCGGGTATGTATAGTAGTGAGCCATCAACCATTGTTTCTCTGTTTACTATGTATATTTTAAATTATAAAACAGGAATTCGCGAAAAGGTGTTTCATTTAAACTCGAACTCCTAACTCCTTACTGCCTCCCACTTGCCACTTGTCATAACGTATTACTTGAAAGTCAATAACCCGGATATCTCTTACACTGAGCTGAGACTTGCTCCGTTGTTTGTAAAACGAATTGTCTCGTGTTAAACGTTTCATACCTATTTATTCAGGAGTAGTGTTCTCTTAATTAGGTTCATACTACTTCTACTTTAGGCTGTTTTTGATGATTCAAAAACTGCTGCTTCGTGGTAAGTTGGAACTTTTCCTTGCGTTCTGTACAAGTCAACTAATGTGTTCTGTTCAGTATTGCGTCAATCGGACGATTTGGACGATGATCCTGATGCCGATACGACGCCTGCTCTGCAGGAATTGTACTCCAGTTGGGCGCTCTTCATTCTTCTCGTCTTGTTAATTGGTGCCCTATTGACGAGTTACTATGTCCAATTGAAGCGTATCCGTGCTGTTCATGAGACGGTTATTTCTGTTTTTGTTGGTATGGTTGTAGGATTGATTATTCGTGTATCACCCGGATTGATTATCCAAAACATGGTATCGTTTCATTCAACATACTTTTTCAACGTCTTGCTGCCCCCAATTATTCTTAACTCTGGCTACGAGCTGAACCAGAATAATTTCTTCCGGAACATTGGTACCATTCTGACATTTGCATTTGCTGGAACCTTTATTTCGGCAGTCGTGATGGGATTTCTTATCTACCTTTGGTCTTTCCTTGGAATTGAGAGCCTCAGGCTATCGCTGGTTGAAGCATTGGCTGTTGGCGCAACGCTCTCTGCCACTGATCCTGTTACCGTTCTCGCTATTTTCAATTCGTACAAGGTCGATCAGAAACTTTATACGATTATTTTTGGAGAAAGCATTCTTAATGACGCAGTTGCTATTGTCATGTTCGAGACTTTGCAAAAGTTTTACGGAAAGAGCCTGCACTTTCTTACTCTCTTCTCAGGTATTGGAATCTTCCTTGTAACTTTCTTTGTGAGCTTAGTGATTGGGGTCTCTGTCGGCTTTCTAACTGCATTACTGTTAAAGCATTCGTCTTTGCGCCGTTATCCTCACATAGAGTCCTGTATCATTCTATTAATGGCTTATGCTTCGTACTTTTTCTCGAATGGCTGTCACATGTCTGGTGTCGTTTCACTTCTATTCTGTGGTATTACCCTGAAACACTATGCATTCTATAACATGTCTTACAAGGCAAAGCTTAGTACAAAATACGTGTTCCGTGTGCTTGCTCAGCTAAGCGAAAACTTCATCTTCATTTACTTAGGCATGTCCTTGTTCACACAGGCCGATTTGGTGTACAAACCATTGTTTATTCTTGTCTCTACCGTTGCTGTTTGTGCTTCCCGTTACGCCAATGTTTTCCCACTCAGTAATTTCATTAATAAACTGGGCCACAGGGCTTCCGGAAACACTGTCGACCGCATTCCATACAGTTACCAGGTAATGCTCTTTTGGGCAGGCCTTCGTGGTGCTGTTGGAGTTGCTCTTGCCGCCGGACTGGAGGGCGAGAACGCTCAATCATTACGTGCAACGATTCTTGTTGTCGTTGTGCTTACGGTCATTATTTTTGGCGGTACTACAGCAAGAATGTTGGAAATCATGGGCATTCAAACAGGAATCGAAGATGAGGAAGAAAGTGATGGAGAAATAGTTCCCTCTTGGA
Source organism: Schizosaccharomyces versatilis (nom. inval.) (assembly GCA_032882995.1). Taxonomy (NCBI): domain Eukaryota; kingdom Fungi; phylum Ascomycota; class Schizosaccharomycetes; order Schizosaccharomycetales; family Schizosaccharomycetaceae; genus Schizosaccharomyces; species Schizosaccharomyces versatilis (nom. inval.). Next base: position 552,053 of record CP130699.1, on the reverse strand, counting down.
GACGACAAGGCAATGACAGCGTTTTACCGCGCGACAGCTTGGAGCTTCAACAAGCTGTACAACCTACTGATTTGACTCAATCCTTTGGCTTGTCTGCCTCCGACGATGATGAACCGGTCGTTCCCGAAGGTGCCGTCGTCAACACTGCTGGTCGGTTTTCCCAATATCAGCGAGCTGCAGACATGTTCAACGATTTTATCCGTTCCTCTCGTGAAGATCAAGCACAATGGCTTATACGCTTTGATGAAAATGTCCTCAAACCCGTTCTCATCGAACAAGATATACTGAAACGAACTAATGAGCCTTAATCAAGTTATTAGTGATGTTGTTTATAGACTATTTTCAAGTTTTGTTGGATGATTGAGGCGTCAAAAGTCCTACTTTCATTTTTTCATACCCTCTTTCGGAAAGCGTTATGCCTAACCAATTGTACTGTTAATGATTTATATTTCATTATGTAACACATTCAAATATTAAAAAGTGTTCATGCATTACCCACATGTATGTTTGAACTTGTTCCTGTCATCTTTTGTAACATGAGCTGGTTGTTCATTCTTCCTTCAACGCATCAAATTTATCGACTGTTCTCATAGTCTATATTGTTCGTACGACCGAAACAAGATGTCATTGGTGTTTCGAGAGATTGTCGACGAGGAGTTTAAAGATATTTGTGAGACTTTTCGAAAGTCAATTGATGTTGAATTCAGTGCAAAGACTTTGACTTGCGATTTGTTTGATTCAGACTTGTTTGTTGAACAAGGAACTTCACAGATATTCACTTCCACTCAAGACATTATACTGCTTCCTTTAAATGTGATCGATGCATTGGAATTACGAGTATTAGAAGAAAACGTTTCTATTCCTTTGGCACCGTTTGAACCCATAGAGATCAAAGCAAATGAACATTGTTTTCTGTCCTGGGAAAGACTCCCTTTACGCAGTCGGATTCGCAGTATGCAAGCATATCCAAAGTCGAAAGCAGAAACCGAGGAAGCCAAGTGTAACGGTGTGTTCATTGCTTTTGGCTTAAAAAAACGAGGAACAGACCAAGAGAACGCTGCGATAACACCTCAAGATATTCCGACGGAACAGAAGGTTGTACTTGAATGGGAAAATTGAGCAAGCCCGTAGTAGGCACATTAGCAAACCCTCTATAACTGATTTGCCGAAACAGCACTCAGTCTTTGACTTGAGAAAGACAGCACTGGGTTTTACGTATTTGCTTGCGACGATGTACACGAACACAGCTGACAGCCTTGCTTCTTCACTGTTTTCGAATTGCACATCCTGTATATGATATGGATACAGTGTTGGACCATTTAAAAGTTTATAACGACAAAAGCAATTGCCTTTCGCATTCATCTAGGTTTCGAAGGGCACTTCTTATATCCTGCTTGCTTATCCTATTGTTATACCGTATAAGCATCATAGTGTCCATCAGTTCAGAAACATTCAGCTGTACGGCCATATGAACATGCTCATTCCATTTCCCTCTCCTTCACGTTGCGTTAATCTGCTACTTACGCTTACTACTGTTCCGCACATCACTGTTTCTGTCACTACTTATTTGTGAGTTCTTATAATTAATGAATTCTAATGACGCGGTACATTTGTAGACTAACCATATCCATAATAATTGTCCAGTGCATTCCTACCTTCGGTCATCGGCCGGATATACTCTTAGTCCCCTTCTTCCTAAGGGGGGATAACTAGTTTTTGATAAATATCAATCACACACTTATAAACACTTTAGACTAGACCTCCTTTCAGCAACTCTCAAGCACCTCCTGAATACCTCTTAACTCTCCCCCTATGGCTTAGAAACTTCCGGACATCATTTTGAGAACTTGCTTGTTTCCAATTCCTCAATTGCGGTTGAACCATTCGAACAAAAAATTGCGGAATGCTTTATCCCTCAACGTGGTCCATCACCGTTAATATTATGCAACATTTTGAAATGAATCAAAAAACTTAAACTACCATACACCTGTACAACTTTTCCGTCTAGGAGGACTGTCGAATTATATCCCCCTTCGTTGTCTCCCAACACCAGAAACAGTATACAGAAAGGGAAATATTTCAAAAATTGCACTTCATCACAGTCTTTGTAAGCCGAATTGGTATGATTACAGCTCACTTTCAGACCTAACGTTTCTTTTGATTGTTTGTTTTATTACAGAAAATTTCAAAACAAACCTTTTGTTACATAAAGTGACACAAACAAAGTGTTTCTGATATTTTGTGTATGCATATAGGGAAACTGAAAGTTTCTGTAGCACAATGACCAAATCTCGGCTACTTTTTCTCTCAATTGCTGATGTAAATGACCATATCATTTTCATTTATACGAAACAAAATGACAAAACTACCTCAGAAAAACTTCAGCTTCTTACGGAACTAAGCTTGGATGTTATTCATGAAATGTGTGATTCAACGGAACGACCTATGTTAGAGAATTATTTGGGCCTTCTCGGCGTGGAAGACGACATTAGTGCATATGGATATGTGAGCAACACACAGATAAAAGTTATAATTGCAGTTCGTTCGTCTGAATTCTTGGTCAAAGATGCAGACATAAAGACGGTACGTTGACAAACAGGAATCCTTGGTTTTCGGTTAATTACTTACACACAATGCTTGTCTAGCTTCTAAAACAGGTACATATCGCATACACACACACGCTTTGCAATCCATTCTACAACAGTCGAAACGAAGTTGCTGCCTTGGAGCAATCTTCGTTCTTCAAAAGCACTTTTTATCAAATCTTGAAGTCATGGCAAGACCATTAATGAAATCGGTATCACTTTACTTTTAACGACACTACGTTACGCTTTTCTTACTCAATCAGTATCCGCCCATAGTCCATTGACGTACGCAATAGAAGTTATTATGTTCACAAAAACTAGCAAAAATTCAGAGCATTTTGAGCATTCACATGTGTGAATTAAAGTAGGTTAAATAATTGCACCCCCTTGAAAGCCCTGGAGGTCGATGCGACGGGCGATCAGTGACAGTATGCCATGGCGTAGCCAAGGCGTCCGTATAGAATAATCGTAACGTTTCTGGTTTAAGAATTGTGGGCGACCACGATGCAATCGGAAATCGGTTTCACCATGCACATCAAGATACGGAGCGTCTGCCAACGTTCCTACTTTCAGTCTCGTATCAAGATGTAAGATACCACAAATTTTAATAATAAAACACAGGCCAATATTCTTGGAGCATACTTTGGCATGCTCATCCCATTCATCATCCTCACCAGAATGATTGGGGTCGGAGTAAGAACCAAAGCATACAATGCTACCGCAATTCAAGCAAATCGCCGGAGAGACAGGTTTCTTCTTGCAAACACTACACAAGCAATCCTGTAGCACATCAATAAAGGTTTCAAGTTTGTACGGCAATTTAAGCAACTCATAAATGCCAGGATATTCAATTCTAACATCATGAATTTGTCCACAAGCAAAATGCTGGCCCCAAGACAACAGTACATCCTTCAAGGGGGTTTTATTGTCGTTTTCGTAGAGAGAGTAAACCTCGCGAAGAGAGGGAATACACATAGCTTTGCTTAGTTTTATGAGCTCTGGCAACGCAAGATCTTCGTCGGCAGTATAATCTTCCAAATTGACGTAAAACCGGCAATAATAAAGCAGAGCCAGCTTTCTCAAGAGTATAAGTGTATGAACCTCCACAAAATTCATAAGCGCGTGTACGATGCTCTTGTCCTCAAGATAAGTCAGATAACTCTGCATGCCGCAAGATAGCAGTACAGAAACGCATAACTTGGTGAAACCTGAAATTTCCGAAGATGCGTACTCATACGAACAGGCAGGCTGGGAAACTTTTGATTCAACAATAGGCTTAATCATGGAAACAATAGTACGTGGAATTGAAGCAAGGTAATACATGATAGTATATTCGTTCAATGAGTCATTATCGGCATCATCAAGAATGGTAAGATGAACGAACTGGCTAAACAAATCAGACTCCAACAAAGATGACTGAAGGTTAGACAGGTCTTGCTCTTCATCAGATCGATTTTTTGGATTGCTGGGGAACAGCTTCATCAAAAGTAGTCTGCGCATTAAAAGAAGATCAAGAACTTGACTGTCTCCACGATTAGCATAGTAACACAGAATACCTTTAATAGACTCAGCAAGTGTGTTTAGGAAACAGAGCATGCTTTGATTAAGGTGAGAAAACCATATTTTTTTACCAGGAACAGTGCCTTTCATACCCCGCGAGCTAACCTCAATGCAGCTTAACGTGTATGAGAAGCAATTTAATAATTTTTCCAAAAGAGAATAGTTTAAGGCACGGAGATTAGTTGGGTAAGCATGAAGCGCACCCAATGTTTCAGCAAGCTTGTCATACAAGCCAACAATTTCGATGGGAGAGACACTGTGAAGTCGATGGGCGCTGGAACTCCTAAAGACTGAATCATCAAACATTGACAATATTCTTTCACATTTCGAAGATATATCAAAACTCGAAACACTCATTATGCCCGTATTGATATGTTTGAGCTGATTTCCCAACCAAAGTTCAAATGAAACCAAGTTTAGCTCATGTTTCATCTGCTTTTCAGGCCTCGGTTCCCACAGCACGGGAAGCAGGATGTTGCAAAGGCTTTTACAAAGTGGGCAAGTAAAATATTTCAAATTTCTTGTTCCCGTACGAGTCGAGGGGAAAAGAAGGAAGGACGGATTGGATGCGCTTGTTGAAGTGTAATTCTTGTAGCAAGTGATATGCATCAGATGACTGCAAGACAGAGCGTAGACATCACTAGTGTTATTGTTTATCGGAAATCCGCCTTCAACTCGTGTCTTACAAGGGGTTAAAGAAGCTGGTTCCGGTTTATATCCAAACGGTCGGTCCTCATACTCAGTATCAAAACTTTGAGGCAGTAGTTCCAATTCTTTTAAACTCGTAGGATTGTTTACAGGGGTTGTACGCAGAAGCGAACTGTTTTGTATAAGCCCCAGCACACCATATGGTTTTCTGTCATTGCATTCTTCCTGACAAAGAAGACAATTACCAGAGCTATACTCCAAAAACCTTGTTTCTTTATCTGTCTCCTTAGAACTGAAATCATTTTCACTCTTTTCATCCTCTTCCATCTCAAAATCTTTGTTTTGAGCCAAGAATGAAGCCTGCTGTTGCTTCATTTGTTCAAGAATCTGTAATTGTCTTTCCCTGGCAACCCTTTTTTTCTGGCGACGAAGACTTTCTTCGTCTTCTTGAGAGTTATCACTTGAGGAGAAGTTAAGTTTTGAATTTTGCACCATCGTGGTATATGCCTCTTCGGCATTAGAACGGAAGAAATCAAGCAAGTATTCGCATTCAGTGGAAAGAGACACTAGACTGCCTGAAGGAAGAACGTATAAGATTTCGGCGATGGTTAAATCATGAGTCTCCAATTTATTGGTTTTTTCGTCCAAAACACTGTAGGGAAACCTGTTTGTACAGCAGTTTACCGAAAAGCGATTCGTGTGACATTGCTTGTCCAAATTTGTTCCGATTATTAATAGGTTAACGGCTGCGCAAACAATGTCATCTGCATTAATCAAATCACACGTCGAATTAAGAACATATTTCAGTGCACAAGCAATTATTTTTAAGAATGTTGACGAATGAGTCAAATTAAGAAACATGTCTTTGTTGGAAGAACCGTTGAAACAGAGCTGAATATGCGGTACAAGAACAATAGAGTTTTCATTCTTCATTGTACGACGTGCGAGATCTTTCTTTAGGGATACTGCTGCCTCCTCGCGCTGATTTTTTGAGTAGTGTACACTAAAAGGATTAACACGATCATAATACTCATCCTTTAGTGTATATACGCCGTAATCGTAAACACCGCCGGGTGCTTTGTAAGTTGTAACAGATTCAAGAATTGAATCAAATGCACTATACTCAGTATACTGCTCTGAAATACGTTGCAAAAGTGAGGAGTACGCCAACGGACCAAAAACTAACTGCTGGGCAATACGATTCTTAATCAATTCTTCCACAGACAGTTGTTGTAACTGTTCGCGCTCAGTGATGAGACCGACTATCATAAGAAGTAGTTTCTCCACCATTAAAGGCAATCTTTCGCTGTCATAAACTGGATGCTCATGGGAAGCTGATGCAACCCAATCTGTCAACTCAAAACGTTGAACTATGGCATTTAACGCAAGGTCAGGTGGTAATGCAGACACCATAAGTTGAACCAAGAGTAAATCTTTATCAAAAGCATAGTCATAAATAGTAAGATGCTTGTAGTGATGAGCCATTCCACGGACTTTAGCACCATTGCGCACCCACAAACCGACGTCAATCTGGGCTAACCAAACAAAGGCACGAAGTGGGTGATCCATAAGGGCAAGTTTTGTTCGATCGTCCCAAGTAGAGAGTTGCGAAGGATTCATGTACTTCATAATGCCTGATAACACCCAATGCAATGGATGGTAAAAGCTAACAGAGTCGCTTGATACTTTGTGTTCGACCAAAGGTGACGTTTTGTTAAAAACTGCGTCGGGTAGACATGCCTTAGGCTCGGTATCTTTTTTATTTTGGTGCATTGGTTGCAGAATAAAATCAATTAGGTAATTGCAAGCATACAAGATGTCCTCGTAAGGGGCCGAGGAATAGCAACAGGCCACTTTGTGACCAAGTTTTGCAACTGAATAAATAACAAATAGAAGTTTGTATATAGACGAATCCCACTCCACATGCTCATGAACAGCACGAACATGGCATAAAATTCCTTGAAATAATTGAAATAAATCACTATATTGTTTGATGAAGCGTTTATCAGAATGGACTAAGTCCATTACGCTAGGGTGCATCAATAGGTAACCCAAATCGCTAAAAAGCATAGCGTTCCGTTGGCTTACCAGCGCCCGCTGGTTTATTTCAATGCTCGTTCCACCGACTTCATTAGACCGGTTTCGCTTTTGGCACGTAAAGAGTGAATATAAGGAAGAATTAGCAGTGGTGAGAAAATCATAGCGAAGTACAAGCAATTCAGCCAAGCTAGGAGTGGTGAAGAACTGTACGGACAAAAAGGTGATTGAATGTTCGGGCTCTCTATCAGCAAAAAGAAAAGCTCGAGAAAGGGTTTTGTAGAGGATTGAGAAACGAATGGCCATTGCACGTTTAAATTGCAAATTCTGGTTTAAGGGAACAACATAAAGCTCAGACAACAGGTTACGCAGATTCTTCCAATACTTCAAATCATAGAGAAAGAAATAGTCAAGTCGAAGTCGAGAATACGGAGATTCTGCCATTGAAAGTACTTTAAGACCTTCCTCGCGCGGTGATTTCCAGTAGTCTCCGGAAAGAGTTACACGTTCTGTCGGCAAGGCAGAATGCATGCGTCGGCGTTCATTAATTAATTGCCGAATATTACGAAGGACGACAGGTCGAAAATCTTCAACATTTAAACCATCATTCATTTGTCGGAATCCTTCAACGTCCAGTTCATCGTCAACATCAAGATCATTGTCTCCTAGCTGGAAATCTTCCAAATCCAATCCTGGAGCAGCATTACGAAATATGTCCAAGATGCCTTCGGCATCAAAAAGCTCTTCGTCACTGTCATCATCATTAACGCTTTCTATAGGGTTGTCGTTAAAATTAGGTTCGTCATAAGTAGGGTGCTTTAGGCCGCTATTCCAACACTTTACGAGTTCGTCACAAACGATGTCGCGGAGGAAACCCTTGTAACCACAGATCTGTGATTCCATCAAGTCATAAAGCCACAGAATGAGTGTTCCACAGTCATTTTCACGGAAAAAATCGCGCGCTGACCGCACGTTCACAGCTAAATCGACTTTGGCAAACACCTGGGCGATGTCTAGCAAGTCGTCAATGGAACGCGACGTACTGACGGCAAAACGACCAATGGAGTTAACTCGCTGGGCGACCTGCTCACCAAAGGACCAGTCGTTTGTGTTCATGGCTTCCATTGTCAGCCGGATAACATCATCAAACTTGTGCTTCTCATCATTCCAGAGCATGACACGGAACACAGAACATTGCTCGTCCTCGACGAAATACTTCGTTTCATTAAGTCGCGAGCGTCGCTCGTCTTCCAGAACGCTATCAACCGTCTGGGGAGCTTTAAGGTTGATAGGAGAGCAGTTAAAGACATCGAGAATGAAGTCGAGGATAGTGGATATGGTGCTGCGTATGGACTCTTGAAGTTCCCGAGGAAGTACATCCTCGGCCTTCGGTCCATCGTCTTTGGAAGCATGGATAGAGCAGCCCAGTGGCACCTTCCAAGCCTCAGGGTCTCCGCAATCACAAATGCCATTAGAGTCAGTAGGGATGCTTACGTGCGTCTCATGGCCGTCGTGATTCGTGTTCCGGAAACAGCGAGCACACAATACACAGGTATTGTCCATTGCACATGTCCTGCATCGATACACGGGCTCGCCGTTGCGGAAGACATGGCCACACACTTTAGAGCCCAAGTCCGTAATCTCGTCTCCGAATTGTCGTTTTTGCACCTCGGGCAAACGGAACTTTGACGTGACGCTCACAGGGCCTTCTTTCACTAAATACTTCCAATTGCTTTCGTCGTAGTTAAGTAAGGACATGTAGACCTCCTGCAACAGGTGAGAAGCGGATTCATCATTGAAATCGTATTGGTGCCGCTCAGCGTTCTTCACCAAAAACTTGAGCAGACGCTCGGGAGCCTTGTACTCAGCCGTGTCGTTCTCCGACGACACGTCCATCTGCGTCTTGTCCATTCGCTCAAACTCTTTGGCGCTTTTCCAAGGTGGGTTCAATTTTTCCTCTAACTATGAATTCTCGTTTCTAAAACCACAATTTTGCGTATTGGACAAATCTATGATAATAAAGGGAACCTTTTGAGCAGCTACGCCTGACTTCTACTCATTAAGTTTCGAGACGGGTCAACGGCTAAGGCAAGTTGAATACTGGCTTTGTTTCCAGTTCGTAATCTGCACAACTACAGTGCTTAGTGTGCTGATGGTTGTAGAAACAATGAAGAAAGATGGTGGTAAGATTTACTATTTGGCTTTTATAATGATGTGGTTCTCTGCTGGTGGCAGCGACTTTTGGTGGTGATGTGGGGGGAGAAGATGCTGCTAGTGGGGAGGAGGTGGAGGGAAGACGATGAAACAAAATAGATGCGAACAAAAGTGTTTATGAGTGCGAGAGGACTGGTTGAGGGAAGGAGAGCTGCAGGACAGTTTGAACAAAGTTCCAGTGGCTGTTTTTGGCCATCTTCGACGCGTCATTCATAGCCGTTGACTTATTCCGCTTGCTGGGAATACTACACCAAGCAAGGCAGGGACTCAGTCGTGGTGGTAAGTAAAGTGGGGGAGTGGGGGAAGAAGTGAAGCAAACTGAAATGAAACAAAGGAAAAGGGAGCTGGCATGGGTTCTACTGATTCTACTGATCAAAGTTTTACTGCGGCGGAGCTAACTGCCGTCGTAGCTGTAGCGATTGTATGAATGCTAGGACGGTTAGTGGGGGCGCCTGGACGTGGTTTACCTCGCTATAGACACCTCCTTCCATCCCTTAAGCCCTAACACATGTCAGAGAATTAACCTTAGAAACCCCTAGCGGGGTTTTGGCGGGGCATTTATTCCCAGACTCGTTTAGCCGACCCGAACGTTGGGTACGTCGGGAAATTAAAATTAGTGAATAAACGAGTTGAAAATCTAGCAAAAAAAATACCAAAAATTAAAATAAAAATATAAGAAAATAGAGAAAATTATCGCCGAATTTTCCGACTCAAATTTTGCCACATACATCCTCAGTTCCCTCCTGCAGGCTCTGCAAGGCTTTGGAGAAATTCTCATAGCCCTGCTAGGCGCACCCAACGCCTGGCGTCCTACGGTCTGTGCCCCAGTGTTATGACGTCAGTTTTTTCGCTGGCAACGACTATAAATAACAACTGTGCCGCGTTTGTTTACTACCGCTATATCACATATAAAACAGCATCCGGCATTGTACCGAAGCACTATTGACCAAACTCTCCTTTTCATCCGTACTGGATTTGCGAAGACTCTCACTGCTGGCTGGTGACGAGCTGAAGGAATTACCAATTGATTTACGGCAGAACTGACTGGATTTTCAGTGTGTTCAATTCGATTTTTATTTTATTTTATTTTCTCTTCTATTTTATTTTATTTTGGGTATTCGAATTTCTTGATTTTTTCCTTGATTTTTATTGGATACTTTTCATTTTCTTGATTCCCATTTACGACTTTTCTCTTTCTTGTTGCCTCAATTTTGTCCTTCTTAGGTCTCTCTCACATTACCTCTCAAAATGATTTTCGGAAAGCTCTTTTTGATCATTCCTATGGTTTTCATAGCATTCAGTGCTGTAATGGATCTGCTGGTGCTCATTAACCAGAACTATCACAGCGTTGCGCTGAAAAACATTCACTTTATAAAGCTGAACACGTCCAACTTGTTGGATACAAGCAATACCACCGCTCTGTCACAGTCTTTGGGCACCTTTGTGACAGGCGGAATCGCCGACACGCTAGAGCAGTACCTCAGTTTAGGCGGCTCTGAGCTTGCCTCGCTCGAGGAACAACTCCAAACTGCAATAGGCTTGCCCGCTTGGTATTCCGTCGGTATGTGGAATTACTGCAAGGGAAACTCCTCTGATTGGGAGAATCCTTACAATTGCACCAAGCCCAAGACCTTGTACTACTTCAACCCGATAGAAATGATCGAGGCCGACATTGCCGGGAGCAACACCAACGTCTCGATCACTCTCCCCAGCAAGGTACAAACGGGATTGAAGTTTGTGAAGAATGCAATGTACGCCATGAAAGCAATGTACATCTTGGCTATCTTGTTCTTCGCACTCACCATCCTTTCCGTCTTAATCGCATGTATCCCATTTATCGGGCCCCTGTTCTACTCAATCTTTTCCTTTTTTGGCACGCTTTTCATGCTTGTTGCATCCATTATTGCGGCCGCAATGTTCCGCATCATTGCACAGCTCATTCGCAAGGAGATCAGTCCCCTTAACTTGCCTGTCGCGCTGGGTTCGCGAGTATATGCTTATTCTTTCCTTTCCGTTGCGTCGGGAATCGTTGCCATCATTCTGTTTGGCATCGTCAGCATGTGTCCTTGATGGACACGCATAGCGCTGCGTATACCCATTAAAATATTGTGCACCTTACTTCCATCATTCATCCAAGCTGCATTACAATTCCCCCTATATCGTTTTCATTCCTTTTCTTTCTTGAGTTCTTTCCGTAGCAAATGTCGGTACCTCTATGGTATATTTTGTTCCTTGCATCAGCTATGAATAAATAATCATGTGTCTCACATACTGTTATTACTCCGCAAAAAAATCTTATACTAACAAATGCCAGTGTATCTAAGTGTTTCAATAAAATAGAAATAGAAATGAAAGTGGTGTAGTCGGGTGGGTACTGTGCGTATGTGATCATGGAGGTTCAGGAAAATGTATGCTCTTGTCTAATTCCTGTTCGTTCCGTCGTCATTGTCATCGTTGTCGTCATCCAAAAGTGTACGGATCCATTTGAGATAATCATATCCCTCAGGACATTTGTCTATAGTTGTTTCCAAAAACTTGATGATGTCGGGACGAACTTGACTGTTCTTAAGGTCTTCATCTGTAACAAATGACTTTCCATCCGCGACATCGCAGAATGCATAGATCACTTGCCGAGCACTGTCACGGTCCTCAAGCTCATCCATGACAATGTCGATAAAGCGTTCGTACGACACACCTTGTTGCTCGCCGGCTGCCTTCGCAAAGACGGCATGTGCTTCTTCTTCTTCGTACACGAGACCCAAGGACGCTAGCGCAGCATAGAATTCTAGTTCGGAAAGATTGTTGGACTTGTTCTTGTCGAAATGCTTGAAAACTTTTTCAATTTCAGAAAGCTCTTCTTGAGAAAGGGTGCGTTTCTGCCGTTCAGACAGCTGTAGCTCGAGGTACTTTATCTTGTTGTTTATACTGTCAACAGTGACACTAAACTCATAGTTAAGATCGTCATATGTGAAGATTGTGTAGTCGTTTTCCTCGATTCCGGCTTCAAAACAATCGTTCCAGAGTTTTTGGACACTAGCAAGCTCGGTTTCGAGAGGGCCTATATGCTCGCGTAAGAAGTTCACATGCTCTAGTTGGTCTGCCCAGTCTCCGTGTAGCGTCGAGAGCTCCGCGCTAATTGTATTCAGCATCACAGAAAAACTATTTGCACGTTCCGCAAAGTTTCTTCGCATGTCTTCCTTTACTCGGCGAATGTGTGTATTGATAATTTTGGAATACTTCGCTTCGGCATTCAGCAAGTTTTTCCATTCCCGGTCCAAATCAACAATCCGTAAACCGGCAGGAGGTTCGTACTTTTTCAGTTGGTACGTTTTGAGGTTCGTCTGAATCGTGCCTAACAATGACTCTAAATCCATCTTTTCTTTTACCCACTCTCGTTTGACTGAAGATTTGAAGCGACCGAAACTGTTCGATTGCTTCTTTAATGACGCATAGTTGTCACCTAAAACTGTATTGAGCCATACGTTTTGCGTCTGAGTAAGTTTCTTCAGTAAAGATCTCATACGCAGTTCGTAATTCATATGCATTTCATGACTCGATTTCAACACATCTGAGAACCGCTCAACTCTTCTTGCTGCTGTTTCAACCTTGTCCAGTGTAGAAAATGCATGAAAGTACTCAGCGACATAAGTCATGATACTGCGTTCGTCAGGACGCTCAACATCGCAAATGTCTTCAACATCAATAAGCGGAGGAATTCCAATGTGCTTGTGAGCGATGTCTAACGCAAGCTGCATGTTTTCCTTGTGTTTGTTTTTATCAAGGCTGCGAAAGTCAAGCAAATCTGGACGGTGTTGATGAATTAAAGCACAAAAACCAAGCCCGCTTGTCCAACTCCGGGAAAAATCTTGTATATCCACATCTGGGAAGTACTCCAGGGTTTTACGTTGACACCATAAGAGTAAGCCCTCCTTTGCTGTAAGGCCTTCTTCGCTAATATCGGCAATTGTAAATCGCAGAATGAGAGTCCATAGTAAACCCAGAATCAGCTTCAAGTTTCCATCGACAATGTCTTCTGCACCAATGTTTGTTAAAGGAATGCCTTTGCTTTTTATATAGTCCAAAGCTTTGTTAACATTTTCCACCTTTTGTACACGAAGTCGTGGGTTCCGAGTATAACGACCCAAGGATTCATCACCAATAATTTCCATTAATTGGATTAGATAAATACCATTACTAAGGTCTTTCTTCAAATCAGCAGCTTGCGGAAGCTCTCGCGCCGCAAGTTTGTTGTTAAGCCTAATGATGTATGTTAATAACGATTCTCAAATCCCACCAAGATGCAATAACAATACCATTTTGTAAATGTTCTGTTTTGGACATCCTGCCATCGTTCCGTTTGCATGAATGTTTAGATTTTTTTATGTATTTTTTATGAATTCTGTACCAGTTCGGTGGATGGTAATAGTAGGCGCTAGTTCGTTGAACAAAACAGCTCTCTTAAATAACACTGGTAAAACTGACTATCAATTTCTTAAAACTGGTTATAAAATAATGAAGGACAGTGTGTCCACTGTTTTATGAAACCTCCACACTGATTTTGTTATAGACTGGCTGTGTTACAGTAACATTCAAAACGAAGAGTTCATTCTCAATTTGTTGATGGATTGTGAAGACTTGTCATTGAGCTCAAGGAAGCTGCTTAATGTCAATGTAAAGGAATCTCTAATTCATGTCAATAATTTTGGTTACTACAATGATTTCTATATTAATATGAATTAAATCAAGGAAATAAAATATAAACAAATAACCAACTACACTTTGCGTATAACAACATAATATGACTGTGCAACACAATGAGACTGAAGGGGACGAATGTCGTTTAGAATCTACCATTTAATACCTAGTTTAGTGATATGGATATGAATTTTTAAAACAAGCTATATTAAATAAGCAATTACAACAAAAGACACGATCCATCACTCACTAATTTTTCAATTTATTTCTGCAAAACCATTTTGCTAATTCACAATTCATTGCTAACTTCGTTTATGTACTTTTACTCTCCTATAGACACTCATCATCCGCAAACATCGAGAACATGGATTTCTTTAAATCTGCTACGTCGTTCATTATAAGAGCAAGTTCACGATTTCCATATGACCTAAAAGATCCAGTTGCGCTGCCGGGCGATTCGTTTTGGACCTTATATGATGCTGTTCTTCGGGTACTTGTTTTAGTAACTGTTAAAGTTTGCTAATAGCCATAGGATAACGACATTCAGTGTTCTGTGTTTGCAATGGATAAGAAGAAATATCCCCAGGGCAAAGAGTTAGCGGATAATGCTATCTCGAAATTGAAACAAATCCGACACCCACATGTTTTGAAGTTTCTCAACAGCTACGAGGATGTACGACTATTTGTTTACTGTTTGCAGTGCTAATAATTGTAATATATCAGGACAACCTCATTTACTTGGCCACAGAACATGTTCGGCCATTACTACCAAGTCTTGCTTCCTATGATACCGACCTCAAAGTTTGGGGTCTTTGGCAAATAACTGTGAGTTTCCACATTTGTTCATCGTTAACGTTTTTATAGGAAGCTTTGGATTTCCTTCAAACCTCTGGATATATTCATGGAAATCTTACATGCAAATGCCTGTTTTTAAATGATGCCGATCAGTGGAAACTTGGAAGCTTTGAGATTTGTTCGCAAGATGCGTTAGAGTTTCAAGTATGTAACTTATATGCTGAACAAATTCATTAACTCGGAAAGCACAATTTTGAAGCAGCAGATGGTTTTCCGCTGTTTAATTTGCATGATTTTATGCAAAAAGGGTATGAATATACTGGAAACATAACTAATAATGTTCTACTTAGTGCTCTTATCGAGAAAGCGGTCGATTCATTCCTCTTGGGCTGCCTTATTTTTGAAATATTTAATCCAGATACCCGTGATAATCATACCTTACGCAAAAATATACCTCCTGTAAGATTCCTAAACATGTCCAGAAACTAACACTTTTACAGACCATTTTCACACCTGCCAAAAAGCTAATTGCACCTTTAAAATCACTTTACTCTGTTCATGATTTTTATGCTACGGGTGTAAAACAGGGTGGATATTTCCACTCTCCATCCATCACGTCTACAGGTTTACTCGATACTGTTGAAATTAATGATCCCAAAGAGCAAAATACTCTGTTACAGTATGTACACTTAAAGTCCAAAAGATTGCTAACAGTTTAGTCTTTTGCATAAGTCCATTCTCGTATACCCCGCAAACTTCAATCGTCATCGCGTTGTTACTGCACTTTTACAACTTATTCCTCAATGTATTCCTAGCCTGCAAAACTACTATAAGAAACTGACATATTTTTAGATCCCACTCAATCTAATGTAGAGCTACTCTCCGCTGCTTTAACCAACTGTGGAGATGAACAGCTACCTTCCTCCTTTGGCTCCGCGATTCTCGAGATGCTCAATAAATGCACAGTGCCCTTCAAAGCATTGCTTTTACTACATATGTGTCGAGCAGTGAATCAATTTCCCGACGACTTTTTTAATCATCCATTTCTTACAATGCTTGGCTCGTTTCTTCAATGTAATGATGCGCAAACACGAATTTATGGACTTGCTATTATTTCACTTACGATACCTCGAATTCCAAAGAAGCTGGTGAGCAACTATCTACTCCACACCTTGGCTAGTGCTCAAAACAATTCTGATCCAGAAACACGAATGGACACGACACTTTGTTTGGAGCAAATCGCACCCTTTTTGGAAGAAGATGTAAGCAATAGTTTACTAGAATGAGTACTAACTTTTCCTAAGGTTAAGCAACGCGTTTTGTCAACTGCGCTTACACGATCGTTACGCGATACATATGTGCCGGCCAGATTAACTGCCTTACAGACAATTGAGAGCCTTTACGAAACCTTTACACCTCAAATATCTGTTAGTAAAGTACTTCCACAAATAATACCATTGTTACTTGATGGGAACACGTATGCGCTCAAGACTATATTTGCTGTTACTAACGGTGAAGTGAAATTCGACTTCTGGCCAAGCGTATAGTTGATAAGTATCTCAAACTGATTGGGGAGTATGCTGAGAGGACTCCTGAAACTAATCAGGAAGCTGGAAACGGATCTCGTTTTTGGAGCCACATATTCAGGAATTCCGATCCGACAAGTTCTGGCTCTTCAGAATCCGGAACTCCCGTCACAGCTCTTATTACACTGTTGAATGAATTCTCCATAACTACGAAGGATTCGGTATCTTCAAAAACGGATGGCCCGGACTCGAAAGCAAAAGAGCCGCAATTAACGCTTAATGACGAGTTTGAAGATTTTGAGGAATATTCGGACAACGACTGGCAAAAAGAATGGAATGATGAAAACGTTGAAGCGGAAACTGCAGCCGATGATGGTTTGTCCGAATGGGGTTTGTAGACCATTTTAGTATACAAGCATCCTAAACTTAAATTCTTATAGACAATCTTATTATTTTTATTAGCATAAAGATTTAGCTGATTCAACCACAACCTGAATAGCGGACGTTTTATTTTCATGTGTTCCTCTTTAACATATGCTATATATCAGAGTTTTTTAGTAGACAACGCATTTCATAGTACTAGGGATAATTTTCTTTGGGAATTTTTTCTACTACACGTATCTTTATTCATGTTCTACATATATGACTTTTGCTGTCAAGCGCTATTCACTTGTTAAGTGTTCCAATTTGCCCTGTTCTCTATCGGCACCTAAAACTGTACATACCGATCGAAAACTGTGCATGATGGAGACTTCATCTTCATCTGATACTCGTATGTGTTCACTTTTATTCATCTCTTACGAAATTAGTTCGAAAAAAACGATTGCTTCAAAATAAAGAAATTCTTCGGTATAAAAAGTTCTTGGAAATCGTTAGTTACTAATAGCAGAATAAACAAAATACAATCTACTAGAATTAGAGAGCTTGAGGCTGAAAATGAGCGCTTACTCTCGGAAAATTTGGATTTACGTACAAATGCAATTCGACTAGCAGAACAGCTTGAGCATGAGCGTTATGAAATTGTTCGTCGATTTAATAGCATGCGATCGTTTTTATGTTCTGTTGGGACAATGTCTACACAGTTGCTCTCTGACTTGGATTCATACACGAAAATCGCAAAATGTATTTTATAAAAAAATCTATACATTCTTCGCTATGCTAACTTACTGTTTTAGGTGATCATCTGTCAAGTCGTGACGACATTGACAGCCTTTCCTCAAGTTCTATTGAAGACGTATGAGTTGGCAATTTACTAAGATCATGGATACTTACTTTTTAGTCGTTTACTGATAGAACGAGTATTAATCTACTCGATTTTGTTAAAGAAAGTATTCCCTTTAGCAATGTCATAAAGGAAACAACTCCAGAACACGAATCTGCTCAAGTAAACGTTTCATCGGCAGCACAGAGCACATCATCGGGCGTCCATTCTCTTACTCCAGCAACAAAATCACCGAGCTCTTTAAAGCGAAGAAAAAGGGCACTTCGTGTTTCGTTCGCAGAACCCATTTCAGATAATGTCAAAGACAGCGCAGACAATAACAACCAGTTAGACGCCGAAACAGACCGAAATGCTGTTGCTTCACCGCCTGAATCTTTACGCGACAGAACCAATGCTTCACCAAAGGCTTCGGTCTCTCCTAAACGAAAGAAGTCATCGGAACCTCAAGAGACCGTTTCCCCCCCTGTAAAACGTTCTGCAGGAAGAAGAAGAAAAGCTTCCGTTTCTGCAGCCTTGAAAAATGTGTCAGAGTCTATGTTCTCAAATAATGCAAGTAATGATGGGCAAGACAATCGGAATGAAGAGGTGAACGAAAAAGCGAATTCACATAACGATTCCGACAAAGATTATCATGATGCAGTAACTGTTGCTTCTAAAACGGAAGCTACACAGCAGACGTCTGATGTTCAGAGTGCATATGTTGGCCGAAGCAGACGTGAACGAAAGCAAGTAAATTACGCACTTCCAGGCTTACGCAAGAAGCTACGCCGAGATTTTGAGCTACCATCTGATCATGCTAAGCCTAAACGCACTAGACGCGGTAGAAGTGCTCAACAAAAATCTTTGAGTCAAACAAAAGATAACAATGCGGAACAACAGGTCGATACGCATGCACAGAAAAGCTCTGGTACCGATACAATAGAAAAAATTGAGCCCGTATCGGTTGAGACAAACTCTTCTGATGCTTCTCAAGTCTCTAAAATTTTGGCATCAGAAGCATCTGTTCCGAAATCTACGGGCGCTAGTCTGAAGAAGCAGGACGCCAAGGAGAAAGTAGTCCTGGAAAATAGTGCTGCATTAGCCCAAGAACAGGGCGCAATTGTGCAGGAGTCTGCACAAGCATCTACGAACACAGATGCAAAAGCTCAAACCAGACGTGTTACGGGACGGAAGCGAGTAGGTGCAAAAAAGAAGTAAACTGCGTGTTTCTGTTTTCGCTTTAATAGTACTTATTGTGCTATTTTTCTCGATAATCCGCTCGTTGTCTAACTCTCATTCTTGAAGTTAATATTAGTCAAAAACCCTTGTTTTAATGTGAATTTATTTCTAAACTCTGTATGTTTCTATCTATTAATATTTACATTTATATGTGCTAAGGACGGCCAAGTTTTGACTAGGCATTGGTTCCCTTCTCCCACTCCTCCCGACAGTTGGTTTGCTTAATTTGCGTGTTTTGTGACACGGTACACAAAAACCTGTCATAGTACTCACCTGTACTTGTGAATAACGTAACAGTCTTCATCTCAAAACCCTTTTTCTGGTTAAAATTGACGTTTAAGCTTTAATGAATCACGAGAAACCAGAAACTCCCCCTTTTAACCAAACGGCGTTTAATAAAAGCAAATCTAGCTTTATCCAAGCAAATAATGATGGACAAGGAAGTGTACGAAGGGGATCTTTCCATTCAGATATTTCAAATGGATCTCGAACTTCTATAAGAAGACAGAATCAACACTCCTCTAATATTGAGCAATCTATAACCAGACTGCTTGTAGCTACAAAGCAGCTCCTTGAAAAATTAACTCTATGGAGCAAAAATGCAGCTACTGGAAATGATGTGTCTGATGTTTATGTGAGACTCTCTAGTGAGTTTGGGGAATCTTGCGCTGTATTTGAAGCCGCAGGAGTGGAAGTCACTGACATGTTAAGCCTTCCTCATCGTCTTCGGCTGGTTCTCGAAGAAACACTTTCTGGTCCTGCTTCGCCTGCTTCTCTGGAAAGACATCTTCCAGCTGTTCGAGAGATTGTGGTCACTCTTCTTCAATCTCTCAAGCGCAAGCAGGCTTTCTTTAAGACAATACGTCAAAGACACCCTCCGAATATCGGTTCCTCAGAAGGGGAACGCAGTTCAAGTCAATCTTCTGCAAATGTTAGAAGTCATTTACATCCGCCTCCCGAACCTGAACCTGATAAGACTCAGTCCAAGGAGGTCTGGGATCGGTATGCAGCCCTAAAGAGTACCAATGTTCTTGAGAGAAGAGCTAGTAAACGCTTTTCCACGTTTCTGACTTCTCGTTCACCCGAACATGCAGAGTCGACACTTCCTCAACTCAGTGTACAAGATGTCCGTAATCGCATGCGTGAGAAGAAGGAAGCTAATTTTCTCTCGCAACAGCAGCAGCAGCAGCAGCAACCGAGTTATCAAGCACCTAGACCACATTTTCCTCGTCCTACATCTCGACAAACTATGGCGCGTGCCCCGAGCATACGGAACTTTTCCGATAGTAATGTTCAGGAACGCAAGAGTGACCGACCCCTTCGGCCAGTACTCAGTCGTACAGCGTCTCTCAATGTTTCAAACGATATATATGCACCTGCACCTAACTACAGCAACGACTCGTTCACTGTTCCTAAACAGCAGCCTCCCTCGCAACGGCAAACTCCTGTGGTTGCTTCTACGCCTTCACCCGCTATACAACCAAAAAAGACCCCAGAGCGCAAAGAACCCTCTCCCGAAGCATCCAGTCATCGACCACCCGTAAACTTGCCCAAATCTCTCTTTCTACGATGGAGTAATATCACGAAGAAGATTCCAATGCCCTCAGAATTGCACACTTCGGGAGATGTGTATAATGTATTTAAAGCTTCTTTTCATGATATTCCAGATGACGAAGCACTAATCTTTGAGATCCGTGATGAATCGACACAAATTAATTATCTTCTTGAGGACTTTTCTGAAGTGAAAAATGGGTCTCTTCTGGTAGCAGTACAGAAGCCCAATGCCGAACAAGAAGATGAACCCGCAAAGGAAGTGGAGCCTGAACCAGTCAAACAGGAAAACCCCGAGGTTACTGAGATGCTTTTGAAGAAGTTAGAGGAGATTGAAGACAAGATCAGCCAATTGAAGTTGACTCCTGCACCTACAAACGAGAAAGAGTCGCAGCCTACGGTTCGTGTATCCAGCGAGGGAACCTCTTCTCAGCTCGCCTGGTATCACCAGGAGGTTAAGGCTGCCAAGCTTGAACTTGTTGCCGTGAAGCAATCCCTTATTTCTATGCTTGCACGTGTCCCGTTGAAATTTGAAGAATTCAAAAACAAGGTTCTCGATATTTATGGTTCCACTAATAATAACACAATGTTGGAACGAACTTTCATCAATAAGTCTAAGCTTAAATTGGAATCAAACTTAGCCACCATTGTCTCCAATTTTGATGATCTCAACGATTTGGTTGAGTGTCTTCGTGCTGATGTTCTTCACCGTAAGGTGCGTCCTGGTTTGGATCAAGTCGCTGCTTTGCGGAAGGATAAGAAACAGCTTGCCAAGGAGATCGAGGACTTGGAAGCAACTTTGAATAGCGTTACACCTTCCTGGAAGAAGCAATGGGAAACCGAGTTAAACCAAATTGTTCAAGAGCAAGAATTCCTCAATAATCAGTCTGAAATGATACTGGACTTGAAACGCGATCTTGATTCCGTATCTACGGTTCTTGCGAATGTCACAGCCATTGCTGAATACCAGAACCAGACACCTTTGGAGTCTAAACCACTTCAGCTGCTCACTGCTTCGAACGTTGATGTCGGCGAGTACCGCAACCGTATAAACCTTGAAATAACTAAGCTAAAACCTGATTCGGAAGGTCGACTGGAAGCCATTTGTCGGGCTGAAGCACTTCGAAAGAAAAACCTCTCGCTTTTGGAAGACAAGTTTAAGGCAGAGCTGGAGGAGTTTGTCAAGGAGGATAAGTTCCATAAAATTGGTGGAATTGAAGAAGTGAATCGTTTGCGTGAACTCAAAGACAAGGAAGTACTCAAAGCAATCTGGGATGCAAGAGACTCTTCTACTGACAATACGTCCAGCGCTCCCAAGCGTCCATCTCCAAAGAGAAAGCAAGTCCAACCCTCTTCCACGTCCGCTGATGAATCCTCAAAGGCTACTGGAGATGCTGCCGTATCTAGTGATCCTGTGGCTTCAACAGTTAGTATTAGCAGTCCACCACCGGCGTCCACACTGAAGTCGGCTTCTGTGCCGGCACCAACTCCAACACCCGCACCAGTTGTAGCAGCAGCAGCTACTACTGTCGCCCCTGTCCCTACTGTTTCGTCTGGCCCCAAAGAATCGCCGAAGCCTCCCGCAGGTCGCCACGGCCACCATCGTTCTGTAAGCTCCGCCGTGTTCCAAGATGCGGATGCCGACCAGTTCTTTGATGAACCATCTTTTCTTTCTTCGAATGGCAATGCCACCGATAGCAACCGTGCCAATCGTGAGGACAAGCACAACGATTCAGAGGGCGTGCCTAAGGCAGACTCCCCTGGACCGCTTGTCTCTTCCATTGTGACCAGCACCTTCACAGAAGAAAATAATGACGAAGAGGCCATTCCTGACTCACCCACACTTACGTTTGCGTTTTAAGTAACCAAAAAAGGGGAATCCTGAGGACATTCTCGTTATTGACTGAACCAGTTTTGAATGCATTTTTGGGCCTTTTATTTTCTTAATTTTTATTATTTACTTATTTTCAACAGCCTGCCCTTCCAAATGTCTCTCCCACAAGTCTTACGTTACATTCGTTCATTCATTCACTAACTATTCGCTCGTTTCATTATTGCCTGAACATGCTGGTGCCTAGAGCAAGTATGTTCAGACAGGTCATCAGGCATGTGCAGCAATATATACTGCTGTTACAGAACACAAGGACATGGTGGCTGCCCCAGAATGAGAAGAAATATTTACATGGAGCACAATCAAACACGGCGAACACCGTAGCCCAAAAGCAACACCGGCAGGCCCACTGTCTTAATGAAGGCAGCAATTGATTTGATGGCTGCGTATGCCATGCTACGCTTCTCAAGGAAGAGGAAGTCTACCATGTCATGGACAGCTGTCGCACCGTACACGTATAGACCCAAATAAAAGGCACCTTTATAACTCACAGTTCCAGTTAATTGCAGTAAGGCGCCGATTGAGTAGGCCTGGACAAGTGTACCAACCGATTTCGAAAGGAATGAGCATGTAGCTTGTTTCTTCAGAGAGCCCTTGCAACACTCGAACTCTTCTTCATTTCGCATCCTATAAAATCAGTTAGAGAATTTTTCACCCAAGCTGGACAACAAGGCAACATCAGCCAGGGTTATCATTTCGACTCCATGCTCGCCTCATCCTCCACCGCAACACAACTTACACTTTTGCCCATGTATTTCCCATTAAAGGGCCGTAAACCATGAAATCCGCAGCATAATTAAAAGCTGAGCCCAAAAGAATGGCACTGGGCCGAACATATGGAAAGTAGGAGAAGTAGGAAGACATTTTTACGCTTAATAATTATAACCAACTCGTTACGTGAAGCCTGTAAACTGCGTTTAGGAGAAGAGTATGACTGTCTAACTGTCATTTATACCGTAAACTAACGGCTCTTGATGTCACCGTGACGAAGAATCCTGTTTGTTTAGACATACGCTAGGACATAGTTTTTGGTGGTGAGTTGTAACGTACTTTAACGAATTGTCGTTTATCCGCAAAATCAAATAACGAGGAGTACGACGATTTAAACCATATAGCCGTGCTACGTTAAGCATCACTAAGCCCATAGTTACTGTTCCTAGCCCTACCCTAAAGAGAAGACAGTCACAGAAAACATCCTTCCGTGATGCAGACCGCAGCACTCATCGTCGCACAACCAACCACCACCAGCACCTTTAACGATACAAAATGGTGAACATCCCCAAGACCCGCAAGACTTTCTGCCCTGGCAAGCAATGCCGCAAGCACACTGTCCACAGAGTCACCCAATACAAGAAGGGTGCTGACTCCAAGGTCGCTCAGGGTAAGCGTCGTTATGATCGCAAGCAAAGTGGTTTTGGTGGTCAAACCAAGCCTGTCTTCCACAAGAAGGCTAAGGTTACCAAGAAGGTCGTTCTTCGTCTCGAGTGTGTCGTTTGCAAGTACAAGAACCAACTCACCTTGAAGCGCTGCAAGCACTTCGAGCTTGGTGGTGAGAAGAAGACTAAGGTATGTTTTATTAGAGAGAGACATTTTCGTGTTTGGGCGATCCTTTTACTAACACTTGCAGGGTGCCGCTATCCAATTTTAGGTAGCAAAATAAGAGTCTCTCTGATCTCTTGCTTGTAATATTACAAGGAAAGGTGTGGGATGTATCTTTTGTATTGATTTGGTGTGTGCGCTGGATATAGAATGTGGGTTGTTTGAACGAAGATGTGCAGTAAGGCTTGCTGCCGAGGTAGCAAGAGACGGGACGCGATTTTGGAGCTTGTTTTCTCGTGTTTTATTGCTGTTCTGTTTTCCTTCTCGGAATGAATGCGCCTAGGCATCTCACGTGTCGATAAGGTTTGCGACGACGGATATTAACTCTTCGCTCATTAGTGGAGGTGCGGATCGCCGAAACTTTATTTAACCTTAATGCTTCATTACGTAGTGTCCGCTACTTAACCGTCCTTTATTCTCAGCACCTCTTACCTTTAACCAAACGCACGCAGAAACTATAATGACGCTGCACGCCAAATTTTCGTTAGGCGATGAGGACAAGTCTGCCGTTAAGGAAAGTGATGTTCAACGGACGGACGGGAAACGTCACATTTTGGTAGCTGCAACCGGTTCCGTTGCTGCAATTAAGCTAGTACTGCTGGTAAATGACTTGCTGTCATACAAGGACGTGGAAGTCCAGGTCGTATTGACTCAAGCGGCACGTACATTTGTGAAGATTGACACTCTGAAGGCGTTGGGAGTTCGCGTTTGGTGTGATGAAGATGACTGGAGAAACTGGACTGACAAAACAAGTCCTATTACGCACATTGAACTTCGTCGCTGGGCCCATCTGCTATTAATTGCTCCCTTATCAGCAAACACGTTGGCAAAGGCAGCGAATGGTCTTTGTGACAACCTTCTCACTTGTCTCATTCGCGCATGGTCACCAAACAAACCCATGTTGTTGGCACCAGCAATGAATACAGTGATGTGGAAGAATTCTATCACGGAAAAGCATCTTACTACTGTCCGAGAAAGTTACAAACAAGCCGAAATTATTCACCCAATTGAGAAGGTGCTTGCATGCGGTGACATTGGAATGGGTGGAATGTGTGAATGGCGTGAAATTGTGGCTCGCCTTGTTCATCGCTTCGATTTACAGAGAAAGGACGAAGACGAAGACAACGAAAACGACAACGACAATGATTTTGATGACAATAGTCTTGTATCTCCAGTCAACGACGTTGAAGTTAGTCTTCCTTCAGCACGACAACTTCCAAAGTCGGACGAGCTAAATGACGCTGCTAGCACGGTTTCAGCACCAGCAGCGACATACGCTCCCAGTTCGGATTCCACAGAGCTGGAGGCGGAAATTGCAACACAGGCACAGGTGCCCAATACTACATGTGAGCAGGACGTGCAAATAGAAAATGGGCCAGCATTGAAAGAAGAGCACACTAGTATCCCCGCCATTGTTCCTTCAAACAAAGACGAGCAACAGTACTTGGACTTGATTAAACTCATTCTGGAGACTGGAGAGCTCCGAAATGATAGAACCGGCACTGGCACTCGTTCCATTTTCGCCCCTCCCCAGCTTCGTTTCTCACTCTCCAACAATACCCTACCCTTGTTAACAACTAAGAAGGTGTTTCTTCGTGGTGTTTTACAGGAACTACTTTGGTTTATCCGAGGCGATACGAATGCAAAGCATCTAACTGAGAAGGATATCCATATTTGGGATGGTAATGGCAGCCGCGAGTTTTTGGACAAGATGGGGTTCTTTGATCGTGCTGAAGGCGACTTGGGACCCGTTTATGGGTTCCAATGGAGACATTTTGGTGCCAAGTACTCCGACTGTAATGCCGACTACACTGGTCAGGGCGTCGACCAACTGGCCCAAGTGGTTCACCAGCTCAAAAACAATCCCAACGACCGTCGTATTATTATGTCTGCATGGAACCCTGCCGCAATCCCTCAAATGGCGTTACCGCCTTGTCACCTGCTGTGCCAGTTTTATGTTAGTGCACCCGCTCAACCTGGTGGTCGTCCCCGGCTTTCCTGCATGATGTATCAACGTTCGGCCGATATGGGGTTGGGGGTTCCCTTTAATATCGCCTCTTACTCGTTGCTGACACACATGCTAGCACATTATTGCAATTACGAGGCACACGAGTTCATCCATGTAATGGGTGATTGTCATATATATATTGATCATATAGAAGCATTGCGCACTCAACTTGCACGCAAACCATTACCCTTCCCTAAGATTCATTTCCGCCGGTCACCTCGCGAGGTTGGAAGCATAGATGGGTACGAATATGACGATTTCGTCGTTGAAGGCTACAACCCTTGGGGCCCTATAAAAATGAAAATGAGCGTTTAGACTGGGCCCTTGATGCGAAGAATTATTAATTTTCTTTCTTGCGTCAGGTTCTCTCAAACACGGCTGCAGGACAGCAGGTGTACCTCGAATACCGCAATATGTTTCATGGGAATGTTTTTTCATGGTGCGCACTCATTATAATCTATTTATACAGAGGAGTATGATGCTCTCTTCTGAAACTAGTCATTCTTCTTTACTTGTTGATATGTGTGAATGGGATGTTTTTTAGCACTTTCTTAAATAAATGTCGTGAACTTGTAAAGGAATAGCATTGCAAGGTAGCAATCTGTTTTGGTTTTCATCAGTACTTGAGTTTTATATATGTTTTTTGGCTGAGAATTGTTGCCTTGGGGATAACAAGCTGAGTTTGCACCTGGAGTCTTCGTTATAATAAAGTGTCAAGGAATCATAAAACTCTACTAAAAAGCTAGTTACAAGGACAAAAAGAACATGAAAACCAGGGTAAAAACGAGAAAATAGATAGACAGGCAATGAGGAAAAGGAAGACAAAATAAACGTTCATCAAACTTGTAAACAATTTGCCATCTGTTTAGTTTTTCATAAGCCTTTCAAACTCATGCTTTCCAAGCTTACGAAGCTGGCGCTCCTCGTATTCTGTACGCCGTAACTGTACTCGTTGAATGATTTGGTTCGTTCCATCAGTGTCGTAAGGTCGAGGACCGTTTCCGATTCCCAAGCCTGTTAACGTTACGGTGTTGTTTTGTAAGTCTGGAATTGGTACTTGCAGCTTTGAAAGCTTTAAGTCTTCACGTAATTGGTTCAAGTCATTCACCTTGGGCGCATTAATGACAACAGCATCAATGAATTTGCATTGCAATATGTTCATTGACCGCTGGAAAAGATCGAGAAAGGGCTGCTGACTGCAATTTTCATTGGAGAAAATGCCAGCAACGATAGGAAGATCAGGGAACTGTTCTTTACATTGCTTTAAAAAGTCGAGGTGTGTCTTGGTCACCAAGTTCCATTCGCCGTCGATATACAATACCTCACCTCTCAGTCCTGCCTTATTCAGCAGTTCACCAGTGACAACATGTTCAGTAGTGTCATTATCCAAACGCACGAATATATCGCTCTCAGTTGTTTTACCATCACAGCCCGCCGCAAACTCCTCTAACATTGGGCGGTAGTTTTTCAATCCAGAACGTACGTTTGAAGCCGTTAAAGGGTTGGATGATGGGACTAAAATACGCTGAAGAAGTTCCGTCGTGCTGATACCTTCCGTCCGTTTCACTAGCTTGAATCGATTCGCGGCCTTGGCAATTCTGTAACAATCTTCACCATTGGCATCTGTAGTGACATCGTCACCGTGAACTACATATTCGCAATCGTACTTGTCCAACCAAGGAAGCTCGGTAACGTACGGGGCATAAGGAACCACTTGGTCCACCCATTTGCAACAGGAGGCAGCAAGACATCGTTCCGCAAGGTTCATCACAGGAACACCTTTGTGATGAGTAACTTCTTCATCGGAATGAATGCCCACAACTAATGAAGAGCCCAACTTTTTTGCTTGTAAAAGAGCCCGACCGTGACCTTTGTAATGTTAGCAGTGTGTCGCAATTGTCTTGCATAGTGGATCCCAATATGTTCCCAAAAGTGGCTTAAATTGGTCACGATGTCAACATTCCATTCGTTTATATCTTGAATGGTCGAAAAACAGACGTAACTTTCATCTGTACGAAAAACCATCTTTTCGACATACTCCTCACGGATATCGGCTTACCATAATGAAAAAAGTCTAAGCAACCATCTAACCAAAGCCGTGTCATTGAAAGTGATTACTCAATCTGTTGTTTGTGGTTTAGTAGCTGACTGAGGTAGTCGAAGCGACGGTCCTAGGCGTACTACGTTCCATACCCATAAAGACAAAAACATAGATTTTAGTAGCTAATTCTTGACGAAGACGTTTGGAACGTTATGCTTATTCTTGTAATTGGAGACTTTCACATCCCGGACAGGGTTCCTAAAATTTCGGAACAGGTAAAATGCATTGCTGAAGCAACAAACAATAATATCAGAGGGGGGAATTCTTCTTCTTTCATTAACATGATATGTCCTTCATGCTTGTCTACTTAATCATGTACCTCTTCAATTATTGTGCTGGCGAATTATTTGCTTGTAAAAAGGAACTTGCTAACTCAAGACAGTTTAAAAGATTGCTTGTCCCGGGGAAAATTGATCAGATTATTTGTCTTGGAAACTTAACAACAGCGAGTACTTTTGACTTTCTGAAACATGTATGCTCTGATGTAAAGCTGGTGAAAGGTCAATTTGATATTGGCAGTACGGCACCGGTTTCTGGACTGGTAAAGCACGGAGCCTTTAAAATCGCTTACACAAGTGGCCATCTCGTTGTTCCACGCGCAAGTCCGGAGGCTTTAAGCATGATTGCTAGAGAAATGGATGCTGATATCTTTTTGTCGGGAACAACACACCGTTTTGAAGCGTATGAAATGGACGGATGTTTCTTTATCAACCCAGGATCCGCGACTGGAGCCCCAGGAGCTTCTGTTCTCGAGGAAGACGAACCACCTGTGCCTAGTTTTGTTCTTGTTGACATTCAAGGAAGCGTTTTGATTCTTTATGTCTATCGCATTTTTAACGAAGAAGTCAGAGTAGAAAAGCTCCAGTATCGTAAACCCGAATAAGCGTTTCCAGAAAATGGAAAACAATGTATGCTTGTTTAAGCAACACTGCTGTGGTCTGCAGCTGCAAATTGGCACACGATCTCGTCTTCTTCCTCGTCGTACTCTTTCCAAGTACTCCGTGCTTTTGTCGGATTTTGTCGGACAGATACCCCTAAGCTTCTTCCGCAGGTTTGTAGTACAGCTTTCGGTGTAACGAGTTCGTCATCATCTATGTCCTCAATGAATCCTTCTCGCCGAATTTTCTTCGGAGTCGACGTTTGAATGCAGTCAGCAAAATCAATTTGGGAACTATCAGTGGACAGGTTAAGGTCGACCAGCTCTGAATGAAGAGAATCGAGTGCCCTCGTACTCACACCTGTACTCAGATGTTTGCTTATTCTCCTTTTCGGTGTTTTTGGAGGAGTTATGATGATGGAAAATATGGCTGGAAGTACATTACCGTATCCTTTGCTTTCTCTCTCTTTCAGTTTCCGTTCATTTATATCCTTTGCATGTGCTTCTAATCTCTTCCAGCTCTTTGAAGCACCGTTGTTTGCTTGTTTAACAGCAAGAGGTGTCCGAGTCGACATGCGATTTTGTCTTGTGTGCTTTTGTCCTAAAGATACTTTTTCATTCTGCTCTCTGATGGCTTTAGAACGATAGGTTCTTACTTTCGGCTTTGGTTTCACAATGTTGTCCCAAGCAATATTCTCTAAATCCTGAACAAGCCAACTCATGATTCCGTGTATGAAATATAATATATATATTCAAATGTTTTTTAAGGAGGAATTGATTCCAATTCCAATTCGTACAGCAGCGAAAAATGGAAGATGTTAGAGACACTTATGAAAAGTAATGAAATCCTCAAGTATCTTCGTTTAACGCGTATTTATTTGCATCCTTTGTTTCTTGTCAAATGGCCTTTTTCGTCAATTCACGCGTTGCGCGTTTTCATTTAGATGCGCGTGCCGGCTATGACGTGTAGCATCGTTTAAGGTATCTTTATGCCTCTTCTGTGACCCTAGTGAACCTGTCCTCTTCCAAACACCTGTCGCCTGGCCCAATCTCACGGATTGTTTCTGTTTCATTAGACTATTACTGAGAACTCTTATATAAAACAATATGGATATTCGTGTTGCCCGTGTGGAAGATCTTGCCGGAATGCAAAACTGCAATTTAAACAATTTGCCTGAAAACTACCAACTGAAGTATTGTAAGTGTTTCTGACGTCTTAGCTTTGCTTGGAGCTTTTTATAGTGTTAGACATGATTTTAACCTCGTGTTTTTAGACCTCTACCATGCAATCTCGTGGCCTATGTTGTCGTATGTCGCTACGGATCCCAAAGGACGTGTCGTTGGTTATGTTTTGGCGAAGATGGAGGAAGAGCCTAAGGATGGAGTTCAACATGGCCACATTACTAGTCTTGCTGTTATGCGTCCTTATCGTCACCTAGGTTTGGCTAAAAAGTTGATGCTCCAAAGTCGTAAGTGAAACGGGAACGGAAAGAGTGTGACGCTCTCGTATTTTATAAAACGCGAAACATGTTGAGCACATTTCTCTGAGGAACCTTCGATTGTAGCGCGTATGACTAACCTCTCCTCATTAGAACGCGGAATGGTTGAAGTTTATGGAGCCAAATACGCCAGTCTTCATGTTCGTAAAACCAATCGTACAGCTCTTCACCTTTACCGAGACACTCTCAAATTTGCGTATGTTTATTCGTGACGAATCATCATCATCATCCTACTGTTCTTCTTACTAACATTTGTTTCCAGCGTCGAAGGAATTGAGAGCAAGTATTACGCAGATGGAGAGGATGCCTATGCTATGCGGTAAGTTTTCTAATACTGACGGACTATTGGTACTTTGCGCAGTCAAACCGCCTCTTTTCTATCACATATGTAGTCCAAGATTTTTATTAACACACTTATAGCAAGGATTTGACTAATTTTAATCCTAAAGAAGAAGAGCAAGCGAATGAATTGGCACAAACTTTCGAACAGCTTGGCATTTAATTCTCAGAATGCAACAAAACCCGGTCGTATTTGCCTTCAATTGAGTATATCAAGCTCGCCATCAACTATCTTTTTTTAACCTATCAACGTCGACCTTTTTTTTAAACATTAGTTTACAAGTCGTACTGTTGTCTCTATGAGCGCACGGCCTTAACTCTGATCATTCTTTTGAATCTGTTTGCTGCGGTGTCCCCTCTTATCCAGCGCCTTTTTAAATTTTTTGATATCCACTATCTCCTTCACTTCCCATAGACTGGAAAACACTCTCTTTTGGCGTTTACGGACAATACAGAATGGCTTCAGCAAAACAGTTTGTTGAACAGGTTCTCACGAAAAACCTTATTACCGTTTTTAGCAAGTCTTACTGTCCCTTTTGCAAAGCTGCGAAAAAGATGTTGGCAAGATATGAGGCCCCTTTTACGGCATATGAACTGGATCAAATGAAGGACGGATCTTCAATTCAAGCGTATCTAACTGCAAAAACTAAGCAGAGTACAGTTCCCAGCATTTTTTTCAAGTCAGTCTTCGTTGGTGGGAATTCTGACCTTAACGAGTTGCACTCCTCTGGGAAGCTGAAAACAATGGTGGAAGAACTGGCGGAAAAAGCTGAATGGTAAGGCTTTTCGCCGAAAAAGAAGAATGCAAAAAAGATGTTCTCGTCTATTTTACTTTGTTGTTTTTCTTCTTTATTTTTCATCTATTTACATTTTCAGTCTTTCAGGGTACCTAACCGTTTTTTATGAGTTTACACCGAGAAAACAACTTTAAAACTACTACTTACCACCTCCTCTTGGTTCGTTGAAACGTTATACGACGGTAATTGAAAAAACGTCATTATTGTGTCTGGTATTTACTCTTTCTAGCTTACCACCATTTTACTATTTTGCCATCTTTTCTTTGCTTGTCTGATTTACTTCCACTTATTTACACTGTACCTTTTTTGTCCATATATTTCTTGGGGCTATATTTTTCTAGTGGCCATTGTTAACTGAAACCACTATTCATAACGAAATGAGTGATATTGAAACAGAGTTTATGAGAAAGTTCCACAATAGCGCTTTGTCGTTTGGTGCCAAGTTTGAATATTGTGAGCTAATAGATGGTACTCGGTTGCCCGAATTGCAAAAAGACGCATATTCAAATGAAACGCTGTGTTACAGTTTTCGTTCCAACAAACTCCGGTTTCGACTATTGCAATTTGATGGGTGGTTTTTCTGTCTTGGTAGCAACCTGAAGTTAGATCGTGCTGTCTCTTCTGTATTCGATCGTAAATCATTTGATGATGGACTTTGGGATATAAGTGATTTGTTTTCACAACTCTCAGAGACAGAGCCGAAAGCGTCCGCCGTCACAAGCAGTGTTCGAGCGCGAAGCACGACTTCTGCCGCGCTACATGCTAACAGTAGCGATGGAGAACAGCGTACTCCGTCGTCGACCTCGCCTTTTTCTGGCGGCGTACGTGTTGGGAATGACCCTTCTCTGCGCTCTGGTTTGCCGTCTAATGGGACGCGGTCTCCACGGTTCCCTGCCATAGGCAACGACGATTTAAACCCTGCTGGAATAAACGCACACACTCCTTTCAATGATGGGGGGATGTTCCCTACTGCTGCTCATCCCATTTTTCAAGGACCGATTATTGGAGACCCTGTCTTAATGGGAGGAGTGAGAGTCCCGACAAACGGACAGACACATCCCTCCCCAGGTCTTATTCGACCTCCTGGTGCACGTTATGACCCAACAGGTCCTAACGATCCGTTCGCTTCAGGAACTGACGAACGACACCGTCGGGATCCTCCCCGACGAAACATGCGACTGCCAGGAGAACCTGATAATGACGAGCTAATGCCTCCCGGAGCCGACAGCATGTTCTTTTAGACGTTGAAACAACATCTACAGTATACTTTAGCCCTTCAGCGGTTCCCTTTCACATAGCGATTTACCTCTATCTTGAAAAAAAAAAAACAAAGATTGACTGTATGCATGAAACAGTCATATTTTATTTTGCCAGGAAATAGAAGACATAGTAACGAACAAACAAAAAGAATCACCGACGATACAAACATTGTACGTAATACAACATTTTGACCAAAAACACCAAATTTCTCAAAAAAGCATTGTGAATGGATATGCGTTTGTGAATGCAATGCTTACTCCATTTCAACGGTTGCAGGGGGCTTGCTGCTAATATCGTAGAAGACACGGTTAACACCGTTAACCTCGTTGCAGATACGGGAACTGACCTTCTTCAAGAAAGCAACACTGAAACCATCGAACCAGTCGGCAGTCATGAAGTCATGAGTGGTAATAGCACGCAAAGCGATAACTTGCTCATAAGTACGCTTGTCACCCATAACACCAACAGCCTTGACGGGCAAAAGTGCAGCAAAGGCTTGAGAAATTTGCTCGTAGTAACCGTGAGCACGAATCTCAGAAATGAAAATGTGATCAGCTTTACGGGCAATCTCCAACTGGGATTTGTTCACCTCACCCAAAACACGGATACCCAAACCAGGACCAGGGAAGGGATGTCTCCAAACAAGACTGTGCTCAATTCCCAAGAGTTCACCAAGTTGACGAACTTCATCCTTAAAAAGTTCACGAAGGGGCTCAATAAGCTTAAGCTTCATATCAGCGAGCAGGCCACCAACATTGTGATGAGTCTTGATGGTTTGAGAAGGGCCTTTGAAGGAAATACTCTCAATAACATCGGGGTACAAAGTTCCTTGGAGAAGGTATTCGACCTTTCCGGAAGTCTCAGACACGATACGCTCAGCCTCACGCTCAAAAACATGAATGAATGTGTTGCCAATAATTTTTCTCTTCTTCTCGGGGTCGGTAACACCGGCCAGCTTGCCAATGAACTCCTCGGAAGCATCAACGACAGTCAACTTGATACCAAGGTACTCTCCCAAAGTTTGACGCACCTCCTCAGCTTCGTTCAAACGCAACAAACCGTTATCAACCATGATGGCATGGAAACGGTCGCCAATGGCCTCCTTCAAAACCTTGGCAGCGACGGTAGAATCAACACCGCCTGAAACGGCACCAATAACATGCTCGTTAGGACCGATCATCTTGCGAATGCGGTCAATTTCCTTGTCAACAAAATTCTCCATAGACCAAGTAGCGCTCACATGGCAAATCTCAAGGGCAAAGTTCTTAATCAATTGCTTGCCAAGAGGTGTGTGAGTCACTTCGGGGTGGAATTGAATACCCAAAATAGGCTCCGTCTTGTGGGCAATAACAGCGAACGGTGAGTTATCGGTTCTGCCCACAATTTCATAACCATTAGGAAGACCGTGAAGTTTGTCACCATGGGACATCCACACGTCAAAGACCTCAGGCATTCCCTTGAAGAATGCAAGTGCATGCTTATTCGTCAAACCCTTCTCAACGGTTACAGAAGCGGGACCATACTCACGCTTCTCACCGGCACCGACACAGCGTCCATTCAACCAGGCAATTTCTTGCAAACCGTAGCAAACACCGAGAATGGGGACGTTCAGGTCGAAAACGGCGGGGTCAACGTGAGGAGCGCCCTCATCATAAACAGAGTAAGGGCCGCCAGAGAAAATCACACCCTTGGGCTTGAAGGGAAGCTCGGCGATTTTTTGGGTGCAAGGAAGCATCTCAGCGTACACATTGATCTCACGGAGACGGCGAGTGATCAAATGGCTGTACTGGGAGCCAAAATCGAGCACCAAAATGGTGTCGAATGAAGCATGAACCGCAGAGGGTCCAGAAGTAAGAATTTCGGGCGAAGACATGTTTCTGTCAGAGGGGTGAAGATGGGAGAGGCCAAGTTTCCTCCAAGGTGAGATGGGTGATTAAGGTTTTTATTTACCGCACTGTTTTACAATGCGGAAAAGTAACACGAGTCACATCGCATAGTGGAATGGGATTGACAAAAGCAAGAAAACAGGAATAGAAAAGCAAGGAATGAAACACGAATAAATTTGGTTATTTTATCTTTGAATAGACAACAAATGATTTTTGAATACCTGGCGTAGGTCGCAACATGTAAAAAGAAAGTAAGCCCCCGGTGGGACTCGAACCCACAATCCCTTGATTAGAAGTCAAATGCCCTAGCCGATTAGGCCACGAGGGCTCCGTGTGTGATATAAATTAGTGAAACTATATATACCGTAATTGTATAGAGCTAAGTTTGTCTATGTTTTTGTTTCTTTTTTTTTAATTAATTTACAGTTTTTTTTAGAGTGCCGATAGTAGAATTATCTGTGTATGACATTTAAATATTCCAGTGTTATACTTTTCCAAACTATGATTGAATAAAGTCAAGTACACTTATTCTAAAATGCTCAATACGGAACATTTTTACACCATTCTGTACAAACTGCATGTTTCATCAAATTTTTTATTGTCAGCGCTTATTCCTTGGCGTCAAACCGAATCATATTGCGTTCAATCTGAAGAATTCATTGTTTCGGAGGTATAATTCAAGTATTCTTGCAGAACTTCCGTCTGTTCAACATTTCCGAGTAAATAATGAGATTGGGAGTATTAAGATGTATCTAACATCCGAAGACCATAATAAGGAAGGTTCTTTATTACGCTTTAAGGATGTGATGAAAAGTATTGATCATAACAAGCAAGCTCTTGTACAATTCGGTAAAATGCATAATTTGCCTGTATGTAAAATTGTAAGTCTCCAGAAACTAAATGCCCTACGTGAAGCCCTTGGAAAACTTCCTTCAACGTCACAGAAGAGTTCTCGGCAAAAACATTTGCTTATGCTCACTTGGTCTATACAGCCAAATGATATGAAAACAAAAGTTAAGCAACTTAACAAGCTGCTTCGTAGAAGTGAAGTTGCTAGCGTCGTATTCAGTCAACGGAAAGGTACCCGATCGTTATCAGAGGAGGCTAAAAAAAACGTTCTTGAGATGTTTCGCAGTCTGGCCAGTGCTTTTGCCGAGGAATATAAACAGCCTAGCATTTCAAACACTATTGTTCTTCATTATAAACTGAAGCATGTTAAAGGATAGCTGTTTGTTGTATCGTGTATCTTAAGTATATTTCCCATTTTACGTTTTCGGTGTGAATGAACTTAACTCTTTCGATGTGTAAGGTTCTACGTATTCGTAGTCGAAGAAAAACTACATATTGAACTCTCAAAGCACATGTAAACCTGTATCAAACACAGATTTTTGTTAATTACTACAGCAACTATCAGGGTACTATACTAATGGTCCAGACTTCATATTCTTTAGCAGCATAGTTAGTGACAAGGTACTATGACATTGCAGCGGCCGGTTCCCCTTTTCAAGGGAGAAGTAATCAAAATCTTAGTCTTTGTCTTTTCAAAGATTTGTTACTATGTCTGCTGTAACTATTTAATGACTATTTATCGCAGTTACTATATCGGAAACTCTCAAACTTCGTCGAACATCCCAATCACATATGTATACGAGGCCTCAGTACTATTTACTCCGTTCGTTCGGCTACACTGTGTGCGTATACTCGTTCAAGGCTCACAATTGCAGGAACGTATATTTCTCATTTTAATTCAACTCATCACGACGAAGTTGCCAATAATTTTGTTCAGAACCATAGGGTCTTTGTCGTATATATTCTCTATTCAAGATACTTTACACTGAGACCATAATACATGTACAGAGCAAACACTTAGCAATATAACAATGAAGAAACTGAATATTCATTATTAAAATATGCACAGAACTAAGAGTACCAGTAAGGTTCCACAAAGTATGAGCAAAAATAATGCAGCGAGCGAGGTTCGAACTCGCGCGTTTATCAACAGCAGAGTTTCCATCAGCCGTGCTCCAGCCAACTTAAATCTGCCCCCTTAGACCACTCGGGCATCGCTGCTTAACACACTTTGCCGTAGGGAAATTTACAATAATAAGTAGGAGTCGGAAGGTTGATCAGTAGATTGAACAAAGAAAGGAGTTTAAAGTCTAAAAAACTTTGTAGTCAAAGAATATGTTGATCAGTTTATTATTCGAAAGCTATCTGAATGTGACTTAGTCTTTTATGCTGTTGTGACAGTGACCAATAGATATCTAGACCAGAGTTCTAAACTAGGCATCTGGAGTATTGCCTCTGATACTTCCGCTATGCTTAATTGTACTATAAGTAAACTAACAGTTAGCAGCCTTGGTATAGCTATATAAATTCAGCGACTCCAACATTGGTAAACTTGTCCTGCAGTATGTAAATCGCTGGACCTCGTCTCCCCGCATTCTATTAGTAACAATATTGACGAGGTAAGATATCGCACGGGTCGGACAATTAAACGTTTGGGCCTATAGTATAAATAAAGTAGTACTACAGTGCTTCATATAGGTTTCTACAAAGCAAAATAGTGTGCACTACATACAATGCTATAAGCAATGCATCAGGTGCTTAGAATAGAGTTTGGGCCAAAGGTTCGATTGCTTCGATCTCAATAGCATAAAAAACTCTCAGTATTCTATAGATAGCTATCGAAAAATAAACTGGCTCTGATAAAGTGCATTTCCTATTTAAGAATTCTATTCTTCAAAACATATTATAACGATAAATTTGACAACTGATTAAACCCTCAACCAAAAACCAAATCTGAAACCTCCACTGAGAGTGAAGACTCACAGGAATCATCTCTCATATAGAATTAAAGTCGAATGTGAATAAGTAATTTAAAATTGTAAAACCAAATCGTGCGTCTGCACATTTGGACAAACCATGTTTATATTGACTTTAATAGTAAATTCTCCAACTATTAAAACTGGATTATTATTTATAAACAACTATTCAGTTCGTCATTTAGAGAACTTTTTAGGAATTAGGTGTTATGTATAAAAGGCTTCTAAATAAGGAATCTTAAGTTAACAATCCGATCAAGCCGTGACATAAATAATCGCAGGCATAATTCCTTTTGCCATGTTGAAGACTCGGTCCCAGAGATCAATTACCAGCGTCAAAATAACATTACGGCCTTAAAACCCTTGGTAACATCCAAGTAACAGTTGAATAATAAGCTGATCAAAAACCTTCTATTCCTATTTCAATCTCTATCTAAACACTCAATTAATCTTATACCCAAATTTATATGTAAATTCCCATGAACTCAAATGTCGCGAAGCTAACTGACCTATGTCATTAAATCCGAGAACTTTTGGACATATTGAAATAAACCTATCATTTAAATGAATGGTGTCTTAGATTGAGTGACAAAGTATTTGCTCGTCATCAGCTGCTACTGCAAAGTTGAAAGGAAAAAGGCATTCATTGTTTAAAGGCTCTTTAATTGGAGTAAACATTTATGGCTTCGAATAATAGGAAGGTGTGTTAAGCAGCGATGCCCGAGTGGTCTAAGGGGGCAGATTTAAGTTGGCTGGAGCACGGCTGATGGAAACTCTGCTGTTGATAAACGCGCGAGTTCGAACCTCGCTCGCTGCATTATTTTGCTCCTCTTTGACGTTTTATTGCTTAGTCAATCTTGCGAAAGTAGTTTTTAATTGAGTAGTTTAAGTTTAGGCGCAAGATATTATACAAAAATGGCGTATGTTCAGCAATTGTTTTAAAGTGACAGTGTAAAATACTTCGAACAATTTTACCATAGCGTGGAGACTTTCCAGTAAGACAGCTACTAGACGTTATCATAGTTTTTCTTGAGGAATAATGATATCGAATCTAAATGAATCATATCATGCAGAGGATAAGAGTCTGATGGGTACCGGATAAAACGGAAAAGCTGCCATTATTAAAGATTTTTGAGATTTCTTTTCGTTGATACATAAAGTATTTTTACAATGAGAGGGAAATGTAATTTTTTCTGGAATTCGCCAGAATCTGAGATTCTCAACGAGGCGTTTTACAGGTACTCCCAAACAAGGGCTAATGATAGTGAGTATGTTTACAAAGTCTACTCTTAGAGGGTTTTCATTTCCCTTGTTGGAAGTAAATACTGTCAGGCGTTTTTATTTTCATATAATATCAGTAAACCGCAACAGAAAAAAAGCCTTAACACTAAAGAAGAATTAGAATAACAGAAAGATACTGATGGCAAATAAATTTAAGTAATCATTGACAACTCACTGTGCTCACATTAGACTTTTAATATGAAGATCGTGTTCTTATTAAGTGATGATAACTTAAAACAAACAAATGTCTAACATTAAATTCGCTCTCGCGTAAAATCTCATATACCGCAAAAGGTCTTCGTCAAACGTTTACTGGATACAATTCAAAGGAGTACCTTATGCACTGGAACTAGCTGGTGTTTTCTGAAGTTCACTAATTATGAACCTTAGTTCATGTTTGCAATAATAATAACGAAAAGCGACCTAAATCGTTGCATAGTTTGCGGCGCAACGGACGTTCAGCCACCATAATATTGATAATTTGTATCATCTTTAACTAGTCCACATAATTACGATACATACTAAATAGTAGAATCTAATTACTCACTTAGTCTCAAAGCGGAAGTCTTAATTTGCAGATGCGAAAGAATAAACACTCTTAATTTATACAGAAATGAAATTTGATCACAATAATAGATATAGTTTTTCAAAAGACTTCATTTACTGTGTACGAAGTCTCTCTAAACTTGCTCTTTTTCTACATCTATACTCATTAGTCCCGCAATTGTGTTGCACGTATGATCTACGCGGTAGCACCTTCTGTTAGAGACTAGACAAAATAAAGTAGGCCTTGTTCACTTCAGAAAAAATACGAAAAAGGGATGCAAAGCAAAGATTCTCGTCACCAGCAGGACTTGAACCTGCGCGGGCATAGCCCATTAGATGCCTGAACGAATTCAAGTCTAACTCCTTAACCACTCGGACATAGTGACCTCCGTTACTCTTTCTAGTAAGGAAACATATATGTATAGTACATCTTTTTTGTTTCAGGGTAAACTATTGATACCTTCTTCCTCCAACCACTTGCCAAAAGCTTGCAATAACAACATTGACTATAAAACGCTTTCCATTTATCGGTTACATAGTTACAATATCCAATAATAGAAATTTAGACATTGATACCTTTATTTAAACTATTGAGGGACTGACCTTTTTCATTGAAAGCAGTGTAATTACGCCCTTCTTTTGCTCGTTTTCCTTTGGGCTGTGATTGTCACAAACCCATTATTACTTGAGTTAATATGGTGCATAGCACGGGTCGGACTAGTGAACAAACAATTTGAATTGAAAATTGGAAGAAAACTGAGGTAAATGGATGCAAGGAATACAAATTTTTCGTATGTATCTGTAACTAGCTTAAGTCTAGTCTAAGTTCTCTTAGGCCTGTAACACCCGACTTCATTATGCTATTCACGTGCTAAAAAAGGATGCATACGTAGTTGCGACATTCGCGGAACAGTGCAATAATAATTGTACATCTATTCGTTGATACAAAGGTAAAGATTTGGTTTTTTCTTCTTCATTCATTTATTCAATAAAAACTTAATACGATAAACTCCACTGCTATTAACTAACTAACTAATACTAGATCAGTTATATTTATATAGATGCATGTAACTATTCATTACTATTATTGTTGAACATCTTACAGGAACCATTGCCTATGTAGTAAAAGTGTACTAGTACAATAGCGATTTTTAAGTAACAACAGTAATTATACTTACGAAACTATAAATGTTCATGTCAAAGGCAATACGCCTTAAGCCGAAGAACCAATACTGGCTACTAAATCTATAAGAATCGACAGCCACATTTATATAAAAACCACAACATTAGAAATCTGATAGTCGTCGAACAATTTCCGCTGATCGACTTAATACAATTGTTCTCCTCCTAGCTTGTTTCCACTGAGACAATAATAAGCGATCAGTATTAAACTCTGTAAGGCCGCATAGCGTAGTTTACTATAAACTCGCTATGTGACCTTGCGCGCGCCAGCGCGCTGCCCTATTCCACCAGGGCTACGCAGCGCTTACGGCGCTGCACTACGAAGCCGTAAGGCTTCCATAAGGATTGCACATTAGTTCTCGCTGATGTGCAACATTATAAATAGCTAGAAATCATTAATATTATTCATACTTAATCTTACTACAGAGCCTGGGCTTACAAACTCCCTATCAATCGTTTGACCTAAAACCCTAAACGGAATCCTCCGTTGACATTGCTCGACCTAAGTCCGAGATTGATTAGTAGTTAAATTTTTTTTTTAGACGAAGACAAAAAAACAAAAAAAAAAAAAAGGAAAAAAGGATTAGCTCGAGCGACTCTACAGTCTAAGAAAATAAATCACATCTACATTACACTACATCCTATACTCAATGAGCCAAGGAAGACGCATGTCCAATTCGTCTATGTCTGAAGCCGACATAGTAGCGCTTATTGCGAAAACAGTTTCACAGACGGTGAAGCAGGAGCTCGCAAATCTTCAAGAAGCTAGAGACACTTCGAGATTTGATCGCAGATCTAAGGACGAGGATTGTTATCCAAAGGCTTTTCCAGATAACTTAATTCAAACAGAAAAACAGTTAGTCTTTGATCCCGCTTGCGACCCTACAGCATACATTGAGAAGATCGCAGGTTACTTCGAGCGACACTATGCGAAAGCTAGCGAAACTGAGCGGCAAGAGAAATTGCGAAAGTTCATACCTAGCGATATGTTTCGCAGAATCGAAGGAAAGGAAGAGCAATACAAAACATGGAAAGAAACAGCGTTTGCAATTCTGGAACCTGAATTAATTAATAAACGTCGTGACCTAATTATGGATCTTGGTAACCTTCGAGACAAAGGTCAAGCTGTCGCATTTGGTCGCGCATTTGCACGCTATTTTCGGCAGCCGCGATTAAGCACGTGGGACACGTTCGTTGTTGGACTCCTCTCAGGAATGCCAAAACGCGCGCGACAATTCTTATTTGAGAAGGACATTGAAAAAGAAAGCCTCACAGAGATGGATTGGCTTCTTACCAGGCTTCAACAGTTCGAAGACCGAGAGGAAAAGAACAAAACTACAGCCTCAAGAGGAAGTCTTTCTTACCAAAAGTCGAAGGGATTTACTCCAAGAAACAACTATCGGCCCCGAGCAACATATTCACACTCATATGCCGACAATCCTAGGCCATTCAAGAGGGGTTACCGTCAAAATAGAAGTATCAATTATAAAAACAAGTACAATTCATTCGTTCCTTATTAGAAAGCTTCAAGGCCGAGGAAAGGAAAACAAAAATGACTCAACAACCTCGTGGCAACTTTTATAAATCAGGATCAAAAGGGACCCGCAGATGCTGGAATTCACTTGGAAATCTATATTGCAGAAATAGAAGGACAAGAGAAAACATTAATTGACGGCGGCGCGACAAAAAGTTTTGTGTCTACGAATTTCGTAGAGGAATATCAATTACCTTACTACTTACTTGAAGACACTGAAACAGTATTTACTGCAGGTGGTCATAAGTTAGAATTTTAAGGAATTGTTGAACTTAGCGTTTGTCTAGATAATCAATTAATTACAGTTCCATTGAGATAATAATAAGCGATCAGTATAAAACTACCTATCAATCTTTTCGATCAAACCCCTAAAATGAAATCCTTCGTTAACAGTTCATGTCATGGAACCATTGGGCTTATGCCACGGACTCCATGTACTTTTGAAACCTTGGCGACCAAGCAGCCAAACCAACGGCTAGCTTTCGCCACACTGAACGGAAGGAGAAACATTAATCACATTGTTTCTCTCTAAACAGTCCCGATAATTGCAAGTTCCGCAAAGCCTGGAACTTCTGCTTATTGAAATCTTGTGATTGTTTAATAAGCAATTAAAATTAGTAAGACATTATCAATGAAATAATTAATATGAGTACTTGTAAGTTCAATTGCTAAAAAGCCGTTGAACACTACAAGCTCATTCAGCAAGTTAACTTATCTACTTTCAGTTTGTCGCAATATTCTATTTAAGGTTCAGTTAAGCGAACCTTGTTCAAAAAACTGAGTGAGTGGTTCCAGCACCGTTGAAGCCAATTAAAGAATTAATCTCAGAAACCAAAGACATCTGGCCAACGAACTGTAACAGTTCATGTCAGAACCAATACACAACTTCCATTATTTTATCTCTTCAGGATATCTAATCACGACAGTCACAACAACACAAAAGGATTTTCTAAACACAATTCATAACTTGTCGAATACTAAACTGGTCAATAAGATACCTCCTTCCTCATAGTCTCAAATCCCATTATCCATATAAGAAGTCTTAGCGACCAGTTACGTTGAACTTCTAATCTATCGTTAAAACTCTTTATCGGCCTACGCCGTTGACAGTATTCGACCTATCCGAGGTTAGAAGAATCAACAAGTCTTTGAGGAACAGTTTATTCAATAGAACATTTCTAAATTATACATTGACATTCACCTATATCGCTCTCTCCAACAATGTCGCAAATGGAATCGGCTCCCGCTGGCGCACCCCTTACACGTGAGGATGTTCTCGCTATAGTCGCACAATTACTGAAAGGACAAAACCAAGAAGCGCAACAATCGGCTACAGGAAATTCAGACGTGCAACGGAAAATCGAAGCACAATCATCTTCAATTGTTCTCCCAGACAGCCTAATCCAAATTGAGGAAGGTCTGATCTACGAAGAAGGAACGGATCCAAGCGCATACCTTCAAAAGGTATCCGATTATTTTAGACGACATTATAGCGACGCGACAAATAAAGTTAAACTAAGAAAATTAAGTCAATTCTTACCAGACAAGTTTATCAAGAGAATTGAAGGGAAAGAAGATCAATTCGACACTTGGGAAGAAGCTGCAATAGCCGCTCTTCAACCCGAAATTAACCAACGAAAGAGAAATATGCTCCGAGAGATTGGACGGCTTCGCGACGAAAACTCCTACATCGCATTTAGTCGCGAATTCATAAAATATTGTCGCATGCCGCGCACTACAATGTGGGACACAGTAGTTGCTGGTCTACTCGCTGGAGTTGACAGAAGAACGCGTCAATTCTATTTGAAAGAGCACCTAGAAGAATCAAATCTATCAGATATAGATAGTATAATTGCTTTCCTTGAAGATTTTGAACAGAAAG
This sequence comes from Schizosaccharomyces versatilis (nom. inval.), assembly GCA_032882995.1. Lineage (NCBI taxonomy): Eukaryota > Fungi > Ascomycota > Schizosaccharomycetes > Schizosaccharomycetales > Schizosaccharomycetaceae > Schizosaccharomyces > Schizosaccharomyces versatilis (nom. inval.). The sequence continues at coordinate 508,495 of CP130699.1, read as the reverse complement.
AAGGAAGAAGACACGCTGTTGCACACTCAACACACAATTTCCAACGTCGCAGAGAATTCAAACCATACAATGCTTACAGACCAAAAAGATTTACAATGGATGAACGTGATAATCGTTACAGGAAACCCTTTAGACCACACAAGTTTCAGCACAGGCATTCATTCAATAATAATTACAACCAATCGCACCGAAACAATACAAAAGCTGACAATCAGAGACCCCAAGAATGACTGAATGGCCTCATCAATTCGCTGATCATCGAGGATCAATGTGACAATGGAACTAAAGGAGTCTATCTAAAAATATACATACGAGAAATTGATGATTATCAGGAAGTATTTGTTGACGGAGGCGCATCAAAAAGTTTTGTGTCTATGGAATTTATCGAAAAGCATCAACTCCCGTATATGCTACTTGAAGAATCGGAAACCGTGATCGCAGCAGGCGGAAATCACTTGGAAGTTTTGGGAATTATCGAGCTCAGTGTCAGCTTAGATAAACAAATTATAACAGCAGAATTCAGAATTATTGATAACATAGAAGCCCAAATTATTGTCGGGCACGATATACTCAAAAGAGGTTACATTGTGAATCACAAAACGAACGAAGTCATCGAAGCAATGCAGATTGAAGCACCCGAAGACAGTGATACAGAAACTACAGAAAGAATTTACACAATGGAACTTATTCCATCGGAATATAGCGATTCAGAAAATGAAGATATCGAAACACCGAAAACAGAGAAAATAACAATACCAGAAACATACCGAAATTTACAAATTATAAGAAGTGCACCAAAGATATATTTAAATGAACACTCTGTTCTTGATCTCTGTTTGGATTTAATCAACGAAAGAGCACATTGGCAAGCACCCTTAATTCCGTTATCGTACGAAAAGGAACAATTTGCGAACAAAAAAATTGAAGAAATGCTTGAAAAAGGATTCATAGAAGCATCGACATCGCCACGATTCTGCAACATGTTCTTAGTACCGAAGAAAGGCACCGAGAAATATCGCATGGTGATCAATTATAAACCTTTGAACGCATTAACACAGAATTTCAACTATCCAATGCCTTCATACAAAGAAATTGTTACACAACTAACCGGACAGCACATATTTACAAGACTAGATTTAAAGAATGCTTACCATTTATTGAGAATACGAAAAGGTGACGAACCGAAAACAGCATTTATATCGAAAAGAGGATTATATCAATTCAGAGTTGTACCATTCGGACTCAAGAATGCACCTTCATATTTCACGCGATTTATTACAACAATTCTACGAGAATTTTTATACCGATGCTGCATAGTATACATGGACGATATATTGATATATTCAACGAATGAAGAACAGCACGAACGAGAAGTGAAAGCCGTGTTAGAAAAGCTACAGAGCGCACGATTAATTTTAAGCGTCGAGAAATGCGAATTCAGCGTGCGAGAATTAAAGTTCATTGGCATTATATTTTCTAAAAACGAAGTGAAGCCAGATAAAGAACGAATAACAGCGATTCAAGAATGGCCACGACCGAAGAATTTGAGACAACTTCGAAGTTTTATCGGCTACGTTAATTATGTGCGCGAATTTATTCCTAAGATTTCAGAAAAAGCGCGACCACTATACGAATTGACAGAAAAGAACCGAAAATACGAGTGGAAAATTGAACACGAGCGCGCATTTAACGATATTAAGAACGCTGCAAGCAATGCACAATTCTTACATTATTTTATTCCTGGCGCAGAAACGCGATTAGAAACCGACGCATCGAACTACGCAATTGGCGCAATGCTTTCGCAAAAAGTTAATGAACAATTCAGGCCCATTGCCTTTTATTCACATTTATTGAACGCGACACAAAGAAATTGGTCGACAAGTGAAAAAGAATTATACGCGATATATGCTTCATGCAAACACTGGGAATATTATCTTGAAGGAACTTCAAGACCGTTTGAATTACTAACTGATCACCAGAGTTTAATATCATTTTTCAATTCACCCAAGCATACATTACGAAAGAAAGTTCTACGCTGGATATACGAGTTAAGCGAATATAATTTTGAAATCAAATATCGAAAAGGTTCAGAAAACACAATTGCAGACGCATTATCAAGACGTCCAGACTATGAATCGAACGCAATTACTTCTACGTTATACAGCTTGAGCATACAGAAAGATATATTGAAAGACGCGATTAAGAAAGCATACGAAAATGATGCAACATATAAACTATTGATTGAAAACGAAGAAAAACGAGAACGAGAAAACGTCGAACTGCGAAACAATTTATTATATAACGAAAATGGAATTATTATCGTGCCGAGCAAAGGCGAACATATCGAATTGATATTGAAAGAATACCATGATGACTCAGTGAACGGCGGTCATCAAGGCAGAGATCGCACAATGGCGAAAATTAAAACGAGATTCTTTTGGTATGGAATGACCAATGACATACGGAGATATATAGGCACATGCCATGTTTGCCAAGTTACAAAAAAACGAAATCATAAGCCGTACGGACCATTACAACCATTAGAAATTCCAGAAAGACCCGCAGAAGCATTAGGAATCGACTTTATTACTGACCTACCTGAAAGCAATGATTACGATTCTATACTTACAGTTGTTGACAGATTTTCCAAAAGCGCAAAGTTTATTCCATGCAAAAAAACTTGCACAGCAGAAGAATTGAAACAATTGATGAACGAAAATGTATTTTGGGCACAAGGAAAACCAAAGGAAATATTAAGTGATTGTGGCCCACAATTAAAAGCAAAAGATTGGCAAGAGTACTGTGGATCACTAGGAATTGAGTTAAAATACACATCAGGATACAGACCCCAAACCAACGGACAAACCGAAAGACTGAATCAGACACTCGAAAAATACTTACGCGCATATTGCTCAAAAGCAGAAAATCAATGGGCAAACTACATCAAACGAGCAGAATTCAATCATAATACGACACCAAATACAGCTACAGGAAAAACCCCATTCTATATTGAACATGGCAGAGAAGCAATCGTTTCTGACATTGACGAATTGCGAACGGAATATCAAAGAACCCCTGCAATTACAAACCTAGCACAAATAAATGAAGAGATACGCGAATGTTTAAAAGAAGCTAACAGACAGACAAAGTTTTACTACGATCGGAAAGTCTCGAGGATTCCGAAACTGAAAGTAGGAGACATGGTACTGCTTAAAAAAGGTTTCAATGCATACTGGCCTACAACAGGAAAATTAGATGAACCATTTGCTGGACCATTCAAAGTCATTGAGAAGATTGGAGACTTAGCATACAAATTGGATCTAGGCGACACAAACAGAAAAGGAATACCGGATCGATTCCACATCTCCCAATTGGAACCATACAAAGTCAGACAATCATTCATGGATGTACAAGACGATTACCAAATTGCAAGCATAACTACAATATTGGATCACAGAATAAAAGATAAAGAGCTATGGTTATATTGCGTCTACACTAAGCCTTACAACGATGAATCCACGGGCGAACCACAATACGAAACACACAAAAATTGGCTACTAGCTCAACGAGTCAAACGAGTTGCTCAGGAGGAATTACAATTATATTGCAGAAGACACAAAATTTCAAAGGAAAGGTATCCCCACTACGAGAATCCTAGAAGCGCTAGAAAACGTGCCACAAAGAGAATTCATGGACACGTTCCCTTGCGCGCGAAGATTCCGAAGAAATCTTGAAAGGAGACTGTCAGAACCAATACACAACTTCCATTATTTTATCTCTTCAGGATATCTAATCACGACAGTCACAACAACACAAAAGGATTTTCTAAACACAATTCATAACTTGTCGAATACTAAACTGGTCAATAAGATACCTCCTTCCTCATAGTCTCAAATCCCATTATCCATATAAGAAGTCTTAGCGACCAGTTACGTTGAACTTCTAATCTATCGTTAAAACTCTTTATCGGCCTACGCCGTTGACAGTTCATGTAATGGCTCCAAGGGAAATCCCATGGAGCCGTACCTTTGGCATGGCTCAGACGCATCGTCGGAGAAAGCCACAATGTGGAATTTGTAAAGCCACAATCCATTAGGTAAATCTATGAATATAAATTACTGTAAGAACGACTGAATTCTTCAGTCGTTCACTAACAGTGTTTTCACACCATCTACCTTAGATTGTGAATAATACTTAAAGTTATCTTATCGACTATAAGCGAGGCTTTATTGAATTAAGGTGTTCCTATCTAAGATAGATAGTTTGTCACTGGGTATTCGTAATAAAGTTCTTTTACACGAAACTAAACCCTTCACGGAATCCCGCCGTGACAAAAGTGAACGACTCTGTTTCACCGTTAAGGAAATATTACGGATTGAGTCGTTAATTCGCAAAAGCGACATTTATAATGTCACCACCTCGAACCCCATTGGTTAATTACCTGCCTGAGTCGGGCCATTCGTCGCAAGGCGACGCAAGCGAAACCATAAATGAGTTAATTAAAATGGTGACCGAATCACACAAGGAGCTGATGAGGGAAAGGGCGAAAAACGCCGAAAGAAAAGAAAAAGAAACAATCCCAATTGCGGAAAATATCGATTATCGCGAGGGTCAGGACCCAGCAGAGTTTATTGACAAACTCAGATTCTTCTTCAAGAAGCATTATGGAAAGTTCACGGAAGACGAAAAGGTAGAGCGATGCCTTCTCCATATTCCCGACAGATACCTTAAATATTTCGACAAAACCCGAATCGAAAACAAGAATTGGGAAGAAGTTGTTTGTGAAATATTAAAGGTAGATCTGCATAGAAATAAAAAGGAATTAATTGCAAAAATCCGTGAAGCTTACAAGAAAGGAGAATTGAAAAAGGCACACGGGGAATTAAAAAACTATTTCAACTACCCCGGAATGACAGAAAAGGAAGCTTGCAAGCTGGTCATGTTCATTTACGATGACGACGCAACCTGGAACTACGTCTGGACAAACGAACTCTATGACAAAGACCCCATTACTCTCTTGGATTTGATCTATGACTTCGCGCCGGTTAAGCGTCCGGAGAAGAGAAAATACGAGGAAAGATCACATACAAACTCCGGTAAAAGATTCAATTCCAACAGAGATTATCAGCCGAAACCATTCAACCGCTCAAACAATGGTTGGAATAAAACAAACGGATACGAAGTATCCAACACGCCCAAGAAGGGCGAAAACGAATCCTCAAGCTGACTGCTAGAAACCGTCGTAGACTTTCTGGAGAACAACAATGGCGAAATAGCTTCTCAAGGAAATGGTCAGATGTTCGTAAATATCTATATTTACGAATTGGACATTGTGGAAGCAGCTCTTATTGACACCGGATCAAACGCAAGCGTCATATCTCTAAACTTTGCTAGTAATCATAATCTCAAATTTGTCAAGTATGATTACCCTAAAGTTGCGCGCTGTGCGGGATCAGAGAAGTTACCGATTTTGGGAGAATGCGAGCTCGATATTCGACTCGACAATAGACGAATCGCAGTTAACTTCAAAGTGATCAAAGATGTTTTACCGGATATCTACATCGGTACAGATGTTTTACGAAAAGAAAATGTCATTATTCATCACGGTACAGGGAAAATAACCTTTGGAAAATCGATTGTGGCCGGAGGAAGTAGCGCCCCAACAATTCGATTAAACTGTCTCGAAACTGAGAATGATGACTATCAACATGACTTTTCTGACGACCAAAGCACGGAAAGCAAGGATGACATGGACCAATATATCCCACAAGAATTGCGGGACATGCGAGAAGCCTTCGCTTTAAAGGAAGCAGAGCTCCCAAAGCATTCACCTTTAGATATGGAAATCGAACTGAAGGAGGAACCAGGGGAGTTCAAGGCGAAATGTATCCCTCTGGGCCCCCTTAAGCAAAAGTTAATGGAGAATGAAATTCACGAGCTCATGAAACGTGAATACATCTCTCCCTCGAAATCACTGTTCGTTTGTAACAGTTTTTTCGTCCCGAAGGAAGGACCAGAGAAGTTCAGAATGGTAATCAATTACAAACCATTAAATGAAATCTCAAAAACTTTTCAATTTCCTCTACCTAGCTATGCGGATATCATAACCCAATTGACAGGAAATCACGTCTTCACAAAGCTCGACCTCAAAAGCGCATATCACCTTATAAGAATTAAGGAAGGTGACGAGTGGAAAACAGCATTCATTACGAAAATGGGAATTTACGAGTTCAATGTCGTCCCATTCGGTCTCAAAAATGCACCAGCGTATTTTATGAAATTTATAACCCACATTTTGAGGGAATTCATAAACAAAACCTGTGTAGTGTACATGGACGACATATTGATCTACTCAAAAAACCTCGCAGATCATGTCGATCATGTGCGCAAAATTGTGATGACATTGCACAAGGCGAAGTGCACAATCAATGCGAGGAAATGTGAATTCTTTAAAGATAAAGTCAAATTCATTGGACACTATTTTACGAAGAATGGTGTTTGTCCAGATGAGGACAGAATTGCTTCAATCAAAAATTGGTCAAGACCAAAGACCGTAAAACAAATCAAATCATTCATGGGTTATGTTAATTACGTGAGGGAATTTATTCCTGAAGTTTCTAAACTAGCAAAACCTTTAAATGATTTAACACAAAAAAATAAGAAATTCGTTTGGACAGAAAAAGAAGAGGAGGCCTTCCAAAAGGTAAAAGACAAAGCATCCGCAGACGTGTTTCTCCATTATTATCAACAAGATAGGAAAACACAGCTGGAAACGGATGCATCCGATTTTGCAATCGGTGCAATCCTCTCACAAGAAATAAACGGGAAGTATAGACCAATTGCGTACTTCTCACGAGCATTAACACGGTCTCAGCAGAATTGGTCAACTGCTGAAAAAGAATTGTATGCCATCTATTGCTCAAGTAAACATTGGCACTACTACCTGGAAGGAACGAGCGAAGCCTTTAGAGTTCTGACTGACCATCAAAATCTAATTTACTTCCTCAAAAAACCGAATGAGCAGCTCCCTCGCAAGATCCAAAGATGGATCTTTGCGCTGTCTGATTTCAATTTCTGTATTCACTTCAGGTCCGGGTCAACGAATAGCGCTGCTGACGCACTATCGCGTAGACCAGACTATGAAGAACAATACAGAACGCTGATCAATAGCCTGACAGTTGATAGGGATGATCTCAAATATGCCATCTTAAAAGCCTCTCAGAAAAGCACTTTCTTTCAAGACATCTACAACAACGAAGATAAACGAAAAGAAAAAGGTCTGACGCTAACCTCAGAGGGGCTAATGGCAAACAAAAATAATGCAATTGTAGTACCACCAGAAGGTGCGCACATTAACATGATTCTCAAGGAATTCCATGACGATCCTCTAAACGGAGGACATGTCGGGCGAAACAAAACCAGAGAAAAGATCGCAAAGCGATTCAGTTGGGTCGGAATGACCAAGAAAATTGACAATTACGTCAAAACATGTACAGTGTGTCAACTAACTAAATCACGAAGACACAAACCATACGGTAAGTTACAGCCTTTAGAAATCCCTGATAGTCCTTGGGAATCAATCTCAATGGATTTCATTACTGATCTACCCATCTCAAATGGCTACGATTCGGTACTGGTCGTCGTAGACCGACTGACAAAATTCGCAAAATTCATCGCTTGTCATAAAACCTGTGACTCGACTAAACTACAGGAACTTTTGGAAAACAACGTGTTCTACGCTTTCGGAAAGCCGAACGAAATAGTCAGCGATAGGGGACCTCAGTTTACATCCAAAGCGTGGGAGGAATATACTGAAGCAATCGGAATTAAATTGCGACTTGCTTCGGGATACCATCCACAATCAGATGGACAGACGGAGCGAGTAAACCAGATTCTCGAAACCTACTTACGACATTACGTGGCAGATTGTCCTACTAATTGGTTTAGATTTTTAAAACAAGCGGAATTTAATTACAACACTACGAAAAGCGAAACCACACAGATGAGCCCGTATTTTGCTAACTACGGAAGAGAGCCAGTAATATCAGAAATTGATAAACTTACACCAGGAAAAACGTTTCGCGTCCCATTGTTACAAATGGCAAAGGTACATGACCAAATACGCCAGAACATTGCGGACGCAAATAAGAAACATAAATTTTATTTTGACCTTAAAGCTGCGAAGGAACCTAAATACAAAGAAGGAGATCTGGTACTGATCAAGAAAGGATTTAACGAGTTTTGGGATTACGAACACAAACTCGCAACCAGATATCAGGGACCATTCAAGGTTACAAAGGTCCATGGAAACTTGACAGTGGAATTGGGGTTGTCTGAAACCCAACGGAAAAACTCATCGACACTATTCCATGTGTCGCAAATTGAGAAATATCATCCAAGAGAAGGGGAGGAGAATACCCCCAATTATGAGAATGTGTCAGGAATAATCCTTATTATGGAACACAAATTGGAAAACAACAAGCTCTGGCTCAAGTGTAAATTCCACAAACTCACCTATCAGGAAGACACAGGCGAGCCAATATACACAAACTACCAAGGATGGCTACCACCGACAGTGGTAAAACGTCACATGCAGCGAGAACTGCTCGCTTACTTCAAGAAGCATAAATTACCTATGGAATACTACCCTTACTACAGACGCCCCCGAAACACTACCACCAGAAGACAAAGGTGAAAACAAAACAAGAACGAGTTTCGGGTCCTAACGATAGTAGATTTTGGAAACAAAATCTAGGAAGGGGACTGTAATGGCTCCAAGGGAAATCCCATGGAGCCGTACCTTTGGCATGGCTCAGACGCATCGTCGGAGAAAGCCACAATGTGGAATTTGTAAAGCCACAATCCATTAGGTAAATCTATGAATATAAATTACTGTAAGAACGACTGAATTCTTCAGTCGTTCACTAACAGTGTTTTCACACCATCTACCTTAGATTGTGAATAATACTTAAAGTTATCTTATCGACTATAAGCGAGGCTTTATTGAATTAAGGTGTTCCTATCTAAGATAGATAGTTTGTCACTGGGTATTCGTAATAAAGTTCTTTTACACGAAACTAAACCCTTCACGGAATCCCGCCGTGACAGTTCAACAAAAGTCACTATGTCCGAGCGGTTAAGGAGTTAGACTTGAATTCGTTCAGGCATCTAATGGGCTATGCCCGCGCAGGTTCAAGTCCTGCTGGTGACGGAATTGTGCGAGGTAGGAGAGTGGAACTCCGACGGGCTCATAACCCGTAGGTCCCAGGATCGAAACCTGGCCTCGCAACTTTTTTGTTGCAGTTAGCGAAGGTCAACTTGCCTAGATAATCAGCATCAGAATTTGCTGAACTCGTTTGGTTGCAGTTCGCTAGTTTAAAGCATAAGGTACAGTCATTTTACTAGTAGCTTAAAGTTCTAGGTAGCTGTGTTTCGATTTAATTAATGCGTCTTAATAAATGCAATTGGGTGTATAACAGTACCATCATTGTCAGTTTCATTTAGTCTCTCTCTGCTCTGTGATATACCATGTTCTCCACTGTCGCAGAAGTTAAACCAAACTCGTAACTAAACACATCTCCAGTATGACAGCTGCAGTACCTTGCACATAAATTGCAAGAGCTTCTAACTATCGATGTTTTCCTACTCATCGTGGGCTTCACTTATCTCCTAAAGGAGTGGTGAACTCGTATCTATGGATGCCCTCCGGTCACTTTGGAGAGAAATTCCCTCAGGAACCTAACCACATAAAACCAATAATTGTGCTAACGGGAGAGCAGAATCTGCCAAATGTCTGCCAATGAAACAGACATTAGCGTAGTATGCGTTTTTCTTGACTTGTCCTCAAATTACATCCGAGGTCTTTTGAAGAATGATGAATTTTCTACTTTCTTTCATTCTGTCCTGAAAAAATCAAAAGAATACGCAACATTAAAAGAAGAATCTCTTGTAAATAGCGTAAACAATGAACAGCAGGTCTCTTCATTGCGTGAACAGGTAGTTCAAGTAACGAAAGAACGAGATGAAGCCTTACAACGCGTCTCGTCGCTGGAAACAGAAGTTGAAGACATTAAAACAAAGTCAAATCAGACACTGGATGAATTACGACACAAGGATGATGAATTGAATGTTATGAAGAACTCCTTGAAGCAGACAAATAAAAAATTGGAGTCAGCTCAAGCAGCACAGGCGAATTCTTTGAATGAGCTTGCTTCAAAAAATAACGAACTTCAACTACAACGCGAAACAGTTTCTCGATTACAGGAGAAAAATTTGAGTTTTCAGAAATTAATTGAGGAATTGAAATCCGAGAAACTTTCATTCGAAGCTGTTCATGCTGATGATCAACTTCAGCTCAGATTGCTTTCGCAGAAACTAGAGTTGCTGCAGAAAAACAATGATCAATTAATTGCAGAGCTCAATTCTGCGAATGAGAATGCTACCGCTTTGTTAAAACAGGTTTCTGGTGAAAAGGCAGAACTGCTGAAAGAAGTGACTGAGGAGAAGAGCAAGTTTGAGACACTGAAACGTCACCGGGACGAGCTTGTTTTGCGCTGCAATTCGCTCAGCTCTCGCTTTGAGTCTCTTTCTCTGGAATACTCAGAATTAAAAACGAAATACGATCTCCAACAGTCAAATAAGACACAAGAACTTCAACATCAGGCGAAACTCAATACCATTTTGTCCGAGCGAAACACCGAGTTACAGAAACGTGTTGATGAACTTGAGGAATCTTATTCCTCTACCAATAATTTGTTTGGCGAGACTCAGGCAAATTGGGAAAGTCAAGAAGAAAAGTTCCATCATGAAATCTCACGTTTGAAGAATGAAGTTGATTCTCTTAACAAGGAGCTGTTGAGTCTGCAACAACAGCTTGTTCTGGCAAACAAAAGACTCGAGGCGGTATCTGCATCAGATATGGAACCCGAGTCCGTTGGTTATATGTCCCCGTCTGCCAAGGCACTTAGTATGACAAAAAAATCAAATCTTTCTATTTCACAGTTATACTATGAAAGGCTGTCTCTACTTCAAAAACTAGAAGAGTCTAAGCTCCAAAACGAGAAACTCCAAGCAAGTCTTAATGAGCTTATTGAAGAGATCGACAATCATGCTCCAACTCTTAAGGAAAAGATGGACAAAATTAGTACTCAAAATGAGGTTATCGTTGAGCTCAGCAAAAAATGTCAAGGTATCGAGGAGGAAAGAGATGACTTGCGTTCACAGCTGAATGACATACTCTCAAAGCGTCGGGACCTGCAGCATGAGAATGACCATTATCAACGCCAGATTCAAGACTTGGCGCTTCAAGTGCGTGTCCTACTTCAAGAAGTTGATATAGACTCTTCTGGCTTGTTGTTGTCGCAAACTCAACGTCAATATTTACGGGAGGTTCTCCAAGGAAAGTCACGACGCAATGAAAATGACACAAACCAGCTTATTACTGATCGCTTGACAGTATTCCGAAGTATCACTGAGCTTCAGGAACAAAACCAAAAATTGCTGAATGCCTCCCGCAAGCTCGCTGATCAACTCGAAGAGCAAGAAACTGCTACCGAAAATCAATCACAGGAGGAACAAAACGAATTAATATCTCAAGCAGACAAAACGATAGATGAACTCATGAGTCGCATTAGCTTGTTGAACGATCAGTTATCTTGCTGTTCTCAAGAGCGCGATATGTTCAGGGAACTACTACTTTCGGCAAAAGAAAACGATGTAAATTTAACGCATAATTACGCTGAAGCATTTAAGGCTTCGGTACTTGTCGAAAAAACACAAGTTGAGCTTCAACATTTTAAAGCTGCCTATCATACGCTTAAAATCTCATCAGAGAAACAAAATAAGATCAATGATGACCTTATTGACAAACTGCGAGCAGAAAATGCTGATTACTCAAGCAATGTCACTCTCTTGGAAGGTCGATGCACAAAACTCTCGAATAACCTTTCTGATTTACATTCGGCGCTTTCTAATTTAACAGATGAAAAGAACAGCTTATGCAACGAATGCGCTGCATTGAGGGAGAATGTTGTAAAACTTACTGGAGCTCTGCAATTTACTGAAGGTGAACTTACACTTTCCAGAGAAGCTGTTCGAAGACTGGAACGGTTTAGGGAACAACATATGGAGGAAACAGCGCTTCATGCCCTTACTGAATCTCAATATAGAACAGAGAATGGAAACTTAAGGGAAAAGATTTCTTCTTTGAATTCGTCATTGGCCAATTTAAGAGGAGAACTCAAAAACGTCAACGAAAATGCACAACTATCTCACGAACAAGCCGAAGTACGAATTTCACAACTTAGTGAGGAATTGCGACGTGCTCATCACCAAATATCAAGTCAGTCGGAAGATATAAAACGACTTTCGTTACAAAGAACTTTTGAACTCGAGAATCAACAACAAAAACTTGAGACACTTTACAAAGAAATATCACAACTTCAACGAACCAATGCTTCTTATCAAGCAGAAAAGCGGGATCTTGAAGGAAAAATCAACGACTACTGCCGCCGTCTCGAAAAGTCTGAGGCCGAGTACAACTCATTTAGAAACAAGCTTTTTGAAACACCAACCTTTGGTAGTGGAAGCGAAATACTTCAGAGTGAAGCTACTTCATTGAAGCAAGAAGTCGCAGAAAAGACAATTCTTATAAAAGAACTTCGGGAACGCCTTATGGCATCACAACAGCGAGTTGGTATAGCAAATGAGGCTCTTAAATCGATGAACGAAACTCATGATATGTTCAAGGAGGCGTTACAGAAGGAACTACAGAAAAAAGATGCCTCGTTGATGGAGTTAAATGAGAAGTTATCACAAGCTGACGACTCAGTCAAAACTCTTCAACAGTCTCTTGCTTCTTCAAATACTCACTACAACGAACAGCTGCAGCAGATAAATGAAACACTCTCCCAAGAAAAGTTGCGGTCTCAAGAGCTCTCTTCGTTGCATGAGGAAAGTAAGAAAACACTTGAGGCACTACAAGATGACCTTGCACAACAAGTCCACCTTTACGAAGTTGCACAGTCGGACTACGAGAGCGAGGTTGTTAAACACGCAGCAACAGCCGAAACTCTACACAAACTTCGTCAACAATATCATGAGTTGCAAACAAAGTTCAACGAAGTGTCTGAGGAATGCAATAACAGTAGAATTGATATTCTAAATCTAAAGGCTTCTTGGGAAGCTCAACGCAGTCAGTTGGAAGATGAATTAACGGGACTGAAACGAACAAATGACGACCTGCATATTCAAAATAAAATTGTTCACTCACAATTGGAATCTTTAACGCTGAATCTTGACAATTTACCAGCGAAAGCAACAGCTACTGTTAATATGTCTACAAAAACCGAGGGTGATTCAACTATGGAACTTCACGAGGTTATACGTTACTTAAGACAGGAGAAGGAGATTGCTCATAATAAGCTGGAGCTTATAAGAATTGAGAACAAAAGAATCCACCAAGAATATTTGAGGCTTGAAAGCGAGATTACTGATAAAAATGCAAGAATTATAACTCTTGAGCAAGAACTTGCAAACACAAAAAAGATATCTCAGTCCAAGGTCGATAGTGATGATTACAGGCTTCTCATTGAAAGCAACTCACTTTTGCGCAATGAGAAACAAGAAAGCGATGAGCGCATAATAGCATTAGAATCTTCCATAAAGGAACTGGAGGCACATATGGCTCAACTGCAAGAGGACTTAGCCAACGCTAAATCGGAATTATCCTCAAAAGCAGAATGTGTGAAACTTCTCACTGAGGATAATGAAAGGTGGAAGGAGAGAAACTCAAAAATCCTAAAGGGTTATGAACGTGTTGATCCTTCTGTCATTGACGAGTTAAAACAAAATCTTGAGAAAGCGGAGAAAGATAAAGCTTCTTTGGAACAACAACTTAAATCTGCTATCACCAATCTAGAGAGTTACAAAAACACAACGTCCGAGCTGAAAGCTGAAAACACCACGCTTAAGCAGGAAGTTGAGCAACTAAACATTAAGAACACGAATGTTGCGGCTGCTTGGAAGAACACTTATGATCAATTAGTGAGCACAAGTCAGGCAAAGGTTGCACAACTTCGGCAAAAGCTGAATGTTAAGATTCAAGAATGTGAATCAAAACGAAAAGAAATCGAACAGCTACACAAGCGCATTGAATCTTCTGATAATGCTATTACCGAGGAGCAACACGACAAACTGCAAACACAGATATCGGAGCTGGAGAAGCAGCGAGACTCTCTAGCTTCTGAATTGCAAACCTTGAAGCAAACTGCAATGCCACAAAATTCTTCCAGTGATATCGCTGGCGAAAACAATGATGAATTGAATGAGCTTCGGTCCAGCAACCAGCAACTACAATCTAGCCTCAGTGAAGCTCAAAATGCTCTAGCAACACTTCAAGCGGACTATGCCAAACATAAGGATTCTTCACCTGAACATAAAGACGGTGAACAAATCCTTATTCAAAATCTGCGAAAGGAAATTGAACGACTAAAATCTGAAATGGAAAGAAGTTTAGCAGCTCAAGGTGAGAATAATGGACATGTTTCTGAGGAGCAGGATGCTGAACGAGTTCGGGAAGAGGCAAAATTGGAGTTTGAGGAGCAACTCCGCGTGTCTAATAGCACAATTTTAGAGCTTCAAAGTCAGATACAACAACTACGGGACCAACTTGCCTCTTCTGGTGCTGATAACACTTCAGAGGTTGCGGATGCGTCAGGTAATGTCGACAGAATTCAACTTGAGCAATCGATTGCTGAGGCTGTTGCTATGAAAGAAAAAGAGCTTAAAGAGCAGACTACAAAATTGATTGAAGCTACTCGAAAAGAAGCTGAGATGCGCAACAAGTTAAAAATTTCGATTTCCGAAAAGCAGGTTAACATCCTGAAAGCAAAAACTGCCGATTTAGAACACAAGGTGAAAGATTTAACTGATCGACTGAGCAAGCAAAATGGTCACAAGGAACAACCTGTTACTGGAGTCACAGAGGCGGCTAAGACACCTCAAAAGACTAAAAGACCAGCCGAGACTCAACAACAGGCACAATCTCAGAAGAAAGTTGCCATGACTCGACCAACCTTGAGTAGGCCTGTTCCGATGAAACCAGAAACTGGAAAAATCTCAATTTCAGGAGCTTCCAAACGAACTGTTCCCAATGCTTCCAGTCAAAAGGCTAAAAGCAACTCTGCTTTGAGTGCAAAGTCTTCACAGGCAAAGAGACAACGAGATGACACGGGAACACCCTCTCAAGGGAACAAGGATAAAAAGTCAAAGTGATAAATCTCGTCTATCACGTTTGTACAACTAGTTTTGACATGAATGCCAGATAGAATAAAGTTCTTTTAGCATTACCCCTACTGGCTCTAGGGCCATTTGGGCGCCTAATTCATGAACACTTCATAAATACAAATGAAATATATATACTACTACAGATGTTTGATCTGAAGGACAACACACGAGCACTTCCACTAAACAGGTTTCTAACTTAATCTCCAGTAGTAGAAACTTTTGAGTTCACGCCAGTTTGGCTGATATTCAAAGCTCACGACAGTCATTACAGTCATTAATTGGTCGCACCAAGTGCAAGCTAACATCAAGGTTAAAAAACGAAGAACATGGCATAAATGATTAAGATGGCGGTCAAAAAAGGAGAGGAAGAGAAGCTATTTGTACGATCTAAAAAACCCTCCTCCTTTAAGGTGACACTAATTCAAAAAGACGAGGTGTTGCATGTGAGCTTAGAGGTCAATCAATGAACCCACCTGAGGTTGCGTCGGTGGCTGTTGTCCGGGAACATGTTGCATTCCCCCATAAATTTGTTGATTATTTACATAACCCATAGGATGCTGTTGGTAAGGCATTTGCATGTTAGCCTGTTGTAACGGTTGTTGGGAAAACGAAGGATGTTGTTGCTGCTGCTGTTGCGACTTTTGAAAGGGATTGCGATTTCCACCGGTAGGTTGTGCCTGAATCGTTTGACCAGCGCTATTAGTAAACCTGGAACCGGTGTGATGTGTCGGAACACGGACATTACCAATGTTTCCAAACGTGTCGACACCTGTGGGATTACCAGTCAAAACAGCCTGGGCAATGTTGGCATACCGCTCATCATTGGTCTTGGTTGGTCTTTGCATTTGAGCACCAGGGGTAGAAACATTTGGAGCTGAAACTGTTTGAGGAAGTTTGGTGAATTGAGCAAAAGGGTTGTTGGAGCCAGTCTTAGTGGGTTCAAGCTTTGGAGCAGCAGGCTGAGGAGCAGACTGCATCATTTGAGAATAAGGATTGTTTGCACCAAAGCCAGTTCGCTGAGGTTGGACATAGCCAGTAAATTGTTGCTGGATTGGAGCTTGTGCAGGAAAACCGTTATTGAAGCCGGTTCGCTGAGGTTGCATAACACCAGTGCGTTGAGGCTGAACATAGCCTGTATGATTAGGCTGCATGAAACCAGTACGCTGCGGTTGAACAAAACCTGTAGTTTGTGGTTGCATGAAGCCAGTCCGTTGCGGCTGAACAAAACCTGTAGTTTGTGGTTGCATAAAGCCAGTCCGTTGCGGCTGAACAAAACCTGTAGTTTGTGGTTGCATAAAGCCCGTCCGCTGTGGTTGAACAAAACCTGTAGTCTGTGGTTGCATAAATCCCGTTGCTTGCGGCTGAACAAAGCCTGTATGGTTTGGCGGCATAAAGCCCGTGCGCTGAGGTTGAACAAAGCCTGTGTGATTAGGTTGCATAAAACCTGTACGCTGAGGCTGAACAAAACCTGTGGGTTGTTGTTGAATAAAGCCAGTCGTTTGCGGTTGCACGAAACCTGTTTGCTGGGGTTGAATTGGAAAGGGGTTGTTAGAGAAGCCTGTTTGTTGGGGTTGTACAGGGTTTCCAAAGAAATCAACAGGCTGATAAGAATTCGACTCCATAAACTGTTGGGTTTCTTGCTCGTGTCGTTTGCGGGCGTCCTCTTCCTCCTTAGAGAGCTGAAGTGCCTTTTGTAACTCGGCTTCTTCATTCTCAGCCTCTTGACGACGACGAGCGTCAATTTCAGCTTGACGTTTTGATTCCTCAATGACTCGACGAAGTTCTGGGTCCGCAACAAGCTCATCATCGAGACCATCGCTGCCTTCTCCTGGGCTGTTGCGACGAGATTGAGTCCGTGTACTGCCACGAGAAGACGAATGATCGTATGCTGGGGGACGGCTATAACGACGTGAACGATTACGAGATCCCCAATCATCCGAGTTTCTGAATTCGTCGTCGCCGTTCATCCGGCCGTGCATGTCGTTTCTGTTTCTACGAGCTTGGCGAATGGCCTCGTCATCAGATAATAAATTTGTGAGCTCCTTCGCCTTCGTTCTGATGTTTTGACCTTGGTCTGTTCCGTTTTCGTCAATGTACACAAACTCTCGTAACGTAGTGATGATATATAAGTTGTCTTTAGCCCAGCGAACGACATTTTCAGAGCCGCTATGGATACAGTACTCCAAAACTGTCAGACCCTTAAAAACATGTCGCCAATTCTTTCCTTTATCATTCAGACGACGGTCCAGAATATCCATAACTTCAAGCATTTCATGCTGATCATAAGTTAATTGGGCGATTTCCGCCATAACTTTTCCACTAGGGCCCCAAGCATCGTTTGTAGTAGCATTTCTGACTTTAACCTGAGTCTCAGAGTAGCCTTTAGAAAAGTTTTTACTAGGACAGGTTAGCGCCTCAATTCGACCGTTATTGATTCCTTTATAAGAGAAAGTGCTTACACTGAACGAACTGCGGCCTTCATGCTCAAAGAGCTGCTCACAGCAAACAATAGTTTCTACAGGGTGATATTCAGAGGTTAAGAGAAGCAGGCGGCAGTGGAAGGTGGAAGATCCGTTACGGCAGAGGTGATAAAGCCAACTCGTTACACGGATAAAAACACCGACACAAAAAATTTAGAAACCGCAGATATACAAAGGTCAACGCAGTACGAGTAGAATGATATAACGATGTCCTGATTTACTAAGATTGACTGTCGTTAAAATAGATTTTTAATCTTTGCATAGCGTTGGTGGAGTTGTATCGAAAGGTATTTCACCACACAACGAGATAGCTCGCAACTTCTATAATTTATGGTATAAATTGGGTAATAGTTTATATGTATTTTTCAGTATTCGTTATTTTTTCTTCTATAGCAACGTTTTTACAGTGAGTTGGATTATCGCCGAGAATGGAATGCGAGCGAAGAATTGCTTCCATCGGCACATTTGATGACGTCATGTATTATTGACTATGGACGTTCCTGAAAAGGAGTAGAGAAGCTCGGGTATTTAGTAAAAAAAATAAATTTATTAACGGCATTTCAGAGCAGCTTGATGGCATTGCGATAGTTTTCTATTGAAGCTCAATTTTTGTGATTATATTGCGTGGATGATTTGGTCAGATTGTCGATTTTCCCCTCGGCAAATTCTCCACCAAAATTTAACTTGAAAGTGCTTTTGGTTTACGGATTAAAAAGTTAAATAGGAATTGAGCTCATATATTGTGACAATTGGAAAAACATCTTAGATTTTGACTTTAAAACTTTGTCACCTTCTATTTCGAAACATTTGTGCTTTTATTATTTTACCTCTTTGTAAAACTACATTGTCAAAGAGGCATTTTGCAAGTTACTATCGATTACCACAATGTACCGCCTTTTTGGAAAGAAAAAGGAAGAACCTACAGTTTCAATTACAGATGCTATACAAACAGTAAGTCGTGTGTTCGTTGTTAATAAAAGAATTTGTGAAACAAATATATCTAACAGACATAATAAAGTTAGACGAAAGAAGTGGCTCAATTGAAGTTAAGATCGCAAAACTAGACGGTCAATTGTCTTCTTTACAGCAGAAGATGAACACAACAAGGCCTGGTCCCCTCTTAAACAGCATTCGGCAGCGGGCCATGAATGTACTGAAACAGAAGAAAATGTAAGCAAGGCTTAGTTGGCCAAAAGACTACCATAATGCACATGAAGTTGTTCATTAACGTTAAGACATGAAATTTAACCACGGTAGGTATGAGTCACAACTGCAGCAGTTGCAGCAGCAGTCTTTTAATATGGAACAAACAGCTTTGACTACAGAATCATTAAAGAACACCATGGTTAGTGTACAGGCTTTGCAACAAACAGCCAAGCAATTGAAAGCACAGAATAAGCAAATCTCCTTGGAGAAAATTGACGCGTTACAGGATGAGCTGCAAGAGTATTTGGATTCTGCTGGTGAGTTAAACGATATCCTCGGCCAGAACATGAGTTCAGTTGACATTGATGACGAGGAGTTGGATGCAGAACTTGAGGCACTACAACAGGATCAAACATGGGCCGAACAGCAGGAGCAAACGAATGGATTACCAGCATATCTGCAGCCGTTAAATGACTTGCCTGAATTTGTTGATGAGGAAACAAAAGAAGCTACGACGGCACAGTAGTATCTCCTGAAAAGACCCAAAGCTTTCTTGCAGTATGTCCGAGTCAATGGTAGTGTACAGAATATACAGGTTGTGAATTCCTACTCTTCACGCATTGCTGGTTTCTGAGCTGAAAAGAAGTAATTGCACCAAATCTTTGTGCCGGGCGCACCAAGAACCCATTTTCCTAAGAAAGGATTGAATGCAACACTGCGTTCTCCATTTACTGCCCACCCCTTTTCGAGAAAAAACTCCCGCATTTCCTCTGGCTGGATATATTTTTCATAAGTGTGTGTTCCTCGCGGGACAATATGAAGAACATTTTCAGCAAGGGTAAGTGTGAGCAGGCGTGAAACCATTGTTCTTGAGATTGTTGATAAGAAGACATATCCCAAAGGCTTGACATGCGCCATCAACTCATTTAAGAAGTTTGCAGGTTCTGCAACATGCTCTACGACTTCCATGACAGTGATCGCGTCAAATTGTTTCCCATTAAACTTGGCATTCTCTATCGAGCCGAGTTTGTACTGCAATTTACCCCGTAAACTAGAATCCTGCTTCATATGTTGCTGTGCAGCCTTAATAGTTCCGGGAGATGCATCCAAGCCTACAACGTGAGCGCCTAGTCGTGCCAAGCTTTCGCTGAGAATTCCTGCACCGCATCCGACGTCGAGGATTCGTTTCCCCGGGAACCAATTCTTCTGTTTGACAATAGAACGTATGAAGTCAATACGAGCAGGATTCATTAAATGCAACAGACGGCTGCTGCCATCCCAATCCCACCATGTTTTAGCAAGGTCGTCAAAGTGGCCTATTTCCTTTGCGAGTATGGAACTGTTGGATGATACAAATCTCTGGCACATTGAATGTGTCATTTTAGGTAGAATCATTGCATTATGTGTAAACATTTAAGAAATTAAGCAAGAGGAGGGTTGAAACTTGATGTTTTAGAGTCCTGTATCTCTTATTGAAAAGTTGATAAAAATGTATATCCTTTTAAAAGAATGAATCCAAATACAGCTTATATTAATAGATTACAAAACAGCTTTTCTTCTTCAAAAGGGTTGCACGGATGTCTAATTGCGTAGCATTGAGCTAATGTGACGGGACACTGAGTGTGCACACTGAATTTTTGTAATTACTTATCGTTACAGTTGAAAACACTTAGAATATAAGAATCGCAGCTATATTATGTACAACAGTTTCAATAGACCTATGTTTAGAGCGAAAAACCCGTCTTCAACAATAAAATGTAGTGTCTGATTTTTCAAATTGCCCGGTGGGAACGTGTAAGTTACGCTTCGTTCCTCTGTAAAGCAATGTACCTGAATAAGGCAATTTCTAGCTTTCAATGTCGATCTTTATCTTACAGAACATTAGGAGGAGTACAGTTAGGGAAGAACACACCTACTCTATGTCGAAATTTTAGTAATGTTGCCGCGAAAACAAAGGTCGAAGTGAACACACTTCCAAACGGTGTTCGATATGTGTGTGACCCAAGAAAAGGTCATTTTGCAGGAATGGGGGCCTATGTAAAGGCCGGAACTAGATTTGAGACTGGTTCGTTAATTGGATTGAGCCATGTAATGGATCGTTTGGCTTTTCAAGGAACATCAACGATGTCAAAAACAGAAATGCAACAGAAGCTAGAGTCTCTAGGAGGAAATCACATGTGTTCTGCCAGCAGGGAATCTTTGGTCTATCAATCTGCTGTTTTCAATTATGATGTCAAAGTAATGAGTCAGTTATTAGCTCAAACCATGTTACATCCAGACTTTACCGACGAGGATTTGCTTCATTTTAAGGACAGTATAACCTTTGAAATCAGTGACATATGGAAAAAACCAGACCTTTTGCTGGAAGAATTTACCCATGCTACAGCTTTTGGTAAAAAGACTTTGGGTAACTCGCTCGTTTGCGAACCTGAAGGAATTAAAAACATTACGAAAGACAATGTGCACAAGTACATTCAATCGTTTTATCGCCCAGAGAACTTGACATTAGCATACGCTGGCATTCCCGTTGAAGTTGGAAAAGAATTAACAATGGAGCAGTATGGTCACTTGCCGCGTACAATGAAACCCATGGTTTATCCTGCTGCTTCTTACGTTGGAGGACAAAAGGCCATAAACAAGGCTGAGGCTCCTGAAATCCCGTATTTGAAAGATTTCAGCCATATTGTCATTGCAATGGAGGGTCTCCCCATCACTGATCCGGATATTTACGCATTGGCATGTTTGCAATTTTTGCTTGGAGGCGGCGGTTCCTTCAGTGCCGGCGGTCCTGGAAAGGGAATGTATTCGCGTCTTTACCTGAACGTATTAAATCAGTATCCCTGGATTGAAACGTGTATGGCGTTCAATCACAGTTACTCCGATTCCGGTTTGTTTGGAATCTTCATTAGTATCTTGGATGACGCTTCTCATCTTGCAGGACCCGTTATACTTAGAGAGTTGTGCAACCTTGTGCTGAACTTGGATACTGTGGAGGTCGAACGTGCGAAGAAGCAACTTCGGAGTTCATTGCTTATGAACCTTGAGAGTAGAATGATTTCTTTGGAAGATCTTGGTCGTCAAATTCAAACACAGAACGGAGCCTATGTTTCACCAAGTGAGATGTGCGACCGTATTTCAAGTCTTACCCGTCAAGACTTGCAGCGTGTTGCTGAACGTGTCTTAATGGGTAAAGTCCATAATGCGGGCAAGGGAACTGGAAGACCTACCATTGTCATTCATGGAGATATCGAAAAAGTTGGTGACTTACGATCGTTGTGCAAACGTGCCGGAGTTGGTCGACAATAGTATTTGTATCTATTACTTTTTAGTTTTGAATGAATATTTTTTTTTAATATCTTCCATACTCACACAACATTATACATATTGCTGAACCAACAGCGATAATTAGAACTTGTATAGTTTAATCTTCAATGCCATATTACTCTAAATTCTGATATTAAACATCTTCACACACTTAATAGACTTTGCTGCTCTTTGTTTTACAAAAGGGTAGTACCGAACGAATCATTATGGCAATTACATGATTCGTTATTCCATTCTCTTTGCTTTATTGTAGCTCATATAGATCTATCCTATGACTTTCCTCACTCTTTCACTATTTCAAAAACAAACCATTGACGAGATTTTCTCTATCAAAAAAGGTGTGTGTCTTTCTTGTACTCTTGAGATTTCCATCAATTCTTCTTTGCTGCGAGTCTACCTACTTTTAAGTTAACACATATTAATGCTCAGCTAAGTCTGAAGAACCATTCAACTCCTTCTTACGCCAATTGGGAAAATACTTTCCACAATGTCTGTAGCAGACTTCTATGGATCAAATGTTGAGATATTTTTAAATAATGGGTCTAAAATACAAGGAATCATTACGAGTTTCGACCCTAAAAGCCTTGTTTTGCAACTAAAATCAAGACAAAATGTGATTCCTGTTACGACATCTCAGATCAAAGACTTACGGATTATACCTGACGAACAACCTATTTCTAAACCCTCTACACCTCGTTCTTCAAAAGCTCGTCTTAGAGAGGCGGACAAAGCTTGGAATACTGCTGATTGTAATGATGATTTTGACTTTGCAGCAAATTTGGAAAAGTTCAACAAGCAAAAGCTGTTTGCAGAATTTCGTGTATGTTTAATTTGAAGTATTGTTTAGCTAAATGTTCGTTATTATTAGGAAAGAGACAAATCGGACCCTGCGAAACTTCTAGTTTCTCATAACAAAAACACGCAGAGAAATTATTCTCCAACCCAAAATGTTCTTGATTCAGTAAGTTCTCCAAATGGAGATTCACCCAAGAAACCCGTTCTCAGAAATCTTACAGCTGCAATTCAGCAAAAAGCGAAAAAATCTCCTAAGTCCAGCAACAGCGAAAGTGTTACTAAAAAAGAAGTCTCGGAATCATCTTGTGGTACTTTCATTGAGCTTAAGACTAGCACGGGAGAAACAGTTGTCTCTGTGGACAAGGATATCATTATCAGAGGTGTATCCGAATCTATTATGAACACAAACTCTGAAATTGTCGTTGAAGGTGCTGCTCAACTCATAAGCCAGCTAGTGCATTCCTTCCTTGGAGGTTCTCGTCGTCTAGGAAAGTCGAATCACAACCCATCACCCGTCGTTTGCTTGCTGGTCGGTAAACACGATCATGCTTCGGCAGCAGTTGCCGCAGGCCGTAGACTCGTTTCTGTTGGAATAACAGTCGTTTTGCATTGCACTCAGTTGAATAATATTGACGGCAAGCAACTACTGATGTTTGAGTCCGCCGGTGGCCTTGTCCCTAGTGACGACGAGTTTGGAAAATGCCTTGAATCGTTGTCCACGCCCGTGGAGCTAATTGTGGATTCTTTGAGCGGCTTGCGACCTTATGATTCACGATACAACTCCTTGGTGAAATGGGCAAACCAAAATCGTGCTCCCATTCTTTCCCTCGATTATCCCTCTGGCTTGGATGAAAATAAAACGCTATCAATGAATGCCAAGTGGACGTTAGCTTTTGGTGCGGTAAGCAACGACCTAGCTAATGCTGCCCTCAATAAGACGGCTAGTGATGCTATTTTTCTTGGAAACCTTGGAACAGGATTTCATGTGTGGGAGCAACTAGGTGCAGGCCAGTCTCAAGCTGACGGTGAATGGTTAACTCAATTGTCAATAAATGACAAGTAGTAAAGCTGTACTATCACTTTTAGTTTTTCTTTTTTATTTCGCGCGAGTCCGTCTTTGAATGTCAGCGGGAAAGTTTTTAAAATAGCTGTTTAACAGTAAACTAGGCGCTGCGCTGAAGTTGCATATTGTGTCTTTTGTTACATGGTTGCTGACTTGTCTCAAGTCAGAAATCACACTCGGTGTTGCTCTACCTTCTCGAACCAATTCGAGTAAATGACTTATAGCCTTCGTGCCGTCACGACAAGCAATGCATTTTCTGCAAGTTTCCTTCCTATAGAACTTCGAAAAGTTTAGTATGGCCTCAAAGACTTTGTCAACATCATTAAGAACAATAACTGACGCTGTTCCCAGTCCAGACCCAATTTGCCGAAGATAATCATAATCCATGAGCATATGTTCGCATTGCTCTTTATTACATACGCCCATTGAGGGACCTCCTGGAAACACAGCTACCAATGAATCCCAACCACCTTTGACACCTCCGTGTGTTTGTATCAGTTCTTTTAGCGGTATAGACAAGCGTTCCTCGTAGACATTTGGATATATTACGTCGCCGCTTATGCAGAACAGTCTTGTTCCATAGTTGTTTGGTGAGCCAAGAGAACGGAACCATTCGTCGCCGTTTTCTAAGATAGAAGGGATATTGGCGATTGTTTCCACATTATTTACCGCTGTTGCACAACCAAAGAGACCGTGTTCTGTGGGAAAGGGGGGACGCATTCTAGGCTTTGCTGCTTTTCCTTCAAGTGATTCGAGCAGTGCCGTCTCTTCTCCGCTAATATAATTGCCTTCACCTCGATGAATAAAAATATCGAGACTAAAATCTGTACCAAGTATGTTCCTTCCTAAGTAGCCTTCTTCGTAAGCTTCGTTTATTGCTTGTTGCAGATGTAATGCTTCTCTATAATATTCTGCTCGAACAGATATATAGCACGCACTTGCTCCAATTGCTTTTGCTGACATTATACTGCCCTCAATAATTGTATGTGGTTCGTTGGCTAACAGATACCGATCTTTAAATGAGCCTGGCTCACCTTCTGAACCGTTAACGACTAAATATCGCATTGGATGTTTCAAGAGTTCTGCCCATTTGACAACTGATTCCCACTTCCTGCCGGTGTAAAATCCAGAGCCTCCTCGTCCTCGAAGCTTGGAACGTGAAACCGTTTTTATCTGCTGCATTAGTATCTCGTATTCATTGGATACGATGTTACAATTCACAAAATAGTGTATACTTGTCATTGAAATATTAAGTTCTGTACGCACCAGAGTTTCTACATTTTCCTTCAAAACATCGCTCAACTTTGAGTAGCGGCCTTTTCTTTTGGCTGATGCTATACTCCTTGCAGCACTTAAGTTTACATTTGGAAAAATCCTGCGCATGGTGACAAGTACTTAGGCCAAACTACTGGCACTCAGGTCAATTTTTCTCAGAAATTGTTGTTACCGTCATAACACAGTTTACAACAAATGGATTTTGAATTGCATCCAGTTGTTTTCCAGAGCAAATCGATGAAACCGTCCTATGTGTATATATGGGCCCCAAGCTACAAAATATCACGCACAGCATATCCCAAGACACACGGAATTTAATGATCATAATTACGAATGGTTTGGTATGTTTATTATACCACAAACAAGAATAGAAAACGTGTGCAAATGTCTATCAAGTTGGTGTTGCAAGTTATTTTGTAAACTAAGTGCGGAATAAGTCTTTTGTATAGAAAGTATTAAGACAGTAATTACCACGGAGCGTCGGGGAAAGAAATGTTATAGAATGAAACAAAAGGGCTACTGGAGCTTGACGGGTCGGGCTAAAGTTCGTGTAGAGTCCTAACAAAATGAGGCAGATAATTGTACACTGCACCAAAGGCGTAAGGCAAGTTTCCGCAAGAAAAAAGAACGACTGGCAGATTAAACGATCACAAACGATGTCAGGCTAACTCTTGGTAAGCTACCAGCATTTCAACGTCACATCCATCGTAAATCAATTACCTTCATTATCCTTATTTTTTCTGGGGAAGAGAAGCAGACCGTTGCGATACTCGTCCTCCGCAAATTCACGATCGTCATCATCGTCGTCATCACTATCATCGTTTGCCTCGTCTTCATCGCCGCTGTCAGAATCATCATCTCGATTACCCTCGTTGAGGAAAAAACCTGAGCGCGAGACGGACTGTTTGCCGCGAGGAACCCAACCGACGACATCATCATCATCGTCATCAGAGTCACTAGAACTGTCTGACTTGTTAGACGGATCATTGGACATTTCTTCCGACATGTACTGCGCAAAATGGTCACGACTGTCATCATCGTCGCTATTGGAAGAATCCATACTTAACCTGCGAGACATTTCACGAGCCAAATGCGAATCTTGATCATCAGGATCAGTGTCTGAATCCCGGGAGAGCTCGCGATGCATTTCAACGATATCATCGTCGCTGCTATTACTTTCAAGTTCCTGCTCCAAAGCAAATTGCATTTCAGGCAGATTGTTAGCATCCAACATCTCACCATCCACATCATCCAAATAACCAACCATGGAAGGCTCCAAACCGCCAAGGAGTTGATTATCCCGGGCACGTGTTTCCGCCAACGTTTCGTTGACAAAGTGTTGCCAGTTCTCCTTATTGACCATGTCTAAGATGTCCTGATGAAGAATGTTTTGATAGCGTTCCACAAACTTGATAACCTCTTCAGCGATAATAGTAAGATGACCCATGTACCCGGGTCGGAAACCGTTAGGTTTTGCACTAAATAAGTTAATAAGAGAGTGACATGCGAATCCTGACACTACTTACGTTTCTTCATCGCTGATCTTCTGACCATTAACAATCTTTTCTGTGATTTTTGTTTGCGTGAACATATCAAACGCAAGGGCGTAATTATGACCCTTGTCCATAGGTCCATTAAGCACCTGCTGAACGACGTCGTAAACGACATTGTGAAGGAAATTGTTCCATGGATACTCAAAAAACTGATCCAAAATTATGGTTATCACGTTGTTTTCAATGAATTTGATTTTTAA
Organism: Schizosaccharomyces versatilis (nom. inval.); assembly: GCA_032882995.1. NCBI lineage: Eukaryota > Fungi > Ascomycota > Schizosaccharomycetes > Schizosaccharomycetales > Schizosaccharomycetaceae > Schizosaccharomyces > Schizosaccharomyces versatilis (nom. inval.). Next base: position 481,374 of record CP130699.1, on the reverse strand, counting down.
CAAATCACCAACAACGGGCCCCTTCACTTTTTCTTGAAGCGTCTCAGTGCTGAGAGGCTCAAAGCGCTCACCGTCTTCGACTATGTCCTCCAGGAAACTTGTTTCTTCGGCAGCAAGTTTTGTAGCACTCTCAATGTCAGTGGCTTGTGTGCTGACTACCGACTCTTGATCGGCCTCCGCTTCTGTCATATTTTCATCTTGCGACTGGGCTTGTCCGTCGAACGATGTATCTTGCGTTTCGTTTTCGTTGAATTTACCGGCTTGGAAACCAGAATCATCATCAAGAGTACGCGGATTTCTAGGACATTTGTTGTGACGAATCAAAAAGTTCCGAAGATGATTACGCTGCAAAACCATTGCTTCAGCATTTGGGTCACTGAGAAGAGACATGTTGCTACAGTGTAAAAGTTCAGCATACAATTCACAGACACGAAAACGCTCAAATCCCAAAGGTTTGATCTGTCCAAAGCTAGTAGGCATCGTCTCAGGAGTGTCCTTTGGATGCAATAAAAGATTTTGAAAGACGGGAATCTTTTCAGAGAACAAGCGCAACATTGTGCCGAGATATATTGGGTCTCTCGTCGTAGGTGGGAAAGTGTGTAACGGCATCTGAAGAATGGGTGTAACATCGTAATCGCTGTTGTTTTTGCGAATAAGCTCAATCACAATGCTCACACCGTTAACAAGCGATGTAGTAGAGTTTGGTGCGCTCACATCAGTCATGTACTGAATCATGGTGCCAATTGTTTCTTCAGACACGAGCTCACGAGAGAGAGAATTAGGTCCAATAACACCAGGCTCATTTGAGTTGGCAGAAATAGCGATAATGGCTTTTATCACGTCAGCTACAGTAGATTGAATATCTGGGCTCATGTTCGGATTGAGCAACTGCAGGAGACGTTGAACAAGACCCTGGCTATGCAACCAATCTGCAATGCCGATGGGTGTCTCACATCGATCCATCGAAATGAATTTAAGGAGCAAATCCATTATAGCACTCGTTTCCACATGACGTAGGATCTTCTCCACCAGATTGTCTATGGACTGAATGAAAGCGACAAGCTGCTCCGTTTTTTTGTCCAAGAAGTGCTCATTAATTTTAGCAAAATACGAGGCCTGAAGTGGGTTTAAAGGATTCTCATTGTCAAGAAAAGTCCATAAATGAGCCAAAAGTTCATGGTTTTCTACACAAGCCTCGCATATCGACCATACATCGCTGCTAAGAATTTCGCTCGCGATAAATGATAATCTAGTCGTCTCAGGTTCTTCATATCCGCCGTCCTGGGGTTCTTCATCTTCTGGCTCAAGAATGTAGTCAACCAGCTGGTTTAAAACAGTCGGCTTACACAAGTACTCTATCAGTTTCGGATTGTGACTTTTGCATTCATCCAGTACTCCTGGTTCTTCCAGCAACTTTTTCAGCTGAATTTCTTCTTCTGGCTTAGAGAGGATTGCCTCAATAGCACTAGAGCTTTGAAATCCAAACCCATGTCCAAAACGCCAGAACATATTTCGAGCTACGTGTCCCTGAAACTAACGGCAATCTTGGCGTCCTGGTCGGAAACAGTAACCTAAAGATTAATTTATTAATGTTTCTCCTTCTGACAGTCCTCAATGACTGGCTAAACCGCGAATTAGGAAGGAATAATGTTGCCGGTTGTGGTTGACACAAGGTGTGGTGAATGGGGGGTAAGGAGTCTTGGTGGTGAATTACACGCCAGAGCAGCATCAGATTAAGAACAACACCATAGCTGAATGTCGTTGTAGGTTGATGAGAAAGCTGAAATGATATAGCTTCTGTAGAGAAGCGATGCAAGAATATCTATTAAGTCGTTTTTTTGTTAATAACCTTAAACTGTATCATTTTTGTGGGTGTTGAGCGGTACCGCTTCGGTAGAAATACAGCACACCAAAAACAGGATCATCACACGCATTTGGCATAGAAAGCAGAATAGCAAATAGAAGCTTATAAGAATGAAACTGTAAATGATTGCGACTCTATAATAACTAGCTGTGGTTCAATTCCAAACCGGCTTTCTCTGACAAATTACTACATCTCAACAATTTAAAGGCAGCTCAAAATTTGCAAAAGCATCTATTATTAAAAACCAGCTTTAATTTTTAGCCTCCGGTATAGGACAGGGATATTAGTATGGAAACAAGGGAAGGCACGGAGGTACACAGGTCGAATAGCAAATGCTCGGTATGGTTGGTAGATTTGCCGAACGAGGGCTGCTATTCACAACTGAGAATAACAATAGTATGTGGCTGAAAGGTGCACAACGCTTAGATACTTTGCTTAGCAACAAGCAGACATCACGTTCATGAGTTTGCCTTTGTCGTTTAATGGCTTTTCCATCATCTCACTTTCATCACGGACACGAAGTCCGGTATCAAGATCAACCTCAGCCAAGGGGGGGCGACGAGTACGATCATAACACTTGTAACCAACGAAGAAGCAGATGGCAATGGGGAAACTGAGGTAGTTCTGGAAAAAGTCACTGGCGTTGGGGCTTCCGCCAAGAGGGAAAAGAGACACGTAGAATTCGGCTATCAAACACAAAATGTTCAAACCAAGACCAACGTAAGATCCGTAAACACCTGTAGGTGAGACGAAACCCAGCTGTTTAAGATCACGACCTTGGCGTGACCAGGCACGACGGAAGCAAATATGGGCCAAGTTAATGGAGCCCCAGGAGAAGAAGTTGGACAAACCGGACAAGGCAAGCAACCAGTTGAATACTTTGTCGGAAGTATCCTCACCGGCAGCATTGATGAACGCAAAGAAACCAAAGAGTAAGCAAATAGCCATAGCGGGGACGGGACGACCAAGTCTGTCAATGTATCTCAAGAAACGGGGCGCATGACCAACTTCAGCCAATGCATGAAGTGTACGGGAAGCAGCATAAGTACAGGAGTTTGCGACCGAAAGTGTGGAAATTGTGATAACAGCGTTCATAACCGAGGGAAGACCCTTAATACGAGCATCTTGAATAGCAATAACAAAGGGAGAAGTAGCGGTACCACTGCCGCCAAACAAACGGTCTCCATCAACTTCAGGAGAAACAAGCAGACCGATCAAAAGCAGACCGACAACGTAGAAGATAACAATACGCCAGAAAACTTGCTTGGAAGCACGAGGCACGGATTCCTGGGGATTGGAAGCCTCAGCGGCGGCAATACCGACAAGCTCAGTACCAGAAAAAGCAAAGGCTGCAGTGGTGAAGACAGAACAGAAACCCTTGAATCCATTGCGGAATGGCTTCATGCGGAAGTAATGGCCTCCAATGTAACCACGGGGATCAGTGGTGACACCACCGCAGTTAATAACAATAGCAAGGACAATAAACGCAAGGGTAGCGAACACTTTAACAGTACTGAGAACGAACTCAACTTCACCGTAACCTCGAACACCGAAGACGTTGATGACAATGACAATGAATAGGAAAATTGCAATCCAAGCAGAACTGTTTACGTCTGTCCAAAATCGAATAGTCATTGAACATGTAGTAAGTTCCAAAGGTAAAGTGACAAAGTAGTTCATGAAGTAGTTCCAACCCAAAGCAAAACCCCAAGCAGGATCGACAAAACGTGTGGCATAAGTGTAGAAACTACCGCGGACAGGATAAGCAACTGCAAGTTCACCCAATGCGTAGACAGTACAGAACATCATAACACCAATAATAGAGTAGTCAATCAATAGAGAAGCGGGACCACCGTTTCGCAGGGATTTACCAGAACCAACGAAGAAACCAGTACCAATAGCACCGCCAATGGCAATCATTTGCATGTGACGATCCTTCAATTTACGTTTCAGCTCAGGGCGCTCACCATTAACAGTGGGCATGGGCTTAAAGTCATCAATAAAGCGCCGGAAAAAGCCTTTGCGTTCAACATCGGCGTACTCAATTTCGCCTTCGATATAGTCGGCGCGTTCAACGTCAACAGCCTCATGTGGCTTTTCAGAAATCTTTGGATTCTTTGAGTCCAAAGAAGAGTCGTATTGTTTTATAGACTCTGACATTTTGAAGGACGAGATTTAAGTTGAAGGAAAACGACAAAAAGATAGTGAGAAAGAATGCGAGAGACAAAGATAATGTAAGGGATCAAAACGTTTGCACAAGGAACAAGCGGTTCGTCTTGGAATATGCGTTCAGATCTTGATGAAAGAATTGAGAGTCAGTATGAAACGCCAAAAATACAGTGAGAGAAAAGCTCGGCGACACAATGCAATTGCGTTCAAAAAAGATAGAATTAGAAGCAGAAATGAAGTTGGGATGGGTCACCAGGTACAATGAGCGGTATTACACACGGGTCTCACTTCGTAAAAGAAATCAAAAAAAAAAACCAACCAAGTCACTTAGCAATTTGAAGACAAAACCACCAGCTGGGTTGTCTATCCGTTCAAGTGGTACACTCTATACGGGCGAATCAAAAGAAAATGGTTGCAGAAGACAATTAAGTTTGTCTGCTAGCGTTGTCTAAGTAAAGAATAAAGCACAATGCGAAAGAATAAGAGAGACAATTTGCTTTAAAGCAATTACACGAGTGGCGAACTGTGTTCTTGGTAGCATGCGGGAATTGTTAGACATTTATACCACATACATTGTTGCTTCACAAGAGATAAAGGCAGGTTACAAAGATACCAGTGTGGAACTGGTTTGTGGTAGATAGCGGTTTCCGCTTTAGAATGGTTAGCAACGGAAAGCGCTCTATTTTTTGATTGGTGCGCTTTTGTTACCTTGATACCATGCAAAACTGTTTTAATTGGTGTTGATAACAGAAGTCGCGAAGATAACCCTCACATGCAGTTTTGATTGGCTTGTTTTCAGACTTCGGTAAATCAAGCAATAAGCGAGAAAATACAAAAAGAAGCCACGTGGCCCAGAGCACGCCTTATGCGACCAATCGAGTAATTGAAGAAACCTTTACGTACAATACAGAAACATAAAAAGAACAAATTTATTATAATAAAAAATATCTGGCTTCCACTTGGGTTTTCCTGGCAGGCAACCTTGACCTCTAAATCCGGGGGGCCGCCTCCTTGACGAATAACAGTTTTTGGGCAATTATGATTGGTTGTTGAGAGTTGTGCCCCACACCCTTCGGCTACGCAGATTTCAACGGAGGGCTTTATCTAAGATACGACTACTTGGGCTTATGAGTGTGACGTGGGACAAGAATTGATATCAGCCATGAGAGAAAATAGAATGCAGTGATTCTAAGGTTTTACTATTGTTAAAATGACGTTCGAGTTCAGAACTTTTTTCATGCCGTAAGGGTCACCAGGGGCGCGATTAGGTGACACACCTAACGATAAGATTGTGCAGGGTGTCAGTCTGTTATGGACCGGATAAAAGTTACCTAGTCGGAATATCTGTCTCGCATGAGTGCTTATCTTTGGTAGTTGAGCAGCTCAGCATTGCCGAATGTGGAGAGCGTCATTAGTACAGTCAAAATACAACATATTAGTTGCAAAATGGATGCGAGTGAATGTGTTTGTATTTTTTTTAAGTGTTAGACTAGTGGTAAAGCTGTTGTGTGGCATTGTGGGACTAGTATGAGTGGAAGTGTCCAGAGTTCTTTAAAGAAAATGGAATTGAAGTTAATAAGAAGGAAATAGATTATGATATTTTTCCTTCCTACAGTTCATCACAGCAATGAATATCTTGCAGTGTTATCTTATTATTGAACAGTTATAGCTTAGACAAATAATGCTATTTCAAAACATACGATAGTTAGTTTTTATTTATTGTTTTTAGACTTTAGCTAAGCGACTCGTTTCCTAATAACGTGTGTCAATTAGTGTTCGACAAGTTTCTTTTCGAAACCTTACATGTATGTAATGGCTCCAAGGGAAATCCCATGGAGCCGTACCTTTGGCATGGCTCAGACGCATCGTCGGAGAAAGCCACAATGTGGAATTTGTAAAGCCACAATCCATTAGGTAAATCTATGAATATAAATTACTGTAAGAACGACTGAATTCTTCAGTCGTTCACTAACAGTGTTTTCACACCATCTACCTTAGATTGTGAATAATACTTAAAGTTATCTTATCGACTATAAGCGAGGCTTTATTGAATTAAGGTGTTCCTATCTAAGATAGATAGTTTGTCACTGGGTATTCGTAATAAAGTTCTTTTACACGAAACTAAACCCTTCACGGAATCCCGCCGTGACAAAAGTGAACGACTCTGTTTCACCGTTAAGGAAATATTACGGATTGAGTCGTTAATTCGCAAAAGCGACATTTATAATGTCACCACCTCGAACCCCATTGGTTAATTACCTGCCTGAGTCGGGCCATTCGTCGCAAGGCGACGCAAGCGAAACCATAAATGAGTTAATTAAAATGGTGACCGAATCACACAAGGAGCTGATGAGGGAAAGGGCGAAAAACGCCGAAAGAAAAGAAAAAGAAACAATCCCAATTGCGGAAAATATCGATTATCGCGAGGGTCAGGACCCAGCAGAGTTTATTGACAAACTCAGATTCTTCTTCAAGAAGCATTATGGAAAGTTCACGGAAGACGAAAAGGTAGAGCGATGCCTTCTCCATATTCCCGACAGATACCTTAAATATTTCGACAAAACCCGAATCGAAAACAAGAATTGGGAAGAAGTTGTTTGTGAAATATTAAAGGTAGATCTGCATAGAAATAAAAAGGAATTAATTGCAAAAATCCGTGAAGCTTACAAGAAAGGAGAATTGAAAAAGGCACACGGGGAATTAAAAAACTATTTCAACTACCCCGGAATGACAGAAAAGGAAGCTTGCAAGCTGGTCATGTTCATTTACGATGACGACGCAACCTGGAACTACGTCTGGACAAACGAACTCTATGACAAAGACCCCATTACTCTCTTGGATTTGATCTATGACTTCGCGCCGGTTAAGCGTCCGGAGAAGAGAAAATACGAGGAAAGATCACATACAAACTCCGGTAAAAGATTCAATTCCAACAGAGATTATCAGCCGAAACCATTCAACCGCTCAAACAATGGTTGGAATAAAACAAACGGATACGAAGTATCCAACACGCCCAAGAAGGGCGAAAACGAATCCTCAAGCTGACTGCTAGAAACCGTCGTAGACTTTCTGGAGAACAACAATGGCGAAATAGCTTCTCAAGGAAATGGTCAGATGTTCGTAAATATCTATATTTACGAATTGGACATTGTGGAAGCAGCTCTTATTGACACCGGATCAAACGCAAGCGTCATATCTCTAAACTTTGCTAGTAATCATAATCTCAAATTTGTCAAGTATGATTACCCTAAAGTTGCGCGCTGTGCGGGATCAGAGAAGTTACCGATTTTGGGAGAATGCGAGCTCGATATTCGACTCGACAATAGACGAATCGCAGTTAACTTCAAAGTGATCAAAGATGTTTTACCGGATATCTACATCGGTACAGATGTTTTACGAAAAGAAAATGTCATTATTCATCACGGTACAGGGAAAATAACCTTTGGAAAATCGATTGTGGCCGGAGGAAGTAGCGCCCCAACAATTCGATTAAACTGTCTCGAAACTGAGAATGATGACTATCAACATGACTTTTCTGACGACCAAAGCACGGAAAGCAAGGATGACATGGACCAATATATCCCACAAGAATTGCGGGACATGCGAGAAGCCTTCGCTTTAAAGGAAGCAGAGCTCCCAAAGCATTCACCTTTAGATATGGAAATCGAACTGAAGGAGGAACCAGGGGAGTTCAAGGCGAAATGTATCCCTCTGGGCCCCCTTAAGCAAAAGTTAATGGAGAATGAAATTCACGAGCTCATGAAACGTGAATACATCTCTCCCTCGAAATCACTGTTCGTTTGTAACAGTTTTTTCGTCCCGAAGGAAGGACCAGAGAAGTTCAGAATGGTAATCAATTACAAACCATTAAATGAAATCTCAAAAACTTTTCAATTTCCTCTACCTAGCTATGCGGATATCATAACCCAATTGACAGGAAATCACGTCTTCACAAAGCTCGACCTCAAAAGCGCATATCACCTTATAAGAATTAAGGAAGGTGACGAGTGGAAAACAGCATTCATTACGAAAATGGGAATTTACGAGTTCAATGTCGTCCCATTCGGTCTCAAAAATGCACCAGCGTATTTTATGAAATTTATAACCCACATTTTGAGGGAATTCATAAACAAAACCTGTGTAGTGTACATGGACGACATATTGATCTACTCAAAAAACCTCGCAGATCATGTCGATCATGTGCGCAAAATTGTGATGACATTGCACAAGGCGAAGTGCACAATCAATGCGAGGAAATGTGAATTCTTTAAAGATAAAGTCAAATTCATTGGACACTATTTTACGAAGAATGGTGTTTGTCCAGATGAGGACAGAATTGCTTCAATCAAAAATTGGTCAAGACCAAAGACCGTAAAACAAATCAAATCATTCATGGGTTATGTTAATTACGTGAGGGAATTTATTCCTGAAGTTTCTAAACTAGCAAAACCTTTAAATGATTTAACACAAAAAAATAAGAAATTCGTTTGGACAGAAAAAGAAGAGGAGGCCTTCCAAAAGGTAAAAGACAAAGCATCCGCAGACGTGTTTCTCCATTATTATCAACAAGATAGGAAAACACAGCTGGAAACGGATGCATCCGATTTTGCAATCGGTGCAATCCTCTCACAAGAAATAAACGGGAAGTATAGACCAATTGCGTACTTCTCACGAGCATTAACACGGTCTCAGCAGAATTGGTCAACTGCTGAAAAAGAATTGTATGCCATCTATTGCTCAAGTAAACATTGGCACTACTACCTGGAAGGAACGAGCGAAGCCTTTAGAGTTCTGACTGACCATCAAAATCTAATTTACTTCCTCAAAAAACCGAATGAGCAGCTCCCTCGCAAGATCCAAAGATGGATCTTTGCGCTGTCTGATTTCAATTTCTGTATTCACTTCAGGTCCGGGTCAACGAATAGCGCTGCTGACGCACTATCGCGTAGACCAGACTATGAAGAACAATACAGAACGCTGATCAATAGCCTGACAGTTGATAGGGATGATCTCAAATATGCCATCTTAAAAGCCTCTCAGAAAAGCACTTTCTTTCAAGACATCTACAACAACGAAGATAAACGAAAAGAAAAAGGTCTGACGCTAACCTCAGAGGGGCTAATGGCAAACAAAAATAATGCAATTGTAGTACCACCAGAAGGTGCGCACATTAACATGATTCTCAAGGAATTCCATGACGATCCTCTAAACGGAGGACATGTCGGGCGAAACAAAACCAGAGAAAAGATCGCAAAGCGATTCAGTTGGGTCGGAATGACCAAGAAAATTGACAATTACGTCAAAACATGTACAGTGTGTCAACTAACTAAATCACGAAGACACAAACCATACGGTAAGTTACAGCCTTTAGAAATCCCTGATAGTCCTTGGGAATCAATCTCAATGGATTTCATTACTGATCTACCCATCTCAAATGGCTACGATTCGGTACTGGTCGTCGTAGACCGACTGACAAAATTCGCAAAATTCATCGCTTGTCATAAAACCTGTGACTCGACTAAACTACAGGAACTTTTGGAAAACAACGTGTTCTACGCTTTCGGAAAGCCGAACGAAATAGTCAGCGATAGGGGACCTCAGTTTACATCCAAAGCGTGGGAGGAATATACTGAAGCAATCGGAATTAAATTGCGACTTGCTTCGGGATACCATCCACAATCAGATGGACAGACGGAGCGAGTAAACCAGATTCTCGAAACCTACTTACGACATTACGTGGCAGATTGTCCTACTAATTGGTTTAGATTTTTAAAACAAGCGGAATTTAATTACAACACTACGAAAAGCGAAACCACACAGATGAGCCCGTATTTTGCTAACTACGGAAGAGAGCCAGTAATATCAGAAATTGATAAACTTACACCAGGAAAAACGTTTCGCGTCCCATTGTTACAAATGGCAAAGGTACATGACCAAATACGCCAGAACATTGCGGACGCAAATAAGAAACATAAATTTTATTTTGACCTTAAAGCTGCGAAGGAACCTAAATACAAAGAAGGAGATCTGGTACTGATCAAGAAAGGATTTAACGAGTTTTGGGATTACGAACACAAACTCGCAACCAGATATCAGGGACCATTCAAGGTTACAAAGGTCCATGGAAACTTGACAGTGGAATTGGGGTTGTCTGAAACCCAACGGAAAAACTCATCGACACTATTCCATGTGTCGCAAATTGAGAAATATCATCCAAGAGAAGGGGAGGAGAATACCCCCAATTATGAGAATGTGTCAGGAATAATCCTTATTATGGAACACAAATTGGAAAACAACAAGCTCTGGCTCAAGTGTAAATTCCACAAACTCACCTATCAGGAAGACACAGGCGAGCCAATATACACAAACTACCAAGGATGGCTACCACCGACAGTGGTAAAACGTCACATGCAGCGAGAACTGCTCGCTTACTTCAAGAAGCATAAATTACCTATGGAATACTACCCTTACTACAGACGCCCCCGAAACACTACCACCAGAAGACAAAGGTGAAAACAAAACAAGAACGAGTTTCGGGTCCTAACGATAGTAGATTTTGGAAACAAAATCTAGGAAGGGGACTGTAATGGCTCCAAGGGAAATCCCATGGAGCCGTACCTTTGGCATGGCTCAGACGCATCGTCGGAGAAAGCCACAATGTGGAATTTGTAAAGCCACAATCCATTAGGTAAATCTATGAATATAAATTACTGTAAGAACGACTGAATTCTTCAGTCGTTCACTAACAGTGTTTTCACACCATCTACCTTAGATTGTGAATAATACTTAAAGTTATCTTATCGACTATAAGCGAGGCTTTATTGAATTAAGGTGTTCCTATCTAAGATAGATAGTTTGTCACTGGGTATTCGTAATAAAGTTCTTTTACACGAAACTAAACCCTTCACGGAATCCCGCCGTGACAATGTAAAAGCGGGTGCGTGGCCTAACGGTTAAGGCGTTGGTTTTCGGTGGGAGATACACCAAAGATTGCAGGTTCGAATCCTGCCGTACTCGGGTTCGTTTTATTTTTTCTTTTATGAGCTTAGACTAATAAAGAAATAGAAAAAAGTAAGCCCCCGGTGGGACTCGAACCCACAATCCCTTGATTAGAAGTCAAATGCCCTAGCCGATTAGGCCACGAGGGCTTCCTGCATGTACATGCGAATTATGGCTACTATGTTGAGTTAGATGAAGGGACTACAAACAACGAGTAACTTGTTCATTTCAAGTTTGCAAAATAAGCTTCAGTTAATAAAACCTCAATATAGAAGGCGCAATGCAACACGTTCTTCGCAACAGTAACTGAAGACTAGAAAATACTTAATTATTCAAGTCATTTAATTCAAGAAGTCAATCAGTTGAATGATTGTTTCTGTCTTAAGGCCAAAAGTTCTCGAAATTGATGACGTAAATCAGTTGGTCCCATGACAGGTAGTCACGGCTTGAACGTATTGTTAACTTATAATACTTACTTTGAAGTCTTTTTACACAGTTGGTTATTGTTTGGAGACTACGCACTTGATCGTTGTAGGCAATTGTGCTTATGAAATATTTAACGGATACTTCTGTTGAACCGTTACTGGTATTTGTATTAATAAACTATTTTAATCTAAGTTCTATTCATTAGTCAATTCTCTTATTTACGAATTGGAAAATTAGTTATTGATATTTTTTCTAGTAATGACATATGGAGAAACTATTATTAATACAGTTTCAATCATTGACTTAAGAATTGTTGCTTTAGAGTCTCAGTACAATACTAGACTTTGTCCTAATGTGCGGCAAATGTCATTAGAATTTCGAAGTTTGGGGAGACAGCTTACTCCTATTCAACTTTTGCATGGGAAGACATTCTTATGTGAGAATGCATGTCACGAAGCTAACTGACCTATGTCATTAAATCCGAGAACTTTTGGACATATTGAAATAAACCTATCATTTAAATGAACGGTGTCTTAGATTGAATGACAAAATATTTGCTCGTCATCAGCTGCTACTGCAAAGTTGAAAGGAAAAACGTATTCATTGTTTAAAGTCTCCTCAATTGAAGTAAACATCTATGGCTTCGAATGATAAAGAAGATGTGTTAAGCAGCGATGCCCGAGTGGTCTAAGGGGGCAGATTTAAGTTGGTTGGAGCACGGCTGATGAAAACTCTGCTGTTGATAAACGCGCGAGTTCGAACCTCGCTCGCTGCATTATTTTTGCTCATACTTTGTTTTCATCATTGAATTTCGTATCCGGAAGTATTTGTGCAAAAATAAAAAATTCAAAATAGCATCACTTTGCTAGTCTCATATAGCATTTGGTACAACCAATTCCAATCTTCTGTTGACCGAATGATCTCTTAATGTAATGGACGTTAAGAAATCATTGTTTTTGTATGATTTAGTATGACTTTTCTTTCCAATTGTTTGAGTTTGTCAACTTTGTTGTCCTTCGTATTTGCTTTATCGAATAGTATTATTTTAACACAATTGCTTTCTGCGCTTGTGAGTCGCTGAAGCTTATAATGTCTTTGACTTGTTATCATGTTTCAAGAGTCTTAAAACTGTCGAGGTATAGCAGTGGAACCCCTACCTTGACGGACAAACTTGACAACCAGCTTAACTATTTAGTGTTGAATGACACGAAAAAGAATTTCCCAGCTTAGCTTTGTTTTAAGATAAATATAACTGTAAAAATTGCCTACTCATTTTTTTGCATGTATATTTTACACGCGGGTTAGAGATTGTCAACCATATTCTTTACGATCTAGTCAAAGAGCATACGTGTTCGTTATGTTCCACCTGTTTCCCTTCAACGTTCGCTCACTCTAAACAGTATTGCGAATTTAAGCCATTTGTACGCGCACGGGTCGGACGGTCAAAAAACACAATTTCTGAATTTGTGAAAGAACGAGAGGCTTTTCGCAACTGGTATTGGCTGGATAAGATTCTTACAGATGAATTCTAAGTAGACAATATGATTAGTCTCCAAAAAAGAGCTGTTTAAAGGTACTTGTAAATAATTTATTCCCTTGCACGAAACTTTTAAACCAGGGAAAAGAACGTAAATTGGTGCAGCGCCGGGACTCGAACGCGCGACAATCAGCATGTATCCTTGTGTACAGGTGGTAAGGAGTTCTGTGTTCATAAAGGTCTGTTCTAAAGAGCAGGCAATCCATAAAGGAATCTTGGCTATTCTTGGGGAATCACCAAAGTAACCGGCCGTTTTCACCATAACACCCTGTGAAGAACATTCAAACGGTTTACACAGACACACACTTTGTTTACTACTTTACCAAATTGTGCTTCCTGCTGTATACGAGAAGGTGAACGATAACTGGAAATGTATTCATGTTCAAAAAGGCTATACTTCGGTACTGTCTAGTTTACTTCATCATATGTAAACTGCCATAAACTTTGCACCATTACAAGTATCAAAATTTTAAAAGTGTTAAAGCTTACAAATATAACCCTTTTTTTTTAGGGTTACGAATATCCACGATCATTACTAACGCTAATATTCACATAAATATGTTCGATTTGTTGATGAACTCTTAGCTATAGAAGTTTGATATATCCATTCTGGAATCATTTAACAATGCCTATTTTACAAAGTCGTAAACAAGTTTAAGAAAACCAAACAATAGTTATGTGTCTTCCGTTACTAGTAGTAAGAAAATGAAATTGATAGGCAAGATTCACTCTAGAACAAGTCATAAAACTGAAAATCGAAAACTGAATATTGAAAAGTAAAGAGAAATAGAGCCATGGTACAGTTCCTCTTCACGTTCATTAAATTGAGAACAATTTAGTGAACACGAAATAAACATTAAAACCTATTAAAAAAAAGCCTCTTTTAGCTCTCCCAAAAACGAAAAAAAAAAGAAAAAGAACCGCTAATAATTACAAACTGTTTCACGGTTTTTGAGAGTTATAAAAGAAGTATGTATCAGTTTTCTTCCAAAGGGACAGTATCAGAGTCACCAATTTTTCCATAGTTGACAGCTTCACCTTTATGAAGCCAGTCAAAGTATAGCTCATCGTTTAATTGTTTTGATAAGTCTGCTCTGGATATGTCCTCGCGGAACCTTGGGTTCCTTAATAGTGAAAGCATGTACAAGCAACTGGGATAGATCAAAAACTTAGTGTACTCTGGTTCCCTCCAATAATCCAGATATTCCAAGTAAGCCAAGAATGTCTCATCTTCAAAAAACTTGTGTTGTGCTAAATAGTTCAGATACCATGGATTGGATAACATTTGCACAAATTCAAGTTCTACTTCAAATCTTGTTTCTTCATTAGGAATCTTATAGCCGAGCAGTGTCGTTCCTGGTAATGCTTCCATGATGTCTCAGCTATTCTATTTTTTATTGTTTCAACTCTGCTTTGGTGTTTTGTTTTGCCTGTTGTTTATGTTCCCCAGGTACTTTCCTACCTAATCACCACCACCTTTTTACTGCGTAAGTTGAATATGTACGACCCGTGCTGTGCTCAATACGTTACACGTACACAGCCCACTATGGTACATTAAGCAACAATTGTTTATAACATTATTTGTTCTCTTTTAGAGAAATTGCGCATTCACAAAAACATAGCATTCTCAAACGAATCGGCTAGTACTATCTCCAATCGTAACTCTTGATAATGAGTGCATTGGTACCAGAACAAAGGAAACCAAATTTTGAAATATATTTGACAATTCATGATTTGTTCAATGTTCCTTTGCTAACGGGAATGATTTCCGTGAGATGGAAGTTTAGCAATTCTCTTACTAGTCGTAGTATAACAGGGAGCACAGAATTTCAGCCTGTTCTGGACAACAAAGTGACATGGAACTACAAAACTAAGTTCATTGCAAGAATGCTTATCACAAAACAGAACCTCTTGAAAGATTCTTTCGTGTATTTAACGGTTCGGCTTCACGCTCATTCTTCAAAAATAAGCACAAAAATGGGAACTCTTCGCATTAACCTCACGGAGTATGTTCGAATTTCTCAAGATACAAGAAGATACCTTCTTGCAGAAAGCAAAGTAAATGCGACTCTTCGTTTAAGCGTCCAGATTCAGCAACTTAACGGCAACACTGATTTTGAAGTTACAAAAACACTCAACAAGCCACTTGTCTTTAGTGGTATTACTGGTTTGTTGACAGAAGGAAAGGAGTTCAGAAGAAGGGAAGAAGATGTTGGTGTCTCTTCGAATGTAGCTGCTAACGAAATGGAACGGATGCTTTCTTCTATCAAAACGTTTACAGAGCAAACAAAAAACTACTACATGCATTCAAGCAGTAATGATTTTAACTCAGACCAAATTGTTGATGACATTTATGCCGGAGGTAATGGATGGTCTCAGAAACCTAGTATATCTGAGATTGAAGACCAACCAGAGGATCCCTTTCTAAATCACATCAATCGGCTACGAAAAAGTTGGGTACTTCCGAGCGATCAAGCTGAGAAAGATTTTCACAAAAGCTAATATAAAATACCCGCCGACTGTAACGGTCTTAGCTACAGTAATTTTTATGTATGATGAGAATGACTAAGGATCTAATGCTACACTAGTCTTATCTAATCACAGAAGTCTGGATGTGCGTTCAAACGCTTCATCAAAGAATGGACTGGGTTTAAATCTAGTCCAAGGAAATCCGCAACACGAATGATTCTATACACAACGTACCAAACATCGGGATCTGACGTTAAACCCAGTGGGCCGTCGACACCGAACGAAGAGAATTTGGTAACGAGAGTTTTCAATCCTTGTGAACACCAGTGGTGTAACTCCTCATCGCTTTTTGATGCAAAAGAAAGAGAATCCTCCAACCGTTGATAGCCCGAATAAAACAAATTCTGTCTTTCGCGTCTAAAAAGAGTAGCATCATCCGCAAATACGTAGTCCAGCTGTTCTTCTGCAGAGAACAAACCGTCGTGTTGAGTGATGCGTGTATTTACCAAGCTTTTGAAAGTCGGGAAATCACTATTTTTGGCAGTAATTTCCTTCCAACGCTCATTCGCGACATGTAGACATATGTTATCGAGATGGAGCATTTTCTGAACGTGGAGCGATGCCACGCTTCGTATACGCTCTGAGTCATCATTCAAAAAGTCATGAACCAAGAGGTAGTAAGGACTTAACACATCTTGTGCTTCTGCAGATTCAGTTTGTGAATTGATGTCAAACTTCATTAGAGAGTTAAGGGCAGCTAGACGAGACGAGTAACTCTTGTACTCATCCGCGTGTTCAAAGAGCAACTTGAACCATGATGACGCGACAGAAAACGCATTATCAGCTTTGTCAAGCCATTGTCGATAAACAAGAGAACCCAAAAGTACCAACAAGCTCTCGCAAACCTCATCGCATTTGTTACTTTTAATTTCAGCAATAACTTCTTCGCATGAAACTTGCATAATAGAGCGAAGGGTCCCGCTGTCCAAATGTGAGACTAACTTGATTGCTGGAGCACGTAATATACTCCATACACCACGTCTTGCCAAC
Organism: Schizosaccharomyces versatilis (nom. inval.); assembly: GCA_032882995.1. NCBI lineage: Eukaryota > Fungi > Ascomycota > Schizosaccharomycetes > Schizosaccharomycetales > Schizosaccharomycetaceae > Schizosaccharomyces > Schizosaccharomyces versatilis (nom. inval.). The sequence continues at coordinate 464,860 of CP130699.1, read as the reverse complement.
ATAACAATCGAACTGGTAATAGCATGTTCCAATGTAAATGCTGGTTGGTTTATCGTTGAAAGAATGAAATCCAAGGTAGCTAAACGTACTTCGTAGAAGTCCGACTGCAAAAGCAAAGCAAGTATTTCTGTAGTCTCTTCGCTGTGAAACTGAGGGGATTTCCGTTTAATATCGTTTAGTAAAACTTTTGCTGCACATTCTTCGTATAATGAAAGACCGATATTCGCACGGCATGGTTTGTGAGTAGCTTCGCGCTGACTCAAGGCATCACGACAATGTAATAATACTCTGTAGCGAAGCTGTTCTAATTCATTTGTAGTTACATTTACTGAGAGAAAATGTACCTCCAACAATTCAAGGAAAACACGCTTAGAAAAATAACTAACGCTTGGGGACATGATTTCTGAAAAAAGACACAACAAACGCTCAACAACTATTGAATAAAATTTTGTAACAAAACAAGGATCCGTTAGAATCTGTCCGTTACAGTCAAGAAGCGCCTTGACAGCTAAAATGGTACCATGCGTACTATTCTGGGAGTTAAAGTTTAGGTTTTCAAGAAGCTCAAGCACATGAGCGTCCAGCAACTGTGGTTTAACAAAACAAGTAAGCGCAATAGCTCCAATCTCACGGACCTTTCCAATGCGACTCGCGCAACATTGAATAAGTAAAGGTTTGAAATCTTTGTCACCATCCCATGCTGCTTCATTTTCATAGCACTGCGCGTACTGTAGCCGAGAGAACAAGTTCAGTATAGGGTAAAGTCCAGTAGAAGCAGTTCCCTTTTCATTAAGCTCGAGAACACTTTGTTGTAATGCCTTCAAGAGATAACTGTACAAAGAAGGGAACTTTTGAAAGAACATCTTTGTACTTAGACCCTTGGTATTACCGGCATTAATCACATTTTTCGGTTTTTTGTTTCCAAAAGCACGGTTGATCAGTGCCGTGAAAAGCATGACACAGCAGTTCCGAATGGGCCAAAGGTTTGATGAAAACTTCTCAATCGCCAATGTGAATGCTGGTTCTATGTAAGTAATAGACATTGCAGATAGCTTATGTTCCGTGAAAATGGCTTTCAAAGTGTTCATGCCATGTACTTGAGGAAGTTCTACATGTCCATTTCTGAGGTCTTCCGGACTTGCCTCGCCATTTGCCAATTCCAGAAGATATTCCATGGTTTCCTTAAACAATGTTGAGATGGAGTTGTCCTCAGCGACAAGTATAGCAACAATACACAGTGGAATTCCACCACTTCTTCGTGTAATAAAAGCGCTCTTTTCTTTTAAAATCTCGAGATTACGTCTCAGCCAAGGACGAGGAAGCTGAACGAGGTCATTCGAATTGTTCTTGAAAAGGAAGGAGCAATACTCAATAAAATAAGGGTAAACACTTGCAAAGGCACCCCGATGACGAATTTCACAGAGCCAATCTTGAAGCAAGAGACCGTACTTCTGATAAATAGCAGTATCCAAGTCGTCAAAAACAACAGGAAAAGCTTTCGTAAGCAAAGTTACAAGCAATGCAGCAGCTTCCTTAATTGAGCGCCAAGCGTACGTCAATACCAACTGAGCAGGTGTGGAAGCGGTGACAATTTGGCTATCTATATCAGCAGCCGAACCAGCAAAGTTACCTTCGGGTGAGTCATTACATAAAACATCTCGCGTGCAGGCCCATATTTTTTCGATACTTGAAAGCAAAGCCGCGAGAAGAGACTTCCAAGCAGAAGAATGAAGAGAAACCTCTGTCTTATCTAACTTCTTAAGTGCATAAGTAAGCTGAATTAGACTGCCTTGAAGTGGGTACATGGTTGCTGCTTCCAGAAAATTGCTTTCAGCTACATTCAGATTAGTCTGTAAACGCTCTTGCATTGCTCTTGTGAAGTTGACAAAATAACTCTTGTCCATCTTCGACAGAAAATGCGTGCAAAGGTACACAGCTTTCGCTCCTCCATCACTTTCATAGAAACGGCCGCTGTCAAGGAGTGTTATACCCCTCTTAGAAATAGTGAGCAAATCCTCTTTCAATGAAAGGCCGACAAGCTCTTCCAACGAAAGGAGCGATTTCAACGATAACGATCGAACATCATCGTATGAATCCTTCAGACGATCAACATACACACGGACTAATTGACGATCGAAGACAGTGATATGGAATGGAAACGAGTGTTGGGAGGGCCGCAAACACGAAGGTGTAACATTACTGTCGAGCCCAAATTCTATCAGATAATTGATCAATGTCAAGGAAGTAATAACTTGCTGATAGCTGCTGGTGGGATGCAAGTTTATTCTACATCTAGTGACGAGCGAAGCCAAAAACTTCTTGGCTCGCTCTAAAAGCTGCTGCGCGTTTGGAACGGGCTTTCCGTATCGAGAATTAAGTTCACGGTGCAAAGCGTGACATGATGCACGAATTCGAACAAGGAAATCCTGCATGGATTGAAAAAGAACCTGACGGGAGTCAGCATCTGAAACGGAAAACGCAAATGCTATATTATCTTCGATACAGTCGTATTCCTGTACCGTCAAAGGCCGCGATATATTAGGGCACAGTGCCACTAATCGAAAACATGCCAGCTGAACTTTAACGTTTCTATGTTTGAACATCTGCGAAACGAAGGCATGTCTTCCATTTAAGTCCAACTGAGAAATTAGATTGGCATCCTTGGCAATTTTCAATGCGAACAAGCAGGCTTCGTTTTTTAGATGCACTCCAGGACCATCATAATTGCGCAGTGCCGTGAGGAATTTGTTAGTGACCCCAGAAGACGTTCTCAGCAGTGAAGGCACCAGGTGCGAAGATATGTTATTACGAATTTTTGTATCGTTGCTGAAGAATTCAGTCAACACATCCGGACACCAAAGCTGCATCCATTCATCCTCAACATTTTCAGAACCTAGTTCGTCCTGAAGTTCCTTGAATCGCTGAACGAGTACTGAAATTACAGTGGTCGATATTGCTTGAGCGTAAGCGTAGTCTCGCAAAAGTCGAAGTGAACGACTAATAAAGTCAGGTTGGAACTCAAATACCAAACGAGCCGTCGTACGCTTAGCAATAATTTGGATTATTGAACATGTAATCTTTGTATGACGATCCCAAGAAAGAGCCTTCTTTAGTAAGCCAGAAAGGTAATCATAACATTCCTTTTCTGTAGGCACCAGAATGGTATACAGATGTAAAGTTTTAAGAAACATATCTTTCAAAGACACTTGAATCCCCGTAGCTCCAGGAAGGGAGGCTCTTGTAGACGGAAGGGCAAACAGTAAGTCCCAGAACTCCTTGCCAATATGTTCCCAAAGCTTTGATTTTAAACCAGCATCATCTTTACAAGCGTTGGACACTCGAAGCAGCCAAACACTTGTGGCGTCAAAGCAGGAAACTTGACTCACTGCGTCTAAGGAAGGGTCTGCACAACAGCGCTTAAGAAAACTGTACGAATTTTTTAGGAATTCACAATTGTTCGCCCATAATTCCGTAGGCGAAGCAATTGAATACGCCTTAAAGCGTTTTAACAGCCCCGAGTTCCCTGTCAGATTGTTCCAATCTTCCGGGTAAAGCTTACAAAAGTCAATTTCTCCCATTGCAGTCAGCTAACGGATTCTTAAACTTGGTTTCTCCTACTCGCAATATCTATCAAAACAACGACAAAAAACAATTAACGTCACACTTTCTTAACTGGACAATCCAACCCTGTGAGACTTTTTTTATCCTCAATAACAACCAAAATTATCAAAAGAAGGCCGTCTACAACTTTCAATCCATAAAGCTGAGATGTAAAGGTTAACGACGCCAATGTCCTATGTGAGCAACAAATTATCGCTCACTGCCCAATGGTGTGGTGTAGCTAGCCTTTCAAGTTCTGTGAAAAGTTTCACGACGAAGTCCTGATTTTTGGTGCTGGTGTCGAAAAAGAGCGGTCCATTTCCCCTCAGCTACTACTACCACCAAAACGATCACATTACTGAGCCAAGCTAGACTTAGAATCGAAACCTACGAGCACTGCTTTTTAGGAGTAAAAATCATTCAATAGGCAGAAACTCGCTCAAAATGTCATCAAAATCGACGAAGGAGCATCAAACATTTGCTTCTTTTGAGCTGGATCCCAGACTGTTGCGTGCAATTGAGAAAAATGGATTCGAAACGCCGACTCTTGTTCAATCAAAGGCAATTCCTCTCGCCTTAAAAGGTCATGATCTCCTTGTGCGGGCTCGTACAGGTTCGGGAAAGACTGCTTCTTATTTGATTCCCATTGTAGAGCAACTCCTTCGAAAAAAAGAAAGCAAAAGTTTGACTACAGGTAGTGTTCTTAGTCTTATACTTGTTCCTACTCGTGAGCTCGCTCAGCAAGTGATGAAGGTTTTGGAAAAGCTCACAGCTTTCTGTAGCAAGAATATTCGTTTCACAAATCTTGCATCAAACGTATCAACAGCCGTTCAAAAACCATTGCTGCTTGATCTCCCTGACATTGTAATTGCAACTCCCAGTCGAGCTGTCGCTCACATAACTGCTGGAAACATGTCACTCAACGAACTATTGTATTTAGTCATTGACGAAGCAGACCTGGTATTTTCGTTTGGCTACAAGGACGATATTGTAACGCTTACGAAGTCCCTCCCACAGGGTTGTCAGTCGTTCCTGATGTCGGCTACGTTGAACGACAATACAGATTCGCTGAAGGGTCTCGTGTGTCGCAATCCAGTAACACTTAAACTGGAAGAAAGCGAGGCTGAAGGACAATTGACTCAATACGTTGTGAAGTGCGGTGAGCAGGAAAAATTCCTTCTTGCCTATGTGTTGTTAAAACTGTCACTTATAAAAGGAAAAATTCTTGTGTTTGTAAACGAAATTGATCGCTGTTATCGCCTAAAGCTTTTCCTTGAACAATTCGGTATCAAAAGCCTTGTCCTGAATTCAGAATTCCCCATCAACACACGTATGCACATTGTTGATCAGTTTAACAAAGGTCTTTACCAAATCATCATTGCTGCAGACGAAGGCGAACGTGATGACGAGGGAGCAGAGGAACAGGCAAACGTGGAGGCTGAAGCTCAATCGTCGGGCGAACCAAAAAAGAGTAAGCACGGAAAAAGGGACAAAGAGTATGGTGTTGCTCGTGGACTCGATTTTGAGGATGTTGCTTGTGTCTTGAACTTTGACATGCCTACAACTACGAAATCATACATTCATCGTGTTGGTCGTACCGCTCGTGCCGGAAAACCTGGTATTTCATTAAGCTTTGTCGTGCCAAAGAACGAAGTCGGAAAACACAAGCCCACGACTCTCGCAAGCTGCAAAAAAGATGAACGTGTACTGCATCGACTGGAAAAGAAAGGCGTTGAACTTGCTCCATACAAGTTCAATAAAGAGCAGACGCAGGCCTTCCAGTATCGTATGGAAGATGCGCTTCGTTCAGTTACTCGTGTTGCTGTGCAACAAGCTCGTACAGCTGAATTAAAGCAGGAAATTTTCGCATCTGAGAAACTCAAATCTTACTTTTCTGAAAATCCGGATGATCTTGTTTCGTTGACCCATGACACTGCGGCCAGTGTACGAATGGCCCGCACACAAAAGCATTTGAAGCATGTCCCGGATTATTTGCTTCCTAAAGGCAAACAGGCAGTTGCCGCTGATATTGGTTTCGTTCCTTACACAAAACAAAATGGTCGTAAACATGTACAACGCTCACGGACTCGTGGAAAACAACGTTACGATCCCCTGCGTACAATGCGTAGGAAATAGTTCTGCTTTAGATGTTTTATTGGTGATACAAAAAGTGTAGATTTTTTGGGAAATGGGATTGATACGGTATGTTTAAATTTGTGAAATAGGTTATGCATTTCAAAACTATGTAAAGTCTCTCTAATTGTAAGAGCATGTTTTCATACATATCCGGAAGAGGTCACCGAGCCAAGGTTCTCACATGCATAAACCTAAAATATAATATCCGTAAGTTTAAATCAGCATTGACGATTAATGGAATACATTTCCTCTACAAGTGTAGTAATTCTTCACTCCTATTATGTTTTTAAAGGAATTTTGTACTTATGCTCTGCCTGAAAACCACACTTCCACTCAGTGCTAAAGTCATTCTGGCAAATAGAGCCTCGACTACCATGGATAATATGTCTGAAGGTTCTTCTTCATCATATCATGGAAAGAGACCGCGTTCTCTGTCCGAGACTTCGTTTATGTCCTCAGAAAATGAAGTTCTGAATGAACACATTTCGTCTCCGTTACAATCACCTATCTCAAGTCTGAAACAGTGTCCTTCGATTGATGATCAAAAGAAGCTTCTTGGAGATACGATTGAGGAGGAAAGCGAACTTGAGGTTGGTGATGTAGAGTACGTTTTGTCTTATTCTTGGTACCAAAGCCTCTGTGAACATCTCTCCGAAGGCGGTCCAGACCCTGGTCCTATTGACCAAAATGATATTACAGACGAAGACACGGGTGATTTAGAACGTAATTTGCAGGAGGAGTCCGACTTCGTCTTGGTACCTGAGCATGTTTGGAAGATTCTGATCTCCTGGTATGGTCTCAATGGAAAATCATACCCTAGAAATGTGATTAATCAAGGAACAGAGGATTCTTCGCACCTCATTGTTGAAGTTTATCCTCCTCGTTTCCGTATGGCACTTCTTGTTTTGCCCAGTGAAGACTCGAAAAAATACTCTGCGCGAGAGGATATCCCACTTGTAACATTCTCCTCAAAATCTAGCATTAAGAACTTACTTAACGCAGTCAAAGTTACTTATAACTTGGATACTGATGATTTTCGTCTTTGGAGATTAGAAAGTGAGACACTTTCTAAACCAACTATCGATCCGTCGTCTTTTATCAAACTCGGTTCACGCGAGTTGCTGAATTTCACTAACGTGAATACATCACTCATTGACGCTGAAATTGACAGTGATACGGATTTGGTAGTTGAATGTTCTGTACATGGAAATTGGCCCGTTGATCATGCATTACGTGTACAATATATGGTCCAATGTGCCTCGAAGAATGGGGGACAAGCAGATGAGGAAGAGAAAAACAAAAAAAAGGGCCTTTGTGGACTGGCAAATCTCGGCAACACATGTTACATGAATTCTGCTCTTCAGTGTCTTTCTCATACTCCAGAACTAATTGATTTTTTCCAAAAACAGGATTGGAAGGAACAAGTGAATGAAACAAATCCTTTGGGTACAGGTGGACAAATTGCTTCTGTGTATGCAGATTTAATTAAGGCTTTGTATTCTGTAGAAGCAAAGGATTTCTTTTCCCCCCGACACTTCAAAGCCGTTGTTGGTCGTCTCAATCACTCATTCATCGGATACCAACAGCAAGATTCTCAGGAGTTTCTGGCTTTCCTTTTGGATGGTTTGCACGAAGATCTGAATCGTATTCAGCAAAAACCATATACAGAAAAACCGGACTTATTTGAAAACGATCCTCAAAAGATTGTCGATACCGCGAATGAATGCTGGAAACTTCATAAAATGAGAAACGATTCAATTATTGTGGACGTATTTCAGGGTATGTATAAAAGCACACTTGTTTGTCCGGAATGTAATAAGGTGTCCATCACTTTTGATCCATTTATGGATTTGACACTCCCTCTTCCGGTCTCCCAAAAATGGACTCATACCGTGCTCTATGTGCCTAAGGATATTACACGCAAACCCGTTTCAGTGGAAGTTGTTTTTGAAGATAAGTGTGCGACCATTGATACCTTGCGGAATTTTGTTGCTGAAAAGGTTGGTTGTGAAGATGTGACGGCGCTACTGGTAGCTGAAACATACCGTGGTCGTTTTTATCGCTATTTCACGAATGTTAAATCGTCTGTAATGATGGATATTTCAGAAGATGACGAGATCTACATTTATGAACTAGATCGTCCGTTTGATCTAAGTAACAACAAAAACTGCATTGTTCCGGTATATCACGAAGAGGAGCTCGAAATGTCCTCTACTTATGAAGGATTGCCCTTCCTTTTGGTGCTGAACGAGGAAGAAGCCTGTGACAAGGACGCTATAATAAAAAAAATAACTACTAAGTATGCTCAATTTACTACGTTCGATATCCGACAAGAAGAAAAACTTCATACGCTTTTCGATAAAGTCAATACAGCAAGCGATGCCAACGTTGATTCCCTATTCACGGTTAGTATTTTCCATGATCGGTCGGAGAAGTTGCCCACCGGATGGTATATGCAATCTTCAAACAAAGTCAGCCTTGATGAAAGACTTTCTAAACAAATTGAGAGTACAGATGAGAGTGAAGCTGCTTCTCCGGTATCTGAAGCAAAACTCGACGATGAGGCAATGGAGGAAGATGACAATGGAGATGTTCCTGAAGGTCCATCTACGTTGTCATTGGCCCCTGCGGAAAAGCTTTCTGGGAAATTGGTTCAGGGTGATGTTCTCGAGTGTTTGTGGAACCAACGCGTTTACGATGAAGTTTTTGGCGATTTTGTTGCTCCAAAAGGCTTGGGCAGAGCATTATGGACGGAAGTCGAACGTATTGAGGAGCGACGACAGCCAGAGGAGAAGAAAGACATCACGCTGGACGACTGTTTGAGTGAGTTTGAGAAAACAGAGCAGCTTAGTGAGGAGGATCCTTGGTATTGTCCGAATTGTAAAGATTTCCGCTGTGCTTATAAGCAAATGGAGCTCTGGTTTGCTCCAGATGTCTTAATTTTCCACTTGAAACGTTTTAGCAGCGAGAAACGGTTCCGCGATAAAATTGATGTTTTGATTAATTTCCCTATAAAGTCTCTAGATCTCACAAATCGTATTGGATCGAATATGCAACAGAACAAACCCAAAGAGTCCATAGTTTATGACCTTTTTGCTGTCGATAACCATTACGGAAGCCTTGGGGGTGGCCATTATACAGCATATGCCATCAACCCGGCAGATAAAAGGTTCTATTGTTTTGATGATTCTCGTGTTTCGCCTGCTACAGATGAAGAGGTTATTTCCCCTGCTGCTTATCTACTCTTCTATCGTCGTCGTCGGTCTCCGCCTTCTGATGCAAAGTAGAATTGTACTATGAGTATGAAGACTTCCAGAACTAGTATGGGTTGTTTTCACTGTTGATACATTCATGATTGTTTTTAATCGACTAGGCGTTAATACAGAGTTTGTCAGGAATCAGCAAAACCATATTTCAGGCGACAAGAGCTCGTTGCTATACACATAGCTTCTGATCTTGCTTAATTTGGGTCCTTACTGAACAAGTCTACGTAATCTACAGTACTGTAATTGCAACAATCTCACTATCAATTGGCTATGAACATATTTTTATTAAGCAGGCATCGTAAGAAGTATTCGGCACAGATCTGTCTCTGACCCGCCTTTTTGACTTATTCCTTCGGATGAATTTAATAAGTTCTTCCAGTCATTTTCTGCTTCTCACCAACACCACATCGGCCGTCCATCCTAAGTAATTACTGGCTTCGTTCCATTGCTGCTTAAAACGCAAACCTCTAAGCCTTAGCAACTACTATTAAAATAAATCTGTGTTTCTGTTGGAGATAGGTGCATTACCATGGCGAAATATGATGCTTCACAGCTAGAGAAAATGAAGGAGACTTTTACTATTGGCATCATCGGCCTCGGTGATATGGGCCGTTTGTATGCCAATGTGATCAATAAAGCTGGTTGGAAGTACGTGATTTGTCTTTTTTGCTTATTTTATTTCTTAAATGTGACATATTAACGAAAATGAAGGGTCAACGCTTGTGATACTCCGGATAAAACAGAACAACTGAGAAAGGAGTTTGCATCAACCTCCATATGTATTATGGATGACGGTTTTGCAGTGTCTCGTGCAAGCGATTACATAATATACAGTGTTGAAGCCGAAAAAATTGACTCTGTTGTTGGAAAATATGGACCAGCGACTAAAATGGGTGCTATCGTTGGAGGTCAAACGTCCTGCAAGACCCCGGAAATTACTGCTTTTGAAAAATATTTGCCCAAAGACGTTCAAATTATATCCTGTCATTCTTTACATGGTCCTGCTGTTAATCCTAAATCGCAGCCTCTCATTATTATTCGACACCGAGCTTCTGATGAAGCATTCGCGGTTGTCAACTACATGTTCCAGTGCTTTGGTTCGTCTTTAGCTTACTTGAGTGCTGGTGAACATGACCGTATTACAGCCGATACGCAAGCCGTAACACATGCTGCTTTTCTTACAATGGGTGCCGCTTGGCATTCTAATCAACAGTATCCATGGGAAATCAACCGCTGGTGTGGCGGAATTGAAAATATTAAGATGAATTTGTCCCTGCGTATATATTCAAGTAAATGGCATGTGTATGCTGGACTTGCTATTCTCAATCCTTACGCTAGAAAGCAAATTAAACAGTATGCTGCTTCGGTAACGGACTTGTACAAGTTGGCCGTCACCGGTCGTAATGATGAGTTTGAACGTCGTGTCCGTGCTGCCGGTATCGCTGTTTTTGGCGAACATCGAGACCACAATTACAGTGGCTTGCTGTTAAGCGATGATCTTCTTGATCAATACAGCATCTCCAACGTACCTAATGACAAGACGGTGCCCAACAGTCATCTTAGTATCTTGGCAATTGTAGACTCATGGGCCAAGCTTGGCATCAAGCCCCAAAAACAAATGATCTGTTCCACTCCTCTGTTTCGCTTATGGGTTGGCGTCGCTGAATATATTTTCCGCCAGCCTGAAATGCTCAATCGTGCTATTAAAGTGATGCTTCGCCAAAGCGATTTTTGTAGTGACGACTTGGAATTCGTTATTGCGGCACGCTCTTGGAGCGACTGTGTCGAAAACGGCGACTTTGATACCTACAAGAAGAGATTCCTTAAGACAAAAGAGTACTTCCGTCCGCGCTTCGAAGAATCCCGAGTTATTTGCAACGCCATGATATCCAAACTTATGGAGAACTTGCACAAATAAATTGGGTGCATTCTATAAAATAAACAACTACTCTCCGTTTCAATTACGCTGTAAATAAGATAAGTACTTCAAGGCGCAGGAAGCAATTGCAGCGCGAATTTAGCGTTATTCCGTAACTCCTTTCCAACGGTATCCGATGCTGCAAAAGCTGAAAGTTGTGCTGGAATGCCAGCGTCTAACAGCTTTTGTTTGAGTTCAGGAAACATTTTGTTCTGCAGAAGAAGTATGGTAACGAATATATCTTCGGCAAATACCACCGGGAGGTCTTTCGCGAGGGTGAATGTATCAATGATAATTTGGCAAACATCAAATTTTAATAAATAAGAACAGTAATTCCAAGACGCATTGTCTGATTTAGACCGAATGAGAAGTTGTTTTGCAATGGCGAGATACAACCGCTTCACTTCCAAAGAAACATTGTTATCTTGACTTGTGTTCCAAGTGTGAAGAATTTCCAAAGCCTGATTCTCGTTCACGAGGATCATGACAAGTTCTGTTCATATGAATATTAGCAACTGCTATTTATACGTTTAGCAAGCAATTTAACACCATACCGTTGATGCACAATCGTAGGCATGATATTGCCAGATAGTGTATCTGTGTGTGAGAAGCTGTCGAGGCTTTCTTCAAAAGATCAATGAGAAAAGGGGCGACGTGTTTACGATTTGGTTCTATTGTCCTGTTAGTGATCATCGGGTATGACACGTGCACAAAAGTCGTTTACCAGAAATGCAGAAATGTCTAAATGAAGCCAAACAACCATGCAAAACTTCCATATCGTCAGGACTGGACTTGGTAACCTCCATTATTCTAGGTACGAAGTTTCTTTGTACAAAGACCTGAGCGGATCGTTCTGCTTTTATTAGTAAACTGTGTCAATACGAGGTACACATCACAAGACTTACCGCTCCGAGACAGATTTCCGATAAGCAGCAAAATAGAGGACGTCAATGTGATGTCCTTATTCAAGAATCCCCAACAGAAGTTCACAACAGATTTGGGCTCATAGTTCACCAATGACAAACACTCATCGTGCTCGCCTAAAAGAGGCAGCAGCAGCAGAGCATGTTTCCGCGCTTGTATGTCACTAATTAGAAGCATCGCTTGGACGCATTTAACAAGCGTCAAAATATCTGACAGGAGATTGCTAGCTAAAACAGCATTGCTAAACATTCTATGGAATACAGCAGGCCATGCGGCATCCTCGACACCGATCATTTCGGGTAGCACTTTAATGGAAAGATGAACCGATTCAGGATCCTCGGTGAAAGGAGCCAGTATCTCAAACAAATTATAGAATACAAAAAAATATTGTGATGCATCAGAATTCCCCTTTTTGGATTCTGCCCCCCAATACCGTAAAACGGAATTCAGCCATCCAGTCGATGCTGCCACGGGGTGTAGTTTTTCCGTATCGACAAGTACATTATGTACAGCGATACAGCAAAGTGTCTTTGCCGAATCGTGGCCCTCAAAAATGCGATGAAGTATAGAAAAACCATTCAGCTTTGCGAAAAGTTCACGATTGCTTGGCTCATTACTGCACACATTCGCGAGAAATCGTACAATTTGTTGAATCATGTCTTCTGTCATGAAAGGAGCGCTCTGAAGAAAGATCAATGCATCTTCAAGTTCGTTTTGAAACAGTAGTCGTTTTCCTTCTTCGCGCGATTCATCTGCCAACCGTTCCCATTTCTTCAAAGCTGCTCGAAAGGGTACAACTGTGACATTTCCTTCGCCAAAGTCCATTTCTAGTGATTTTTAAAAAGTATCTGCGAACTTCACAATGAACCAAATCAACGACTCTTTATATGATAGACTCTGCTTACGCCAAACCAAGTCCTTATAAGAGACCTCAGTAGCAATCTAAAAGTAGAAAAAAAAAACGAAAAAAATATAACTAAAATGTACCAAAATCTGCAGCTAAATTAATGTCTTAGAACAAAATCATCCTACTGGGCTACAAGCAGAAGCGAAGTCGATTGTTTTAACGTACGAGCGACAACTGAGAAACAGGATCTTGGACACAGAGCAAATGTGAATGTGTAGAATTAAATGTGTGGCATTTAACGTTCTCTAATGGGTTTTAACGAGGTGGGGGCTCCCCACCCCCAAGCTAAACTCACCACCATCGACGTCCGTAGAAGAGGCAAATGCGAGGTGATAAATGACTTGACGAAGCAGCCAGCTATCAGCCTAAATCCTCCCAATGTCTTCAGAAACTAAGCGTGGACGGCCTCCTACAAGGCGGCAACATCTCTTCACGAAAGACTGTGCGTTAATAAGTGTTTGAATCATAATAATTGAATTTACATCTAACGTTTTTCTCATAGTAAAGTCATTAATGTTTGCTTTCGGTGACGACATTAACCCCGCGCCCGACAGTGTGAACGTCCTTGAGGAAATCGTGGTTGACTACATCAATGAAATGGTAAGCAGCAGCAGTGTTTGGGGTTTGTTCGTGCACATCACAAAGCTTGAAACCAAAAATATATATAAAAAAAAAAGAAAACTCCGAAAAGTGTAATTCGGGACAAGAAAAGTGCTCTAGCGTTTAAAAGAGTGTGCAACTAACAGTGGCTTTTCTTAGTGCCTTGAAGCTGCTCGAATCGCCGGCAATCGAAACAAAGTGAAAGTTGACGATTTCAAATTTGCTTTACGGAACGATAGCAAAAAGCTTGGACGTGTGGAAGAACTCCTCGTTTTACAGAAGGTTATTGCAGACGCGCGCCGTATTGTCGACTGCAACGCAGATACTTAAAGTTACTGTGTCATAGAGTTACCGATTTTTCAGAAACGACTGGATTGCACACCATCGTTAGTTAAGCAAAAACAAACACACAGTAAACGCATAGATATACAAATACAGACTCACTCATAAACAATAATCATATCTTCTTTCTTCAAATGTATAGGACAAGATTGTTGAGTGCGAAAACAAGGCGTTACTCACAGCGTTCAAGTCTAAGCTTTATCAGCAACAGCAGCAGCGCCGACAAGGTGTAAGAATCATTCGTAAGTTGGTGAAGAGGGGCGTACGTATGTTTTACACATGCGGAAAGGAAGGTCAAAACTGAAAGGGAGTAGGGGCTAAAGGGGAAGGAGGAAAAAGACGGTGGTAAACGGTGTAATACCTAACGCAAACAGCATCACACCTCTTCTAAACGATAACCGTGTACGCAGTGTGTTTGTTGTCTTGTTTTCAATGGTTGAGTGTCCGTGCTGCGGGCAACACACAAAGACACTCATGTGCAAAAGTAGTAAATCATTAGGTCTCCACATGACCGAAAGAGTTTGCGCAACTCAACCAGGATTGGTCGCAGTGGGCCCAAAGCTTCTGTTACTAGACAGAAGCGTTTGTATTGTTTAATGATGGTGTGGACGCTTCAGCGTCTTCATCGGTGGCTCTGCGTATTCCAAGCAGGGCTCGGGTGCATCTGGAACAACCTCATTTTCATCGTAGCAGCAACATTCAACCCGTTGCATATACGGTGTTTCGAGTGCCTCTCTGGCTGTAAAACGCTTGGAAGGGTCAGGAGTCGCCATACAGAAAAAAAGTCGTTGTAAATCCTCGGGCAATTCAGGAAGAGGTTTAAAGTATGGCATGGACTTTGAGATGCGGATGTTTTGAACATCGCAGATGAGGTTATACTCACGCCATGACTTTAAGTATCCAGCAAACCTTGCATCTGAGTTCAAGGGCTTGCGGAATGGAAGAGTACGGAAAAAGAGTGAATATAAGACAATGGCAGCAGACCATATATCAGCTTGGAAAGGGTTGTACTCTTTTCCGCAAAGAAGTTCGGGGGCCATGTATGGATCACTGCCATATACGCCTGAACTTTTTGCTGTTCGAATGCCCTCTTCGTCGCACGGATCACAACAAACATCGCAGGCACCGAAGTCTGTGATACGAATGGCACCATGCGTCGTCAGAAGAATGTTCTCAGGCTTCAGATCACGGTGAGCTACACCTTGAGAGTGAATATATGTCAGTCCCCGAAGAAATTGTTTGTAGATACACTCCTTGTCAGCACGATCCAGACGCGAGTTGTTGTTTTCGATGAAAGAGAGAAGATCTCCCCGGGGACAATAGTCCATAACCGAGCACCAAGTGTCGCTGTACAATGGGAAGATGTGAGAGTCGATACACAGATCATATGCCCGAATCACGTTGGGATGCTCCATCCGCGACTGTACGAGCCATTCTGAAGTTAGTTTGGCAATGTATTGCCGCTCATTCTCTGCATCGCCCTTCCGGCGATACGCTTTGACGGCGAATTTAAGCTTTTCCTCACCCGGCTTGGGCGATTTTAGAGCAACAACCTTAATGACGGCTGTTGCTCCGCTTCCAATCTGTGTGCTGTCAAGGGGGAGTGTGTACTTGGTAGAGAGACGAGGGACGATTTGGCGGGCATAGGGAGGGATGGAGGAGGAACGGAGCTTGCGAGGAACAGGTGTGCGCGAATTAACACGAGAGGAAGCTACCGAACTAGCCTCCGATCTGTCTGTAACAGAGGTGGTAGACATTCCTTCTGTGGACCGAATTGCCGTAGGAGCTACCACATTAGCCTCCGTCTTGTGATCTGCCGCCGACCGTGCGATGCTTTTGGCGTCTGTCTTCGCGTCGCTTTCGGATTCGGAGCCCTGGAGGGAGCCCGGTGCAACCCGCATATCGCGGAAACTAGCATTGATGGCATTCGTGAAAAAATCATACTCGGGCGAATGGGGCCAATCTTGAGAGGAAGTGGGCGAGGATGTGATTAACGGTTGCGAGGGACCAGGCTTGAACATACCACAGGACATCATACTGCTTGACGATTTGGCAGAAGTGTTAGAAGAGATACTTCCAGCATAAGCATTACGCTTTGCTGTATTTCTATCGCGTAAATGAGACAGCCCGGGTGAATGAATTGGCGAACCAGGACTCGGTGAAGTAGTAATTGGCAGGTCAAAGTAGCCAACGTTGTTGGAAGGGGGGTGAATGGATCGAGACTGCATGTTGTTCAAAGCTTGCGTACGAGCAGGTCCATGGGGAACTGAATGTGCCAATTGGCGCGGGGGGCGAGAGGCCCGAGGGGCCGCAATCGGCTGAGCCTTGGTAGCAGACTCCAATTCACTTCGTAACGGCGATGTTTTCATCGACCCACCGCTAGACGAGCCTGAACCAGTTTGCGGCTGTGCTTTGCGACTTGTATAACCATGTGGTTCGGCCTTTGAGTCGGGTTTCGAGTCGGTCTTGGCGCCTGCATGGTGCTTTGACGCCTGTGAGGCCAAATTTAATGATTTTGAGCTATTGTTTCGGTGGAAAAAATGGCCGCCGAAAAAAGACTTCTTTGGCGAAGTGGGAGACGGCGTTTTCTCTGCGGCATGGACATTGTGACGGGTCTCGTTGCTGCTTCCTCCATCTTTCGGGGCCGGAGGAACAAAAGCCATGGACTCTGTCGTGTGGTTTCGATAGTCTTCGTGAGGAGCTGAGTTGTGATGGCCGCTGAACAGGTTTCTCAAGTGTCCCGAGCTGTGCGACCGGAGCAGAGAATGCTTGATTTTTGATAAACCGCGGTGAGCAGCCGGCGGCTTGCTGCTGACCTCTGGTGAACCATTCCTCTTGGCCGATGAGGCAGTTCCAGGAGACGCCTTTCCGTGTCTCATCGTTGAGCTCTTAAGTTGCTAATATGACTTCTCGCAATGAGATGGCTATGAAAGCTTCAAACAAAGTCGCAGTAGGCGGTGCGTACGTGGTACAGTTCGATGAATGACGATTATATTTGGACCGTTTTGCCGAATACCGAGAACTTAGCAGAGGAGTGAGGGTTCTTAGGTCTCGTTGAAACTCGTAACAGTTGTTGCGGCGACTGTATGGTATGTGACACTGAGTGGTGTTGTTAGCACATACAGCGCCTATGTATGACACCTTATGACTTGGGAAAAAGATGTTCGGACGGAGTATGTCCGCTAGTTGGAACGCCGACGGCGAGGGCGTTAACAGGGGCGAGCTGCTGCGTTGTGTGGACAAATTCGTTCTGGCACGGTGAGTGGTGATGGGGCTCGTTGGAAGGAGAAGGTAGTGCCGAGTTGCCTCTTAGTACACCATAAGAAGAAAGGGGAGAGTAGACGCAAAGGCGTTGCGGGAGAAAGAGAAATGAAGCGGTCACTGCACAGCGGACGCGGAGGACAACGCCTCAGCAGTGGAGGCCGAAGCCGAAGGCGTGACGTTGCGTCGGGAAAAAATCGCAATGAACAAAAGACGTCGGCGACGCCTGCTGGCACCGGCGTTGATGCGAATAATTCTAAAAAATGGACGGTTGCAAGAAGTCAGTCAGCTAGGCAGCAGCAGCAGCAGCAGCGGGAAACAGAGAGGGAAAAGCTGCTGTGTCCACCTGTCGAAGCAATGGAGAGCGACGAACGAGAACGCAGTCGTACAGCTGCACGAGCAAAAAGGTTTGCGGCTTTTGAGTCTGGGAACCGGTACAAGGAGCTACGACTCCAAAGGGAAAAAGAGCAGGCGGAATGGGCCGCTCGACAGTCTTCCAACTGGCGGGAAAATGAAACTCTCGTGGGTACATGCATGGACATGTGTCCCGAGTTTGAAAGAGAGGAGCGAGAGTTTCACAAGTCGGTACATCCATTCGAGCTGGATCCCGTTTCGAAGCGGATAGCCAAGGACAAGGCCGTCAAAGCGTACCATCGTCCTGCTGCCGGAAACGGGCCCATCCTCCCTAGCGATGTTCGGCCGCCAAGAGTGTTGAAAAAAACTGTAGACTATCTGCTTCGTGATCTGCTTCAACGAGTTCCGTTCCAGGAAGTTCACCCTTTTCTTCGAGACCGTCTGCGTGCCGTGTGTCAGGACTTTTCCGTTCAAGCCACTATATCAAAGGAGGCCGTATATGTGCATGAGCAAATTGCTCGCTTTCACATTGTCGCTGTCAACGAACTGAGCCAGGATCCATTGTTCAGCATGCAGCAAGAGATTGAGCAGCTTAATAAAGGTGCGTGGTGAGCACTCCCATCACTTTTGCGTTTTCCCTTTTTTTCTTTTTCTGCTAACAAGCGTATTAGTTCTTTATGTGCTGGATCAGCTGTACATTGACCGTCGTTGTCGACAGAAAATGAACAAGAACGAGGCCGAGTTCCGGGCGTATATGATTCTGCTTGACCTTCCTAATCCGTCCATCGTGGTCGAATGTCAGAAATGGCCGATTAGCGTGCTTCAGGAGGGCCGCGTTCAAGCTGCTTTGCGTTTGCATGCTTTAGCACAGAAAAGCACACACGCTCGGACGTCATACTCCTTTCTGGGAAAGGCTTGGAGTGTAAATGCTATTCCCACTGATGCTGCTGTCAATCTATACACACGATTCTTCAAGATCTTACGTCGAGACCAAAACGTAACTTTCCTGATGGCATGTTTGCTTCAGCTGTACATTCCCATTGTCCGACAAGGCGCGTTGATGGGAATGCGTCGTTCTTTTCTTTCAGCTCATGCTCCTTATCCTGCACAAGATCTAAAGACTGCACTGGCGTTTTCCACAGACGAACAGTTGCTTCAGTTCTGCAAATTGCATAATCTGAGAATGAACTTTGACAATGACAATGGCGAACTCGTTCAAATAGAGCTTTCAAAGCGAGCCAAGTTTTCAGGTAAGAATGCTTTGGCTTTGTTCCGTTACAGAACTTCATCTGTTTCCCCGAACAGCAAACCGCATTGCTTCTATCGCACTGTTCT
This sequence comes from Schizosaccharomyces versatilis (nom. inval.), assembly GCA_032882995.1. Taxonomy (NCBI): domain Eukaryota; kingdom Fungi; phylum Ascomycota; class Schizosaccharomycetes; order Schizosaccharomycetales; family Schizosaccharomycetaceae; genus Schizosaccharomyces; species Schizosaccharomyces versatilis (nom. inval.). The sequence continues at coordinate 446,217 of CP130699.1, read as the reverse complement.
TGCTAACTCGATTTATTAGAGCCGAATGCTGTTACAAAGGATATTTATGATGCCTCCTTTGCTCAAATCAAACGACCAAATGCGTCTTTGTCTGAGATCATATGCTTCGCTGGTCGAAACGACAGACAAAGACTGCAAGGGATCAGCAACACTGCTTAGTGAGATGGACGCGCGAATAATGACACTTTTGTTTTTCCTTTTTAGAAATGGAAAGTCTCGGCTTGGACGTTGAGTGAGCCAAAAATGGTTAAAATCTTGAGGTGAACTTGCTCTATACTTTGGTTCCCGTCAATTATGAGCCACGAGTCATCATTCTTCCGTTCTTTCACAAACTCTTGTCTCAGTAGGGCGTATTTCTCAGCGACAGTGCGCTGAAAAACAGGCATTTCGTACCGTTCATTTCCAAAACCTGCCCGTTTCGAAGCAACATTGGGGTCTACCTGGAAGAACAGTACGATGTCCGGAGAGGGAAGACCTCTTTCGGGTTGCTTGCACCAATCCCAATTCATTCCCTAAATTGTGTTTAGTAGTTAGTTGTTTGAATTGTTTCACATCTACGTGTAAAAACTGTCTCATACTTTAGCTGCTGAGAATGCGACTCCAGAGAAGCTGTACCGATCTACAATGCAATGAACTCCGTCGGCAAGTGCAGATTCAATGGTGGACGCGAGTTCCCATCGGTTTGCTGAAAAAAGCAGGTGGATGGCCTCGTCCGGAAGCTTGTTTTTGTTCTTTAGATACGCGTCAATTTGCTTTCCGATTGTTGTTCCACGGTCTGAAGCGTTTAATTAGTCAAGGTTTGTTTTTTTTAGTATATTGAACTCGTTCTCTCACCAGGAAACCGGAGGAGAATCGCCTGTTGTCCGCGGTCAATGAGCGCCTTCTTCAACAGTTCTGCTTGCGTAGACTTTCCAGAGCGATCCAATCCTTCAAAAACCACAAATTTTCCGCGCATTTTCTAATTACTGGGAGGATATGTGTAAAGGTCAAATGAACCATGGACTTGAGCAGTCGGTACAAAATACAGTCGCGTCGCGACGCGTCGGGTAACCTTATTTAATCCGATATAGTTTCTACAAGCGCCCGAGCACGACTATGCGGAAATAGTTCTTTTACGCAATTAAGAAGTCTTTTTACGTGCGCTTATACAATTCATTTGTGTATATTCTTAAACCTGGAACTGGGAATAATAATAATAAAACCATTAAACAACATGAAAACAAACTAAACAAATGCGAGGAATACACATCTGTGTCCCTCTCAGTAGCAAAAACAGTCATTACATGAAATTCAGGGTTTCAATGCAGAGAAACGAAGGCGTTTGTATTGAACAAACCAACGTCCATCTTCCCTCTCGGAGACGAACTTCATTGCTTGATAAACAAACTCAAGCAAGTCTTGCTTCCACTCAGGAAACGCCGAGTAAAAGTTGAAAGCAAACGTGTCTAACCACCCACGGACATCATCAACCAAAGGCGTTGGCCGATCAAATATACCGATCGATTCAACTTGGAAGCCAGCATCTTCCAAGAGCTTTGCATAACCTGAATCAAAAAAATGTTAGCGAATTTTGTATCGGTCACAGAACGAAAGACGTTTGTTTTATTCTTACCTTGCTCAGAACCAAAGTAAAATGGACACAAGTCATCAATCTTCTCTCGAGGAACACCACGAGAAAGGTAAAATGCGTAGATACTGGCCATAGCTTCAGCAACATTTCCAAAACCTGTTTGATACAGTTCATTAGCAAGACACGCCCCTTAGTACTCAATAGCAAATAGCAACAATAAAACACGTACCTCCCGCTTCGACAACAAAGCGACCACCCTTTCGCAAAACACGATGAACGCCTTGCATAACAACTGCACGTTCTTCGGGTTTCCGAAGAATCCAGTGAAAAGCCGCGTTACTGAAAACTACGTCAAAGCTTGCATCAGGTAAGACGGTTTCCGCTTGTAAGATGTCTTGACCAGGAATTTGATAGACCTCAAGCGACTTTGCTTTGGCCGCCTTGAGCAAGTTTTCACTCGCATCAACGCCAATGACTTGAGCGCACTGCGAAGACAGCTTCTTAGTCAACACGCCGTCACCACAACCAATGTCCAGGACACGGTCGGTGGGCTTCAGCTTGGCCATCTCAACAATCGAGCTTGTCATTTGAGGCACAAACGACGCATTCTTAACATATTTTTCTGCAGACCAGAGATCATTCGTGACCATATTGAGTGAATGACTTCTTTGATTGAGGATTTCACGAGAGAAAAGTAGGACAATTGCAGACTGTTTTATAGCTGCTTTCGTTTAAAAAAAAGGGAGTATCAAAACAGACAGGAGGATATTTGATTATTAGCGATCATGGTAAGGAGATGTGAATCCGTGATGGAGGAATGACAAATATGACCTGAGACGATTGGATATGCAAGTGAAGAACGCTGATATTCTGTTTTTGGCAAACATCTATAATAATAGTAATAGTACAAGGGTCTCATATCCATCATCAATCATTCATTTTTCAAGCTGCGTACTTTAGCGGCGTTATTGTGGTTGCTTTTCTGGATTTGAGCCAATGATAATGGCACCAATTTGCGGGATAGTGAGGCCGGTTTTCGGTAAAAGCCTTGACTAGCGACAGCACACAACAGTTGTGACGATATCGGCCGTACGGGATGAGATGCAGGGCGTGTCTGCTCGACAGCAGACTGCGAACGACCGTGTAAGGCATTTCCTGTCACACTTAGATGCTGTGGAGAACTCTGCTGCGGACGGGCTGGCTCAGAGGCTGTTGTATGGGATCGTACTAGTTCAGTTTGGGGTTTGAGATTAGCGGATAACCGACTTTTCACGCTTGTTTGAGGTTTCAGGCCCTCCTCAGCCGCATGACAAGCGCGAACAGTGTCCAAAGGACGCTCAAATTTCCACCTTGTTGGGTTACTAGTATCAGGCACTACTCAACGTTAGAAGCTACGTTTGCAAACTTTCTTTGCTCCGTACCTAAAATGCTTGTACCAGCGTAGTCGCGTTTCACTGGTTTAGGTTTCAGTTTAGGTTTAACGTATTGATGCTGTGCAAGCGCATATGGTTCAGGCTCGTAAAGAGCAAAACAAGGATTTTCTGGTGAATAAAAAAAGGTTTTGTGCTTGTGCGACATGAAGAGTGTTTGGTAAAAGAGAGAAGACGAATCTACAGCTGCTCAACAAGTACGCATTTCACGCGTACCGTGACGTCACGCGTTTCCTGCTCAAACAAAGCAACAGTAAAAGCCAACACAGCAGACAAACGCGTAATGACACGGGAACATGCACCAAGGCGGTAGCGGTAGCAGTAGTAAGTTCAACCGTAAAAGTATTTGCTCCAAACGGCTCGAACGGGCATTTCATTCCCATTACAAACAAACAGTATTTTCGGCCATCAGAGGCGAAGCGAAACGAAAACAATCTAGGGGGGCATGTAGGAAACCCCTAGCTCCCACGAAACAAGCGTCGCTCAGATAGGAGGAACATGGGTGTATGGATTCAACTTAAATCGCTGAGCTGGTTAGAGGGCTGCAAAGGCGGATTAAATGGGCTACAACAGCAATTAAGTATGAGGACGAAGGAGGATGGTGATGTGGAGGAGCGGGAGCGTAGAGCGACGAAACGACAGAGAAATGGTGAAGGAGGCGAAGGTAGAGTGTAGAAGGGTAGAGCATCGGCCATGAAAACCTGCAAAGCTGCAAGGAATACGGACATCGTCCGCGTCTAGTTAATCGGGGTAGTAAAGGTTGGGAAGACGAAAAAAGTAGTGAAGAAAACCAAGAGAACGGGCACCGGGTTGGATAGGACGTTGCTTGCACGCGTCAAGCACAGTTAAGTTGCTCGCTCTTTCATCTAAGAAGTACACAGTCTACATTACTCTGACTGCGTAGGATCCCAGGTGGGATCAGTGTGCCAGTTCTCGTTGAACTGGTCCAGTTTCTGAACGCATCGATCGCTTAGTTCAGTATTGAAGACTTTAAAGTTCTCTTCAATGCGTTCTTTGTGAGAACTCTTGACTACGGGAACGAAACCCTTCTGCAAAGACCAGCGGAGAAGCAGTTGCGCTGGGGTTACACCATAAACCTCGGCCAGTCTAGTAATCTTGGGGTCATTCAACCGCTTGCCGCGTGTCAATGGTGAGTATGCCTCCACGACGATGTCATGTTCTCGGCACCATTCGACAATAGGCTCTTGTGTCAAGAATGGGTGAAGCTCAATTTGGTTCACCACGGGAAGGTAACGGGGATTGGATGCGAACAGTTCTTCCAGGTGCTTGACTCCATAGTTGGAAACGCCCGCCCCACGAATGTCTCCACGGTCAATAAACTCCTCAATTGCTCTCCAGCTTTCCAACCGGTGCTCCTTTCCTCCGGCTGGCGAGTGGATCAAGTATAGATCAATGTACGTTCCACAATGGTGTAAACTGCTGCGGATGGCAGCCTTCGTCTCCTCGTAGTTTCCTGTTGTAGCCAGTTTCGAAGTCAAAAACACGTCCGTTCGTTTGTGTCCGGTCTTTTCGCACCACTCAACAATTGCTTTTCCACAAATGTCCTCATTTCCGTAGACGGCAGCTGAATCAATCAGCCGGTAACCGACGTTTAATGCCTCAATCACAGCATCGTGACACGATTGCAATTCATTTTTGTACACACCCAAACCTATCACGGGAATATCTTCTCCGTTTCTCAATTTCACAGTGCTTTCTCTAGTCAGTTTCCGGACCATGTTTACAAGTAGTATGCTACTAAAAAATGCAGTGAAGGGGAGAGGGGACGTTTATGATTGCAAAAGCTGGGTGGAAACTTTGCTGCTCACACAGACCACGTCATAGGGAAAAAGTGCCGTTGACCACTGAACTGACGTTTGTGCGGCAGTTTTTATCAAAGCGAAAAGTGACGACACAAACTTCAGCCGAAAAGCGGAGAAGCTTCGCCTTTTGTTTACCGACCAATCAGCAAAGCGCGTTTGGCGAAAAAGTCTCTTCCGCTGCGGAAGGGGATTCGCGGATGTGCCGATCCTCACGAAGTCTGGCCCGCAGATGTTTACGATCAAGCAAACAAGGAATGCTGCTTTCTTTCTGCCGTTTTTTGCTGTTTTCTTTTGTTAACGGATACAATACACCACGTGGTCGAGAATGCGTCTCGTCTGACGCAAATAGACCAGTTTGTAACCTCAAGCCACTAAACACACAATTTACAGCCGGCCTACCAATCGCAATCACTATCTCGCATACTCCGTGAGTTCTAGAACTCGAGGTTGCATGATGTCATTTACAGCGATACGTCCAGACGGACTTCCACTACCTTTCTCGGTTCTCGGCAAAAACGTCGCACTGTATCTGTATGAGACGAAACCATGAGTACCTTGCATCGCAGTGCTCCGCGTTAACGCTTTTACCACAATTTAGCGTGATGAGACAGTCTTATTATACTTGGTATACAGCAGCCGCCCTATTTCTCGTTATTTGGATTTGAAGTGCCTTCCCCACAGGACCCCACTTGTGCCCCCATGCATCCCATATAGCTTGTTTACAGCAGGTATTTCGCTAGGTCTCCAGAACAGTGCACATCTCAATGCATTCCTTTTCAAGCTCGTCTGCGATTGAGACGGCACTTCCGGTACCACTTAGGAAGAATGTGGAGAAGCCGGTGATGAAGACGGGGTTTCTGACGCCGCACAAGTTCACTATTTGTGTGCTCATCGAACTCTACGCATATCATGTTTTGTCCTCTGAAGGCGTCCAACAGCTCTTCGACATGATTCTTGAATACTATACGGTACGTAGAAAGAGATTGCGTGACCTCTACACCTCAATTGCTGTAACTGGTAACTTTGATTCAAGAATGCTTGAACTAACAAGTGTCTTAAAAATAGGCAGAAGCATTTCATCCTCAAACACTCTCTTATATCAACAGCGTCACAAAAGAGCTGTCTTCAAGCAGCCCAGAATGCAGTGTTTACGATTTGTTGCACCAAAGGGTATGTGACGATATCAATAGTTCAAGTTATTGGTACTACTTTGGTTCGAGCTATGTGAATAAACAATATCGTCTTTCTACGAAACTTAAAGTCATGATGCTAAACGATTCTTTAGCTCTGGAACTTTCATGGATTTGAAGATTTGTACGAGCTTTTCATGGGCTTGCGTGTGCTTTTGGCTGCACCGGGTGAACAACCACTAGAACAATCACAAGAAGATCATTTAGTGTTTGCTCCTTCATCTGTTCTTTCAGTATTTTTGCGAAAATGCATTACAGAATTTCGTTCGTTTTCCTTTGAACAAGAAGTTCAGTTTTTTAAAAGTTTTCTTTCTTATCGAGCACCCTCTGTCGAATTTTCACGCGAAGGTGAAGTATTGTGTGAGGTTAACATTCGGCATGAGCTAAAAAATTTGGCATCCAATCCAACATTGTTATCGCTTGTGTTAAATGACATTCCTGGTATGGATTTACGAACATTTTTAGCCAAGGTTAACACTTAATTCTTCTAGACTGCCATTCTACAACGGATATGGATTCTCTAGACCAGTTTTTGATCCAACATTTGCAACGTAAGAAGATTTCTTATCGTAATCTGTGTCTGCTTCCTAACTTATGGCTCAAGGTTTTGGCGCAAACGTGCCCACTGAAATTGAGAAACGTTACATTCACATGCTCAACCCAAGGAATCTGGACACTTCAAACTCGTACTATGTAAAGTATGAACTTTTGTCCTCGTCTTTAAATACGTGTACTAACGTTTCTTAGGTTTCTGACTGCTTGGCGGAACGGTGATTACCAGCAATCAGTTGAATACCTATTTGGCTATTTTGATCATGTCATGCAACACAACGAATATGCCTCCTACCAGTATGCTCTGCTTAATTTGGCCATGCTGCAGGCTGATTTTGGCTGTCGTGATAAAGCTTACCGTGCAATTGAAGACACCATCAATACAGCACGAGAAAATAATGATACGGCCTGTCTTAACTTCGCGCTTGCTTGGTTATATGAGTTTCAACAACAACAAGGAGTAACCGATCACGTCAAACAAACAGATCCTGAGCGCATCCTTCAGTATCTGTCAAAAAGTTCCCAAAGAACAGGCGCCTCTGAACTGCAATGCACTTCATATCTAATGCATGTGGATAACTTACTTCTGGATAACACTTGTCTAACGACCATATTTTCCGACTTTTTTAGAGCAACCGCTTTACAAAATGTCTGCAAATCGACGCAATGTCTAGCAACGATGACCGTCCAACGGGCAACTGTTTGGGAACGGTTGTGCAATTCGTCCTATGGCACATTGTTGTTGGAAACTTACCTTGCGTATTGTACGAACAAGGCGAATGTAATTGATAAAACGGCTATATACATAAAAAAGGCACAGAAAAAAGCACTAATGGGTGATTGGGAAGCAGCACACGTCACGCTCGAAAGTGCCCGGGGTCATGCACAGTGGTCGTTTCAAGCGAATAGAAAATTCGAATACGAGTTGTTGCTACTAAAATTGGAGAAATCAATCAATGAGTATGTAAAGCATTTCTTTTTTTTTTCTTCTTACTAACAAACCAGGCAAAATTTTCGGTGTGCAGCAAGAATTCTCAAGTCTATTAGTGGAGTTCAATACGAGCGAGGAGCGTTTGATCGTTTGGCGCTGTTATCTGTTCGCTACGACATGGGTTTGGGCAATTTTAGTCGGGTATGATTGAACTATATTTTTGAAAATTCAAACTAACAACTTTTGTAGGCAATGGATGCTATAGACGATCTCTCTTTGTCAAGTGAATGGCAGAATTGCTTGCCGAAATTAGAATTAAAGAAGCTTAAAATTGAGATTTATCTGGTAAGCTTTATTTCAAATTGTTTTTACTTTTCTGACATGATTTAGCAAACTGGTATGCGGAAAAGAGTACTGGTGGAAACAATTGATTTCATTAAGCTAGCGGCAAAACACAACTTTCGGGTATATTTTTTACATGGGCTTTGCCTTCTTGTATTGTGCGCTTCCATGAAATGCAGAAAAGCAGAATACCTGTTGAACTCGATTATGCCAGACATTCTTGTTTCAGAGAATAAAGAGCTCTGTGCCCTAGCTTTCTACACTTTAGCTACATTGTATAGCTTAAACTTTGAACGTCTTCAACCGACCAAGGCTTTTGTCTTAAGTTTATACAATGCTTCGTACGAAGGTAAGTAGCAGTTGATCCTCTCGTTTGTATCATACTAACTCGTGTTCTCCAGCCTATCGTTCTTGTTGTATACTTAAAAAGCAGAAAGATGTTTTTCGAGCCAAGATACTGTTCCTTCGAAGCGTTCAAGATGAAAGCCTGAATCAGTATGTGGAAGAATATCGAAACATGTTTTTCTCGGATGGATTAGAACATTTCGAAAACGAAACATCCGAAGCTGTTACCGCTGTCTAATGGAAAAAAAAAAATTATTATTCATAGGGATGTGACTCTTCCTATCGTTTTACGAAGAAGTAATTCCTTTAATAATAATCTTGGACGACAAAGCTCCCGGTAATGAAACAAAGAGCAGCTCTCTCTTTGACAATTATGAATGTTGATGAAGATAATAATGAATATGGTTAGACTATACTGGACCCGAAACGGTATTTATTGACTGAGGATATGAACATCGTGAGGAGTGCTGGAAAAAGGTTACGTTGAGCGAAACAAATTGGAATAGATAACGTGAAAGAAAACATGAAGAGTACATAGCAAAAAATATTAACATAAGAAAAGAGAAAGTCCGAACATAAAAAATAGAATACAAGGGCATTACTTAGGCGTTTCCAGGAATCTCAAAATGCTTCCATAGATGTTTTGGGAGACCGAGTGTGATGACATTTTCCATAAAAATCGCTTATCCACATAATCGCAGAATTCACAGACGAAGATTTGTCATTACTTGTACATGCCACGGTAAATATAAACGGCAAACAGGGGAGGAAGCAGGTATTTCATATACTGAAAAGCACTCCATTTCTGGCTTGGAATCTGGATCTGCTTAAGATAGAGGGTAGCACTCGGTGCGAAGCCCAACTCTCGCAGTGTCTTCTTGTTATCGGAATCTGTAAGAAGCCGGTATGGGAATGAGTGTTCAAACTCATAGTCTTTGCCTTGGCCTTGATTATATAACCAAGCGCGCACATCGACGAGCGTCGAGTTTGAAGGGAAGTAAACTTTCAGCGACTTCCCAGAACGCAAACGAATGTTTAGGTAGCAAGCATCTTTGTCGGGTCCCACTTGTGTTTCCAAACGTGCCACGTCTACGGACACACGTCTCTTAGGCAATTCTGTAGGTGACCGAGTCTCGGCAATACACTCAATGGGGTTTTCGGTGCTCGCTGAAAACCCTTTAGGCATGTTTTGTTTTTTGGAATGAAAGCCTGCACCGAGTCTACGAAGCAGCTTCAAAAACCCAGCACTGTCGGGAGGAAAGTATACGGTCCCCTTCACCTCTGACTTGTCGATCAAGCAGACGCAAGGAGATGGTTTGAGTGAGTATTGCTGCTGACAAAGTATGGCCTCTTCCGACGTAAGTGGAAATTTCGCCAAGGTAATCTTTATGTTCTCATCCCAAGTAACCTGAACACATCTGTTAGTTACTGGTTTGTGCGCGTAATCGTCACCTGAACACTTACTCTATGTTTTTCTAGCAATTGCTGCAAGCAGTACCAAGAGTCAGCTGCAAAAGAGTTAGTATAACTTATATAGCAACAACCCAATGTGCCAATTCTTTCATACCAGTGTATAAAATAAGTAAAACAGCGTTGTCGTCAGGAACGCTTAATGCGAATAGTTCTTCGACACTTTTAATTGTTTGCAGATGCATTTTTGTTCTGAAAGTAAGCGAGACGATAATTTAATACGCGAAAATCAAAAAAGGAACAAATGAAAAACTATATGATCAGCAAGACAACTTTTTCCGAGAGAGAAGTACTCCGTAGGAGACAATTGCAATTTCTAATTGTAAAAGAAAATAGAAGAAAGAAACACGCCCAATCGGAGAAAAATGGGAAAACAATCCGAATCCACGGGACCTTGAGGTTTGCACTTCCCGTTCGGGTGAAATTACAATTTGTATCCGGCGATTAGTAACAGCCGAGCAATGTGGTGAAAAGCTGATATGTGGAGAGAGATGCTTCTGTTTGGACCTGTTTCTCTGTTTTGTGTCATACATGTATGATATCATTATGTGGGGCAATTTCCAGGGGCTGAAAGTAGAATAGTAAGTTATTACATTTCATGTCACTCCACTTTTTATTGGTGAGCAGTTACTGCAAAAGTTAGCTGATTGGCACGTGTAAACACACGTGCATTAATCCTTCAATCGGAAGGCAGATATAATTTCGCTAAGTAATAGAGTGTGTCGCAACCCCTCACGTGGTAATAAAGGCGACTGAGCCGAAAACCTTACACCGCTTAAGCTTTCACAGTCGCGTCTCTCTGTCTTACACAACAAAACCACCTACACACGTTTTTTAACTCTCCCTGCTTTACTGAGACATGTTATTGGCACGATTCTACATCAACGAGGACAAGGTATGCACGAAGTTTAAGCCAAACCCTTGAGGGCACGTCTGCGGTCACGCTCTTCAGCAATGCTGAGCTTGACACCCTTGCCCTTGGGCAAGGAGATCCAGGCCTTACCGGCCTCGCCGATGACGAAAACGTTGGACAAACGAGTAGCAAACTCACGGTCCAAAGCATCCTTGATGTGAACAATCTCGAAGGAACCCTCGTGACGCTCACGGTGAGTGACAACACCAACACGACCCATGTTACGACCACCAGTGACCATAACCATGGAGGAGGTGTCGAACTTGACGAAAGACTCGATCTTGTTGTTCTCCAAGTTCAACTTGATGGTGTCGTTGACCTTGATAAGAGGATCAGGGTAACGAATGGTGCGGCCGTCATGAGTGACAACGAAAGGAATACCCTTAGCACCGAGTTGGACACGCTTGACCTTGCACAACTTGTACTTGGCCTCCTCAGCAGTGATGCGGTGGACGGTGAAGCGGCCCTTGATGTCGTAGACGAGACGGAAGTGCTCGCCGGTCTTCTCGATGCTGATAACGTCCATGAAGCCAGCGGGGAAGGTAGCGTCGGTGCGAACCTTACCGTCGACCTTGACAAGACGTTGCATCAAGATAGCTTTGACCTCACGACCGTTCAAGGCATACTTAAGACGGTTGCGCAAGAAAACAATCAAAGGAAGACAATCACGGGCCTTGTGAGGACCAGGAGAGGGCTTGGGGGCATAAGTGCCAGAAAGCTTGTCCAAAAGCCAGTGACTGGGGGCGGCAACACGCTTAAGATGCTTTTTGGGTCCTCGAACCATTGTATCGTCTTGGTAAGTGGTTGAGTGCTCGAGGTGTGTCGAGTACACATTGTGACTGCTAAAAGTTATTTAGCGTGCATTGGTGCACCTCAGTGGTGTGGGGGTAAGCGGGGGTATTGTTATGAGAGCAGAGACCAGAGCTCTAGCACGTGTGGTTCGCAGTGGCACGTGAACCGGTCCCCGGTAACATCATTGCATATGAGACGAATTGTTGTCGATAAGCATGTGAGTGTACTGTAGTCTCAGCAATGATCGGCATTAATTGTATATCCTATGCGACCGCGCTCTGTTTTTTTCAGTTCAACAGTCGCAGCTGCTGAATGTAATTAAGGCACTCGCTAAACTTTAAGTGTTCGCCTATTTTTATGATTGGATAATAAAAGATGACGTGGGCTCTTTGCTTGGCCTCAGAGTGGATACACGCGTCTCCGTGTTTTCTGTTACCAAAACACAATTTATGTCTAAAATCGCTGTCCTTGCACATCCATACGGTCCGCTTGGGGGAAATAAGAATGATCCGTGCATTGTCGCTATGGCGGAGTTATTACGCGAATGTGGGTTTCATGTGATAACGTTTGATTTTGCGAACGCTAACGACTCTTCTTGGTCAGCATGCTTAAGGCTGTTGTCCGGTCCTCGGGATGTACGACACTTTGAGAATGTTTTACAGCGGACCATTGACGATGTGCTGGCCGAAAAAAAACAAGTGGAGCATATCGTGCTCGGCGGCTTTTCGTACGGTGCTCGTGTTAGTATGCAAGTTCAATTGCCAGAAATATTATCCGACGATACCACTGTTCAGTATGTGTTATTAAACCCGTTCTGTGGTTTCTTAATTTCTTTCGTCATGTGTTCCTTCCTCGATCCAACAGCGTCTGTTCGAGAGGAAAGCGACGTTTTACTTGTTTGGTCGAAAAAAGATGAATTTACCGGAGAAAACTCATTCCATAAACTCGCCCGAAACTTTACCAGAAAACATTGCAGGCTCGAAGAACTGGTCCTTCCCGGTGGACATTTTATTGATGCGACCGCAATGGAGATGGTATTGCTTCCTTTACAAGAAATGGTTATGAGAGGAAGGGACAACAACTAATGCTTATTCAAGATATTGAATAGAGTTGTGATGTTTGGAGCACACTATTTATATAGTATATATCAGTATTTATATACATTTAATTTATGAAACGTATACAGTTTGACTGTTGGTAATGACTGATGGAATTTTTTTCTTTTCGTTTCCTTTTATATATTTTTTTTATTTGTTTACTACTTAATTGATTTTTTATTTTATTTATTTATTTTTTTTACATATCGAGTTACTCGTATGTACATATACTTTGTTTCTTTCCCTTTCTTTCCCTTTTTTCCCTTTTTTCCCTTTTTTTCTTGCTACTAATATTGGATCATCATGACTTTTTCCTCAATAGGGACTCTTTTTCATTCACAACTTAGTTCGTAATAGAATAATAATTATAGACATATATTTAACCTAATTAACTTAAACGTGATGTTTGTTAAACTCTTTTGGTACCTCTACGAGTAATTCATCAAGCTGTTAGTTAATAGTATTTAGTAGTATATATTCACCTACAATTTTAGTCAAGTACTAGTCTTATACTTTTCTAATTAGCTTTGTTGAATTAATAATTTAGGGATTCATCGCAAAAATTATAAATTCTTGCAATAATACACTTTCGAGAAATGTGCTATGAAGTAATGAAAGCCTCCGTCATTCAAGTTTGACTTACTTGACATACTTCTATTAACTGTATTAATAGTGAGAGTGTAAACCGCATATTGTCTAATTGTTAACTTCAGCTGATCGCGACATCTAAAGGATATATTTCAAAATGCTAATGAATATTAATAGTCTTACCGGTTCCATACAACAAACCATTTAACGCTGAATTAAACATCTTGAACAAAAAAAAAGCCGAACTGCAAACATACACACTCAGAGACTATTCTTCAGTTCCTTCGACAACCTTTCTCCCCTTCTTTTCTCCCAACCCAACATGACTTGAAGTTTAACCATTCTAAATCCTATATTATTAATACGACAAAAGGAAACCCAACAGGCTTGAATAAAGCTGTTTCATTCCTGCACTTGATAAGAGTTTTAAAGTTCGTCAGGACCCTACCGAGCTGGCTGACGGGGTATTGCTGTACATGGGTCTTTTTGCTGACAGTAGTCAACCGTTTAAGCGCTGCACATCTCACAGGCCTCAGGGTTTTTTATGCTGCAGGCAATGACCTTAGAGTTATAAATATCGACTTTGTCTTGGTCATCAGAACCTTTTTGCTCATTTTCTTTTTCGTTTTTGTTGAGCACAGGAGCAGGTGCACTGCTTTTAGACCTAATGGGAGTTGGTGCTGAAGAAGGAGCAGAGGCAGCATTCGTCTGTTTCACCGACAGAGGGTCTACAGTGAACTTAATGGCAGCAGAAGCAGCCATCGTACGTAAATAATACATACCAGTCTTGAGACCCTTCTTCCAACCGTAGAAATGCATAGACGTGATCTTTCCGAAACTGGGATCCTTAATGTGAATGTTGAGAGACTGACTTTGATCAATAAAGGCACCACGATCAGCAGCATAATCAATGACTGTACGCTGACTGATTTCCCAAACCGTCTTGTATAAGTTTTTGAGGTCCTGAGGAATTTCAGGAATGGACTGGATAGAGCCATCATAAAGAACAAGCTTGTTCTTCATCTCTTCATCCCACAAGCCTAAATCCACAAGGTCACGAAGCAACCAAGGGTTTACTATTTGAAATTCGCCAGAAAGTACACGGCGCTGGTACATGTTGCTCGTGTAAGGCTCGAAACATTCGTTGAAGCCGAGGATTTGTGAGGTCGAAGCCGTAGGCATTGGAGCCAGAAGCAACGAATTGCGAAGACCATGCTTGGCAATCTTAGCCTTCAAACTTGCCCAGTCCCAGAGATCAGTGGGCGTCACATTCCACATGTCGTATTGAAGAATACCTTGAGAGGCAGGCGATCCCTCATACGTCTCATACGGACCCTCTTCGGCGGCAAGCTCACAAGAGGCCTCAAGGGCAGCATGGTAAATTGTCTCGAAGATGAGCAAATTAAGTTTGCGAGCCTCTGGACTCTCGTAAGGATAGCGCAACTTGAAGAAAGCATCCGCCAAACCCTGAACACCAAGGCCCACGGGACGATGGCGAAGGTTGCTGCGGCGGGCCTCGGGGACGGGATAGTAGTTTACATCAATTACACGATTGAGGTTGCGAGTAACAACTTTTGCCACGTCGTGCAATTGTTGGAAGTCATACTTTCCATCGTGAATGAACATAGGCAAAGCAATAGACGCAAGGTTACACACAGCCACCTCATCTGGCGACGAGTACTCGACAATTTCCGTACATAAATTGGAGCATCGAATAGTGCCGAGATTCTTTTGGTTGGATTTGCGATTGCATGAGTCTTTGTACAACATAAAGGGATTACCTGTCTCAGACTGAGCACGAATAATCTCATACCAAACCTTCTGAGCAGGAAGCACGCGACGAGCACGACCTTCACGCTCGTAGCGCTCGTAAAGTTCCTCAAATTCCTCACCCCAGACATCGGCAAGACCAGGAGCCTCGTTGGGACAGAAGAACGACCATTGCTCGTTCTTTTCCACACGACGCATGAAAAGATCAGGAATCCATAAAGCGTAGAAAAGCTCGCGAGCACGCATCTCCTCCTTACCATGGGTTTTACGCAGCTCGACAAACTCAAGCACGTCAGGGTGCCATGGCTCTAGATAAGCTGCAAAGGCACCAGGACGCTTGTTTCCGCCCTGATCGACATAGCGAGCAGTGTTGTTAAAGACACGAAGCATAGGAACAATACCATTTGAGGTGCCGTTGGTGCCAGCAATGTACGAGCCGGTGGCACGGATGTTGTGAATATTGATACCAATACCGCCAGCGGTCTTGGAGATCATTGCGCATGTCTTCAGCGTCTCGTAAATACCTTCAATAGAATCATCCTTCATGGTGACCAAAAAGCAGGAAGAAAGCTGAGGACGAGGTGTTCCGGCATTGAACAAAGTAGGCGATGCGTGTGTAAAGTAACGCTGTGACATATAGTTGTATGTCTCAATGGCAGCCTCGATATCATTGTGATGGATACCAACGGCCACACGCATAATCAAATGCTGAGGCCGCTCGGCGACCTTGCCGTCAATCCGTAGAAGATAGGACCGCTCGAGTGTTTTAAAACCAAAATAATTGTAAGTGAAATCGCGGTCATAAATGATTGCACTATCCAACTCGTCTTTGTGTTTCATAACAATCTCATAAACTTCATCACTAATCATTGGGGCATGCTTGCCCGTTTTGGGGTTAACCCAATCATGCAATTTTTGAACGACTGACGAGAAAGCTTTATCTGTCTGTTTGTGAAGATTTGACACGGCAATACGTGCAGCAAGAATGGCATAATCCGGATGCTTTGTAGTCATTGTGGCAGCTGTTTCAGCCGCCAAATTGTCCAACTCAATAGTTGTCACACCTGGATACACACCAGATATAACGCGTTGAGTGACAGCAGCCGCGTCAACATGCTCCGGGTCCAGCCCGTAACACAGACGCGAAACGCGTGCTGTAATCTTGTCAAATTGCACTTTTTCCTTGCGGCCGTCTAAACAAGTAACAGTTAGCCGTTAACGTTCAATGAATTCACAGTCACTAAAGACACAATAGATGTCATTTAGTCTCGTAACAGCAGGTACCTACCTCTTTTAAAAACAAACATTATTATTCTATGCGCTCGAGAGACGGGCATGAGAGTGGCTATTTATAAGAGTACGACGCGTCGCGTCGCGACGCGTAAATTGCTCCCACGATTTAACGCGTCACCCGCGTTTCAAACCAGTCACATATTACGTCATCCATAGCACAAGCGATTGAAGCGAATGAATGAAGTAGCGCGTCAGCGTCGCACAAGTTGAAAGTAGCGAAACTCTGGTAAACAAACTGCTTCCGGAATCTGAGGCTATGCAAAATTAAACGACAGATTCACTCTTAGAGCAGATAATTTTTTTACATTTTGGGCCTTCGTTCGCGGACAATCTCGTCTAACTTTCTGACCCTGACGCGTCTGGACGCGTCACCGTTGAATGTCCCTATGACAACCATACTAAGATATGCATTTAGATATCTTATCAGATAAACAAGCGAAACACAAGCGAAGGAAAGATGGGGGCACCATTTGGTCTCGAGGCATGCAATGGTGGGGGTTGTGTGGGATACGATGGATCTGCCATTGCGGATTTTCGTTGTTACCCGCAGTGTGGGGGCACGGGCATGAGGTGTGTGTATGGAGGAAGGCGATGTGGTCAGCAGCGATTAAGTCTGTAGGAAGGGAGCTTATAGAATATGACAAGTGGTACTACCGTTAAAGACGTATAGACGAGCCTTAGAGTCTAAGGGTTTAGGGGTTCGCTTACTATACAGGGCCTATGCAAAAGAAAAACCATCCATGATCACCTTTTCCTCCGTCCATTGCTACAATATTGCAATCACACAGTGCCTATAATACCCTATGTTCTTTCAAATCCACCAACCATTACATCTCCCCCTTCATCGCCGCCCCCCTGCACTGCCTTTCCATGCGTAGAATGATTGTATAAACGTTAAGCCGAGATGGAGTTACAAAGACCCGGGAAAGTGTGTATGTGTGTGTATATGCTTGTGCGTGTGTACGTGAACCACGACAACGACATTAGGCGTGGATGACAGTCTTCTGCTTACAACACGATGCAACGCTTCTTCTTACCAGAAACAGGCTTGGGTTTGGGCTTGTGCTTGAGCATGGCAGCGCGAGTAGCAGTCTCAAAAACCTCGCGAACACCCATGTTCGTCTTGGCCGAACACTCAAGGTACTTGTAGGCACCAATCTTCTGGGCAACGGCCTCACCCTCCTCAGAAGTAACGGGATGCTGGGAGGTTTTCGACAACTCTTCAATAGTCTTTGAATCGTTCCGCAGATCCACCTTACAAGCAACGAGTATAATGGGGAGGTTCGAACAGAAATGCAACACCTCGGAAATCCATTTCTCCTGAACGTTGTCCAGGGAGTCGGGAGAGTCTACAGCGAAGCAAATAAGAATGACATGTGAGTCGGGGTATGAGAGTGGACGGAGACGATCGTAATCCTCCTGACCAGCAGTATCCCAGAGAGCGAGCTCGACATGACGTCCGTCGACCTCAACGTCAGCAACGTAGTTCTCGAAAACAGTAGGAACATAAACCTCGGGGAAAGTTCCCTTGGAGAAAACACTGTGGGTTAGTACTGTGAACAAACAAAAAGGAATGCACGAGAAGGAGAAGCAACGAGTAAAGAAAAACCAGGGCTCGAAATATAAGATAAATGAGAGACACACACTAAACCCGTACGTGGCGTCGTTTTACCTCACAAAAAGGTATTTTCGTTGTGACCACCCAAAATCCAGCACCTCATACTCAAGTTCTTTATGTTTCTTGCTTCCAATTTCCCTTCCTAACAGCCTCTTCTGCATCCTTTTCCTGAACTTACATTAACAGACAAGTCTTTCCGCAAGCACCGTCACCGACGATAACCAGCTTTCTGCGAAGTTCGGTAGCCATTATAATAAAATAGTTGTAAAAAGTTGCTCTTTAGCTCTTAGCAAAGATGACAGATATAGATTTAGAAAAAAGGGGTGACAATGGTATCCAGACCGGAGACAATAAGAAGGAGCAGAGTTAAGTCTAATAAATGCGAATCCCTGTCGAAACTTGCCGTAAAAACCCCAAACACACAAATCTGTAGTTGGTACTGGTTTCGTGAGAGAGGGTGGTGGTTATGGTGGTAGCAGTCGCAAGGCAGCCAACCTACCGATCTGAGGCTCGGTAGCGCAGCGAGAGAACCGAGTTGGGTTAGTGGGGTCAGGGGCGCAGCTACAGAGCCCCAAAGAACTCCACTGAGGCTTAGCGAGATGGAACGCGAGCCTTTGCAATGGAGCGAAGCCTTCTGTGGCCTAGTGTAGCATAAGGAAGCCGAGCGATATACAGTGGCGAGTTTGGCGATGGAAGGCAGTGCAGCGAGATGGAACGGAGTGAAAGACACTTGCTGAAGCTACGCTATAAACCCCCATCTCATCCCACCCCCACCGATCGTAGATCATCCACCAACCAGCAGCCTGAATTACAAGAAGCGGTAATGTTAGAAAGAAATTTTGTTCAATAAAACGAGTAGCCAAAAACCGCAATCAGTACAGATATGACCACTAAAAAAGAGGATCCCCTTAGCGGCGGTGTGAACAGCACTAAGTTCAGCGATAAGTTTAGACGTATTCCACCCATCGACCCAAACGACCCTCGCTTCGAGAGGGTCGACTGTCTGCCATGCAGAGTGGTTGGCGCTTCGGCATTCACCGGACTCGGTGTATACGCGTATGTGCAATCGCGACGACTGCCACCAAATGTCCCCTTGTACCGGACTAAGCGTTTCGGCATTCTTGGACTGGCAACCGCCTTCGCACTCACTGGCCTATACCGACTGGTAAATTAGGTTAAGCGATACTGTGTCGTTTCGTTCCCGAAGCAGCATATAGTTTTGGAGATTATGCTTATTTCATTTGGTTCGAAATGCAATGGCGCTTTTTTACTCGAAAAAATCGGATGTCCGGACATCCGCTAACGAGAGATGCTCTTGTTTCTGGCATTCTGTTCATAACATTGGAAGTATATCAAAACGAGAAAAAGAACAACAACAAATAGTAAGAAATAAGATATGTAGCAATCACGTCCTCCAATGAAATATGACTCAATTACACGGTTTGGCAACAGATGCAGATTGTCTGCCGTGCAACGCGTTTAGAGTTGAGCATGGAGTTGTATGAGATATGTGTGTATGTGTGGAATATGAGCGTGTAAGTGAGTGGGCCTGTTCGGAAATGCGTGTCTGAGAACATGCTGGTCAGAATATGGAAACAACACAGAGGGAGAAAAGAAAAAGAAGAGGTCATAGTCAATCATAACCGGGGAAAAGAGGCGTGTGACAACATTACCGATTCGCTGGCCGGGTGTAAGGATCACGGTTTGTATAACTGGGGACAGAGGAATTGCCAGCATCACTCAAACGCCCAGTAACACTAGACTCTGAAAGCTCAGCATTGCGCATGTGAGGCCGCTGCAGCTCGGCAGGACCACGCAAGCTTGCATATGACGCATCTTCCACAACTTCCCAAGGATATGTGCGAGCTGCATCCATACGGCGAATGTCAGAAGAGCCATGCGAGCGTGAAGAAGGTTCCAAGGGGCCCTCCTTTGCATGCATTTCCGCTGAAAATGGATCACTGGAATCAAACGGAGTTGAAACCTTGGTGTCACTCGAGTCCGTCGGCATCTCAATCATGCGACTGTACGTGCCCTTAGGGTGACGACGGCAGAGTAGAACAAGTGTACGAATGTATACACCCAAGATCATGAAGAGTAAAGTCAATGCGTTCAGTGCAAACATCACAATACCGATCACTTGACGAACAAGCTCGTTCACATGGAACGCCTCACACATAACGAGGATGAACGCACCCGATACAAGTCCCATGAAAGCAATACCACAGTGCATTGCATTCATGTGTTTCGTGGCAAAGGGACGCAACACGAGGTAAACAAAAAAGACGATGATGGAAATCACAAACCTAGCAATGCCCTGCACAACCGGGTGTCCTTGACCAAAGCCAATAAACATGGCGTCAACAAGTGTGACAATGAGAATGGGCAAAGCAAAGAAGAAGTAACGCACCTTGTAAGGCACATACATGAAACCCCAACGCATCAAATGTTGGATATCCGAGTACAAATTGTATACGGCCTCATTATGCAAGAAAGGACCCATCTTCCGTACTGCTTGCACAGTACGGATAAATGCCCATAGCAGTAAGATAGCAATATCCACAATGATGTACATGCCCAATATGGCCGCACCAGTAGAGTCACGGGTATAGATCTCCCACATGGAGAGAACAGCCATCTGCGTGAAACTGACGTACACAACACGATAGAAGAAGCCTTTGGAAATAGCATTGCAACGAACGCGCAATTCCAAAGCCCGACTATCATGGATGCTGCGGAAGAGCAAGCCCAGCTCGAGCAACACTCGGAACACAATTACTAAAATGAGCGTAAAGCCCAAGAGGATCACAAAAAATGCCAAACCTGTCATGAACAGGTTTGTTGTCTCGATTCCTGCACGGTATGCGACACGGTCAATGCCGTGCAGTGTCGTAGAGCTCGTAGACGATGATGACGAGTAAGACGTGCGTTTCCAAAGCGATACTGCCGGCTCAATGGCACGTTTGTACAAGATGACATTGGCATGATTCCCCAGTTTAGTCAGCACAGACGGTGTGCCACCGGTGGACTTAATGTACCATGTAAAGATAGACTGCATGAAGTTGAGTCGGATAATACCAAGGGCCCAGTTAAAGTTTTGCGCCCAACTCTCGACAACAATTGGAAGCTTGATGGCCAAAAATCCGTACAGAGCTTGGGATTGAGAGAAATGGAACATGGCAAGGAATGAAGCGCAAATCTCCCACATCTCTGGTGTTTGGAACGCTGAAGAGAAGAAGAGGAATACGATTAAAGGAACACCGATGATGACACACATGACCCAGTAGACCGCACGGGAATGAACTGAACGAGTGTTACTGAACGATGCCTCAACACAAGCGAGTTCCTCACCCGTGTCAGTACTGTTAATGCGAACGACAACGGAGGCATCCAAGTCAGGAACTGAATAAGCGATACCAGGAATTGACTTGAGGGTGTCAATTGCTGAACCGGTGATGGTATAACTTCCTTCCAAGTCAATGTTACCCGTGGTGATGGGACAGAAACCGCTGAACTTCAAATCACAGGGATTGACCGTAATAGGCGAAATGCTAATACCATAGGCATAAATATTTGCAACGATGGTGATATTAGAAGACATAGATGACTGCAAAGAGAGATCAAAAACAATACTTTGATTAGCAGGGAAATAGTCTACGTTGAACGTTGAAGCAGACAATTGGGAATTGGACGAACATGTTGCCAAAGAACGTGAACGAAGGACCCTCACCGCAGAAGCGGGTGAAAGAAAGGCGAAAAAGTATGCAGTGATACTGATCAATGCATACCGGAGGTACATTTTAATGCTGATTCAACAACGTGCAAGCGTCGCCGTTGAACGTTGTTGTTGGTAGAAACGGCGAGCTGGGTAGCACTACACAAAGGAAGCATAAATGAGCCGCAACGGCAAATATGAAAAATTAAACATGTTATAGTACTCTTTACATAAATGAATTAATATCTGGTATGAGCTTATTCTACGAAGTTCAGTATGTGTAATAAATGCAATATGAAAATTTAGTAAAGCTTAATTGCCCATATCCGCACGAGTGCGGAAATACAGAAAGTTGGATGCAGGCAAGATGAGGTGATCGCATAGAAAGTACCGGTTTGAGGCGCTTTTATTCAAAACGAGATTTACAGAACTGCATTAGCACAAGTGAAAGATTTTTTTTTTCATTTTCGTTCATCTCTAGCACGTGCTCACCTTAAAAAGTATAACGCATAAATACAAAAAGAACAGCGGTCATATTAAACTGTTAATTCCGAGGGTCTATCTTTCGATGCTTTATACTTGAATAGTACAAGGTTTTTTTTTCATTAAGCGAGGTGTAAGCTTTGCCCCACCGCTAACTTTATTTTTGACCATCAAAACTCACCGCCAGACTCTTTGCTCTCTATCCCACTACTATCCTTCAACGTGGTTGTCAATAATGGCAAAGTCGGATCTGAAACGCAAAAAACGGGAGACTGCAGATGAGGTTGAGTCCAAGGAGGTCAACGGGGCAGTTTCCTCAAAATCCGAAGTTCGTGAGAATAAAAGAGTGAAGGAATCCTCAGAGGAGGTGTCTGAGGAGGAAAATACGGCTTCCGCGGTCGAAAAAGGAAACGATTCTAGTGAGGAGCATGAACAGGTTCCTGAACGTCCTGAAGCTGTTGTTTCTGCAAAAGAAAACCCAGAGTTGTTCACGGATTTGCCTCTTTCGGAAAGAACTTTGAATGCAATCAAGGACATCGGCTACGAAAAAATGACTGAAGTTCAGGCAAGAACTATCCCCCCTTTGCTTGCCGGACGTGATGTCTTGGGTGCTGCTAAAACCGGTAGTGGAAAGACGTTGGCTTTCCTAATTCCTGCCATTGAGACACTTTATTCCCTCAAATTCAAGCCTCGTAACGGTACAGGTGTTATTATCGTTTCTCCCACTCGTGAATTGGCCCTGCAAATCTTTGGTGTTGCCAAGGAACTGCTGAAGTATCATCACCAAACTTTTGGTATTGTCATCGGCGGTGCTAATCGTCGTGCTGAAGCGGATAAGCTTGTTAAGGGTGTGAATTTGCTTGTTGCCACTCCTGGTCGTTTGCTCGATCATCTCCAAAATACCAAGGGTTTTGTGTTCCGTAACTTGCGTTCGCTGATTATTGATGAGGCTGATCGTATTTTGGAAATTGGTTTCGAAGATGAGATGCGCCAAATTGCCAAAGTCCTTCCTTCTGAGAACAGACAAACCATGCTGTTCTCTGCCACGCAAACTACCAAGGTTGAAGATCTTGCTCGGATATCTTTGAGACCTGGACCTTTGTACATCAATGTTGATGCTGGCAAGGACACATCGACCGCCGATGGCCTGGAACAGGGTTATGTGGTTGTCGAGTCCGACAAGCGCTTTTTGCTGTTGTTCTCTTTCTTGAAGCGTAATCTGAAGAAGAAGGTCATCGTCTTCATGTCTTCTTGTGCTTCTGTTAAGTACATGGCTGAATTGCTTAATTACATTGACCTTCCTGTGCTTGATTTGCACGGAAAGCAAAAGCAACAACGCCGTACCAATACTTTCTTTGAGTTCTGTAACGCAGAGAAGGGTATTATGTTGTGTACAGATGTTGCCGCTCGTGGTTTAGATATCCCTGCCGTCGACTGGATTGTTCAATACGATCCCCCTGATGATCCTCGTGATTACATTCATCGTGTTGGTCGTACAGCTCGTGGTGCTAAGGGCAAGGGTCGTTCTCTTATTTT
Organism: Schizosaccharomyces versatilis (nom. inval.); assembly: GCA_032882995.1. Lineage (NCBI taxonomy): Eukaryota > Fungi > Ascomycota > Schizosaccharomycetes > Schizosaccharomycetales > Schizosaccharomycetaceae > Schizosaccharomyces > Schizosaccharomyces versatilis (nom. inval.). Next base: position 422,759 of record CP130699.1, on the reverse strand, counting down.
TCTCACTCCCTCAGAGCTTGGTTTCCTTCGTTATTTGAAGGCAGCCAAGGTTCCTCTGAACGAATACGAGTTTCCCGCCAACAAGGTTGCCAATGTGCAATCGCAATTAGAGAAGCTTGTTTCTAAGAACTACTATCTGCAACAATCCGCTAAGGACGGTTATCGTTCCTATTTGCAAGCCTATGCTTCGTATTCCCTCAAATCCATCTTCGACATTAACAAGCTTGACTTGACGAAAGTTGCCAAGTCTTTTGGTTTTGCTACTCCTCCAAGCGTCAATATCACCATTGGCGCCAGTGGTCGTGCTGACAAAAAGGAACGGAAGGCAGGTTATAGAAAGAAATCTTCTTCGGACGTGTACTCAAAGCAGCGCTCGTCTGTACTTGCTGGAGATTCATCCCGTAAGTGGAGTCGCTAGTTTACGAAGGTTTTGTCTATGGTTTAAAAATGTGGGTATAACTTGGTGATTTTAAAGTCATTCTTACTGTTAATAAAAAGGTTGTTTCTGTTTTGGCTTAAAATGGTGATGGAAGTTGAATGTGTAGTGGACCTGGAAATGATGTATACTGTGCCCGCCGTCTTCGCATTGTTGAAGATTAAAACTGTGTATGTTTTGAGTTTTGATATATATGTGAAGTTTTTGCTGGGATCTTCAAGCATTCAGATAATAATGGCGATGGATTGTAGAGTTGTGTTCGTAATCAAGTATTTTTAATATGTGCGCCTTTTACAGACCTTGAATTTTCAATTGAAGAGCGTTTTTGGTGATGAAGCGAGACTTATTATGGCAAATAATTCGTGTGCTTGTTGAATAAAGGTGTAATTTAAGTACTCACCTGAGTGCGTTCGCATTTGTTTCGAATAAATGTCCTCGTCTGAATCTTCCCAAGCGTCGTGTAACTAAAAATTAGGTAATGAGATATGAAATTTAGAATTAGTATCACGTATAATAATATTGAGGACTCTGGAATTATAAGCCAATTGCACTGTTCTCTGAACTAATATTGTGTTCAAAAACTATAAAAAACTATGTTCTGTTTGCTACAAGATATATGTAGTTTTAGTTTAAATATTATCTGAAACAATTCAGGTCGATGAGATCATGTTTACAGGTTCATACAGTGTGTTCAATTGACTTGTAGTGTATAACAAACTCTAGCTTATGGAAAAACTTTTTATTATTCTTCTTGATTTATAACGAAAAAATCATTGTATCTACTCAGTTTTCCAATTTATAGCTGATTACCATATATAGAATGTGACTTGTAAGACAGCTCAAGAATCAATTTAAGCGTTCTAGCACTTAGATAATATGCTATGTCAATTCATTCTCTAGTTTATTACTGAACCATCATCGCCTCACTCTTAATTAGCCATCAGCATAATGCCAGCATTTCCCCGCTACTGAGTCACTGATACCCACCTGAAGTTTTGGTGATGATTACAATAATTAAGTTCGCTAAGATATTCAATTAAAATTACCGCTTTAAATAATACTTAAATGGAGCTTTCATGCCATTCAGCAAACAGTACAAAGGCCAAAAAGCCATAGACACTGCTGTAATCCAGTTATAACCAAGATTAGCCGCAATTTCAAGAATTTCTATTTGCAAGACTAGTTTTTTAATGCGATAAATTAGACGCGCTTCACCGAAACGGCCAGCCATTATCAAAAACTTTAAAAACATTGCTGCACCGACACTGTCATGATTAATCGTGCTTAACTTCTATAAGTCACAATAGATGATTCCATTCGTTTTTCATAGCAAAAAACATAATCACACTCGCTTAAACAATTTACACCTTTACAGCTGAGCTATATAGCAAATCTTTATTCAGATCTTAAGTTTCACGTGACTATTTTCGCTACTCGCTACGAAACAAATAAGCGAATTATCGCCTATACCAGCGCAGACTACAACGGACCCAAGGTCCCAGCATTTTCTAACCAGAGCCACTACGCATTCAATTCTTTAGTGTATTTAACATAGTGGCATAAGTCCCTTGGAGAATGGGTGATGCGGAAGTCTCTTCATTGAGTGTACAAAACGCAATGGAGGAGGAAAAAGTATCAACACTTAACGAGGAAACACCCGATGTTATGGTGAGAGAAAATGCCGCCGCAACCAGAGAAAATGGGACTGCAGCCTCAAATGATGTGAATATGCATGATTCCTCAGAAGAATCCGAAACAGATGAGGAAGAGGAGCGAAAAATTCGCGAAGGTTTCATCGTTGACGACGATGAAGACGAAGAAAATATTCATGATGCCAGTGACCGGCACAGAAAAAAGAGAAAGAAACGCTCAATGCATTCTCACGAGGAAGAGGTTCTGGACCAAGAGGATCTGGAACTTCTTATGGAAAATACGGGTGTTTCTAACAACGCCGGCTCTACGAAATTAAAACGTTTAGTAAGAGCTCGTGAACAAGAAGAAGACCTAGAAAACATATTCTCCGATGATGCTGAGGCCGAAAATGAGGAGGAAGAAACTTCTCGACGGAGAGGAGGAATCGCCGACGAATTCGCTGATTTTATCGAACAGGACGAGTTTGAAGGCGAAGAGCGTGTCGATGAAGAACGTGAAGTTTCAAAAACAAATGAACCCGTACATCCTGAAGCATTAGGTATATCTGATGAGGACTATCTTCAAGTTTACGAAGTTTTTGGTGACGGTACCGACTACGCCTTCGCTTTAGAAGACGAAGATGTGGAAGAAGAAACTCAAGAGCAAGTGTCTTTAAAAACAATTTTTGAGCCCAGTGAACTAAAAGATAAGCTTCTTACGGAAGAAGATGAAATTATCAGAATTACAGATGAGCCAGAACGCATGCAGCTTTATTTCAAGTGTGACCGTAATGCCACAGACGACGATCTTAGCACACAGGCACACTGGATTTTTAAGCAAATGGTACAATCACGTCTCGATATATCAGAGGATCTCCGTCCAGCTTACGTAAACTGTATTTTGCGCGTTTTGCACTTCTTTATTAAGGATAGCTATGAAGTACCCTTTATTTGGCATCATAGACGTGACTACCTTGTATACCATGACAGAGAGAAAGGTACCATTGTACCAATGTTAAACCAGAACGATCTCTGGCGCATCTTTTTCAGTTGTAGCACCTACTACTTTTTGATCCATAAAAAAAAAGAACTCGAAAAACTTTGCAGTGCTATAGGAATCCAGGACGAGTTCTTTTCCTCTGCTCTGGATGATATTGTTGATTCTCCGTTTTTTGATATTACCGATTCGTTTGAATTTGCAAACGATCTTACCGAATACCTCCACTTTTTCTATTCCGAACAAATTCGCGATCATTTTTCCTTAATGGGAAATGGTCTTCGAAGACCTCATGTTTCCAAGTACGCATTTTATGAAAAAACACGAAAATCCAGTTTATACAATCTTGTAAAGGCTTTTGGAATTACAGCTACACATTACGGACTGAACCTAATACAAGAAGAGAAATTGTATCCTGTTGAAGATCCTGCTGTTCCTCCACGCGTGCTTGCAGAACAATATGTGACAGAAGAGCTGAAGGACGTAGACCATGTTTTGAGTCGGGCAAGACGCATTTTTGCCGAAGAGATTTTCCACGAGCCCCAGTTTAGAAGACATTTCCGTGTTAAGCTATTAACATTGGCAAAAGTTGATATTGTGCGTACTCAAAAGGGTCTTCGAAAAATTGATGAAGACCATCCGTTTTTTAAATTCAAATACCTGAAAGACCAAAATCTGCTTCACATTGACCCTGTGTTATTCCTACAGATGTTGAAGGCTGAAGAGGAAGGTCTCATCAAAATTAACATAAAGTTTTTTGAATTACAAGAAGACAACTTCAAGTCTATGCTGGACTTTATGACATCGGATAACTGTTCTGATGTTGCAAAAGCGTGGAACGAGCAACGTGAGATCGTTCTTCGTGATGTGCTTGATCGTACAACGCAATATATGCCTGCTTTAATTAAGGAGATGTGCCGTTCTAATCACCTTAATGAGCTGGGCATGCTTTGCAGAAACCATCTCTACAACAAACTTGATCAAGCTCCATACAAGCCCTCCGGTAAAAATTATGAACTTGGCACGATTCCCACTGTGGTCGCCGTTTCTAATGGTCAAGGTGGTCCCTCAGACGCAGTCCTCTGTGTTTACGTGAATGATCTTGGTGAGCCAGAGGAGACTCTAAAGCTTACCGATTTTCATGATCCAACGAATCAGGTTATGTTTTCAGATTTCATTGAAAAGGTGAAACCAGAAGTCATCGGTGTTTCTGGCATGAGTGTTTCTGCGAACCGTGTCAAATTGAATGTTACAACGGCCTTGCAGAACAAGGACCCTGTTGATGTTATTATGGTCAATGATGAAGTTGCCCGTATTTACACGAATTCTGAGAGAGCAGCAGAAGAATTGCCTGCTCTTCCCAGTCTTGGCAGATACTGTGTTGCTCTTGCACGTTATGTGCAACATCCATTATTAGAGTATGCGGCTCTAGGACGGGACATCATGTCGTTATCCTTTCATAAGTGGCAGCATCTGTTGCCGCAGGAAATGCTTTGGCGTTATCTAGAAAGTGCACTTGTTGATGTATCCAACCTGGTTGGCATCGACATCAATGAGGCCGTTAATAACAAGTATGAAGCTAGCATTTTGCCTTACATATCTGGTCTTGGTCCACGGAAAGCACAAGCCTTGTTAAAGAAGATTGCTGCACATGGTGGCCGATTGGATACCAGAAGTGATCTTATTACAAAAACGATTCTGACCGGAAAAATCTTCATTAATTGCGCGTCTTTCCTTTATATCCCTAATGAGGATCTACCAAAAATGGATATTTTAGACAGCACTAGAATCCACAACGAAGATTACGAGCTAGCTCGTAAAATGGCCAGTGACGCTCTCGAACTTGACGAAGAAGATATTGAAGAGTATGAATCTCAAAAGGGCGTGGTTTATCATTTAATTACTAGCAATGAGGTTGACAAGTTGGATGATCTTGTTTTGGAAGAATATGCTGATCAGCTGGAACGTGAATTTCATCATTTGAAGCGGAACACTCTGGAGCGTATTCGCCGCGAGTTGAAAGACCCTTATGGTGAACGTCGTAATCTGTTTCACATTCTTACTCCCAGCGAAATTTTCCTTATGCTTACTGGTATTGAATTGACAGACCTTCCTCCAAATACCATCGTTCCTGTTAATGTGAAGCGTGTTACTTCTCGTTATGTCGCCGTCAAGCTTGACTGTGGAATCGACGGCAATATCACGGCTGAAGAAGTTAGCGACGATCACATTCCTCCTCCACAGCTTCTACAAACAGGACAGACTGTGGAGGCCGTCATTCTAACTCTGGATGAAGTTAAATTCACAGCAGAACTTTCAATGCGGCCTTACGCTATTCGCACTGCAAGTGAAACTAGCAAGTATTCCTTCTCTGCTTGGGACTGGGATTTCGAAGCTGAAAAGCGTGACAAAGAAAAAATGCTTGCAGAAACGCAAGCAGAACAGCGGGCAGCTCGTGTTATCAAGCATCCTTTGTTTAAAAATCTTAATGCTGCCCAAGCCGAAGCTGCTCTCGCAAGTATGCAGAGAGGAGATGTCATTATCCGGCCCTCATCAAAAGGTCCGGATCACATTGTAATAACATGGAAGGTCGCCGACAATCTTTATCAACATGTTGATGTTTTGGAGATGAATAAGGAGAACGAGTTTTCCGTTGGACAACGTCTTATTATAACAGGAAGACACGAAAAAATGAATTACGAGTACAGTGATCTTGACGAGCTCATCGTTTCACACATCAAAGCCATTGCACGAAAACTCGACGAAATGTGTATGAATGAGAAGTTTCGCAAAGGTTCACGGGACGACACAGAACGTTGGCTGACAAGTTACTCTGAAGCAAATCCAAAGCGATCCTGTTATGCTTTCTGTTTTGATGAAGAGCATCCTGGTTATGTTCTTTTATGTTTCAAGGCCAATCGCAGTTCGCCTGTTCATGCTTGGCCTGTTAAAGTGATTCCTAACGCTTTCTTTCTCCACGGGAATGTTTACGCCAATATGACCGCCCTTTGCAATGGATTCAAACTAATCTACGCTGCTCGTTCCAAGGGAGCGAAACGGCCTTAAAATGTGATGTATATTACTATTAGATATAAAAAACGGTTATGCGCTACTATATTGGTGAATATTCATTTGCCAATAAATTTTTTCGCTTCTCAATCCAATTTACTTGTTTGTATGATGATTATACTTTTTAATTCAATATTCTTTTGTGAAGTATCTTGGACGCGTTGTCATTGTTTTGAGCGGACTGGTTGTCACGGTAACGCGACGCGTCGCGGTACGCGTTGAATGCAACTTTATTTACCCAAGCTGGTGTCGTATTCAACAAAAACCATACTCATTAAGCAACCTCTTTTATTTTCAGTATACTTATATGAAACAGTGAACATCTAAGAGATCTATCAACAGAGAAATAATGGACTCTAGCTTGCTGTTAACTCCTAAATCTAAAGTTAAAGCTTTATTAGAGACAGCCAGTGAGCCCTCATTTGAAAGCTCAAAAATTGATTCGAGCTCAAAAACTGAAATTCCATCGGATCTAATCTCGAAAAATGCTTTTGAGTCTGCCTATGAACGCGTGAAGAAGAAACTCGAAGAAAGCTCAAAAAATAAAAAGCCAATTGATACACCAATTGCCGAAAATGACCTGGAGTTAGTCGAAGAAACAACAGAAAATTGCAATATCGCAGAGCCAAGTCGTGAGCAGAAGCTGAAAAAGTTGATTGAAAAGAAGAAACGCGAATTGCGAAGAGAAGAACGCGAACTTCTTCAAGATAATGAGAATAATGTTACGCCAATGGATGAGGATACTCAATTTGATGATGATGAAAACTATGCTACTTCTGATGACGATGAATCCGGTTCGCATCATCTTCGTGAAGTTCAACTTCGTAATGCTTCAAAAAATGCGTTAATTAATATGCATAAAGAAACTGCAAGACTTACAAGAGATCTAAATCTTAAGCCAAAGGCATACGTTAAGCAAAAAGTTACCATCGGCGACTTTCTGAGTAAACTCGGGCTGGAGAACACATCAACTGATGAAAACAAAAACGATACTCCAAGTGTCCCAGCTAAGATTGAGCCTTTAGAACAACATGACGACAAGACTGAACATGTTGAGGATCCTGTTTCTCCTTTACGAACTGAACATCTTCCTATTTTCGAAAAAGGAGTCGAGATTGATGGCTTCAATGTTGCAAAAATGGACGATCCATGTGATTATGGCCTTGTTGATTTATCAAACTTTGAGGAAATGCGTGAGGATGAACAGCAGGAAAGTCGTTCAGACGTTGATGGGCTTGATCTATCAGATATGGGTTCTTCTCTTCTTGTTACCCAAACCACAACAAAGATATCTCCTTCTCAACGTCAACTTGCTCTTCAAAAGGCGCTTGTCAAGTCTGAGATCGACGGCTTTAGTGAGTCGTCTGATGATGAACTGGAAATCGTTAAGCCTAGCTCCTCTAGCAAGTTGCTTGACCAAATTGAAAAAGAAGTCGAAGAGGTGCCGTCTACTGAGGTTTCTGTTCTTCAAAAACTCCCTTTACCTCAGCTTACGGAATCAATGACAGCTGCCCTTGACCACAAAAACAAATTTAAGGAAATAAATAGAAGCTTTCTGCGGCGTGCTGCTGTGCAAGCGAAGCAGAAACAAGATGAATATTTACAGGATGCTATTCAATTGGGAGATGATTTGGACTATGAACAAGGAAGAATGCTTATAAAGCGGGAGGACCTTTTGGCTGAAGCACAAGCTGAGGCCAGACTCATCAGAAAACTGGAAAAGAAAAAGGAAAAGCTTCATTCCCGTGTGGAACTAGTGAATGAAACCGAAGGCACCCTTGCTGAAACTGAAGATACACATCTCGCAGTAGAGGGGCAGAACACTGTTCCGACAGACGGTGAATCTACACAAGAAGGCTTCGATGTGAGTTCTCGTGTAAGCAGAGTGCGAAACAAAGCTAGAAGAAAGTGCATTATTCGTGATGAAGATGACACAATACCAAATGAACAAAAGCCTCCTACTGTCCAAGTAGAAGAGTTGGATGTAGCACCTAGAACTTCTTCTACCGAGTCAAATCCTTTGCAGCTTATTGAACAGGCGGATGGTATGTCAGCTTCCCAGATCACTATTTTGGATGGATCATTCAGTGACCTTCCTCCGCGTTGGGACAATGCAACTGGAAATACGCCTACACAAACAACAGATACAGTTGTTGAACCGACCCAACCTACTCAACTTGACGACGCAACACCGACACAAGTGGATGCAGTAACCCCTCTTCAGCTTTCCTACGAACTCGATTCGGTGAAAGAAAGTAAGGATGTCATTGACAACTTAATTGAAGATCAAGCTGTTGAATCAGACGATGAGTATGCTGGATTCGGCGGTCTTTCTGATGATGACGAAGGACTGGATGTTAATGCAGGTGCTCTCAAAACAATGATTGACGATGAAACGAAACTTCAACAAGGTGAAGCACTCGCAATTGGTCAGCTGTTCCACGAACGCGAAATGGAGCAAGACAAAGCGAATCTTTTGCGTGTAATGAACGACGTTGCATATGGTACTTTACGAAAAAGACATCGTCGGACGATGAATGACCTGCCCAGCGATGAAGAGGACGACGAACATTTTGCCAGTGTTCGGCGGCAGCGAATTCACGAGTTGCGCCGTAAGAAGCTGTTGGAAGATGAACGACTTGGTGCGTTGGGCGGAGAGAAGCACAAGGCTTTCTTGGCAACCGTTGAGGATGACAAGATGGCAACCATTGAACAGCTCGCGTGGCTTGAAACAACAAATGAAGATTCAGGTGTTGGTTCATCCGAACTGGGCGAGGAAGCTATTGTGGTCCCAGACTCTTCGCGTCCAGAATCGTTTCAGGCATTTGAGCTTCAGGCAACACCTGTTAATGTTGTTGACCGAGGTGATATTCGTATGAAAACGGAAAATCATTCAACGAATGTAACAAATGCTTCTACCACAAATCTTGATCTGCCCATCTTTTTGTCTAAACGGACTCTTCTGATGCAGGCTGAGCGAAAGAAACTTCAGTGTCTTTCGCGCCCGCTTTCCGTTGAGAGCATCCCGAAGGTGACAACCCCAAAAGTTGTGTCCAAGATTCCCCGGCTTCGTCGATTCAATGGTTCAAGACGTGCTGTTCCAACTTCAAGACCGTTGCGCAATGACAACAATTCACAGTCGTCTTCGCCTGCTAATGCTAACGATTCCTCAACGGCAGGCCGTATTAGTCTGCTCCGGACCCTTGATGGTTTTGATGATTTTGAGTAGCTTTGATGGCGAAGATGACTTTATTTGTGCTGCAATACACTTAGTATGATACTCTTGAATGCGGCTACGGATTTTTGTTATTTCTTTTTTTTTTTGTATCTTTATTTAACTAACTAATGAATTGACTATATGAATCATCATCATTCACTAATGGATTGGATGTAACTGTACATGTGTGTATAAAATGAAAAATTATTACCTTGTTATTGAAAACAGTGCTCTATACGAATTAAACTCGTTTACTCTTCCCCATTTCAGGTCATTTTCATGATTGACGATTTGAGCATACACAGGTCATTTCTCTATAGGAATTCCTGCTCGATTCACATCCCACGTGTTCATTTAAGCGATGTTTAATTTGTACACAAATTTTAAGTAGTAACTGGAATGTTGTAGCTCGTAAGAACACGTTATAAGTATACGGAAATCTAATGCTGCCTAGCACAGCCAATCAGCAATGGATAAGCGACTGTTTTGTGTAGGGTAGGGTGGAAATACGCAGTCACAAACGATACATTTTCGGGGAGCGGGCGTACCAATTTTACCATCGACAAAATGGTATGTTGAAAACGAAGCAACTGCATTCAAGCGTTCAGAAACTAATCCATCGTTCTACAGGCTGCCAAGAAGAAATGGTCTAAGGGCAAAGTGAAGGACAAGGCTCAACACGCCACTGTCTTCGATAAGGCCATCATTGACCGCATCAACAAGGAGGTCCCTGCCTTTAAGTTCATTTCGGTTTCTGTTCTTGTCGACCGCATGAAGATCAACGGCTCCCTTGCCCGCGTCGCCATCAAGGAGTTGGCTCGCCGTGGTGTCATCCAAGAGGTTGAGCGCCACTCCAAGCAAGTCATTTACAGTAAGTTTGTCTTAAGATTTGGATGAATTGTACGCTAACGAATTAGCTCGTGCTCCTGCCGCTGTTGCCGAGTAAGCAACTTTTTTTTAGTGAATACAGTTCGTTTTCATTATTTTTTTTCATGGTTCATAGTTTGTATCAGTAAGTTTTTTGGGTTGTGTTCGCTGGTAATGTTGTCAAATTGGTTTTGTTTTTTCTACGTAAATGATTACCTGTATTCCATTTGGAACGGACGGGGTTGGTTTAGGTTCACAAGACCTCTCAAATTGGCCCTAGCTCTGAACGCTACTTCCGTGTTGCTTTCTGTCTCGCTTTCAACGCCTTTTGCACTTAGTATATAAACCAAAACCATTTCAAAGAAATATTATTTTGTTGCTCAATTGAGAGCGACTTTAACCAACGGTAACTAAATTAAAAGCAGAGGAAAGAAGAGGAGCTCATAGATATACACAAGAGACACCAGGGAATGCAGGTCAATGCAATTCAGCCTAGTGCCAAATTTTGGCACATAGTGCTGTACAACATCGGCCGATTACGATGGAGCATGGAGTTTTAATGGAGAAAAAGAGAGAGAGGACGGGGAAGTATGCCATGCGCCTACTTTTCCCATTTGGCTTTTTCATCAACCTGAATTGGCGATTCTTGAGGCCCGTGGGGAACAACATATCCATCTTGGGGACGACGAGTAGCAAGCCATTTGCTGCGGGGGATGAAAATGGTACACAGCACGGCACAGACAGAGACGATTGCCATGATGACAATAGCATAATTAAAGGTCTTGGCCTTAACAGGATATGAGTAAGGAGAGACATTCACAACAAAAGCAAAGGCATTGAAAATCATGGCAATAAAGTAGAAGGGTTTTTTGAATATGCCCAAGTCCCATTTGCCCTTGGGGAAATTGTTGCGAGAAAGGAAAAGACGGCCAAACGCAATGAGAGAATAGGCGGCAAAACTAGGGGCACCAGCTGCGGAAACGAGGGAAGTAAAAGCAACGTTGCTGGGGAGAATAGAGCAAAGCAAAATGCAACTGCAGATGTAAATCACAGTAATGGCGTTCCGGGGTTGACCATTCTTGTCAACTTGCCCAATCCAAGAGGAGAAAGGTAACACACCATCACGAGCGACAGCAAAGACAAGACGACTGCAAGCCAGAACGGAAACGACTGCATTCATAAACAGCTCGATGATGCAAATGACATTCATCACTACATGTCCACCACGACCCAGCATGTAGGCGTACAGATTAACCACTGGTTGTGTACTAGTAGCACTGTAAATAAGGTCAAAGAACGTAGTGTCGGGAGGCATACAGAATAAAAACATGATGATCAAGGAGAACGCACAGACAGCCGACACCACGGTTGACCAAAACAAACCACGAGCAGCTTTAACAGAAGCATTTTTCGTTTCCTCAGCAATGTGGCCAGATGCATCGTAACCGCAAAGAATACCAGCAGTAGCGAAATACGTTAGACACCATTGCCAACCCTTCGGCACAGGCTTTGTACCGGCATCATCCATGGTACCAGCATAATTGTAGTATGTTTGTGTGAACACCCATTTGGCAGAACGGAAACCATATTCCTTTTTTGATGTAGCGATAGGAACCCAAACAATGTTGAGAATGTAATCAATGGCGATAATGGCCATGGATACACGGAACAGTAGTTTGTACATTCTTGGAGGCACATAATTAAGCAAGATGACAAAGAGTAAAACGACTTCCGACGTAATCCATTGCACAGCACGGAACTTAACATCAGTAACATCGGTTTTGTAGGAACCATTAAAGACAGAAACTTCGGCAAAGACAAAATTCATTGTAGACTGACACATGGAAGCAACAAATGTCGTCCATGCTGTTGTCGACCACCATGCGACAAGGAAACTCAGAAACCGGCCAAAAACTTGTCCACCAGATTCGGCGGCCCAAAGGTAAATAGAACCTGATGCAGGCAAGGCTGAACAAACTTCAGCCAACATGGCAGCTGTAATGATAGAGCAAAAAGCGGTAACAACGAAAGACGACCAGTACGACGCCGGACCAGCAAACGAGATACCAGTAGCCATGGTCAATCTTACACCACCGACGACATCAAGAGCCGCGAAGGTTGCTGCAAAACTCTCAAACAAGGCAAATGAACGATGGAGGATGGGCTTGTATCCTAATCTCTTCAACTGGGCCTCATCTTCATCCATCTCGGAGTAAGACGGGGTCCCCTGAGGTCCATTGTTTTCCAAAATTGAAGGAGTAACGATGGCAGACGCTTGGTCCTTTTCAGGACTGGAAGCGCCATCAGCCTCAAAACTGCCACGAGCAGCAATACCGCCTGCAGCACGAAAGCTCATTATTGGAGCCTGAACAAAATTGACAGTGCAATGGGTTGGGGGTTGTTTGTCAGGAGGAGGCGACGTTACCAGCAAGACCCTGTTTGTTTACAATTAGGTTTAAACAGGAATTCTGAATGTCCCAAAATGCGAATGTATCCTGCGTTAAAAACAACACAAGCGGATGTTTTTAAGTATTAATTCTCACAATTCTGGGACTGCTCCGGTGGATGATATTTTATATTGTTTTCCGGAAGTCTGCACCCCTTCATATAATGTACTCGTGAACGACACGTAGCGTCGGTTCACTTTGAAAATAGACCAATCAACTAGGCGAATTGAGATCGCCTAAAACACGTTGTGGAGGGATGCTTCTCCACTTCCTTCCCCAGCACAAGCAGCCGGACAGTCGTGTTGCCACAATTACGCAAATTGCTGTCCCCAATAAAAGCGAAATTGTGACGCTTACCGTTCGGAAACCTTGAACCGCAAATTTAAGTTGCGTTGAAGCAAGAAGCATGCGTTTTACAGCAAAAAATGAGTTGGCAAATACCGCTCATATCAAGCGAAGTTAATCCGTCTAGCCATAGCGCATCAATGGATTTTTAGTGAACATCATACTTTCCCAAGCAATAAAATTTGAGCCTTAAGCGTTCCAATGACAAGCACACACGTTGTCTGCAGCGAGGCGCCAGTTCGTTAGCATGGAAACCTACCGCCGGTGACCGGAAGTTAACGTCAAATCAATTAAGCAAACCAGATTACCGGTACTGTTAGCCAATTTCGAGTTTCCCAAGCATTTTTGAGAAAGCGCAAATAGAATGGACGCGTATCCAAAATTACCCCTAGTTTCAAAAGATAGTTCTCGTTTTTCTCGTGCTTTTCGGTTTCCAGCAGTCGGAAAACAGAAACAGAGTGAAATTTGCTGAAGATTAATTCAATTTTATGAGTATTCCGGAATACCAATTTGTCAGGGGACGGCAGTCTCGACTTTTAGTGTTTTAAGAAAATTATAGTAAGGGTGCACATTCACACCCAATAATCAAATTTAGCGTACGAGGGTTGTTAATTAAGGTTTGTCGTTAAGGTTTCACAGATAAAGGTTTTCATCAATCGCATAACATCTCGATACAAGATTAAATAACAATCACATTTTTCTAGCAACTCTTCACAACGAAGTGGACATAGGGAGTTGGCAAGTCTGTGGGGCAACTCGAGGCTTTATATACCTACACCTGGCATAATCATGACGTACTTCATCCCTTATTAGTTAATGTTGTCTTCATAATGGGCTCGTAGTTTTTTACGTGAGAACGGTATAAGGTTTGCACGCGCTCACAATGATGTCACTGATATGGAAAGTGCCGACATCTCTATAAGAAAAGTCAAAAGTGCGTATTCAATCTGAAGTCTAAGAACTGTTTACTAAGCAATTGATGAATCGTTCAAGCACGCCTATGCCTTTGGCGCTTATTATTGTGACCAGCTATTGTGGTCCGTTTTATGACGACGGTACGAAGACCGGGGCCTATTTTAGTGAAATCCTCCACCCGTATGAGGCTTTTACAAGAAATTGCTTCCAAGTTGAATTTGCATCTGAGACAGGACATATTGGTTTCGACGAGCACTCAATTGTACCTCCCGCTGTGACTGGAGAGGAGCTTCGTGTGTTCCGCGATAATAGCCATCCTCTCATGAAGGCTCTTCACTCTGCAGTTCAGCGTGTTGATGCGCTCGACTTGAACAGATATGACATTGTGTTCGTTGCTGGAGGACACGGAGCTTTGTTTGATATGCCTCGGTCTGGTGATATCCATAAGTTTTTGGCCGGTATGTACGAAGTGGGCAAAATTGTTGCAGCTGTTTGTCACGGTCCGGTTGCCCTGCCATTTGTACATCTGAAGGGCGGAACACCTCTTGTCGAAGGTAAACGTATGACTGGCTTCTCGAGGAAAGGCGAAGAAATGGTCGGTGTCATGGGAACAATGCAAAAGCACAACTTCAAAACGATTCAAGAACTTGCGGAAAGTGCAGGTGCTGTGTTCAAGGAGAAAGAAGATCCATTCGAAGAAAATGTTGTCCTTGACGGTCATCTTGTAACAGGAACAAATCCTGCGAGTGCTAGACGGACCGCTGAAGTGGCTGTGGAAGCATGGAAACGAGTCGAAACACATGCTTGTGTTTATTAGTTGCAGGAGAATACTACATGTATAATGGAATCGGCCATGAAATAACCAACCTCTATGTGTATGATATGTCGACATATTCTTAGCGAGAAAAAAACGCACATAGCATGTGTCTTAGTAATAATAGATAACGTATAAATGGTATTAATATTTATGAGTTTCATCCATAAGGAGTACGCTGGACCCTTAATCAAAACAGTTGAGCAGAGCTTAATTAGACGTTTGCCTCTTTACAACGGTAAACGTTTCACCTGTTTTGTCAGTTTGTTTGTCAACAATTTCTTCATGGCTAGCTTCAGTGGTAGCTAGCTGCTCAGCGCGGACAATGGTCATACTGCCTTCGTCAGAAAGATTTTCTTTCTTTTTCTCCGAGACGAAGACTTCTGGGTTTGAATCGCTCAAAGTTCCAGCTGCCCCAATGACTTCCTCGTTATCTGCGGCACGCTTTCTGTTGCGACGTTCACGCCAAGAAAGGTAGAACAGAACGATGGCAAGAATGACCCAGTAAAAGATGTAGCTAAGAATATTTCCGTAAGTACCTGTGTTATTCCAGCCAAGTATAGCGTTAAAAATCATCCAACCGCCATTGTCGTTGAGCTCTGGATTGCCGTAATTTACATGCCAGATAGCATGACGGAAGTCGTAAGAACCAGGACCACTGCCTTGTTCCGAAGCATCGCCTCCAGTCAATTTATTCCATTGGTACATTTCAAAGTAGTACACTGCTTTTGACATGAGTCCAGCGGCAATGAGATAAAGGATGCATGTCGAAGCGATCAAGAACCATTGCAAGTTCAGCACATTACCACCTTTGTAAATGAAATAACCGATCGCGGCACCGACTAACAAACCACAGAATACAGCCAAAGGGAACGCTGTTGCAGGAGTTGATAAGCCAACACCTCCAACAAAAACAACGACTTCCAATCCTTCACGGAGTACAGTAACGAAAGGCAACAGAAACATGGAATACTTCTTTGTCCAGCCTTTGATGCCTTTGGCTTTTTCATTTGCCAAGCTGTTCATTAGCTTCTTGCGCCATTTCTCTTGCAAGTGTGATACACGCAACATAGCAACACCCATAATTGAGATCAGAATAACAGCAATGAGGGAAAAAACGCCTTCCCAAATTTCTTCTGAACTTCCCCACAAATCTTTTTGCAAGGCATAGAATGCACCGATGAAACCACCTCCAATGGCTAGGCAAATGATGAATGCAACGGCCGAACCAAGCCAAACGTGTAGAAAGAGTTTACGAAATAGTTTTTTGTCAGAGATCTTTCCATTTTCGTCAGCAAGTGTTTGTTTGATGAAGGAGAGAAGCACCGAAACGATAATTGCTGCCTCGAGTGTCTCACGTAAAACAATGAAAAACACAGCAACAGAGAAAACGTTTTTTGCCATGTTCCGAGTATTAGATGTAATTTACAGATTGAACAATGTAAAAGGAATTAGATGCAAGAAAGGGTTCCTGAAACTTGCTCTGAATGATTTGAACTTCTGAAACGAGATTCAACTTCACAGAAATTAGCACGCTCTTTTTCCAATTACACAAATAAAATACAGGGAGTATCAGAGGTATAGATAGAGATTTTGTCGTGTACAGAGCTTATAATTTAATAATACACAGAGACAATGAGAAATAGAGGCAATTATTGCTCCCGTTCAAAGTTATCAGATGAACAGGAATGCGATATATATTGCAGAGCAGAGAAAGCGCTAGTGCAAACACAGCCAAATTCGCGCAGCTCAGTAATTACAGTCTTGACGAGTTGAGCGTTTATAGCTGACGAAAGTTCGTCCTTTAAAGAATTTCTTCCATGGATGCTCCTCATTTACTGCGCAACATCAGCCGACTTTTACAGAATGACGAAAATTTGGGACTTGCTTTTCTTCAAGATCAGTTCCCGGAACGTTCTGCGATTCGCAGAGAGTTTGATGTATTATCCTGACCAGCTTTGTTAAGGTGGAAGCTGCGTAAATATTGCTTGTAGACTTCATCTGATAAAATACGGCGTCCACTTAAAATTCGGTTGCGACGCTATCCCGCAAACAACCTGTCAGAAAAATAGCGCATTTTCTCGGATTGCGTCGCAGCCGACAATTTTCATCAGATAAGTCTATTGCGACAATGATATATATTTGTTACAAGAATCAAATAAATTTGGAGTTCTGTACCTGTTTTGCGGTACTTTACAATCACTGTCTATTTCCACTTTGACGACTTCGTTGTCTATCTGAATTTTTGTTCGTTTGTATATTTATAACTTGTCAGTTTGGTCCATTCCGGTTTGGTAAGAGTGTACCTTTACGGAATACACACTAGCAAACAAAAAATCTGGTTGCTAGTATTGTTCCGGCCATTTCTTTCGCATCACTAAGTGTCGCGAATTTTTCCTGTAACACTAGTCGACTCACTTCTATCTTTCTGTCCATAAATTGGTATAATTCTTATATTTTTGGGTCTTGTTTACTCGCATTCATTCTGATATACTCTTCCTTTTCTGCACGATGCTTATTCAATTGGCTGCATTTTATTTCTTGAGCGCTTTCGTGAGCGCTGTCGAGCGTGTATATGAATGGAATGTTACTGACGTGTATAATGTTGATCCCACTCAAACCGGAAACGGGCGTTGGGTCATGGGAGTCAACGGAAAGTGGCCCATTGATCCAATCGTTGTTGATTACGGCGACCAGGTCGTTATAAAAATGACTAATCAGCTGGCCGATAATCGAACTTGTAGTCTACATTCTCATGGAATTTTCCAAAACCATACGGCATATATGGATGGCCCTCCTCAAATTACTCAATGCTCAATTCCCCCTGGCGACACCTTCATTTACAACTTCACGGCTTCACAAAATGGTACTTATTGGGTACATTCTCATGACATGTCACAATACCCTGATGGTCTACGCACCCCATTCATTATTAATGCTAAAGAAGAACCCTACGAATATGATGAAGAGCTTATAGTATCTCTTACCGATTGGTACCACACCCCCTTTCATGAGCTGTTTCATACAAAGTTTAAGACATTCAAAAATCCCACTGGTGCTGAACCTGTTCCTGATGCTGGTTTTATGAATGATACGCTTAATGCTACCTTTGCGGTTACGCCCGGAAAAACATATCGAATTCGCTTCATAAACATTGCTGCATTCAATGCTTACACGGTTGCAATTGAAGATCACGACATGACAATTATTGAAGTTGACGGAGAGTATACAAAGCCAGCAACGGCTAGCTCTATCCGACTTTCTGCTGCCCAGCGCTGCAGTGTGCTTGTTCAAATGAAAAATGAAACTTCTCGCAACTATGCCATCACGGCGTATATGGACGAGAGCTTGTTTGACGTGATTCCAGACAACTACAACCCTAATGTTACGGCTTGGTTGTCATACAACAACAACTCTCCGTATGAGGTTGCTGCTCCTGTTGATGAGCTCGATTGGTATGATGATACACTTTTAGAACCTCTATGGGAGTCTAATTGGGGTGATGCTTCCAATCTGCTTCAACTTGACTTCGACTTTTACACTCTTGCTGATGGTGCTAACTATGCCGCTATAAATGGAACTCCTTTTGTGGATCCCAAGGTGCCTGGAATTATGATTGCCAACTCGACGAACTTTGATGGCTATAACTTGATTCCTACCACATATGGTCCATACACAAATGCTATTGTTCTTGAACATTTGCAGGTCATTGATATCATTGTGAATAATTACGATACAGGTATTCATCCATTCCATATGCACGGCCACATCTTTGAGGTACTTGAAAGAGGAAAAGAAGAAGCCGGTGTATATGACTTCTCCATTCAGCACAACTATTCTACTAATCCCGTACGACGAGATACTATTGATATTTGGCCCACGAGTTATGTCGTTATTCGCATGATCGCGAACAATCCTGGCGTTTGGGTTTTCCATTGTCATATTGAATGGCATATGGACAGTGGTTTGGTTGCGACACTCGTTGAAGCTCCAGAATTAGTTCCACAGATTGCTTCGCCTGACTACGTTCGTCAACAATGTCTTGAGCAGAAGATCCCTATAGCAGGTAATGCTGCGGGAAACACGGTCAACATCTCAGATTTAACTGGAGCTCCTAGTGCACCTGGAGAGATGCCGGCCGGTTGGACTTCCAAGGCAATTGCTACTGTAGCTATGTGCGTACTTGCTGCTTTAATCGGTTTGGGATCCATTATTTGGTACGGAATGCAAGTGGAGCGTATCAACGCTGTCGAAGAGACAGAAAAAGACGATTGGAACAAAGTGTTTGCCGACAGCTGAAGCACCCGAACCAAATTGATTCCCATATCATGAAATGTTGCCATAGCAAAACTCTTTTTACATAATTGTATTGTTTTTGTATCCTTAAATAGTTAAATTCTAAGAGATGTTTCTCAGTGTATGTGATTTTGTAGTCGAAGGGTTGGTAGTTTGACAATGAATTAACGCGTTTAAGGTGTAAGGAATGGCTAAATTAAAAATACAGATTGCTTTGTAAGCTGTATTTAAAACGAATGTCACTCTCGTTGCCTTGAGTACAAAATGGTAATTTTTAGATATCTACTAGCATATTAACACATCATTTTTAGTAAATAGAACTCTATAATAGAAAAAAAAAGACCAAAGTATCAACGTGCCAAGGTCACAGATATAGCCCTTTAAGTGTACAGTTAAAGTTCAAAGTTTTGAACAAATGCTACCCAGTTTTACATACGGCTGCGGCTGTATAATCGTAACAAAAATATTGAGCTTTCGAAGCATAATTAGATAGCCTTGATTTGGACCCGCGCAATATCGATTAAGTCGGGTACGACTCCGATACCGACCGCTTGATCAGCAATATAACAGAAATCATTACAACCTTCTTCTTGAACTGCTCTTCTGACGATCCAATTTGGCAATCCGCTACGGAACTTGTTAATAATGGACCAATTGGTCATTAAACTGGAATATGCACCTTGTCCAGTTGACTTTGCTTTTTTAGCTGTTACTAATTGTTGACAACATTTGCGACAGATAAACACGTTTTGCAATCATCTAAAAACGAACTCCATAAATGATTTATTTTTTAACTACCTTTGTAGCCCATAATCCTTAGGTCTTTAGCTTAAATACTACCTTTCATAAGGGCAATCAGTCACTCCTTATACTCCTTGTTTAGATCAATATCACTTGGTTTTCGTTGCATCTGTCCAAAATTAGCATTTCTGTACCATCATTGTTA
The DNA here is from genome assembly GCA_032882995.1 of Schizosaccharomyces versatilis (nom. inval.). NCBI lineage: Eukaryota > Fungi > Ascomycota > Schizosaccharomycetes > Schizosaccharomycetales > Schizosaccharomycetaceae > Schizosaccharomyces > Schizosaccharomyces versatilis (nom. inval.). Next base: position 402,779 of record CP130699.1, on the reverse strand, counting down.
AAATCTTATCCGTTACCTAATTACTGCTTACTAAGTGAAAAAAACAGTTTGACACAGCACATCCTCTAACAGATACTTTGACTGGCACGTTACCTACAGCTGAGTTCGTATTAACAGCCCATATACCTTATCTACGTGCTTTTAGACACCTGGGCTCTATCTCCGCTTGCAATTCATTTCAAGTCCTATATTATTCCGGATTACTACAGAAGACAAACATTACAGCTGAAGCTCTCTAAGGAGAAAATCTGAAGCAAATCACTTGCATACACTATAACTCATGGCGACTCTTGACATCATCCGCAATAAGTCTCAAGGCGTGATCAATTTGTTTAAAGGTCATCCGTTCAAGGGTTTGCTACCCAACGACATGATCAGCAGAGCCGTTGATAAAGTTCTACACTCGCCGCGGTACGGAAGTGTTATGCAGTATGGCCTAGACGAAGGTGATCCTGACTTGCGTTGTTCTGTCGCAAAATGGCTTGGCGCATTTTACAAAGATACTACTACCAAGGACAACATCGTCATCTCCGGTGGTGCAAGCCAAAACCTCGCATGCATTCTGCAACAGTTCACAGACCCTATTTTTACGCGGAAAGTTTTTATGGTTGCACCGACTTACTTCTTAGCATGCAAAATCTTTGAAGACAATGGCTTTCAAGGCCGGTTGAAGGCAGTGCCTGAAAATGACGAAGGTTTAGATCTTACGTTCCTGAAGAAATGCATCCAAGAGGAAGAACAACGCGCCAAAGAAGGTTCCACTGCTCATGAACGCCCTTACAAATCTGATGGCTACAAGCTATACCGCTACATTATCTATGTTGTACCTTCGTTCGGAAATCCTTCCGCCCGTGTGATGTCGCTAAAATGCAGGGAGCAACTAGTGAGACTTGCTCGCAAGTTCGATGCTTTAGTTATCGCAGACGATGTTTATGACATGCTAAATTGGACAAATGACGAACCACTTCCTCGACTTGTCACCATTGATCGCAATATGAAAGGACAGTCAACCTACGGTAACACAGTCTCTAACGGTAGTTTCTCCAAAATTTTGTGTCCGGGTATCCGTACAGGCTGGGCAGAAGGCACTCCAGACTTTGTCTTCTCGTTGTCACAGACGGGTTCTACAAAATCAGGCGGCTGTGCATCGCAATTGCTTGCTGGGTGCATCGAGCCTATCGTATCGTCCGGTGATTTAAATAAATGGATACAAGGTGTTCTCATTCCTGCTCTCAGTGTTCGTCAGAAAACTATGGAACATGCAATTCTTAAGTATCTGGTGCCTCTAAACATCAAGTACAGTTCCAATAAGGGTGGTTACTTTGTTTGGCTCGAGTTTCCCGAATTTGTGAACACTGACGAGTTTCACAAAACACTTCTTAAGAAGTACAATGTCGTTATTGCACCAGGTTCTGCTTTCCATGTCACCAATGACACTCTGTTCACTGCGACTAATTGTGCTCGCCTGAGCTTTAGCTGGGAAACACCCGATAATATCACTAACGGAATCAAAATTATTTCTGAAGCATTTAAAAATGAATACGGTCAAAGATCGACACACGAAACCGCATAACGAACGCTACACTCGAACCACACACGATTAATTCCCTTTTCCTATAATGCATCTCTTTCACAACCTTTCCCCCCACCCTACTACTGTCAAACGATGCTTTTTTCATTTCAGCGTCGCTTCTTATTCGTTCTACGACTTTTGATACTCTGGTTTAGGACCAGTCCTGGTTTTGTTACTGGAACCAATGTCGGCCTCATGATGCGAGGAGTGCAAATGTGGATGCTTTATTTCCTTACGTTCATATGCCATGTTAGTTGGATGTCATGCTGGATACTATTCAACATTCATACCCCTTCAACAAATTTTGCTCCTTTATGCATGTCATGAAGAAAACGTTTTCCTTCATCTTTCGCTGAACGGACACCGGGGTCCGTAGTATTTTGTTTTCCTTCTGCCATTAGATGTTCTTGTTTTGTTTGAAATGTTTCCTCAAATCAAGGCAATTATTTATGAAACTATTAACCCATTATACGTCACACATACTATATGGAAATTTACTGTATAACCACAGAACACCAGTTACGTTTTTATAACGATTACAGACACCTACGAGACTACACAGCTTTTTGCTTTTCCGTCAGACGGCTCTTCTGGACTTCCTCCTAATCCGTGTCACACAAACATCAGAATGCTTTTGAGGTAACATCTTACAGCTCTCGTTCAGCTACGCGAGCCGAACCTCCGTTGACACGCTCGTTCCAGTTAACCACCACTTAAGCGCCGATAGGCAATTTAGCCGGATAGCCTTCAAGCCTATTGAGATGGAATTTAAACGATAAGTCTGAGCAATTGAGGAACAATAAAGGCTTCAATTGTTGCGGTGTCTTATAAGGTGTGCGAATGCGACTTAGTGGTACCCGATTACCGACTAAAAGCTCATTGCCTTAGAAAATTCATGAAGGTCGTCTCGCCAAATTTCGTATCTGCTGTCAATCAGTACAAGAGGCAAAACCGCTTATCAGTGAACTTCAGGGTCTAACAGTATTCGACCGTCTCCAGTGACGACTCTACGAATGGTAAAACCAAAATAGAACACACTTCGTCAGTTATCATTCCTGAAATAAGCAGTCTTCCCAATCCGGTACCGTACCTCGCATAACGAAGGCGAAAACGAATAACTGTTATTAAATTGTCCGCAAAGCGTTCTTTCACTTGGTCGGCCTTTCTAATTATCTTTTACTGCTTCCCAATACTTCTCTCACATCACCGTATCACTACTGCTCAAAATGCCTGTTCCCATTTTTTTCCCTCAATCTGACAATGCCCATGCCGCCGGCAACGGCAGCAACAAACATTCTCACAGCCATGATCACCCTCATACGCACTCTCACGACCATCATTCTCATGACCATCACTCCCATGATCATCACACTCAAGAGCATGGCCACTCCCACGAAGCCATGGACTCCCCTGGAAGCTACCTGAACCGTGATCTCCCAGAGTTCTCTAACCGAGACTTCTCTCAACGTGCCTTCACCGTTGGTATTGGCGGCCCCGTGGGTTCCGGAAAAACTGCTCTGTTACTTCAACTTTGTCGCCATCTTCAGGAAAAGTTCAGTCTGGCTGTTGTCACCAATGACATCTTTACACGCGAAGACCAAGAGTTTTTGATTCGCAACAAGGCTTTACCCGCCGAACGCATTCGCGCCATCGAAACCGGTGGTTGTCCTCATGCGGCTATCCGTGAGGACGTTTCGGGTAATCTCGTTGCTTTGGAAGAATTGCACAAGGAGTTTCACACGGATCTTCTGTTTGTCGAGTCTGGCGGTGACAATCTTGCTGCTAATTACTCTCGCGAACTCGCCGACTTCATCATTTACGTTATTGATGTTTCCGGAGGCGACAAAATCCCCCGTAAAGGTGGACCCGGTATTACCGAGTCTGATCTCTTGGTTGTTAACAAGACTGATTTAGCCGAGTTGGTGGGCGCTGATCTGTCCGTTATGGACAGAGACGCTCGCAAGATTCGCGAAAATGGGCCGGTTGTTTTTGCTCAAGTAAAGAACGATGTAGGTATGAACCAAATTGTCGAACTCATTCTTGGTGCCGCCAAAGCTGCCAAGGCTTTGAAGACGGCCAATTAGACATTTATCTAGGACTTTTCAACACCCAACCTCTGTCACCCTTTTGTAGAAGAATAGTGAACATTATCCTCTACAATCTTTTTGCATTTCTCTACTGAAGTGTTCTTTCGTTCGTTATTCAGAACATGTTTGTTTACCACGCGACGCGTATTTCATTTCATATAGTTTACTCGCACTCTCCACCAGTTTGGCTCCACCAAAAACCGTGACAAGGTCAGCACAAAATTCCAGTTCAAGGACTCCGTGGTTTTCCTCTGCTCCGTTCTATGTGTTCCACGATGTCAGCCGTTCAGAAGAAATCAGCAGCCCAGTTGCAACGTGAAGAGGAGGAAGCCCGGAAAAAACTGAAACGGTTGGCAAAACAGGGCGGCGTTGAGGGTCGTCTTCCTATGGTAAGGACATAATGACGATGATAAGAATTTCTTTTTTTATCCAATTTGCTCGTCTTGTTACTCGTCTGCTTTGTGACTATGGTCTCATACTAACTTTTTGTAGAAACGTCTGTTCCGTCAAAGAGCTCATGCAAATGTGTTGTCTGACCATGAACTTGACTAGTATGGGTTTTTGTTATAGTGCTCGGAGTTTGTAAGCTAATCTTTTATTCGTCTAGTCCAAGAAATCCTTCGGAAATGGATTGGTCTCCGTTGTACCCAGACATCAAGAATCATCCTGAACGAAAAGTGGAAATCGTCGACATTGGCTGCGGCTATGGTGGTCTTACAGTGGCTCTCGGCCCACACTTTCCCGACACATATGTCTTGGGTATGGAAATCCGTATGCAAGTGACGGACTATTTGACAGAGAAGATCCAAGCTTTGCGGTATCGTGCAGAAAATGAAGAGCCCGTCCCTGGTGGTTACCAAAATATTTCAGTCCTCCGTATGAACTGTCAAAAGTTTCTTCCTAATTTTTTCGAAAAAGGTCAATTGACCAAAATGTTCTTTTGTTTCCCTGACCCTCACTTCAAGGCTCGCAAACACAAGAACCGTATCATTACCACAACATTGGCCTCGGAGTATGCTTATGCTCTCCGTCCCCATGGTATCTTGTATACGATTACCGACGTTGAAGAGCTTCATATTTGGATGGCTCAACATCTCGACGCCCATCCTCTCTTCCGCCGTCTTACGAAACAAGAAGAGGAAAAGGACATCTGCGTGACGCTGATGACTCATGAAACGGAAGAGGGCAAGAAAGTGGCCCGTAATGGCGGTCAAAAATTTGTCGCCTGCTACGAAAGACTGCAGAACCCCGAGTAATCTCTCTTTCTCTGAGCATTGTGTTTTGTACATTTTTCGTAAAAAAAATATTATTAACAATTCGCCCTCTATAACACTTTACACATTTCTACCTACGAACCAAGCAACTTTTTGTGAGCCAGGGCTGCCTCACCATACTCTGGGCAAACCACACTAAGTCACCTTAATTATCACTATAGACAATTAACGAGTTCTACAGACACCACTATTCTCCCTGCTGTATGCACGTCACAAATTGTATATATATTTGTGACTGTCTTTTTATTCCATATAAACAGCTCGGAACGATCCCTAGAAAGCACCATCCATTAAAGGTAAGCACTTCTCAGTAAGGAACATAGCTTGTACAGCAACCATGATGAGTAACTGTGTCGCCCCAATCCGAAACATAGTGATGATTGACCTGGACGCCAAATCCACTTCTGATCGTTACTGTACAACTTAACCTTCATTTCATCATATCTACTCTTTACTAACTTTTTTCAGGTTCTTTGATTTAGTTAATGCATCATTTTTGAGATAAATCCAATTGTGCCCTGAGCGAAACTCGTTTAAACTCCTGGGCGCTGATGATGTTACAAATATTCTATGCTAATCATGAAAATTTAATGATTCTGCTTTTCTAACTGAAGCGCATCTATATAACTAGTCACTTCTAATTCAAATTTTGTCATTCATGTTCTACGGTTGCTTTTGTGTGTGTTTTGATGTTCTCCAATTTTCATAGAGCTGCATTTTTCGGTAATTACTTTGATTTGTTTTTGTAACGTACTCGATACGAGGTTTCGCTCACGGTTTAAAGTCGCTTAATCTTATCATCCCGTAACCAATAGCATCAAGAGAAGAAACCCTAACCCTCATGTATGACGTAGGTATAGATATATAAGGGAAAAATTCCCGCCGGAAGGTCAGGCAGCTTCATCCTTCCACCAAACACTTCTTATTACATCTCCCCTCTGACTTCTCCAGTCTACAACTTTTAGGAACAGCACATCATGTACGCTTTGCTCAGTGTCTATGATAAGACCGGTCTTCTTGACCTCGCCAAGGCTTTGGACAAGCAAGGCATCAAACTTTTGGGTAGCGGTGGTACCGCCAGAATGATCCGTGAGGCAGGTATCCCTATCGCCGACGTTTCTTCCATCACTGGCGCACCTGAAATTCTTGGTGGCCGTGTCAAGACTCTCCACCCTGCTGTTCATGGCGGTATTTTGGCTCGTGATATCCCTTCTGACGAGAAGGACCTCCTTGCTCAGCAAATTGAAAAGATTGACATTGTCGTCTGCAACCTTTACCCTTTCCGCGAGACCGTTGCTAAGCCCGCTGTAACTATTGCTGAGGCTGTTGAGGAGATTGACATTGGCGGTGTCACGTTGCTCCGTGCGGCCGCTAAGAACCATGCTCGCGTCACCATCTTGTGTGACCCTGCTGACTATCCTTCTTTCTTGAACAAATTGTCTTCCAAGACCATTACCCAAGAGGACCGCAATGCTTACGCTTTGAAGGCATTCCAATCTACTGCTTCTTACGACGAAGCCATTTCGGACTACTTCCGTAAGCAATACGCTGCTGGTGAGAATCAGCTGACTTTGCGTTATGGTGCCAATCCTCACCAGGCTCCTGCCCAAGCATTCATGACCGACGGCCCTCTTCCATTCAAGGTGCTGTGTGGTGCCCCCGGTTACATTAACCTTTTGGATGCCCTCAACTCTTGGCCTTTGGTGAAGGAGCTCCGCGAGAACCTTGGTCTCCCTGCTGCTGCTTCCTTCAAGCATGTTTCTCCCGCTGGTGTTGCAGTTGGTCTTCCCTTGTCGGACATTGAGAAGCAAGTGTATTTCGTTGCTGACATCGAGAACATGACTCCCTTGGCCGCTGCTTATGCTCGTGCCCGTGGTGCCGATCGTATGTCTTCCTTTGGTGACTTCATTGCCTTGTCCGACAAGGTTGATGCAGTTACTGCCCGCATCATCTCCCGTGAGGTTTCTGATGGTATCATTGCCCCTGGTTATGACGAGGATGCCCTTGCTATTTTGAAGAAAAAGAAGGGTGGTCGTTACTGTATCTTACAAATGGACGGAGACTACGTTCCTCCTCTTTTGGAGACCCGTCAAGTGTACGGTGTCTCCCTTCAACACCGTCGTGATGACGCTAAGATTGACAAGTCTCTCTTCCAGAAGGTTGTCAGCAAGAACAAGGACTTGACTGATGCTGCCTTAATTGACTTTGTCGTTGCCACGACTGCCTTAAAGTATACCCAGAGTAACTCTGTTTGCTATGCCAAGAACGGTATGGTAATTGGTCTTGGTGCCGGCCAACAATCGCGTATCCACTGCAACCGTCTGGCTGGTGATAAGGCTGACAACTGGTGGTTGCGTCACCACCCCAAGGTTCTTGCCTTTGACTTCAAGTCCACTGCCAAGCGTCCCGAGAAGTCGAACGCTATTGACTTGTACGTCTTGGGTGCCGTTCCCGAGTCTGGTCGTGAGCGTGAGCAATGGGAGTCTGTCTTCAACACTGTTCCCGAGTTCCTTACTGCTGAAGAGCGTAAGGAGTTCCATGCTCAGTTGAAGGATGTTATTTGTGCTAGCGATGCTTTCTTCCCCTTCCCTGACAACGTCTACAGATGTGCCCAGAGTGGTGTCAAGTTCGTCGCTGCTCCTGGCGGCAGTGTGATGGACAAGGCTGTTCGCGAGACTGCTGACGAGTTCAACATGGTGTTCGCCGAGCTTCCCATTCGTCTCTTCCATCACTAAGCTGACAAGAGGTGCAACAAGTTGCGGAGGCGTAGCACGATCGAGTTAAGGCTCGGTCCCACAGTGCCAGCTATTCCTATACTATTTTAATTCCCCCCTCTTATTTCATAGCGAAAATGTTTTATACTTACGGTTACAATAGATTTCTTTTTGGCGAACGCATGGGAACGCAGAACGGATACGACGCACGGTATGTTTTGGTGCATTGCTCGCTCGCGGGTAAGCTACATCAATCAATGTCCGACAGCCGAGTGCTAGGGCGTGTATGCAGGCATGTATATATGACATTCAAGGCTCGTGAGTTTTCGCTGTGTCACCACAACAACTTGCAACGGATGATATCGAGGCAGGTGTGTTCTATGATATATAAAAATGTACTCATTACGTTTATGACAACTGTGGTCTAGAAGAGTACTGTATCTGCCGTCCATTATGTTTGGGACACCGTTAGATCAAGTCAATAATACTAATAGATATTCAACAACATTAAATTTCTATGACTTTTTTTTATACAATATATAAACTTTGAAAATGAGAGCAAGGAGATACTTATGGGATGTGGTATTTGAGACGGCACAGCTGTACCGAGCTACTTTAAGAGCGAGTTACAATCCAATGGACTGCAGCAGTGGACATAATAATTATAAGCCCGCAACTAGTTGGTTAACGAAGCTGACGAGGTCCATTGGTTGGATCCGATTAAACGACGGCAAAACCAATGATGAAGAGAACGGTTTTTAAACAATTTCGCGTAACAAAAAAAAGTGCGAATCGTGTTATAGGAAAACGACGAATATGGTAAGTGAAGGTTTAAGAGGCTGTCGCAAAGCGCCAAGGACCCTAATTATCACATGTTTAGAACATAGTTGTCGTAACACCAATGACAGCTTCGGTAGCGCTCACGAGAAGACAAGCCAATACAATTGCAAATCCATCGTTACTCAATGGTTATGGATTGGGAGCGCACAGCCGCTCATTCCATATATGAAACACATAAGCAAAACGGAACCGACTACCGCCATTCGAACCAGTAGTCGGTTCCCTTCGCTTCGTAGCATAAAACATGAAACCATATTCAGCACTTGCAAACACAGGAGGGGTACTAAATGCAGCGTCACAGATATCTTAAACGTAGCATCATCCATGATCCAACAGCGCATGAAAAACAACGAAACTTACAAATGATGATAAAACTTTTTACATGAACAGAACACACACACGCATGTGCATGTGTAGGCCGTTCATAATGAATGAGAAAACCCCCTTTGAAAAGCCATAAACATATTCGATTCGTCTAACGAATGTGAACTGACTCGTCATGAGTGAAGGGGCAGAAACGAAAAAACGATGACAGTTTTGTAAAAGGTGAATGTGAAAGACCATGTGTGAAAAAAAGAAACAAAATGAAAACAAGCCAATGCAGTATTGCAACAGTCAATAAATTAAAAAAAAAATAAAGCACAAGACAACTGTAAGAAATTACGACAAAGAGTAAGAGGACTGAATGACACATCTGCCAGCTGCACACTAGTGACAATGTAACTGAATTCCATTTCCAAAGTTCTTTCTCTCTTTTTTTGGTTTAATTTCATATCAATGCATCAAATAGGGGCATAGGAGGGCGGACAGAAACGTTACAGTGTTAAAATATTGCAGCAAAAACACACGCTTTGAAAGATCGTTTGGGATGCGAAATGGTACCCGAAAAGGTAACCTTATCCAAGCAAAAGAGAACGAGAAAGCGCTAAAAAGCATCCAAGGAAGAAGAAGTAAGAAGTTCGAGAAAGAGGCAGCTTCTTTCCCGGCGATTTTTTTGGTGTCGAATTAGGGACGAATAAATAAAGAGAAATAATTAATTTCGGCAACGAGATATTAGAGCCGTCCTAACAGGTGTGAGTAAAGCAAGGAGTATAAAGAGAAATAGAAAAGTTTCGAGAAAATAAAAAAGAAAATAGAACGAAGCACAGGAGGAGAAGAGAGACTTGTGTGCGTACATCATGCAAGTACATGCACGTTGAAAGAGAAAGAGAGAGTGTGTGCATGTGTAAATGTTTGAATGTGTTCGTTAGGCACGGACGAGCACAAACACCGGAACGACTTTTCTTTTTTGCAATTCATCTCGAGATATAAATTTATAGAAAACACAAGATAACGGTGAACATAAGAGCAACGTATGCAGCAGGCGTGTTTACACCAAGTCTGTAGCGTGCAAGAAGCAGCAACGCTGTCCATAAGGACAATATCCAAACTGAGAATAAGAGCGACAAGGTCTACTTTTGTACTTCGGATGACGAACAGGCGTCTTCAGCTCCATGGGTCCGTGGGCGAACTGACACTTACTGCCATAACGACACCGTCCATAAGCCATCCAATTTTTGCATGGCTCCGTTTTGTACAGATTGTTTTTAATAACAGGACCTTCGACATTCGACTTCCCAGAACCAGTAGACGAAGTAGAAGAGCGCTCAGAGCTTGGTGAGAGTTGCTGCAAAGGAGGGAGCATAGGCAAGGCCTGAGGACCAGACGCGTTCACAGAGGCTGCCGTGGCAGACGTTGGCGAACAGGGTCCAGAATTGGTAGCGCTGTTGGGAGCGGTAGCAGCCATTCGAGCGTTGGGTCTCGCGATCGAGCCAAGGCTCAGGTGAAGCGAATCCATGGAAGGAAGTGGCTGCGAGAGACTAGGGCGATGACGAACACGGTATAAGGGCGTCGCTGTAGAATTCGTCGAAGGAGAAACACCTCTCTCTTCAGCGGTACCAAAAGTTGATGCAGATGAAAATGATAAACCCATTGTGTTAATAGTAATTTCAGGTTTACTGGATACTTGCGAAAACGCATTACGGGGCACGTCAAAAGGGAACAAGGGGCCCATCTCGAAGTTCATACTGCCGGTGTGACGAAGGTCGCTAGAACTTGCAGAACGATGAGCAGCTTTGAGAAATGTATTTCCATTTCCTCCAAACGGCAACCAGGATGTTGAAGAATTGGTCGCGGTTCTCAGCGCATCCGAAGACAGTACCCGAGGCATGTTTCTGTGTGTCGTTATGGCCGGAGTAGAGGCCGCAGAGAAGGAAGACGCAGTCAACTCATCTTGTTCTAAGTCCTCGGCCGGCAACAAATCCTTTAGGAGCGAGGGATAAGCAGGTTCGGAGGTTGGACGCGGAGGTGCCACACTACCGACAACCGAAGATGCCGTGATCGTCGCTGTGGGAGAAGTAGTCGTCGTGGGCTGCCATGGTGCCTGAAGAGTGTTGGAAGAACGAAAGAGAGTAGGTGCGTGGTTGACATCCACAGGAAAGAGCTTGCTTGACGTTTTGTTTGGAGAGGTGGGAGAAATGGTTGAGGCGAGAGGCGTCAAGCGAGTACACGAGTCGCCAATACTAGCAGAGGTTGTAAGGTTGTTTTCCTCTGCTTCCATCGGGGCATCTCCGAGCAACAAATTATTGCCGTACATCAGACGTTCCGAGGAAAAATTACTTGCTGAGCTGGGTGATGTTATATTCGTATTTGCATTCGAGGATACAGCAACGCTGGGCATTTGAGTTTGTAGCAGTTGGGGGAATCCATTTCGTAGCGAGGAATGCGTACCTAGATGAGGACGAGAGAGATCAAGTAAGGGGTTCATTGAAGAAAATCGACTTTGCTCTAGCAAAGGTTCACCAAATCGTTCAAAACTTTGCATTGTGAAAAGACAAGATCCCAAAAAAGGTTGAGAGAGCGTTTGAGGGCGGAGTTAGAAAAAAAAGAAACGAAGAAAACGAAACGAGTCTCAGTAGAAGGAGATATAAATCTGGTACACGGAAAAATGATGCGTAAGTATGCGAGAGTGTGTATGCACCACACGTATCGTCTATAAAAGGCCGAGAAACAGCAAATGAATAAAAAAGAGGACAAAAGAAACACGGTAGAGCCGTTGTTGTGACTTTTGGAAGAATGTTGTCGGTATGATGAATTTGAAGACAATGCGTTTAAGCTTTGTATGCAAAAAAGCTGTTACCAAAAGTAACTCTTTTTTTTTCCTTCCTTTGATTTGTTTGTCCTTTTTATGTATGCAATCGTAGGCTATCGAGGCTGCCCCGAAATTAGTACAATAAATACAATCAAAAAGACTCAATGAAGTGATAAAAAGAACAGTGCAAGTGCTCGTAAACACTGGACAAAAGCAACAGAGAACTTGAAATAGCGATGTGCGATATAAGAAAGTGATCAACGACCGGGAATAAAAAAAAAGCGGTCTTGTGTGCTAAAGACACAGAAATGCGAACGTGTACGCGTAGAAAGGACAGAGAACAGTTGTAGACGCGAAGAAAGGCCTGCAGGGAAACAGAAAGCAGGCGAAAATACGCGTTGTTTTTTCTTATGAGAGAAAAAAACCAAGACTAAAAAAAAATAAAAACCTTAAAACGTAAAAAAGGAAAACCGTTCACAAATGTTTAAGTTACGCGTCGAGGTAATCGGAGAGAACTGAATGCACGTAGATACGCAAGTACGGCAAGTACAAACAACCGAGGAAAAGTCACAAAAAAGGAGAGGACGCGTGTGCTGGAACAAATAAATATAATCACACGGACAAAACGAACCAAACAATACAAATACAGCACAAGGGGCCGAAAGTAGAAAAAATAAAGCGAAAAACAGCGCTTGAAAACCGCCCAGATTAAAAACGATCGGAAAAGAGGGACCGAATGCCGCGCTTTTTTATACTTAGCTGCGAAAACGCGAACAGAAGGGCGAATAACGCGCGGTACACAACCTAGGTCGACACAATCAGCGATTACCGTAACAAAGTGCTTACGTCTATGCAAACAAGACGAATGCTACAAGAAATGGCAAAGACGCGCTGCTTGTAGCTGCTGTTGCTGCGAATGGAGGAGGGTAGTGGTAGCAGGAAGGAGGAGGTTTTAGGTGTTTGCTGGAAGGACTCTCCGGTGTGCGGTCGATAGGCGCGTTTAAAAGCGCGCTTCGGGAACGTCATAGGATGACGTCACGAGACGACCCTTTGAGGACGTCCTATGACTGTAGTGCGGTGGGAGGCAACCCGGCAGTGTCGGTTGCGATGTTGAGCGAGACATTATGGTTCGGTTGTCGGAAATGCACCCTAGGGGCCAGTCGGGGGTTGGCGAGCAATCAACGCCTGGGAAAAGCGACGTGTGCCAGACCAAAGCACGAATTACACGTCATATCTGGGATTCGGAGCTAAGCAAGAGGGAAAATGTGGAGACCGTTACGTAAGTCGGAGAGCGGGTGTTTCTGAGTGGATGGTGGGCCCGTCGATGGTGCGTGATTGATACTCGAAAAAAAATAACCTTAACTGCTAGCGGTGTTTTTGGCCAATGAATAAGCGCATAAAGCTCCGGCAGCCGGCGGAACTTCGAAACGAGGCGCAGAAAAGGGGTGACGTTATACTAATAAGAGAAGGAGCGACGGCCGGCGCGGCGGAAACAAGGTTAAGCGAGGTGGTTGGGAGAGCGTGGGGAGTGAGTTCTAGCGAAGCCCAACGAGCAAGATAGCTGCGTCGCGATCGCAAAGACACCCTAAACCATAGTCGTGTGCAGTAGTGCGCTGTAGTACAGTAACTCGTCATCCTGACCGCACCATCTATCGGCGTCCTGGAGGCGACGACGCGACTAGTTATCAGGGGAAATGGAGAAGGCGGGAGCGAATGGAAGGCAGTAAACGCTAGCTATCGCAAACCCTCGCAAACCCTCGCAAGATTCTTCGTAACGACGCGCTGCGTCTCCTTGCATCTTGTTAGAGCTCCCTCCTCACCTCTCCTCACGACAAACTTCTGTCGTCCTCCATCACCCATCATCACCAAGCAATGAAGATCCTGCCCAAATACTGCACGGTCGACACGCTTAAAGTAGCGTCCCGCTATGTCATTATTATCTCGGCGACCTTTTTACTTGGTCTTTTGTTCCAGAGCGTAAGTCCGTTTAGCGGTACAGTGCACTGCTCCACGCTATAGGGGGAGCCGCTGGGTGGTACCCGTGGGGACCCGTTCACCTCCACACATCCCACATGAACATCCCACTTCCGTCAACCTCCCCACTCAGCTAGCGCTCCCCACATGTTGCCCCACTCCCCCACTAACTCGCCTAGTTCTCTGTAGACTACTACACGCTGTGGCACCCGAGCACGACGGTCGCGCCTATATTGGCCAATTCGACGAATGCTCAGTTCGACAATGCCGAGGTCTTCTACGGACTGCTCGCTTCTGCTCCTCCTCTTCAAAAGTATGTGCTTTACGTCGTTTTTGGCGCCGGTCTCGTGGCCTGCGTCGCCCAGGTCCAGCAATGCAAGCCGGACGAAAAGCTGTACCACTATACGAGCATGGGCCTCTATGTTGGCGCCGTTGTCCTCTATCTCATCAACGTTGTCCCGTACATTCTCGGCGTTCCCCTCCGTGCTTACCACCAGTACCCCCGCGACACTTATTTGGCCGTGCTTGCTGCATCCCAGGTCCTCGTGTGCTTTTTGCTCATCGGAGTCTTAATCTTGCAGTTGGGTTACACGTATGCTTGCCACATCTCTGCCGGCATGCGTCGCGAATTCGAGAACACCAAATCGTCCGCCGAGGCAGCAGCAGCAGCTACTGAACCGACTACTTCTTCCGGGAAGAAGCAGAAGAAGAAGACCCCTGAAACCAAGAAACGCGATTAACTTAGCGCGTGTGGAGGCGAGCCAACTAACCGTCGTGCCGCAAGCGCGCGCGTGATGTGCGACGTCATCGATTTGACACTAGGTTTAGTGATGTCATCTGATCCTCGTTGTGTGATATGTTCGCAAAAGGATTGGTTAATTAACAGGGATGTCCGGGAGCGCGCTTACGCATGCGTCACGCGAGCTTTTTAGCGACGGGATCCGACGGGAGCATTGTCAAAAACGCCGAAACGCGTTACGTCAGCGTCACACGCTAAATGCAACACGTCTTTAGCGCGTCGAAGACGCGTCGCGTTCAATCGAGCAGACAGACGCGACCGACGAGCATTCACACAAAGCCAGTTCGTGACGCGTCGCATATAAATGCGACGCGTTCTCCCGTTCTCCTGCTTTTCCCTCTTCAAACCACACACATTTTTGCGTCTCCAGATGAGGCTGCTTGTATTCCTATTTCCTCTGCTCTCGCCCGTTTGGGGCTCCATTGTGTGCCGTGACAGCGTGTTTGACCGCTCCTCGCTCACTCACAGCTTCACCGAAACTGCCTGCTCGGGGGGCGTGGAGAAACGCTCGTCTTTTAGCTCTTCTAGCTCCTCTAGCTCTTCTTCAATTCGATCTCCCTTACTTACTCAGTTACAGATGCCCGCACCGAAACGGTCGCTGGCTTCTCCAGTGTTCCACATGCTCAATTGGTCCGTCAACTATGAAACAGGCGCCAAGGATGCTGTTGGAAGTGAGTTCGTCGAGTCCATAGATGCCGTACTGCAGTACGCAAACACGCTGGTTTCTCGCGTCTTTTTCCTTAATCAAACCGTCTCCGTACGCGTCACCGTACTCAACTCTACAACCATTCCGTCAATGAAACGCGACTCAACCTCATACTCAACGTCTCTGTCTACGCCAGTTGCGTCTGCGCAGCCTGCACGCCTTCTTCCTTTGCTGGACGATGACGGACTCGTGCGTTATTATCCACAGAGCGTTGTGAAACAGTTTTCCCTAAACGCGAACGGTGCGGACGTCTCGTTTGCTGAGTTCGATGTTGAAATGTACATTTACCCGCACTCCAACCTGTACTACGACACCGGCGACAACTCAACTACAATCCAGTCAAACCAAGTAGACTTGCTACACGTAATTTTGCACGAACTGATGCACGGCCTCGGTTTCCTCAGCAGCTGGTCCGAGTACATGGGCTCTTCATCCTCAGCCATCACACCGACGCTCGTTATTGAGTCGACTACGAGCAGCGGCAGCACGACATATCGTGCAAGTGATGTTCTAGAGTATGAGTTTGATCGAAACGTTCATTTCGAGTCAGACTTGTCACAAGGCTCAAGCAACTTGACTCGGTCTATGGAACAGTATGTGCAGTCAGACAGTGCTCCCACGAAATCAAATGCCAACGACGTGTACACTGCACTTGCCTCGTCTGAGTTGTCTCAGCTCGGCAATACCATGTTGCAGTATGCAACGACACCGTACTCTCTTGGCATGCACTCTGCCGGTGCAACTGCCTCTCAGCTTTCCGCCAACTCGTCACACGTCTTTCTTTTGGAAACGAGCTTCAGCACCTTTTCATGCGGATCCTCGTTGAGTCATATGGCTGCTGATGTGTACGACGGGACGGCCGATTTTCTCATGCGCTATGTCGTTACCGCTGGCATCTCCATGCAAGACATGCTCGAACGCGCCTACAAATCCGCGTCCGAACAAGGTGCTCGTGACCGCTACGGTCCGTTTGGACCCTCTCTTCGCGAGACCATGAGAGGAATGGGCTATCGAATATTCGAGTATACCGATATGGACGAGGCGTCCACCAGCTCATCTGCCGTATCCATCCCAACCGTCACACCCATTGCTCTCGTCAATTCCTTAACCGCTTCTGACACTCACCATTCTGCCACTCCCACTCCTACACTCACTCTCTTTACTACTGTTACTACCGTCATTGTCGAAAAACAAAACCGAGTCACTCTTTTCTCCGTTGTCGCCAACAAAACTACTTCCCGTGTCGTTTACTTTGCATCCTCTGCCTCACCATCCGCCCTCCTTCCCTCCCGCCGCACCTTGCTCACCACATTCCTCTCCACTGGCATTGTTGTGATTTGCATTTTATGGCACTGATCTGTACGACGCAGATCATGAAAACGAAACCTTAAAACTTCCTCCCTCACTACGTTCCCATTACGCTCTTTCTCACCTCCTTCAGCATCATATTCAGCATATACACTATAACGCATTGCATTATTTCTCATTATTATGAACTACTGCATGTTAGCACGCTGAAAGACATGCGTAGTACGCTTGCAACACGCTCCAGCGAGACGCATCGAATGCACTACACCCTCGTAACCGACCCAACACCACACTATTCCTCCCCCACACCCCGAGGCCCTGTTACCTTGGGTGCATCCGGTTAAGCGAAATAGAACGACTTTGATTGGCCAACTCTCGCTACCATTTTACCGGCTGGCTCGGTACCAATTTTCCGTCCCCTTATAACCCTTTGTCAATACCCTCGTCACCCTGCGGAGTCCCATGGGGAAGCACGATGACGATTGGAGGACGTCATAATTGGCAGTTTCGCCATTCGCAACCCACCTTGAATCATCCCGCCGGAGACACGTGTGCGCCAGATCGAGAATGTGACAGGCAACCCGCCAGGGTTCGCACGCAGATTGCGTCGCAGGACGCAGCCGCGCACATTCTGCGACTCCAGAATATGAAGAACATCAAGTACAGCCAGAAGCAAATCCTCCATTTTACTCCACACCCCTTGACATCCTTTGGGCTTTGTTACTTTTAGCCTCCGTTCGTTTCCTCGCTCACTATAATTTAGAACCCCGCCTATTCTCACGTCACACGTCACGGTTAGGTTACATGATACCCTAGGTTATGCACATGACATCAAAGTGATGATTGCATGCGCGTAGCCGAGATCTGACTATTGCACCCTACGTCATCTCTGAGTTTTGAGCCTCACCATTCCAGCCCAGTGCTTATCAACCCCGGCCTACTCTTCGCGTTCTACCCTCCGCCAAACTCTCGTCAATTCCCTGCCCGGTACCAATCCGTTTTTCACCACAAAAAACGCCGGTTTTCTCCTTCAAATTGCAGGTGAATGCCTTAGTAATTGCACCGACTTTGTCTTTATCGGATTGCTTTCCTTTTTCTCTCGCTAGCACGCCGAAAAAGCACTGTTCGTAAAGAAAAACCCTTTTCTTCGAAACAGAAAATCGGTCGGAAATTTACAATATAAAGTATATATTATTTATAAATATATACTCTCCGCCGATCAGTTTCGGCAAAGCGAGTTTCCACGTTTTTTTCTTCGAACGCTAAAATTAACCTACGTTCGCACACCTTTTGGATACTATTATAGAGTGGGTCGCTGGTTCCTTTTTTTATCTTTGGCGCGAAAAGACCGTTTTTTTACCCTTTGTGTAAGTTTGAATTGATTTGGTTCGTCACAAGTCAATACTTGTTTTGAAAGCTATCGGTGTTGATGCATCAACTTGCTTTTGCAATTTACTTTCTCTAAACGCTATTTTCTCCCTTTCTGAGTGTAAGCCAACCTAAACAAGACGAAACGAACGACGTAGTAGACGCTAACGGCCGACTAGAAGCACACGAATTGAGGAGATCTTTTCATTTGGTGCACTCACTTTTATTATTACTCCTACCATTATTCACTAGAGTTTAACTGTTTCTTGCTGCCACACACCGACACACACACTCGCCTCACGCATCGAATTAACTAGTTAAATTTTGCGTCTTTTTTTCTTAGCCCTTTTCCTTCTTGTTTCGCATTTCACCCACCGTTTTTATGGAACAGCGTTTTTTTCGAGACGCTATGGACACTACTGTTTACGGAGAGGCGATTCCTTTTGGAAAAATGCCTGGTAGCAGGTTAGAGGGTGCTTGGCACCCATTTCAGTCTCCGGGATCGGTTTCGTTGTTGCAGCAGACGGATATTGATGTGTCTGCCTTCAAAAACAACAAGCCCAATAGAGCTGTGGCCGTTCCACAGGCTTCACCAAGGCACGTCTACCAAACTTTGCCACCCACGGTGACTGTCTCTTCTTCAGCTTCTTCTTCGTCTTCATCGTTTGGCGTTTCACCCACGAAAACGAACGCTGTTCATCATGAAGATTCAGCAGCTGTTCGCATAGTCGACTCATCAAAGGGCGACGAAGCTGACATGACCGTGCATCACGCAGCTCTTCAAAATTTGCTAGAGTCCGCACCTGCATCAGATAATGAGGATGGAGATGGTATCGCTCGCTCTCACCAGGCTCACGGAAAGCGGCCATCATTGACTTCGTATCTTTCTCCTGTGGTTGATGTGTTATCCACACAAATGGATGAGTTGTATCCCGGAATGTCTGGTCATCATCCTTTAAGTGCGGAGTTTGCGGCTCGTAGGCCGAGTCTTGATACGGACCATCACGGACGCCCTCGTTTGTCATTGTCTGCTTCGAACGAGGGCACCGATGCGAATAACAATCTTCCCAGCTTTCCTTTTAAGCCCTCTTTACCACGCCCATTTCAACTGAACCTTTCTCCGCGTGCTCCTACTATTTCGTTGAATGGAAACCGAGTAGGTGGCGGTTTTGGTCCACAATTGAGCTTTCTTTCACAGAGCTCCATTTGGAGTAATGCTCCCGTGTTTTCACCCCCGACACAACATACAACCCTGTCTTCAGAAGTGCCTGAACGTATGTCTCCCGCAATGAATGCGCGTGCGGAATTAGAACTCCCTGCACCTGACATTCCTGCCACATCGTCTTCGCCTTGGCTGTCTCCTCCGAAAACGTTCCAGAGTCCTGGATCCCTTCTTAATAGACATGCACAGCTTTCTTCTCCGCTTTGTCTCGAGTCTCGTTTTGCTAGCCTCTCCTTGAAACGGCGTAGCAAAAGCGCAAACATGGAAAGTGGCCCTTTGCATTCAGTTGCATCCGAGCTTCGCCAGTTTTTGCCTCATGGCATTGATGCTTTGGACGAAGTTGCTGTAGAGGATGAACGTGAAGACGATGTTCCTATGGGTTGGCAACCAACTCATCGTCGTGCGTTTACGAACAACGATGTTTTTTCTGGTCACAATGGACTAAATCACAATAACAATGTGAATGATAGTTCGCGTTTCTTAAAACCTCGGGCAAGTCCTACAGTTCCGCGTGTGATGCCATTGTCTCCCCTGCTGCAATCTCAACACGCCGTTCTAAGCGGAATGCCTTATGGGGTACCACCGGCGATTTCGTCCTCTACAAATGCTCATGTGGACGTCTCGTACGACGCAAATGATTTGTTTATTATTCAGTTCAAGGGAGAGCGTCGCGACCTGTTTTACGTGGCGGAAACGGATACTTTGCAAGTGAACATAGACGATTTAGTCATTGTGGAAGCCGATCGCGGACATGACCTTGGTCGAGTGGTTGCGAAAAATGTATCATTGGCACAGGTTCGTGCACAAAGACTTTCCCAACAGCAAGCTGCAAATGCCTCTGCGAAAGCTGGTGAGGCTTCTATCCCAGTGGGACTCGGATTAGGCAATTTGTTGTCCTCTGCCAACTTGCACCCAAAACGTATATTCCGCATCGCACAACCTTCTGAGATTGACTTGCTTGTATCCAAGGCTCACGACGAAGCTGAAGCGCTGCTGGTATGCCAAACTAAAGTCCGTCAACGCAACTTGCCAATTTACGTTATAGACGGTGAATACCAATGGGACAGAAAGAAGCTCACATTTTACTACCAATCCAAACAGCGTATCGACTTTCGCGAGTTGGTCCGCGACTTGTTTAAGGTTTACAAGACTCGAATTTGGATGTGTGCTGTCAACAGCGCGGCATGGTCGACAAGCAATCAAACGGCAAGTGTTGCGAATTCCAATGTTAATACAAGTCGTCGTCGTTTTAGTCAGGACGATGGCGCCGCAGACGGTCTTGGTCGCATGTCATACAATGCAACTACGGCCTCGAGTGCCTTCTCGTCCGTGAAGCTGGGCACAAGCTCACAAAATTCAAGATGAGACTATTTGTATGGTACAGCAATCGGTTGTCAAAATGTGTCGGTTAGTCGGTCACTCCCATCGGCTGGCAATCACTGTATAAAGATGTACCTTTTTTTTCGTTCGCTTTGTATGACTCTTTCTTTGCTATGACCACTGAAGCGTTTGCTTTTGTTTCTGTTTTCTACTAATGTGGTGCTGTTATTCCTCTCAAGAGCTATACTACGTTCCTTGGAGTGCGTGTAAGTTCCTTAATCTCTCTTTGTCAGTCATCACAATTTCCCTTTCTCGAAATTGCAATGTTTGACAGTACTGTGTCGAATGCTACTGTTACTACTTTTCTATTTCTACCACTTTTCCTATCTCTCTGCTTTTACCATAACCCTTTTCTACTAAATGCCTTTGAATTTTGGTAGGTGATGCTGATGACGACAATGATGATTTATGTTTCTACGTCTTCTCCTTTACATTTGCTCAATTCACGCTTCTTTAATTCACTGTCTTGGTATATACACACTGAATGGCCAGGGACATGATGCTACGAATCGTTATTGATTTCACTTATGGTTTTTATTTTTTTATTCAAACACACATACACGTATACACTTATAGACGAGTGCGTATGCACGCTTATGCATTTCTTTCAACGTTTCAGCGAGGTTTCATCGTTGGATTACATGTTTGAAAATCTGTACTATGTTTTTTTATGTTTTTAATAGATTGATTGTTATATATAAAAGAGAGGGAAGAACGGTGAAAGATATGTTAAAGACGGGAGACTGGGAAATGAACGTTTAGCATGAATTTGTTATCGAGTGAATTTAAACGGTGAAGACAGAGAATGATGTTTAGAGGGCGGGTTTATAATTAACGTGAAGGGCAACGTTCCTCCTCTTGCTTTAGCATCTTAGTACACTGTTTTATGTTTTCCAAGTCCTACTCCCATACCTTGGTGGTTTTTGCTCCACCACAAATTCATAAGCTCACCACGTTCTTCCTGGACCTGCTAAGACGCGTGTAGTACTCATTCTTCACTCGTTCGGTACGTCCATTGATTTCGTTATGAATGGATTAGAGGAAAGACTGAATGTCATTCGGTCTCATGTCAAGTCGAAACTGGAAAACCAGCAGCTTCCAGCTCTCGTTTTGACGACCATTGACAAGTCTATTAAGAAGACAAAACAAAAAGCAAGCCCAGAAGTGTACACGGCAGCTTTGGTTGCTCTTGTTCAACAAGACGCGTTTTTCGATGAGAAACTTCAATATTCCGTCGTGTACTTGCTTTCGATGATTTTACCGGAAGCGAAATCGGCCAGTCGAGTATCACTGTGCGAGAGTCTCTTGCCCGTTTTGGAAAAATTAACGGAAACTGCGAACCAAAATGCACCAGTAATCCGTTGCGCAATTAGCTGTCGTGCTTCTCTTGTTGAAGCAGCTGTAAAAGAGCAATCTGAAGGGAATAAAGAACTTGTTGAGGATAGTGTCGAGTTTCTCTTCCTTTTCGCCATTGATCCTCGTCCCAAGATTCGTAAGAAGGCTATCGAATGTTTGCAGGGTTTGCTGCAACAGGATGAACGGATCGGTATTACCATTGCTCGAGTTTTTGTTCGTAAGCTTCTTAGCATGCTTGATGAGGCTAGCAAGAAGAATTCTCAAACTAAAAAGTCTCCAGATGCAGAGCAGCCGGAAACCAACAGTGACAGCGATGATTCAAAATCGTATACTGATATACTTCACGTCTTTCAGTTACTGAACAGTTTGCTGCATCTCTCACAGATGGAAGCCCAGGAACTTGGTACATTGATATTAGCAGTAGTCCAGTTTGTGGATGCAAACGTCGTACAGAATGGATACGTGTACAAAAGTCTTGCTCAGTTTTTGGAGAATGCTGTCGAAGAAAGGGTAGACGCCTTGTCCGACGCTCAACTGTCCGAGCTTGTTAAAGAGCTGCTCCAAAAATGGGATATTTTGCCAGGTCCTGCAGCTTTCGCCTTGGCTGCTCTTTCTCAGCGCCTACCGAATCAAGGTTTGAAGCAGTTGGATTTGCTTATTGAACAACTTATTCATGCCCTTGCACAGACAAGCTCGAATAAACCTTCGGTATTGAAGGAGAAGGACACTACAACCACTAAAGAAAGCTCGAACACACAATCGGCATTCACTAGTCCTTACGAACATTCTTCGGTTGTCTTTGTCGACCGTTTGCAGGCCGCTTTTGGAAAGAAATGCGTTGCACCTACTTTGTCTGGAAAAGCTGCCACTCTGATAAATCGAAAGTTCTTACAGAATGCCGCCAACACAGGCCCGTATGCGTTTGCTTGTGTTTGTGCATTCTTACGGAAGCTTCTTCGGTTTGTAACGCCTGAACAAGAAAAAGAATACTGCATCTTGCTCACCAACTTGCACTCGTTCCTTACGCGTAAAGAGCTTTCTACGCAGAAATCTGTGCATGATCTAGTTGGTGCTTTCATCCAAACATTCCACACTCGTAGTCTCGTGGAGGCTTTTCGTCTGTCTGCCAAGGGCGAGTTGAATCGCTTGGAAAAAACTAAGTGGTTTGTGCAAGTGATGCAGAAAAACGTACAGCATGATGAGTTAAATGTGTACAAGTCCATCTTCTTTCCCTCTGCTATGAATGGATCAAAAGCATGGTGGTCGCTTCTGCCTGCATATTGCAAAGAGCCTACAGATGTTGAGAATGCTATTAACGAAGACTTTGTCAAGAGTCTTGCCGGCGCTCTAATTCAGCAGAAAGTTTCTCGTCAACCCATTCTTTCTGCACTGGAACTGCTTGTAGAAAACAATACACAAGCTCAGAAAGCATTACTGCCTTTTGCGGAGAATATCATGGGAACACTTGGAAACTTGGTATTCGAGTTAGGCGACGATGTGGTGCTACAGCAAAAGACCCTTCATACACTTTGTTCTCTCTATCGAGTTGCGGAACCTATTCAAGAATCATTCATTACAACCGTCATACAACATCTACGTGCATTTTTAACATCCACAAAACGGGAAGAGAATGATGAAAAACAGGCAAAGGTTGCCGCCACTATGCTTCCTCAACTTCTGCGCTATGCTCCTGATGAAACATGGCGACCTTTAAGTGAGCTTCTTGCTGTCTTGCTTACCGATGAAGGCGTACAATCCATTGACTTTTTGAAACAGAACCGTTTCCTTTATCGCCTTCTTAAAGCTGCATTGCTGAATGAACGTATGTCGAAAAAGCTTCAACCTCGTATCTCGAGTTTCTGCCAAGGTCTTGTTGAGCTTCCGGTAAATGTCGTCTCGCAGGATCCATCAACTGCGCTGGAACGTATGAGCACATGGAGATTACTGATTGAATTGTTACCGGAGAACGACTTGCATGTGCTTCCTCCCATTATTGAAGAGATCATATTGACGAGCAAGCACGAGGAGGAGGAAGTACGAGAAGAGGCTTTTGGGTTGTTGATCCAAATGGGTGAGAAATGTAAGCTGGGAGGCCGCATTGAGCAATCACGTATCGATGGATTAGGTGACGATGCACCGTCTGTCAATGCCACTCTGGACGAATTTCTTATGATGATGGTTGCTATCTTGGTTGACCCAACTGCTCAACACGCGCCTGCTGCCATTACAGCATTGTCAAGAATCGTATACGAATTCCGTGAGGATATTGGCCTGGATACGCTGAACACTCTTTTCGAGACGGTGGAAACCTATCTTGGCGGCAAGCACCACGAATCTGCACGCTCAAGTATCGGTTTTGTTAAAATGTTTGTGACCTCGTTCCCTGCTTCTGCGCTTGAGGCTCGTCTCACCACGCTTATGCCAATGCTGTTTCGCTGGTTGAAAGAACATAATGCTTATGTGAAGTTGAAGGCGAAGCAGCTTGTTGACCGGATGATTCGGGTGTTTGGAGTACAAAAGCTGGGACTGTTCGCGGAGGACGAAGATGATAGAAAATGGTTGAGCAAGGTCAATTCCGTTCGTGAAGCTCGCGGCAAGAAACAGCCGACCAAGGATGGTGATGAAGAAATGCAAGAAGCGGAATCTGACGAAGAAACAAAGATTACTACACAAAAGTCGCAAAGGTTTAAGTCAAAATCAACAACTACACAGCGTCCTGTTCAGCATTCTTCTCAGAAATTCACTCAGCGTTCTTCGCAACGTCCTGTCAAACGTCCTTCTCGTACTGCCTCCTTTAATTCTCCTTCTAGTATGAAGAGACGCAACGACGATGCACACAAACCTGGCGGAGGTGGAGCAAAAATGAGACGGAAAGGACGTTAAAAAGTGTTTTGTTTTATGTTTTACTAAAGGGGCTATAGGTACTTTTTGGGATTTTTTTTTTGTTTCATCGGTATTAGGATACAGAATGACAGTTAATATTGGTATTGACATATCTAGCGGAGTAAGCAAATAAGCATAGAGAGAACGTAGCAAGCAAGTATCAATAAAATACAGGGATTGTTCATATAGGACACGCAAGCAAACCGTACAAACTAGAGGCTCCAGGCTTCATCAGACTTATAAGCAAACAACAAAGATAATATACATTAGCAGTGCCAAATATCATTAACATATCCAAAGGAACAAAAGGGTGGAAAGAAAACACAGTGGTAATCTATAATACAACATTTTCAAATGCACGAGACAATGTAACCTGACGCCGACAGAACACAACAAATGTGTTGGAAATATCTAAAACCGCAATCAGCAAATTGCTCTTCCAGCAGACGCTAGCAAAAGCGTACACACCGAACGCAGGAAAACGATCGAGAATAAAGCAAACTCCCAAGGGCGCTCGGCGGGCTAATGAATGCATTCTCTAATGTGTTTTTTTTAGTTTTGGGATTCAAAAGCAGCAGCGGTGGCCTCGGAGGCGTTCGCAATGTTGGGGTTGCCGAGATCGGCATGGTATTGACGGAGGACACGGTCCACATCGTCAAGAGCAAGAGTACGAACATCGGCAAGCTTCTTGATGACAGCAGTGAGTTCCTTAGCTTGAGCATCAGTCAAATTCAAGTTGAGCTGCTCAGCACGAGACTTGATGGCGTTCCAACCAGTAAGACGGGAACCAACGTGGACATAACGAGACATGCCAAAGTCCTCAGGCTTAAGGATCTCGTAGGTGGAAGGGTTGGCGAGAATAGCCTTGGCATGAATACCGGCCTTGTGGGTAAAGGCACACATACCGGTGATGTAGTTGTTGAAGGGGATTTGAACCTCAACGGCATCAGCAACCAAGTTCTCAACTTCACGGAGCTTGTTCAGCTTGTACTTGCTCAAAACATAGTCGCGGTCAGTGGCGTACATGCGAGCCAACAAGGCACCCAAAGGAGTGATACCATTACGCTCACCAATACCCAAGACAGAGGTATCGATGTGGGTGGCACCAGCCTCCAAAGCACAGTAGGCGTTAGCAATGGCCATACCAGTGTCGTTGTGGAAGTGGCACTCAATGTCACAGGAGACAACGCCGCGGAGGGTGCGAACAAGGTCGTAGACTTGTCTGGGAGTGGCACATCCGACAGTGTCGGCAATACCAACACGGTTGACACCAATCTTGTCGACGGCACGATAAATGGAAAGAAGATCAACGAGGTCAGAGCGGAAAGAGTCCTCAGAAGAGAAACGGATCTCGATACCCTTGCTCTTGACAAACTCAATCACCTCCATGGCGCTCTCGGTGATGTAGGCCATGTCCTTGCCATGAGAATACTTGCGAAGGTACTGGGAAGTGCCAATAACGACATCGACACCATCGACACCGGTCTCGACAGCAACACGGGCATCGTCCATGTGACAGCGAATGTGAGTAAGGATCTTGGACTTGAGTCCAAGCTTGCAGATGGCCTCACAATCACGACGAGATTGCTCAGAAGCGACAGGAGAAGTGAGCTCGATGTAATCGACACCAAAGTCACTCAAAGCTTTGGCAATTTCGATCTTCTTCTCGGTGTCGAAGAAGGCATTGGCGAATTGCTCACCCTCACGCAACGTGGACTCAATGATGTGGAAGTTGCTAGTACGAGAAAGGAAATCGGCGGGATTCGGTCCGTAAGGGTTCTGTTTCATAGGAGGAACCTCGACACTAACACCTTTAGTAGAGGTAGCCATTCTGCGGAGACCGCCTAGCGTCGACCTCAGAGGAAGCGAGGCCGAAGGTCTTAGAAAATTCCGAATGTGTGTGATTGCTGCCATATTTCCGTCAATTGACAAGCTATAAATATGCCGCTGGCTGTTACGATGTCCTGGACTCGGTACAAATACGTTAAGGCGTCAAAAGGTCTGCGACTCTTTAACAATTCCCTAAACGCGCTTTTTCCTGCTGCTTGGCTCCGGGTACGTTTCCTTAACATCGTTTTATCGGGGAAGAGGTCGAAAGCCCTACCCTAACATCAACAGTCACGATGTAGATCTGTTCTATTAGGGGAAACTCGCAAGCGGCAAAAAGTGAGCTAGTGACGTCGGTTTATCAGGAAAGTTTTGATTTGCCGACGAGGCGAACTCTGTAAGTGTGTGGAGAAGTCGGTGATACAGAAAGCGCTGAGATGGGAGACAGGAGGCGAGCGCCGTGCGCAACCAGTGAGCGATAATCAGTTAAGATGGATGGATCGTGAACGCTGTATGGGTGATGCTGCAGCGATGCTGCGGCTTGGGGTCGTGTGGTCGTGTCAGCAATGAGACAGCGAGGCTAGCCAGGCCTGGAGGACAGGAGGACAGGAGGACAGGGCAGGATGAAGCGGTTGATGTGGGGCGGCTTCTCCGTGGAATAGAGTAAGAAATGGCACCGCGTCGCCTGTGTCGTTTTGCACGAGGTACGATCTCCTCGGTTGCCGCTGCTTCTATTCCACGGAAGTTTCACTGAGACCATCGTTCTCTTGCCCCTCACCCGTCCGACTCATCAGATTGCTTGAGAAACCGCCGTTAAAGTTACCGTTGCCGCCGCCGCAATCGCAGTCGCTTCATCAGATTATCTTAGAGACATCAATTGTGAAGCAGAACGAACAAGATGAGATGCGCTTTTTGTATCAGCGAAAGCAGCTCCTATCACATACAAAAGGCTGATTCAGGTACAGCAGAGCGCACACAGTGCGATATTGCAGTTGGGTTAGTTTGTTGTTTTGAGAGAGATGAGTTTCTCCGAAGTGCGGGGACAAGCGAGAAGCTTTTTGCGGGGGATCTGCGGATCTGCAGGAGGACCAGAAACGATAGGAAAGGAAGCGAGGCGGTAATGGTCGGCGGTAATGGACGGAGTAGTGCCGCACAGCATAGTAAAATAAACATTTAGGGTTCTCTTACAAGCGAAACGCGACAACACACCTCGTCGTTCATCAATTGTTGCTCGTTATTTCTCAGTGCTGTTCGTTATTTCTTGCTTTTTCTCGCTGTTGGACTCGGTGAGGAGGAGACTGCCTAGACGAGGAGGAGAATCGCGGGTGATAAACTCGTACCGTCCTGGCAGTATGTAGGCGGCTTGCCGGAATGCGTTTCGCGCGACTTCTGTACGAAGCTTGCCGCCGCCAATTTCAAATAACACATGGCCGATAGGGACACGAGCAGACCAATGCGAGAAGGAGCCTTTTCCTTTGCCCATACGTGTTTCATTTCCCTTCACACACACAGGAACGTTGGCAACGAAACGTGTAAACACGCGAGAACCTTTGTTGCCTTTAATAAGTCGTTTCAGTAATTGCTCAACAATCGAGAGCTGCCGCGCAGTGTATTGAACACATCTGTCCTTTAGACGAATCCCATAGTCTCCCCACTCAAGGCGTGTGCCGCGTAGAGAGCCGCCAATGGGCACAGAAACACGACCTTTATGAGACTTTTTGTATTTTGAGCGTCGCGGCGCGTACTGGTGCTTCCACCGTACACCTGACACAATGTGTGTAAGCGGAACGACACTCGTCACATGCGTCCGTATCCCAGGAAGCAGTCGTTGCACAAAAAACATGGAGGAATGCTTTCGAAACGGTCGCCGTTAACGTAGACCAAGTAGAGGTACATGCAAAAGAGCCGTTTAGTGCGGTAGAGCGTGCTTCGGTAACCTTAATCAACGTTGGAGAGTCTAAACATCAACAAGACGAAGACGCGTTTTTCGAGGTGTCCTAAGAAAACCATGACTAGCAACGCGTCTCACACGGCTGATTCCTCCTTACTCTTTGTAATTAGCAAGTTGACGCCGCATATCCCGCGCTACTCGTGCTGCCGTGGTGTTGGACTGCAGAGCGTGCATGACCTGTGTCTCCCATTGCTCCAAAACACTTTGGATCGACTTCTTTGAGGGAGTTGGTTTCGGAAGCACTTGTTTAGGAGTAGCAATGCTCAAAAAACTAGAGCTTCTCGACGAAATTGGTGTTCTACGAGGAGACGGCGTGGACATGGGGGATGGCGGAGGGTGGGTTGGTGTATGCGTGGTGTAGTTCTGAGCAGTGTACCTCATGTATCATTTACATATATCTAATAGATAATAAATGTAGTGGGCATATGATGCAGTGGTAGCATGCTCGCTTTGCATGCGAGTCGTCCTGGGTTCAATCCCCAGTGTGTCCATTCCTTTTTTGCGGGCTCAACCGAGCCTCATGTAGTTACGTCATTCAATCGCTTCGCCTATTGTTTTATCCAATGGTGTCGTTGAAAAGTCAACATTTTTCGCTTCTTATTTTCACGTGATCGCTTAGTATCGCTTATGCGCCCCTATATGCAGCAGCTGGATCAATTACACCTGC
Organism: Schizosaccharomyces versatilis (nom. inval.); assembly: GCA_032882995.1. Lineage (NCBI taxonomy): Eukaryota > Fungi > Ascomycota > Schizosaccharomycetes > Schizosaccharomycetales > Schizosaccharomycetaceae > Schizosaccharomyces > Schizosaccharomyces versatilis (nom. inval.). The sequence continues at coordinate 373,720 of CP130699.1, read as the reverse complement.
CAAAAACCAACCACTCGAATTGCTGCCATGGCCGAGTCTGCTGCTGGGTATTCGAGTAATTATGGGGCCTACGCGTCCCGAAGCAGTCAGGAGCCCTTGGGAGGAGCTTATGAAAGAGATGTGGACGACATCTGGACGTCGGAGGACATTCATCCTATTGAAGGAAGTGTTTTGGAAGAAAAACTCGAGCCTGCGCTCGCTCCTCCCCCTCAAATACGCGAATACAGCCCTTACCGAGACGAGGCCAGTTCGCGTTTAGGTTTTGTGAAGGACATTCAATCGCGTAGCGATAGCTCCTTGGGCAGTTTTGCTTCTCCTACGCCTATTCACACCGCTACACTACTTTGGGATCCTGCCGTGAAAGAAGCCGACGACATTCTGCACAATGAAGACTTTACCGACAAGCGTGACTTGGATATCTTTACTTTGAGAGGTTTTGTCAACATCATAACATTGGTTCTTTTGGCTTTGGGACTGCTAATGTTATTTATCGGTTATCCTATTTTGTCTGCTGTGAACGTGCAAAAACAACGGAAGAGCTAATTCTGCCATTCATTCATTTTGTGGTTCCGTTCTAAAAATCCACAGTGGTGGCTTGCTTTTCGCGTGTGGATTGGGTTATGTCATGAGCTTATCGTTCTAGTATTTGCCGCTATTGTTGTTTGTCATGTGTGTATGTATCCACATGTACAGCCTCTTCCGCCCACCAGACTGCCGTATCGGACGGCTTCTCTCACCCGGGTTCTAGATACTGAACTGGAAGATACCGCCGCTACACAAGACACTCGTGTTCGCATCTACGAGCTCTTTCAACACACTTCACACTAATCTATCAGTTGTAAACAAAAGCAGACAAAGCAACCTTGCTTTCAGTTGTTCATTGCTGTCGATTACTCAACTTTCTAACCTCTGCATTCATTGTTCTTTTCTTTTTGGTTGTATCGGAGAATAGGGTGAGCCGCCTCTGACGATTTCTTGAAAGGTATATCCGTCCGACTGTTCCGTATTATCTGGGGCATTACTTGCACTACTGATAACCCATTCCGGCTGCCATTTGGTTTGTGTTCTTTGTCACTGCGCTAAATCTTTCAACGAGTCACTGTAATCCCTGTTGACTTGCTGCCTCCCTTGAGTCTGTTTGGTTCCCGACAAGCACACGTAAACATTAACGTAAACAATACTCCGTCTCTCCCGAAACACCAAACACCCACTGTTTTCAGCTCATACTGACTCTTATTCTCTCTCACACATAAACATCCTCCAAACATCCTCTGTTCTTTTTCTGCAGCTGCGCTTCCGTTCTCGTTCTGTGTCGGTTTTACCTGTCTATTCGTATTTTTTTCGTCCTTTGTGTATTGTATTCTCTTTCCAATAACACTTTGGTATTCCTGTCACATTTGGTTTATCTATTATGTCGCTGCTTCGATCTTCTCCGCGATTGTTGACTTGTGGATCACGACTGTTTCCCGCAACTCGTTTATGCTCTTGTCCTGTATATCTCGCATCATTGTCACGGCTACACGGTGCAAATTCTGTGCATTATTTTAACAGTTTCGCTGGCGTTACCGGCCGTTCGAAAGATGCAGGCATTTTGTCAATCCCTCATCGTTGTTCCTTGTTCACTGCTACCCCGACTTCTGCTCAACGGCTATTTACCACGATGAGCCGTTCTCATCGTTTAGTTGCTACCTCGCTACGTGAGTCTGGTTGTGCTCGTTCGGCATTCATGAACGTGATGCGTTCATTCTCCATGAGCCATTGCCGCATGACTCTTGTTTCCACCGCTACAAATACAGCTGCGGCAGTATCTCCCGCCGGCGAAAGTACTACGCTCATTTACGAGGCTCCTCGTTCGCGGCGCTTTAAACTCCTATACACCTTGACGTTATCAGTTGCAGTAAGTTTTTTCGTTTACGCCGTTCTGTCCGCTAGCAATTTATATTCTGCTCGAGACTCTGTGCATGCCCTGTTGGATTCTGAGACCAATTTTTTCCGAGTGGCTACATTTGTTACGTACCTGGCCATACCACTTACACTTGCACTTTCTCTCGTGCTGCTAGCTATCCCTCGTCGAGCTGTGTATGCTATGTACTCACTGCCCAACAATAAGTGTCGGCTGGTGACTGGCCTGCCTTTCTGGCACGATACCGTGCTATTCCACAATGTGCGTACTCTGCCCAAGTCCGAAATTACTATCATGACTGCTTTGGACCATAAAAGTCCTGTGGCTCTCAAGCTTAAAGACAAGTCGTTCGTGTTTGTCATGGATTCTAATGGTACGTTCGAAGGTGGTCGGGATGCACTTCGCCAACACTTCAATGTGAACTGATTTCATTTAATGCCCAATGTCATGTGTTCTCTTTACACTCACAATGTTTCTATGCATACGTTATTGTTACCGTCTTTACCGTCGCCCTCCTGCTCTGCCATAAATGATAATTAAGGCATCTTGTCATGTCGTGCTCTTTTGTATATGTGTATCGATGATTGTTTTAATCTATTTGTTCGGTGGATGAAGACGAACGGGCCATTCGCACGTTGTGCAAGTGTACCATAGCTTTGTAACAGGCCGTTACAGCATCTTTTAGAATGATGACTTGATTTCGGCCTTTCCTACGACGCCAAAGTGCTCGACTCATTCTAACGTACATGTAGTCGAGTTCATCAACTCTGTAGTTCCGTGTGGCATCAGTGATTTTGTTCAGTGTACGATCGTAGTCAACAGTGGAGAGCTTCAGCCGTGTGGAAATGAGCCCTGTTCCACTTGGTTGACGTTCACCGAGCAGTATATCTGCGGCTTGCTGCTCTTCTAGTACATCATCGAGCGGTTCGGAAGTAAGTTCGTTCATTGATAGTTCATTTTCAGAATCTTCGACTTCTTCATAAAGCGAAAATGGTTGAAGTGTTTCTGGAATTTCTTCCGAGCTTTCGTGTTCATCTTCGTTTTCGCCTTCCGGCACAGGTGGTGGCTCGTCTTCGGTTGCTATTGAGTCCTTTTGAGACGCTCGAAGAACAACTGATTTGCAATCATGAAGAAAGTTGGCGTCTATAACCTCCTCCATTGCAAACTGAACGTTTATGAGCATTTCCTTTGCTCGCCTTTTCAACGTAAAATCACCGGACGCAGTGGCATCCATAACGATGGCTTTCACGTCATTGAAGAATTCTTTTGGTTCAGCATAGTGACCATTCCACACGCGTCTTTCAATTTCTGCCAAGTTCATCATGGTGAACCTTTTGTTTGTTGACCGTTCAACGACAAAAGACCCATTGAGTTCGTATTGATATGCTTCGATTATACTTGTTGGCAATTCATTCTCCATTGCAGGGACATAAATGTCATCAAGATCCTAGTTAGTTAGCAATTAGTAACATTTAAATGCTTCATTACACATACAATAAGTGGTTTTTTGAATCGTTGGTAACGTGAACGTAGTTGTTCTAAAATTGAGTTAAGCTTCAGACGTAGCTTATTTTTCGTTCTTAAGTCCCTCATTTTTTGAATCCTGTTCTGATGGATACCGCTACTGTTTTTAGATATCGACACTGTCCGTTTAACAACAGGACGATTGTGTGAAAAAGTGTTTCCCTCATCACAACTTAAAGGAAACTTGCAGGCCCAACTCAAAAGATCATCAAAAAAAAGTCTTCGATTCTCGGCCGGGACGGGTTCGAGTCGAATACAGAAGGATTCGCTCGGACTGAACCAACTCTGTATAATAGTTGGAAGTACTTCAAAGGAGACACTTGAGAATGCCAAAAGCAAAACTTTCTCCAATGGTGGAATGCTTTTATGCAAATGAGAGAAAAAGTTGAGGGTTCCTTCAGGTAGCAAGGTCTGCCATGTATCAATGTCAGGTATATACAAAATGCTAGGTTGCCGTTGTCTTGCCATTGAAAATAATTCAATCATCTTTGCTTCAACATGCTGTTCTGGGTCATTAAAGAGCGTGCCCAGATCGAAAGAAACTATAAATACACCGTCAAATTCGTTTAAAACTGCAGGTCCCAGATAAACCTGACCCTGACCAGCAGGACCCGTCACAATCAACTTCGGCCTATGGGAATGAAAATTCATTAAGCCCGAGAGGTTTCTGAGCTCTTGTTCATTATGGGAATGTTTGTTTTTCGGATTCCGGGGAACAGAAAGATTAGCTGAGTCGGAGGGATGGAGTTGGAATACCTTATTTAGTCGGGCAACGATAGTATCCAATGAATATTGTAGTAATGCAGAATGGGCAGTGTCCAAAGATTGAACAATGGCTGTTTTAGAGCGCCGTGTGGACACTTTGGTATGCATTAATGCATGTGTGAAATCTTCGGCTGTAACCTGTACATTTTCTGGTGATACGGAAAGTTTTTCATTCGCCTTAAAAATGTCCGGAAAGGTACGACGAATGGCATTCATGGCGGCTTCTGTACATAATGCTTGAAGGTCAGCTCCTCCATAGCCATTTGTGCTAGACGCTAAATGCATTAGTAAGGATCGTGATATAGAAGGCTTCCAGTGCCTAGTGTGGATGGAAAGAATTTTGTAGCGAGCAGCACGATCAGGAAGTGGAAAGTAGAATTCACGATCAAAACGACCTGGTCTGCGAAGAGCGGGATCCAAAGAGTCGGGCCTGTTCGTGGCTCCAATGACAATGACTTGACCCCGGTCGTCAAGTCCGTCCATTAAAGCAAGTAGCGTTGAGACGATGGATGCATGAGTCTGATCTTGTCGTTGGGAACGAACGGGAGCAAGTCCGTCTATCTCATCAAAGAAAATTATACTCGGCTGATTTTTCCGGGCTTCCTGGAACAGCAGACGCAACTGGCGTTCTGCTTCACCGACCCATTTGCTGAGACAGTCCGAACCTTTTCGCAGAAAGAATGAGACTTTTCTTTCCTGTGTAGAACAGGCTACGGCTAGTGCACGAGCAAGTAATGTTTTTCCTGTGCCAGGCGGGCCGTGGAAAAGAACACCGCGTGGGGGACGAATGTGCATGTGTGTAAATAGTTCCGGATACAGCATTGGTAGCATTACCATTTCCTTTAACTGCATAATATGGTCATCCAAACCACCAATGGAATTGAAGGTCACCGAATAGTCGAGATGCGTAGAGTTAGAAGCTAAAGTTTGACTGCCTTGCGAAAGTGTGAGCGTTTGATTCACTTCCGAATCTTCAACACGTTCATTGCGAGGAGCATGCTCTAGAAATGTATCAATGTCAAACTCATCTAGAGTGTCATTGTCACTCGATGACACAAACCCTGTTGTATCGCTGTTGCCTAAACCCAGTGGAAGTTTGGAAAATGCTTCCAATACTGCTGGTGGAAAGGAACGAATATTGCTAAATGTAGCAGATCTGCTTCGGCGAAGAGAAGATATGGTAGCGTTTTGAGCAGAGTCTGCTGGCTTATCAGCCAGGTTGTTTTTAATGCGACTGGACCGCCGAACAGGAGCAGGTGAAGGCTTACGTCGGTTTCGACGGGTGCTCCGACGAGTACGCTTTCTTTCGCTTTTTCTTTCACTTTTGTAAACGTACTCACTGTCTTCGCCTTCGTCTTCTTCTATGTCATTTGACAGTGAATAATCATCGTCGGACAAAGTGTACAAAGATACATTGTCATCGTCCTGTTCCTCTTCTGCCGTACGGTTTGAATTATCGGATGTGGAGCGTGGAGGAGAGCTAGATTCCTTGTTTTTTAGGGAACTTTGACTGTTAGAAGGATAGTATTTTTGTGGAGTTCGTTTACGATTTCTGTCAAAAAGTTCATAGAGGGGACTAGAATGTTTTTGAGACAAGACGACAGTAGGATCGTAGAGTTGATGATACTTCGGGGTGTGTGAATGTTCACCGCTGCTGTGATATCGGTTTGGGGTGATAGCAACAGAGAAAGTTGATGACGACCTGTGTTTTTTATGGAATGCTGATTCATTCGAAGAATGGGAAGTAGGTGAGCTAGTCGTTGTATTCGACAGTTTGTTGAATTTTTTGGGATGAGTTATTTCTAATAGCTCATCATCTTCGTCAGTATAATCGTTATGATGTTTCATGCGAATATGTGTAGGATTGTTTTCGTCGTCATCCACTTCCGTAACATTTTCATCGTTGGACGATGAAGGGCTTTCCATAGTTTCAATGTATCTTTTATCGTAAGCCTCGTCTTTGACTGGAAGAGTGTAATTTGACCGTTTATTTAGTCTAGTCCCCATGTCATTACAAAAACAGCCTGAGATTTCCTAAACAAAACAAGCTTTCTATATTCTGCAAAACTAAACGCCGTGATTTGTAGTCAAAGTATCTGGTATGGCACAATCTGCCTCACCTATTCAAAAAGTTCATGAATGTTATAAAGAGATGAATGAAAAAGAATTGCAAAATCGCTGAGAATGCCTGGTATTCAATTACAATAGCATTCACAAACACAAAGCGAATGCACTTCCCGCAAAATTAGCGGTAAAATTAGGGTTTCGCTGTGATTAGCGGTTTTAGGAAGCTGTTTGCAACTTGACGGGGGAAACAAAACAGAAAAAAAAAAAAAAAAAAAAACAAGAAGCAGTATGGCATAAATCGAAGTGTAAGGGAACGGTTAATGAAGTTTATGTATGGATATGATATGAGCGAAAGCTTGATCATGCCGAGGACTGCTTATTATATATCAAGTTCAATAAATAATTCATTCCATAAGAATGAGTTCATAAAAAAGTTTGAAAGCATCAGCTAGGTTTCAGTAAGAATTGGTATGGTTAAATTGTACTTTGGATTTTTTTTTATATTTTATTTAATATAGCATTGTCTTTTAGTTATTGAATAAATATGAATCCGATTTATTTGTAAAAGACGGCCTTAATAAGCTACATACGGTAATATTCATTCATTGTTTAAACTAATTCTATAAGTAAGTACGCTATAGTTGGTATCTACAGTCCGAAAGTTTTTGAATAGTACATACTGAAAGTTGTCTTAGAGATATATTTCAACTGAATACTAAGACAAAGTGCTTTGGCTAACACTGATAATAGATGTGAGCAATTGCTTCCGCACACAATTCGTAATATCCTATCATAATAAAATGAACTGAATGTTTCCTCATACTGTGTCAACTCAAACAAGCTTCCTATCCATGTTCATAATATGACAAGACTGACAAGAACACTGTAACTCATTAAAGCTACAAGTGTCCCTTGTGAAAGCTTAATCTTGTTTCGCAGCTCGTTTACTAGACAAAGTATTCCCCTTCCTAACCATTACGAAATCTTCTATTACGAATCAAAAGAAATTGCAGTGGTCTTCTATTAAACTCTTAGTGCTTACACTCGAGTGTCGTAGCCTTTCTACAGATTCATTCTGAGTTTCTCCCTTCTGTCTTATTGACCAAAACGAGTTTTGCTTGACAGCTCCATGCACTATTTCTACTCTTCTGAAAAACCAAGCTGTACGGACATCAACTAGTTATCATCTTCGCAAAACAGAACTGATCAAACAAAGTGAGGGCATCTGCCTGCTCGACCTTCTAAATTCCCTAGCAAAAGATCAAGCTTTCACAACACACTCTCCTAGCACACATCTCACTTAAGTACCATTTTTGGTCCATTTTGTCACTCCTCACTCTTCTGCGTGTTCCAGCAGGCTTGTATTTCCCAATTATTTTATAATTGATAGGGAAGTTGCGGCATTTTTCCACCCACTTTTTTCTTGCATCCTACATTTTGACAAAACGTTGTTTCAGCGTTTTTCCAACCAGAAACAATGTACAATAGCTCTGATGTGCTTCTCGTCGGAGTAAGGTAATTAAATTGCGCTTAATAGTGCGGACAGGCTGTTAAATTCCATCTCCTGTGTATATCCTGCGGAATGGTTACTAACAAGTATCAACAGCGGTGCTTCCTGCAGCGGAAAATCGGTATGAAAAACTCGTTTGTTTGCCTCGTTTCATAGCAACTCCCTTCTCTGACTCACTGGAAGACACTGTGTCAGCTGCTGCATGCTGTCTACGACAATTCGATCATTCTGCACGAAGATGACTTCTACAAGGTTCGTCCTGTCTGACCCATGTACTTCATGCATGATGCTGACAATGATTCCTCTATGTACAGACAGATGCTTTGATTCCCCTTCATGATGGGTACATGGACTGGGATTGTGTAGACGCCATTGACTTTCCTAAATTTCATGAAGCACTCGTTTACATCAAGCAGCACGGTGAACTACCGAAATGGCTGCTTGAAAAAGAAGCAAACCAGAACGTTGCAACGAAGGCAGTTGTAGAATATGCTGATGTTGTCCAAGCTGGCCGGACCTTAGTCACTCAACAGCCTAGAAAGAAGATTATTCTCGTTGACGGGTTCATGCTTTACGTCTCCAACAAGCTAATCGACTCTTTCGACGTACGTATCATGCTGCGAGCAGATTACAATGTCCTCAAACAACGACGTGAAGCACGTACTGGCTATGTTACGACAGAAGGTAGTAGTACATCGGCACATCTTTCCCCATCCAAGAAGTGTATTTAATTACTAGTTTTCTAGGAGAGACGCAACATGCTAACTGTTCCTATTTAGGCTTCTGGCAAGACCCCCCGGGATACTTTGATAAGTTCGTTTGGCCCGGGTACAAGGAGGGCCACCAGCACCTTTTTGAAAACGGTAATGTTGAGGGCCGTGTTATAGATCCTCGCATCAACATCACTCACAGGAACGACATGACTGTGTATGAAAACCTCGTCTGGACCATCGAATTGTTACAGCATCATCTTCAATAAACCCCTCGCAAATCAGTTTTTTCCTACATTTTCTTGACAGAGTCCTTATACCCAGTTGTGTCTCTTTGACAATTATCTCAAACACACTCACACATACACGTGTAATGAAAAAACAATTTAAGCATCATTTTGAGCTCGTCCACAGCACTCTTGAACCCGTACCATAACCGTTACCCTACAGTAAACCCTACAATTCCTATTTCTCCTAATTGACTCCAGTTATAATCTGCCTGGTAGACACCCTCTCACACTTCACCACCACCGTTCTTAAAATATGGATGCAGAGTCGAGTATAGACACTCGGACGGACAAGGAGGATGTCTTGTCGTTGGTGAAGTGCACGGTTCGGCAATCCAAGCTGCTTTTTGGCACAGAATTCGGCGCTCCCAGTTCGTTCCAGGACGAACTTTTTAAAAGTGAGAAACTCGCGTATAAACGGAATACAGAATTTTGGATGCGAGAACAAAAAGTAAAAAGTAAAAAGCTGCATCTTGCACAAAGCGGCGATTCAAAAAGCCTTGTTTTGGCGTCACAATTGGGGGGTTCCCAATCTGCTCTTACACAGTTCACGACGCAATCACTTGCAAGCATAAAAGTACCTGCACAGCCGAGTATACAGGCGTTAGAAAAGATTGAGGGAGTACCCAAGGCGTCCCAGAACGCTGCACGGGCTGCTCAGGCTTCAATGGTGAAACGAACCTTGGCCGACCAGGTCAAACCAGATTGGCACGCTCCATGGAAACTTATGCGTGTCATTAACGGACACCTCGGCTGGGTTCGATGCGTTGATGTTGAACCTGGCAATCAATGGTTCTGTACGGGCGCTGGCGACCGTACTATAAAAATCTGGGATCTTGCTTCAGGCACCCTGCGATTGACGCTGACCGGACACGTCGGCACCGTGCGTGGACTGGCTGTATCTCCTCGTCATCCTTACCTGTTTTCGTGCGGTGAGGACAAGATGGTCAAATGCTGGGACCTCGAAACGAACAAGGTTATCCGTCACTACCACGGTCATTTGTCCGGCGTGTATGCTTTGAAAATCCATCCTACGCTCGACGTACTCGTCACCGCTGGTCGTGACGCCGTGGCTCGTGTTTGGGACATGAGGACACGTCAAAATATACACGTTTTGTCTGGTCACAAGTCAACGATTACATCGTTAGCTGTGCAGGAGTTTGATCCACAAGTCGTTACCGGCTCCATGGACTCCCATATTCGGCTATGGGATCTGGCAGCAGGAAAGACAATGACGACGCTTACACACCACAAAAAAACCGTTCGCTCGCTTTGCTTGCATCCAGAAGAGTTTACCTTTGCAAGCGGAGCCTCTGACAATATCAAGCGCTGGAAATTTCCGGAGGGCGCCTTCATGGGCAACTTTTCCGGCCACAATGCCATTGTCAACACGCTTTCCATCAACTCAGACAATGTCCTGTTCTCTGGTGCCGACAATGGCAGCATGTGCTTTTGGGACTGGAAGTCTGGTCATAAGTACCAAGAGATGCAGACCATTGCTCAGCCAGGATCGCTCGAGAGCGAAGCGGGAATATTTGCAAGCACATTCGACAAAACAGGACTGCGTCTCATCACCTGTGAAGCCGACAAAAGCATCAAAATTTACAAACAGGACGAATCTGCTACTCCCGAAACACACCCGGGATTGCCGTGGCAGAGATATGGCCGGCCTCGGATCTAAGCGAAAAACTTTCGTGAGCTATCCCGCCTGCTTATTTTACGAAAGGATCGACATGAAGTACGCACCTTAATGCTGATATTGGTACCCTACACCACCGACAACCCTACCCTACCAGAAAAACAGTCACGCTACCCACTTGAGCACACAAACCACAACTGGCTCACCGCAAATTCCTCAAAGATGCTTATCCCCAAGGAGAACCGCAAAGCCATTCACCAAGCTTTGTTCCAACAAGGTGTCCTCGTTGCTAAGAAGGGTATGTGTATTAGAACTCGCATTTTGTGATGCACGGCTTGTCAACTATCGAATTGCACTCGATGCGTTCGCTTCACGACCAGCCGGTATGGCAGACACTGTGTTTCCGTACTGACACTTCCGCTATAGACTTCAACCTTCCCAAGCACCCTGAAGTTGGTGTCCCCAACTTGCAGGTGATCAAGGCTTGCCAATCCTTGGACTCTCGTGGTTATGTCAAGACCCGCTACAACTGGAGCTGGTACTACTATACCTTGACGAACGAGGGTGTTGAGTATTTGCGTGAATGGTTGCACCTCCCCGCCGAGGTTGTCCCTGCCACTCACAAGCGCCAAGTCCGTCCTGCCGCTCCCCGCGCTGTTCGCTCTGAGCCTCGTGAGCAACGTGCTGATGCTGGCTACCGTCGTGCTGAGAAGAAGGACGGTGAGGCTGCTCCCGCCGGATTTGCTCCCTCTTTCCGTGGTGGATTTGGCCGTCAATAGACAGCTAATAGTACATGCCAATGACAGGAGGATAAATGGGATTAAGATGGGATTTGAAGTTGTTGCAGTGGATAGTTTTGGGTGGGAGGCATTGTATCTGTGCAATATGCTGTGGAGCATGGGTGGTTGTTCTTGTTTTTCTCAAGTCTCACGAGTGCTTGTGTATACCTCATATCATTGACACTTCATTGCACGTTTCCATTAAGAACTCGGATGATGGAGCGGCCATCCTCGCCAGTCATGAATGACGGCATTCGTTGAACGTCAAGGACGCCTTGCGAAGATAATTCTTTAAGCCCTTGAAAAACATTCCGTCCCTGAAACTGAACGGTTATTTTGGGTCGAAATGCCAGTCGAGCGTCAGGGATCTTGTCCCCAATGTTGAGGTCCGTGTCTGGGATGCAGTCGTTTTCAAGGGCCACAAGGAACCGGTCGAGTGGTCGATCGTTCGTATTTCCAAATCGGACTTCCGCAATTTCCTCAGCGGTTGTCTCTCGTTTTAAGGCTACCGTGGTTGCCAATGCAGACGGTTGGTTGTCCAATGGAGTCGTATCAACGGCGTTGTCCGCATACACTCGCCAAGACCCAAGAGCACCAGCGTGCCGATGGGCACCGAGAAGGGAATACATCGCCCCGAGCGATTTGGCCGTTAAAGATAGCTTTTGTACCTTGTAAGCCGAGTGAAATCGTTGAAGCGCTCGAATTAGACATTGCTGAAACAGCCGGTGCCCAACGTCACTTGCGTCTGCAAGTAGGCTATGTAGTAAGTGGACAGAAGATTCAAGAATAGCGAGATAAACGACTTGTCTTTTACTTGCAAGTCGACACAAAGCCTGCGGATTCTGCGTATCAAGCAATTGCAGTCGAACAATTGTTACGGGAAGTGTTGGGTGCCGTTTTTCTATCGCATGCTAAATTCGTTAGAGAGATGCTGTCTTTAAATCGTCCATGTGTATCTCACTACATACCCAAGAAAACACGGTGTCAATCTCTTCATACAATGTTTGTAAAAGAGCTTTCGTTGAGAATAAGACAGCTGGGTTCGGACCAGCCTGTAATTGAGAGGCTGTCCACCGAACACCCAACATGTCTCGGCACAAACCTACAATGCATTAGAGCCATGTTCAAGAGTGCGACGAAAACGATTCACATCTGCGAATCGCAATTTCCGTTTCATCAACATACACTCCATTTCTAACTGGGCAATTTGATCCAGCCGAAGACCATGGGGAAAGTCTCGGTGACGAATTCGATGAAGCATGGTGTGTTTTCTTGCTGACTTGGGAACATGCCAATAAAATTCTTCTGCTCCTTCTTCATCATCAATTTCATGATCCAATGTCGAAACGTGAAACTGCAACTGAACCCATTGTTTGCACAATTCAATCAATTGCACTTGCGGCAGGCGCATAATTAACCGCTCTAACCGTTTGTCATAACGTACAATCGTTTCGTCAGCGATTCGATTACGGAACATTTCCCGTTTTAGTTTCATACCAGAGGCTCTCCTGCACCTGTCGCCTATTACGGTAGACAAGATACAGCCAACGACGCAACCGAAGAATATATACTCAACCAAAAGAAGGCTCTTCTAGTACCAGCCAAGATAGCAGTCCCGATTTAGCCCAGCGCACGTTTGATTGGTAATTTTTTGAAGCTTGTTTGAAAATTTTAACGGAACACAAAAACCCCAAGACAAGGAATGTAGAAAATTTGGTAAAAAACAGCATTAAAGCTAAGAAAGTTCGACGCTATAACTATGAGTACCGTAAAAACATGTGGCAGCAGTTATTGAGATGAAGACCAACTTATTCGGACGACAACTCACCCAACCGCTACCTATTAAATTCTTCTCCAGTTTTATAATTAATTGCACGAATCCATCATATGAATCGAGTTCTCAAACCGTACACTTCAAAACTGTTGATTTTGCGTTGTTCGGATGAGAAGAGTGAACTTGGGCTTGCTTATATAGTAGTTTATAGCAGTCACAAAACCTACCCTAAAATACATGATGTGACAGCGTTTCTATTGGTGGGATTTGTGTGACAACCAAGAGGTTATTGCTAAATGCGAGACGCGACGCGAAAGTAAACAAAAATAAAAAACATAAGGATACGAACATAATAAATGAAGATAATAAGTATGAAACGTGTGTTTACATAGTAAGGAGGAACAGTTTATAGCTAAAGAACACGTTACATAAAAATAATAGTTGGCTGTGAGAGTACTCTCGTAAATTTAACGTTACAGACAGCTGCTCTCAGTAACTATCTCGCTCTTAGCATTTTAAGTGAGCTCCTTGCTTTTCGAGGGGCTTCGAAAGGTTAATCGAAAGCAGCTCAATTCGTTAATTTAACCAAATTGCCCTAAAGATTGACGGAATACTAGTATACGGTGCTTTTTGTAAAATAGCTGAGCAGACTATACGTCATGAAGGGCGGGCAGCCGACAGTGCACGTTTGCGACAAGCATAAAACGAAACATTTATAGACAAAACCCAATTTAAGCCTTGGTAGTAGCGTTGTTGTTTTCATGAGTATTAGGCGTCACGGTAAGAGGAATGTAAGACTCCTTAGAGATATTCTTCTTTTCAGGCCGTGTATACAAAAAGGTGGCCAGGATGACCATTCCACTTCCGACCAAAAACTATAGTTTGTAGTTAGTAACATTAACTGCTGTAACCACGGAAAAGAACATACACTGGCGCTGATGGCAAAATCGAAAAAGTAAACACTCGCAACAAACGAGATTAAAATACTAATACTGGTAGCGAAGTTTTTCATAATGTTGTCGGCAAAAGCGACACACAGCGCGACAACAATACCGCCAAAGGCTTGGAAAAAGATAGCTGTCCAAACGACATAGTTGTATCCAAAAAAGAAACCCTGACATGGAGGTTAGTACGATGCAATAAATAAGTTCTCGGTGCTGCAATTCACTTACATGAGTGACGATGTCTGCGGCATTTTTCCAAAAGATAGTAAAGACACACGGAACGAGAGAAAAGAAGGACAATTGAATGTTGCGAATCCAAAGAGAAGACTTTGTGCCCTTAAGGACCTTTTCAAAATAGACACCAGCCAAACCGCTGATCAGACAAGCAACGATTACAGCGACAAAGCCAGTCTTGGCATTAAGTTGACTATTTTCTTCCGAAGATGAACCGCCTTGAAGATTTTGAAGTTGAACAACGGCGATACCAGCTGTAAGGACAACAAGTGAGCACCATTTCATAAGACTCAATCTACGTCCCAAAAGCAGAACTGAAAACAAGGCCGTCGTCAGAATTTTCAATTGATACGTCACTTGAAACGTTGCAGCAGGTAAGTTTCCAGCGGCGACGTATTGAAGATTATTTTGCAAAGTGTACAAGAAAGCAGGAATAGCAAGTTTCCAGCTATCATTAGAGAAAATTTCGCGCAAAAATGCGTTTTTGCGAGCGTCAACACCTGCATTCTTGCGGAATTGATTGTATGCAACTGCTGAACAGACTGACAACTTTATTAATTCGTTCAAAAGAACGGCCGTAGAGGTAATGTACCGTTTGTCCTCATAACCAGGCATAATACACGAGTAGTGAAGAATCTAGAGTCGTTAGAGAAAAGTTAAGCTTGCTAAATAAGGCAGAAAACCGACAATGGATGCACAATGCCAACACTGTCAATGGCGTACCAAAATAAGCGCAGAGTTCTGGAACGTGAGGAGAACCAATGAAATATATTTCATTGGAATCCCATGCCATGTTGCAACCTCTCCCATAGCCATAATAAACGAGAAAGCAGTTCCTATTCCAGAGTGCTCTGGTTGGGAATAATTTCAGTAAAGGGCAGTGCAGGTGGTGGTGAGTTTGGGGAGTCAGGCATGCATCACTACAATGCTTAAACACCCGCGCAATAAATGCTTTCTGAGCCATTTTACTCCTCTTTGTAAGCGTAATTGTGTCCATTATAGTACGAGAATATGAATAATAAATTAGCAGATATTTAATGGTGTAGCAATTTTTTTTAGAGACGATATTAGAGTAATTTACAAAAGATTGTATGTACTGAAATGAATATCGAAATACTATACTTCTTCCCTCAATATACACTCTTAAATCACTCGAATGCATCATTGCAGCACGTTCCTGAACGGAACTTCGTCCGTATTTTGTCTTTCTTCCGTCTCTCCATTATCGACGATGAACGATTGGGAACGTACTCACTACGTACATTAGCCGTTTTACAAAATAGTGCTGAATTGGTACGAATTACATGGTAAAGTGTGTTCTAACAATCTAGAAGCTACATCTCTTGGTCTATATTGTTTATTTTTTTGAAGTGTTCTTGTTATTTAAGGTGAAACTACAACTTGGTAACAAAAAAACAACATTGACTGTTATCAAGCCACTGTGATATGATTGAGAGGTTAAACGTTGCTAGGACAAGACTAAGCGCAATGAACTCCTTCCCGTCTTCAAGTCAAGACCATCGTGAAAGTACACCCTTATTGGGAACCAATAATGACCCAGCGTATGTTCGGCAATTCTCATTTACGAACATGTTGCTTGTGACCCGCTCTGTACTTTTTTCAAATTACCTTAATATCCTTCTTATTTTTGTTCCCCTAGGCTTAATTTGGGGTTGGATGCAATGGAGCGTTAAGCTGATTTTCTTGTTTAACATGCTCGCCATCGTCCCTTTGGCTTCCCTCTTGAGTTTTGCTACAGAACAGTTATCAGCTATTGCCGGTCCTACTATTGGCGGTTTGTTGAATGCAACGTAAGTCTAAATGTTTACAATTCTCATTGCGTTCGAGTAAATCTTCCTCAACACGAATATTATAACTAACAACAATAGTTTCGGAAATGCCATTGAACTAATCGTGGGTATCTTGGCTTTAAAGGAAGGTGAATTGCGTGTTGTCCAAGCTTCCTTGCTTGGTAGCATTCTCTCTAACCTTCTTCTTGTTCTTGGCATGTGTTTAGTTGCTGGTGGTATCAAGCAACAAATTTCTAAGTTCAATGTTACCGTTGCTCAAACAATGATGGCCATGCTGGCCCTCTCCACTGCGACTTTACTTATTCCCGCAGCGTTCCATTTGACTGTCCCCCAAAACGCTCACAATGAAGATGCTTTGATCACTCTTTCCAGAGGAACAAGTGTTCTTGTGCTCATTGTCTACGTTTTGCTTCTTGTTTTTCAACTTCGTACGCATCGTGATGTATGCAATGATCCCACAACCGCTTTTGAGGAGCCTGAAGAGCCACCTATGTTGGGTATCAAAGCAGCATGTGCAATGCTAGCCATTGTTACTGTCGTCGTCTCCTTGTGTGCAGACCAACTTGTTAGCTCAATTGATGATCTTACGAAGGAGGTCAATATCTCTAAAACTTTTGTGGGTTTGATTATTTTGCCTATTGTCGGAAATGCAGCCGAGCATGTGACAGCTGTCATTGTTTCTCTTCGTGGCCAGATGGATTTGGCTTTAGGTGTCGCTATTGGATCTAGCCTTCAAATCGCTCTTTTCTTGGCTCCCTTTTTGGTATTAGTTGGAGCCTTTATATCTCAACCTCTTACACTTTATTTTGAGGCTTTTGAGACTGTCATTCTTTTTGTATCTGTTCTTCTTGTGAATTATTTGATCCAAGATGGTTCCTCTCACTGGTTGGAGGGCGTGCAATTGCTTGCTCTCTACGGCATCATTGTTCTCGCGTTCTTCTTATATCCAGATGGTTCTGCTTGAAGGGTTTTCTTTTATCACCGTTTGTATGATTTGTAATGGATATTTTTTGAAAGCCATTTGCAATTGCAATAAGTAGTTATTCCGTTCTTTTAATTATAGACGGGCTTTATGAATGAAAAACTTTCCGTCTTCTGTTGCTGTATCATTTTCGTGAATCATCATACATATCTTGTAATGGCTTTGTCTTGGCTTCCATTCCAATTATTACCTCGACCATTTTATTTTCTGCATTTCGCCAATCGCCTTTAATAATTTATTACACACGAATATCGACCTCTATTGAAATAATATCATTTTACTATCTTTCTGTTAAAAAAAATCTGTCGTTCTATCTTCATTTTGAGTATATGGTTGCAGAGATTGATTGAATATGTCTGATACACAAATTGTGAATATTGAGACTATTGAATTGCAAAAAGAAAACATTGAACCACGAAGAGAAGGACATAGAGCAAAAACGCTCGAAAAAGCTTTTGCAAGAGATCCCTCTGAGTCTGCTTTGAAAGATATTGAAGCTACAAAGCATTCTTACGAAGAAGCTATCCAGAACGCTGGGACTACTGATGATCCTTTGGAACCTTGGTTAAAGTATATTCAATGGACACTAGAAGCATTTCCTCAAGGTGATAGCAACGTGAGCGAGTATGTTCATTTACTTGAACGATGCACACAACATTTTCTTAAAGACCCTTTTTACCAGAATGACATCCGATACCTAAAGATTTGGTTACGGTATGTTCCATACACAAACGATCCTGCTGAACTGTTTTCTTTCTTAGAAATTCATAAAATTGGACTTCAATTTTCTATATACTATGAGGAGTATGCCAACTATTTTGAATCTAAAGGGTTGTATGACAAGGCCCTAACCATTTACAAACGTGGCCAGGAGAGACATGCAAGGCCAACCTTACGGTTTGAGGAGCGCAGAAGAGAGTTTTTATATCGTTGTATGGAAATAGCTCCCGACTGCTTAAAAGAACAGCCTCTTCCAGAGACGGCTTTACAAATTAAATTTCAAAATACACTCTCGTTAGGCAGTGACTCTTCATCGTCATCCTTGTCTTCTCACGCTACAACGCATGTTCGCAAACCGATGCAGAAACGAATCGCCGTTTTTTCAGATGCTTCCGGCGAACCATCGTCAACTATTGATGCAACATGGGAACAGTTCGGTTCTCGAGCTGTCCGAAGAAAAGAGAATACAGTTTCAGCGACACCTTGGGTGGGAGAGACATTGCCGATCAAAAGTAGAAAGTCTACAACCTCTCATAAACTACGTGTATATCGAGACGAACAAATCCCGTTACAACAAACACTCCCCTTGAGTACAGAGGAAGGCATCAGAAGCGGAATTAATTTTGCTTTTCACGTCCATGATTGCTATCCACAAGGTCCACATGGCATTGAGTTATCGCCTGAAGAAGTTCGGGCGAAAATGTACACAAATTTTTAAACAATGTCCGCCTTATTACATACAAATGCAACCCATGTAATTCTTTTTATCTTCCTTGCCCGACCTAATGAACTAAAATAGAAAACGTAATACGAAAGAAAAGTATCTTTAACACAAAACACACTATGCCGAACGGTATACAGCAGAAGCTGCTTTACCCAGGCGGTTCATGATAGCAAGTCCTTCATGTTCCGATTCAACTCCTTCAACCAAAATAATATCAACCTGTTTTTCATCCATATCGCGGATCATAGAGAATAGATTACGGCGAATTTCCTTACCTGTGCGACCAAGACTCATACTTACGGGAACCATGTCGCTAAACTTATCAATGTTCCAACAGCAACTTGTTAAAACACCGATTTTTGGCAACTTGGCATTTTGATCTTCATTTAAGTACTCGTCTTGGAGGATTTCTTTTGCTTCCTCTTCACTCATGCCTTCGAAGAGAAGCACCTTTGCAGTTGGAGAATAGTGTCTATACTTCATGCCCGGTGTCTGAGGAATAAATGACTTCTTTTCCACATCATCTGTTGGCTTATATACAATTGTACGACTCCAAACGCCTCCGCAAGATTGAATGTCTTCAAGCGAAATACCGCCAGGACGAAGAATGACGGGCGGATCACAAAGACCATTCACAACAGTACTTTCGAGGCCGACGCCACATGGACCGCCGTCCAATATAAGTGGAAGCTTTCCATTCAAATCATGAAATACATGTGCTGCCAAAGTGGGAGAAGGACGAGTAGACGCATTTGCAGATGGAGCAGCCAATGGAGCTTTTGACTTTAAAATCAATGCCAGTGCAACAGGATGCTCTGGCATTCGAACAGCAAAAGTACTTTGTCCAGCGGTCACAACTTTTGAAACTGGAGAGCTTTCGGCACCTTCAATAGGAAGTAGAATAGACATCGGACCAGGCCAATACCGATCTATCAGTGGTTTGTAAATCAAAGGAATGTTCCCCCACAAACCAGAATCACCCTTTGATTCGATCTTCTGTGATGTAGAACTTATAAGTTCACTAAGCTGTTTCAACGATCCAATATGTGTAATCAAAGGGTTGTCAGCCGGACGGTTTTTAGCCTTGTAAATGTTTAACACAGCCTCTGATTTGCGTGCATCAGCACCAAGTCCATAAACCGTCTCTGTGGGGAACGCTACAATTCCATCTTTTTGATGAAGGATAGCTGAAGCTTCTTCCAATGCGTCTTCCGTTTGTTTGGAATGAATCAAAACCTTAGGATCCTCAAAAGGATGTTCATTACAGGAAGACGAAGGTTGAAATGTTATGGAAGTGCTGTCGACCGATATCACTTTTGTATTCATTCTCGCCAACGTACTCGAAACCGACAACCAAAAAAACTTTATTCTGTGAAGTAATTGCCTCGTTATTGACGTATTAACTTCTCGGTAAACAACTACTGCACCGGATTTGTTCAATGCCTGCAAAGTGAGGTGTATTACGACGATTTGAACGATTGTCTGTTGTCTGGCGGTGTACGGAATAGCAATCAAATAAAATAGAATGCCCGTAAGATACGAATTACAGGCGTACAAGGACACGAACAGGAAATGAAATGTAACCGTAGATCACAATGTTCTATTTTCAATTATTTTACATTAGTTTACTCGTAGTTCTATAAGACATTAAAGCACATTATGGCTCCTTTGTATCAAATTCATAAGTATTGGTTCAGAGAATACGATCAAACGCCACGAGAAGAAATGATAGAATAAGGAATATAATAAATAAACCTTTCGCTGCCCGACTGTTCCGTGAGCGTGCCTGTTTCAGTTGAGTATTTCCACCAGATATCGTGTCCGAAGTGATCATGGCATCTTCATATAATTTATCCGTTTGTGCAGCTTGTAGCGAGAGTTGCTTTGAGATTTCAGCTTGCAGTCGTATAATTTCGTTCAAGGAACGACTCGTGTACTGCACCCGCTGCATAGTGTCTTCGAATTCTTGTAAGAGCAATTCATTCTCATCCTCTAGCTCTTGTATTTGGGTCTGTGACAAATTCTGCGAAAAGTCGGATTGTGAAATTTGTACACGAGGAGGAGGCGTATACGTTCGGTTCTGCCGGTTATTGTTTAGTACTGAGCTTGTCTTGGCATGTTCAAAGCGAGTTTCTTGTAATGTGAATAGAGTCTTCGAGACTTCAGACATCGAGTTTTGTAGAAACCATAGAACACCAGAATGGTGAGCTAAGAGCAGTTCTTTGCGAGCGCGTTTTTCCGGATTTTTCAAACCTTCGTACCAATGCTTTTCTCCAAGTTCAGTTTTGGTGTCTGGACGTATTAGTATGAAAGGACTAAAGGAAAAACCTCATTCACACTTACTTTCTTCTGCTTGCTCTAGTGCTTTTATCCTGTTAACGCAAATGTTTATAATTGTAGAAGCCTCTTGGTCGATTTCATCTCGCTGAACGTCACTAAGCTCGAGTTTGTCAAGCTCTTCTCGAGAGCATTCCATTAACGGTTTTGTCAGAGCGCTGTAGTTTCGGACATGGATTGACTTTAAGTAGGCGTGCCTGATTCGAGAAAGAAAAACTTGTAGTTTGTAAATAGAGTTGTACTAAATTTCAGTTAGTACATTGATACTGATTAACTTAACGAGACGTACAATGATTTTAGCCTCGTTTAAAAAAGAATCATCAAAGTCTTTTGTTTTTGGTCGTCGTAAACTGAGTTCTGCAAGCTTTACATTGCTGTCCTTCTCAATTAAACGGAAGAAGTCTATTGTTCTGTCTGCCATTTTTGCGATATAAAGAGAAATTAAAAAGACCAGAACGTGAATGTGTACAAGAACGAAATTAAAGACGATGAATTTCACCTTAGAAGCGGCTGAGTTCCAGTTAGGAAGCTTGCAAAAACCAAGTCGTATAGCCTATCGAATTCCAAAAGTCAAGCAAAGTGCTGCTTATTAATTTCTACGATACTCCAAGGAATGTCAGAAAACTGAGTCCTTTAGAACAACTACCGTTAACAAAACGAATATTTAACCCGTAACGAAACGAATCTAACGCCTGGTACTCACCCAGGATTTTGTGGTTGTTGTTTATGTACTACTTTCTTACTAGACAAGGTATACCATACCAATCGTACTGTCTTCCAACACCATTTCACTGCCAACTTGTATCAATTGTAAAGTTTTCTGGTACAAGCGGTACCGTTTATCGGTAAGGAATCCAAAGCTAATCAGAGCGCATATGCTGTGTGTTATTTGCTTAAAACCTGAAGGTTGGTAGTCAATCCGTGTATTCTTGAGTTTCTCCGGAAACGAATCGTCCGGCTTCAAGGAGACTAGACCTTCCTTTAACGAGGAGTGTATGTATACCTGAATTACAGAGATCACGGCCCTTTTTCCGTTTCCTCCCGTTCCCTCGTTTTGTCCAGTTCATAAACCCGTTTCTTACATTTGTTCTTGTTCTATAAGCCTCAAGCTGCGAGAGAAGCAGAAACATTGCGTGGACGTTTCACAAAACCAAGAGATCTTTGTCTTCTGGAGCTTCTTTCGTTTCTCCTTTAACCGTTCAAGAGATCTTCTATCTCTCCTTTACTTATTAAATACTTTGAGTTTCTTTCTTGCTAGAAATTGCTCTGCGTCATTCTTTACTTTACCCGTACAACTATTTAAATCGTGTTACTTACGCCAGCTGGTATTGCTTTTCTTAGCTAACGCTGCAAGAAACCGTCTACATTCTTTTCATCTTAAATTATGACAGATCCCACTAAACAGCGCTCGGGATTTTTTCGTCTGACAACACCTTCCAAACGCGTAGCTCAAGCACTCGGTATAAAAAAGAAGCACAGCAGCTTGAACGACGGAGATTCACTCCATAGTTCTTCCAGTCTCTCTCTTGACCAACAGTCCATCCGCTCTCACCAAAGCCAATCCAACGTATCGTCTACACTTGTCAGCACCTTAGAAGAGGCTTTCTTTGATAATAAATCTCGCTCGTCGCTTGGTGCTGCCTCTCAGTACGACCACAAAGATTTTGTTTACGACCGGCCGTTGCCGGACCCACATGCTTCGTTAAAAACAACGTCAGATACTTCAGAGTATTCTGTCAACACTCAATCCACAGATGGTAGTTCATCTTACCATTCTCTAACTAACAGCGACGGTTTTAACGCTGTGCCTCAAAACAAGCCAGGCATGAAAACACCTACTTTCGAATACAGTCGCAAGGCTTATGGAAGAGCGGAAGCTAGAGAGAGACGCAGTACTTCCTATTTTATTGGCAAGCTTCGGGAAAAACTTCGAAGAAAGGATGTATTGGTTTCGTTAAATGCATCTCTTCGAACCGAACCCGTTCACTGGTTAGACGCTTTTGCCGAACAAGGCGGCCTTGAGTTGCTTCTTCGTCTTCTCAGCAGCATTGGCTATGGTGAGAAACGAGTGAAGCATGCTGACATTGAAAATGAGGTTGTTAAATGCTTATATTACTCTCTGTCCAGTATTGTTGCACAGGAGCGACTTTTTCAAGTTGTGTACGATACTCAGGGAGCATGTTTAGAACCTGTTATAGAGTGTTTGTGCTCCATTGATTTAAGTGCTCGTCGGTTTGCCGCTCTTTTGCTCGCTTTTTTTTGTGATGATAAGAGCGAGCGTAGTCTTCCATTAGTCTTGGCCTCTTTTCAAGCCAACCAAACTCGAACACATTCTAGAAATATGTTTGGTTCTTGGATGGATGCATTGCACAGTGCAGTCTTTGGAAAGTCGTTTGGACAAGGTACCGATCCAGGCACGGCTGATGAAAATCTTTCCACCTTAACGAATACTGGTCATTTAGCAGATTATGTCTGTGCAAATATCTACTTGGTG
The DNA here is from genome assembly GCA_032882995.1 of Schizosaccharomyces versatilis (nom. inval.). Classification (NCBI taxonomy): domain Eukaryota; kingdom Fungi; phylum Ascomycota; class Schizosaccharomycetes; order Schizosaccharomycetales; family Schizosaccharomycetaceae; genus Schizosaccharomyces; species Schizosaccharomyces versatilis (nom. inval.). The sequence continues at coordinate 350,516 of CP130699.1, read as the reverse complement.
AATTTAATCTGCGGACATACTCAAGCTGCTGACAAGCAGATGAGTTTGATTTTAGAATTCCTAAAAGCGAACATTTATGGATTGCTTGCCCAGCTCGGAACATGGCATAATAGGAAAATTGATGAACAGGTAAGCATGTTTCATTCAATTACCTCTGCATTTAAGGAAACATATATACATGCTGATGATGATGCCGTCTCAACGAAAGATTCTATACTTTTAGAACCTAATCACTCTTTGCCCCCTTTACCAAATGAACATTCTCATAATGAACAAGATGATGATGCCGTGGAAAAGTCCGTTTCCCTTTATCGAACATTTCTTCAGAAACTTAGACATGAAGAGCTACAGACGGAGTTTAATAGTATACTCCAACATTTGAGTGATGAAGATGACCTAAGTAAAATCTCAACTAGTTTGGATCTGTTGCTCTTTACACTTTCTTCAGTAAAACAATTTCGAGCCCCACGAACGGATAATGAACGTGGTCTTGTTGTGCTCGCACAAAGATTGCTCGACCGAATGAGTTCTGAGTCTCAAATGGAACAGGTCACTGCTGAACTTAAAAGTGTAAAAGCTGAAAATGAATTGCTGATTTCAGAAAAACAAACACTCTTACAGCAAATTGCTAAAGGTTCCAACAATGCAACACGGTCTTTACGGGAACAAGTTGACCAGCTTCGTAAGGAGCTTGACAAAAGAGACTGTGTTATTGCGCATTTAGAACGCATAGCTAAGGAAAAAAGTACTTTTATTGACGATGTTAAAGCAAGACAAAGCATTTACATTCCTCCAAAGGCTGAAGCCCGCATGAATTTCAAGGACCTTCGTGGAAAAATTGCTAGCCAGATTTCTGAGCAAATTGAAGATCAAGTTTCCTTATTAAGCGTTGGTGCCCTCTCTGCAGTATATGATGAAACCATTAAAGAGTCTGCAGCCGCTCCCTTAAAACGCTCGTCTTCAGTTGATTCTCTCGATGCAATGGAAGAACAGTTTAGTTATCGTGTTCAACCTACGTTCCAGCAGTTATCTCAACAAAAAGTCGCTTCACCAACAGGTATCATTGCACCGTTGGTTAAAAGTGAAGCACTTTCGCCCAAGAAAGTATCACCTGCTAAATTATTCGAACAGCCGGGTGCTACAAGTGTTGCATCTGAAGAAAGTGAACGCAAGCCCACCACATCCATTCCTCCTGCTCCGCTTTCTCTTCCTGATGCTTCTATAACTGCTCCGGTCCAAGCACCCGTTCCCTCAACAAGTTCTATACCTTCACCTCCTGCATTGCCGGGAACTGTTGGTGGTCCCCCTTCAGTTCCTGTTGCTCCTATAACTCCTGCCGCTTCATCAATTCCTCCGCCTCCGCCTTTACCTGGGACATCTGGTCCTCCTCCTCCTCCTCCCCCTCCTCCTGCCCCTCCAATCCCCGGTGCATCTATCCCTCCCCCTCCTCCATTACCAAGTGCTTCTGGCCTTCCTCCTCCCCCTCCTCCGTTGCCTGGTTCATCCGGTCCCCCTCCTCCTCCACCTTTGCCTGGTGTACCCGGCGTTCCAGGCGCACCTCCTTTGCCTCCTGCTCTTCCAAACTTACTGGGCTCGTCTGTTTCGCCTGGCGCACTTCTTACCAGCGCTCTCGCCAAGTACAGCAACTTCAAAACCTTCCGTGATGTTTACAATCCGAGTCGACGACTTAAGCAAGTCCACTGGGAGAAGGTGTTTCCTAAGAGTGAGAATACCTTGTGGACAAAATATGCTTTGAATTTTGATGAAACAGTGAAGACCATTGAGAAAGCTGGTATCTTGCGTGACCTAGAACGGCAATTTGCAGCTGGACAAGTGAAAATCAAGGTCAAAAAGGAAACTAAAAAGACATTTTTGAACGCAAGTATTCAACAAAACATGGGAGTCGTCTTAAGAGATTACTCATCCATGTCTCCTGAGGATGTAGCGAATCTCTTATTATCAACCCCTACAACCAATGACTCTATTGTCAAGTTCTTTGCTACCTCAGGCCTTACTAATGATGAAAGTCTTCGCAAATCTCTGCTCCCATATTCCCAACAGTGTAAAAAGAAGGAGGAAGCAAAGAATATAAAAGAGCTCTCTCGAAACGAACAGATCTTTGTTTTGTTTGTTATTGAAATATGGCCATATTTTCAAGTCCGTATGGATGCACTGTACTTCAAGTCTTCATTCCAAGAAAACCTTGAGCTCGCAACTACGGCCAACAAGGTTGTTTATGAAACTGCGTCGCTTTTGATGGAGGATAAAATGTTAGCATACTTTATGCAGGTGCTCTTACACATTGGTAATTTTCTCAACGATGCACCTCGTCGTGCTATTGGTTTTTCCATCGATTCACTCGGACGTTTTGATGCGCTGAAGGATTCTGAGGCAAAATTGAACTTGATGCACTACTTTGAGCGTGTTGTCCGTTATTACTTCCCAAGTCTTCAAGACTGCTTCCCTTGTTTCGAAGCAGTTGCGGTTGCAGCGGGCTACAAAATTGAGAGTGCCGAGCACAGCGTAACTGAATTGTATGAAAACTTTAAGGTAATTGCCAAGCAAGTGGAATCAGGAGCGCTCTCGAATCCTGAGAAGCTTCACCCCAAGGACAAGGTTCACGATGAACTGATGGAATGGATTCCAGAGTCCAAGGAAAAGTTGAAAGAACTGCTCGCTCTTCAGAAGAAAGCCAAAAAGGCACTTACAGAATTGGTATCTTATTTCTGTGATGAAGACAAATTTGAAGTATCTAGAAAGACTCTCTTCGAAAAGCTAAATGCTTTCTTTCAGCTTTATAAGCGTGCGCGAGAGCAGAATCTTGCACGCGAAGCAATTGAGAAGGAAAATGCAAGACGGAAAGAAAAGGTGCGCGTTGTTAAAGTGAAACGGCCTCCGCCTCGAAAGGAGCCAACGTTAATTGACATTCTATTTGATAACCTCAAGGCCGGTAACTTCAAACTACGGACAACACCCCGAGGCAGTAGCCTTCGGGCGAATGAAGATCAAACGACTGACGGCCTTTCACGAGAGGAGCGTGTATTACAGAGTCCGTTTATCCATACGCATCCTAGTGAAGGAGTGAACCCTGTACTTCGTGCTCAACGTCTTCTTCAAGACTTGAGAATCTCGTCTGTTTCTTCAGAAACCGACCTCTCTTCTGACCAAACCAAAGAAGACCAAACAAGCGATAATCGTGCCGATCATGAGGCTGCCCTCTACTCGGAATTACAATTAGCTGCGCCCAAAACGAGGCATCGCTCTCAATCACGGGCTGCTTTTACTCAGCCTTCAAAAGCACGGGACATGTTACTAATGCTCGAAAAAGATAAACTTACTTAGACTTTCTTTAAAGCCCTTCAACACGTTTCTACCACACTTGACGATGCAATTAATTAGATTGGTAATGAGTCCAACGGGGCGATTTTGTACTTTACAATTTTTCATGATGCCAATAATCCTCATAAAGAGTCAACTGAAACGGACACACTAATTAACCTCATATAGTAAAGCTTTTAATAAATATAGATTTAGATACACCTTCACCATGTTTTTTTACAGCACTTTGTCCCTAAGTTTTACATGTTTGGGGGCGAACCCAAAGCAACATTTTTTATGCTTCCAATTACCAGAATAACTAATTGCTGGTATTATTGACTTAAGACTAGTAATTTGTAGCTCTCGAAGCTTTTCTGAAGTCTCGTTGTTTCATATTTCATAATTTTGTTTTCATCCTTGTTCCAACACCTCCGTTCATGTTTCAGTACGAAACTCTTAAAGCTGGATGCAATAGGATTCCGACTGCGGCATCTTGGGCGACCAACGCCGATTTTGCATTTGGAGCAGAGTCTTTAGTAGCTGTTGGCGATCCTGTATGTAGTAACTGATTCTTCAATGTCACTTAAGGGAATATTTACTAACGCAACAATAACAGCTTCATGGAGTCAGTTATCTACTTTCCGGACATAAAACTACCATAAACTGTGTAAATTTTCTGCAGTACGGTGATACTATACTTCTAATTTCAGCTTCTACCGATGGAGAATTGAAATGCTGGAAAAAAGAGGGAGATCGCGGCTATGAAAGTGTATTTACTACTGATCTTTTCTCTTCTATCAACTGTATGTGCGTCCACGACGAATTTGTCGTTTGTGGATGCAGTAATGGCACATGTTATGTCTTCAGCTGGGACTCCAGTAAGCAAGAGCTTGTAAATCACACAAAAATCGAGCTAAAGGATTGCATACCAATGGCTTTGTCAATGGTCAACTTTCAGAACTGCAAAATACTCGCTGTTGCTGGCACTTCTCGGGCCATCCAGATTTACACATCCTCAAATGATGCGAAACAATTTCAACTTGCTAATCGTTTGCTTGGACACGTTGATTGGGTTCGTTGTCTGGAGTTCTACACGAACTCGGATTCAAAAATTACGTTGGCTTCTGGAAGTCAAGACAAACTCATTCGCTTGTGGTCCTTGACTGTGCAACCAGAGGCGGACATCCCAAAGGATGAGGAGACGTACGAAAGCTCTATTGAGTCTTGCAAAAGCTAACAATGGACAGTGAACTTGGTGACGATTTGTTGATGAATAAGCCTTTCAGATTTGAACACAATGGGCTGAAGTTACAGATAGTTTTTGATGCTTTGCTATTGGGTCATGAAGATTGGATTATGACGGTTAAGTGGAACAGTTCGGGAGACGCTTTATTATCGTCGTCTACCGATTCTTCACTCATTATATGGGAGGCGGACAAGCAGACCGGAATCTGGATTATAGCCGAACGTTTGGGCGATATAGCATCCTCCCATGGTTCTACAACCGCTACCGGTAGCGCAGGTGGATTCTGGGGTGGTTTATGGAAACCTGATGATTCAGCTGTTGCTTGCTGGGGCCGTACAGGCGGTTGGCGTATATGGGTAAACGAATCAGGAGACTGGATTCAGAGATCCTCAATTTCTGGTCATGCTGCTCCTGTAAAATGCGTTTCTTGGGAACCAGAGGGTCGCTACTTTTTGTCAACAGGTCTTGACCAGACAACACGGTTGTTTGCTCCACTCAAGAATGGTGAATGGCATGAAATGGCTCGTCCTCAAATACACGGTTATGATATGAATTCCTTGTATGCGGTTTCTGCAACCAGATTCATAAGCTGTGCTGATGAAAAGGTTATGCGAGTTTTTGACATGCCTATCACAATCCTTCGGTTTTTGAACCGTGTCTGCGGAATTGTTTTAAACGAAAAGAGTTTGCCTGAAGCAGCAAACGTTCCATTACTGGCTTTGTCGAATAAAGCCATTACTTCAACAGAGACGGGTACCCTTAACGCCGAAGAACTTCAGCAACCCATCACGGCTGTCATTGACAGTCTCAATGATGCGCCCTTAGAGGAGCATCTTCAGCGCCTTACATTGTTCCCTGAGATTGAAAAACTTTACGGACACGGTTATGAAGTTTATGCCTGTTGTGCTACGAAGGACTGTGCGATGCTTGCCAGTGCATGCAAGTCTCAAACACCTGACCATGCGGTTATTCGCTTGTATGAAACAGCTACGTGGAAACAAACCCAGGTTCTTGCTGGTCATTCGTTAACGATTACTACATTAAAGTTCTCGTATGATGACAAGTACTTGTTATCCACTGGTCGTGATCGATTGGTGTGTCTACACAGAAGAATCGGTGATTCTTTTGAGTCTTATGCTACTATCAAATCGCATTCTAGAATCGTTTGGGACGCATCATGGGCTCCTTCTCCGGAGAGTTACGTATTCGCTACCGGTTCTCGTGACAAATTCGTCAAATTCTGGAAATTGAATGAAGAAACAAAAAGTGCTAAGAATGTCTCGGCTTTGCAATTTCCTTCTCCTGTAACAGCCGTTGATTTTGCGCCATTCCTTTATCAGGACAAGTTGTTATTCGCTGTTGGTACAGAGTCTGGAGCGTTGTTCATTTGGCAATGCCCTCACCAGGATCTTACAAAATGGAAGCCTACTAAAGTACCTGGTGAGCTCAATCCTGGTAAAGCTATCACTTGCCTTTCTTGGAGGCCAGCCCTCTGCGACTCCACTGCACAACTTTTGATCGCTAGTGATGATACTTCAGTTCGCTTACTAAACATAAAACTTACGGAACTATAAAACGTTGTAAAATAACAGGTTTGGACATTTAAATAAATTACATTTTTTGCGGTAAAAGTATGAAGGAAGGTTGAAGGTGCGGGAATGATGATGACCAATATTGTAAAATAAAAACTAAACACAGCAAAGGATTGGCCATTGTTCTTGAAAGGAATTTTGGTCAAAGAAATATACGCAATGAACATGATAGCGGGTTCGTCGCGTTAACGAATGCAACAAAAAATGGTGAGTTTGTAATTCATAATCAAGACTGACACATTGGTTGTACATAACATGAGCAGTTGTCCCTGATACGATACTCAGTGACATGTTTAGGTTTCGAAGAGTGTGTAGAACAATTATGAATAGCAGGTTTTGTTTTCGATGAGCTCAAAACGTTTGTATACAAAAGGATTGGACTTCGTGTTGTTAAAAACACTGGACAATATAAAAGTGAGAGAAAACAGAACTTCTTTAAGGCGTAAGATGAGCATCATTTGGGACAATTAGTTCAAGTTTTTCAATAGACCGCTGCTAAGTTATTATCCTGTCATGATAACCATTGTGAATCGACGCTGTACACAACCAGGTAACTTAAAAACAACATAAAAAGCGTATGTAGAACTCAAAATGAGTAAGCTCTTAGCAATCCAAGATGAGGCTCGTTTAGCACGACTGCATTCTGCCCATTAGGTTTTTTAATAGCGCTTCTGTAGCCGTTCTAAGCACTTGAATTGCTTTGACTATTTTGCGCAAGCTTTTGATTTTGAACTGCAATACTTTGAAAGAGAGCTCGACAAACGGACATGTCGAGAGACGGAGTCATGGCTGATTCCAAAGATGGGGTATTAGAAGTCTCTTCTTTCTCCTCGCTTGTCGGTGGGTTTGTCTGTTTATCACCAGCAAATGTTTCTTGGTTGTCTGGTGCTACAGTATCGCCCAGATTATCTTCCTGTTGTGATTCATTCAGTTCTGAATCTAAAGATAAATTTGTTGGGTAAGAATAACCTCGTTCTGGCGAAAATGAAGCTATGTCCTTTACATCACTAAGTGCCTTTCTAAGACAATAAGTGGCGTTCAGCTAATTAACGTTAATATGTGTATTATTCCAAAACAAGATGAATTGCTTACCAGTCTAGTAGCCAACAAAGTATAGGCATTAGGAGCCATGTAAATATTTTCATTGCATACAAAATAGTTTGCAAGAGGTTTAACTGTATTATTTTTTTTTGTCAGAGAAGTCTTGTGTAATGAAATATACCTTCAGTAGGATTTAATCGATTTTGTTTTTGAATGATCCACAGGTCAGGAGGACGTTCGTGAATGATCACAAATTGAATACCCTGTAATCTTTGCAAATGACTGTTCATATCACCAAGATCCAAAGCATTAAATTGAGACTGCATTTTTAGCATTTGGTTGTTTGACCGTCTGTCATAAAACGGAGATTGAGAAAAGTATTCTAAGACTTGAGAGAAAAGTCAGTAACATGAATGCGTATAGAAACTTGTGTAGCTGTATTTATCAGTACTTACCATTCTCGGTTCGTAAACCGCCCATTGCCTGGACCCATTCAGGCATTCTCCATTGAATACTAGTCAAGTCCAAATCTGCCGGGGGTACAGACGACATTTTAAGTACTTAATATATACAAGCTGAACGAGTTTTCTTCAAATGTAAGAATTATCGAAGGTATGATTATAAATAAGCAACACAGTTGCAATTCCAAAGCAATTTATCACTAGCAGAGCTTTAAAAAAGTCAGTTTTCAGCAAGTGAAGACGTTTTCGTCTTGTTTTTTTAAGAAACGATTCTACGATACTGTTTTGCAGAGGAAAGGAGGAGCGCGACGCGAACATATCCAAGAGCTAAATTCATGATTAATTATAACGCGCTACGCGTCATAAACAAACACTTACCAATAAAGAACCGGGTTAAAACAAAACAAAAGCTATGTACCAGTTTCGACACATCTTAAGTTCAGCAGTATTAAATTAAATTGTATTCGGTTTAGTAAACTAATGCTGAAAGCTAATAAAGAACAACTTAAATGTGAAACGTATAATAGTACGCTTGCCTGAATATTGAGAAGGGGACATGACTGAAATGAGGAATGAGAGTTTAGACGGAAAATCGAAATCATCATTACCATGACGGAGGAAATGAAAGAGGGAGCGTAGCAATGACACGATTTCTGTATGGAAATGGTACAAACAATAAAGCACTTTGACAAAAAAAGATACCGTAGGAGCAGCAAAAGGTCCACAACTCAACCTTGCTTTAAATGACATAGCGGAAATGAACATTAGAGTCATCTGCAACGGTAGCCTTCTCACCAACGTCGGCACCTGAATCAAGAAACGCTTGTCGTTTTCTGTTTTGGCGTCGAAGGTACATGATTGTAACGAAGTGCAATATCGTAGATATAGAAATAGCAATCAACGAGGTAGCGTGTCCTGCGACATATTTCGGAGCCCAACGATAGATCTGTCCGGAGAGAATACCAGACGAATTAGCCGTGGCCATCATGAAACTGATACTTGTAGCACGTTTGTAATGAGGAGCAACGTTTCCACTAATCCATGTGACAGGTAGACCAGCACCAGTGTAGATACCAATGCCACACATATAGCAAGCAAAGTACAGCACAGAAGGATGTCCTTGCCGAGTAAGCAGAAGAATATATCCAACGATTGGGAAGATATTGTTTATGACCAAAACAATACCGCGAGACCGGATACGATCCGAAATGTAGGAAGCCGTAAGGAAACAAACGGCTCCAACAGCATACACAGGAATAGTCAAGTACTGTACGGACAAACCTTGATGACCCATGGCTCGAATGATGGCGGGCAAAAAGGTACTGAAACCATAAAGACAAGTGTCTTGACCGAACTCAGCAATGGACATGATATACAGTTTTGGATCGGTGAGTGCCAAACGAACGCCTTTCCAGCTCCATTTTTTCTCTTCCAGGTCGCCGGTACGAGCATCCTCACGAATTCGCATATGTCCACGCATTTCCGAGTTCAAGAACCACGCATTCTTGGGGTCATTGGGGAAAACAAAGAAAGCCATAATACTGCACAGGAACGACATGATACCCTCAATGACGAACAGCCATCTCCAACCAGCGAAATTGGCGACGCCGTCCATTTGCAAAATGCCGTACGCAAACAGACCACCGAAAGCGCCAGATATTGCTGCCGCCGAGAACAAGTACGCAATTCGAGGAGCCAATTCTTCTCTTGTGTACACCATTGTCAAGTAGACTGTCAGGCAAGGGAATAAGCCGGCTTCACAAGCACCCAAGACGAGTCGAGTGACAATGAGGCCCGTGTAATTTTTGACAAAGCCGGTACACAAAGTGGTAATACTATAGGCGAAAATGATGAACGAGAGAGTCTGTTTTGGCTGAAATCTCTTCATAAGTAATGTCGTCGGCATTTCAAAGACGATGAAAGTCGCATAGAAGATACTCGTAGCAACATTGAATTGGTTTCCTTTAAGGTGCAAGTCTTCCGGAAGTCCTGCAACTTTAGCATTACCGATATTGGTACGATCCAAAAATGCGACCATGTAAATAATCATCATACAGGGAGCAATGATCAAGTCGAGCCGTCTGAGCAGACGGCGATGCTGCTCAGGTGAAATTGTACTGTCCAGAGAGCTCGACTTCGAGTCCACCAAGACAATTGCATCTTTACTTTCTGAGTTTTCCTTCGTAAGCGGGCCTAGCTGGATTTCAGAATTAGGCAGCTGCGAACCACGGGATTCGAACGAAGCGCCAGACGACCTGCCATTCACGGGGGCGTCGAGTGCAGTGGGGGGCTCTGTGGCCATGTGGCGGCGTGTGGGGTTTGATAGGACTTCGGCCATGCGGATCTAACAATGCGGTTTAAACCTGCCGGGTATCCGGAGCCCTTTTATACTCGCAAAACCATGTGACTACCCACCATTTGACAGCTAATCAAAATGCGAGAAGGTAATGGTTACGAGCGAATGAGATCACTGATCAGGATCGTGGATGTTTGGAAGATCGGAAGTCGATCCCCACAAAGTCACCACCAAAAATGAGCCCCGGGATAACCGACCTTCGCCGCGGCTCTCCCGGTCGGCTCGCTCATGCGTAAGCGTGAAATACGACGATGGATGTCGCAGATAGGAAGAGAAAATGTCGGGTTGTATTCGCTAAATACGGATTTACCGTAGCAAAAAAGAAAAAAATTATGCTTTTGTCAGATGATCAAAGCCTTCATGGGAGTATGCATGCGCATCTCCGATCATTGTTAACTTATGGAAGCAGCGATTGATGGAAATAACCGTTAGTATGAACATCTGGATGAGGGAAAGAAGAAAACATTAAGGTATGTGAATAATAAACAGCACAAGACGAATGCGGTCTCGAGACGCGGGCCGGCGGCGACGAGAATATATCGTAAACTTTGATTTTGAATATCGGAAGCAAAGCCCAGTAGGCTACCGAGTAACATAAAGAATTGTAACAAATTTCGGAAGGCGCAAGCATTTGTCCTTTTTTTCAATAAAAAGGGTATGATCCTGCATGAGCAAGGGAACACGTGGGGAAGTTGAATTAATCAAGCATGCGAGACAAGCAGGCGAATTTGATTTCACAGGACGCAGAAACCGCTCGTACTAAACTTCATGCTTCATATCAGTTGATCTGGAAGTAACGTTGTGTAAATAGCCAAACTCGAAGAGCTTGTTGATGATTTCTTCTTCGCGTTCCAGTATTGACTCTGAACTAGGAAGGTTGTCAAACAGCTCATTACCTACGTAACTCGAAGACGAAGAGTCAAGTAGCAGGATGTAGTGAAAGTTGCTTGGCTCCATTCCGAGAGCAGGGTCCATTTCTGCGTCCTTCAAGCCATAACTTTCGGCGAGAGCCAACTTGCGCTTGGCAAGTTCGCTTCGGTAACGTGCACATAATTCGGCAAACAAGAGCAACATCTCGTAGAAGTCGCGCACGGAGTTCCACACGCCCGACATTTTTCTCAGGTGTGCAATGGCAAGCGACAAGCGTTCGGGCGGGGACAATGATATGGATGGGCACAAGTGAGGGAAAGTTGCCAGGTGGATGTTGGCTGCGATTCCCATAAAGACGCAAAATGTGATAAACGGGTCAGGAGGAGCCTTGTTATAATGTAGCGATTGTTCCAGCAGGTACAAAATTGCATGTGCGCTTAAAAACATCTCCTCTGTTGTCCGGTACCAATATCCACTTGGAGCTGCACCGAATGGATGCAAGTTGTGCGGCGGCCCCACATAACGAGGCGTCTCCATCGCATTCACCGGCACATACTCTCGCATGAGATAGATTTTGCATGCGAAGAAAAGTATGTGCATAAAAGGGTATGCAACATCGCTGAAGTGGGATAAGCATATTCGCACATTTCCAGCGGTGTAGCGCAATAGTGGCGGCAACGCTTGATGCCATTGATGCAGCTTTTGCAACAATGTCGCGTATGTGGATGTTGGATCCCATGGCGGCTTGAAGTCAGAATCTTTATACTTGTTGTACACCCATGCGTTTATGTCACTCCACAAAGCAAGTAATTCAGTCGTCGCCGCCAAGATAGTCTTGTTTGAATTGTACAAGCTAGCTTGTAGTGGGTCAACCACACTTGGAGGTAGTAAGTTGGTTACACTTGCCGGTAAGCTGATGCGGATTTTGTTCAAATGAACCCGAAACGGCCGGTTCCGTCCAGTGGAAAAGATGCGGTCGAGGATGAAGCAGCACCATACAGTCCTCCGCATCGATTCTTGCTCGACAACGGGCATGTTTGCCGGTACTTCGAGATGCAAGTGCAAGGCATACATGGTATCAATGGCGAGGCCTAGACGGTGCCATGCTTTCTGATACTCGGCAATGTTCCATTCGTACTTACACATAATTAGCGTCGCCTGTAAGAACTCAAGGTTTGGATTGCGAGATGCCTGCACCAACATTCGGCTTGCCTGCTGACCATACAGACGGTGATCTAAAAACTTGCTGCCCACTCCGAACGGTTCCATCAATGGTACCGTTACGGCGAGGATGCAAAACAGTAGCGCGGGAGAGGCGCTTCCATGCTCAACGCGCTGCAGTAGTGTTGTACGATTAATGGTAAAGAGAGGAGGGAAAGAAATGAAAAATTTAATGCAAGCGCTTCGAAGTGCCTCCTTAGATGGTAAGCTGTGGAACAATTGTTAGCCTTACACATTCTGCATGTATCAACGCACACAAATGACACTTACTCGACGACGACGAAAGACGGTTCTTGTCGTGGAAGGGGAGCTGATGCTGGTCCAGAAGCGAATGGAGTGCAAAGGTCCGAGCACAGCTGCTGGTCGCTGGAGGTCAATAATAATGCATTGGAACACTCGTAAGCCGAGGGTTGGGTGGCGGAATATGTGCTGTATGTGGGAAGTTGGGAAGATGAGGGGGTAGAAGAAGAATTGCTAATCGGAGGAGACAACTGTGTTTGTGACACACTTTGTTTGGCAGCAGTACCCACAAACAGGTTGGTGTTCATGGAAGTGCTGCCGGCATTTGCATCCGCGGTTATGGCTGCCGATTCCGTGTCATTGGTATTCGTTGGTTTTGAGTTTGCGGCGGTAACGGAAGAGGTTCCGCGCTTTTTACGAGGTTTCCGTTGGTAATTGTAAGAGCATTCGCGATTGTAGACCACACACATGCGGCATCGTGTGTTACTGCTCAATTTGGCACACTTGAACTTTTGCTTCCTGCACAAGCAACAGAGTTAGTAAATGAGCTCTTAGGACTGCAAGCCAAAACGATTAACGGAAACAGAATGCGCAAGAGCAATTACCCTGCTCCGCGGCAGCTGACGCAATGGTTTCCAAAAAAAGCGAAGCTGCCGAAAGAGCTAGTGTAATGTGTCTTCGGAAGCCACATATCGGTTTCTCAGTCGGAATATGTATAATACGCCATACAGCACACTTAATCATTCAATTAAGTCCGTCTGCGCATTCCCTATCGGCCAATCGTTGCAATTCTCACATCGTACCTGCATGCATCGCAAGCTCTGCGCGTCCTACACATTCTTTTTTCTCAACACGCAGCTAACACCGCGATACAAAGTGTTTTCTGATCGGCTTTCCTGCTGAAGGATCTGAATATGGCTGTAAACCACGAACAGGATTCGTGGGACGCTGATGGTCGTTGGCCGGGATCCGCCTTAGTTCACGCTGACGTTTGAAGCCGTGTTTCTGCGAGCTCTTCGTCGGGTTTTGTCTCTTACCGTGACCGCGGCAAACACACACACTGATCAATGCCGTAGCGGGGATGCACTACCGAGGCAGCCCTGTGTTCTTTGAGTGGTTCAGAGCGGGGGAATCTGGTGCAATTCACACAAGGACAATTTCTCAACCTGATACACTCGCTCAATTCTGCGAGCGCTACCGGAAACAATCAAAGACGTGGGCCCTAGCTGTGTGAATGGGTGCGCCACGGACTTTGGAATGCCGGTGTCGGTAATTAAGTCGACTCTGACTTCTGCTTTTCCGGCTTAAGCAACAGGCCACGGCATATATAATCTCGACTGCTCGAGCCCTCGCGAACCGGATGAACCTACCGAGGGCCTAATAGATAGAAATGCATCGCGTCAAGAGAACAAAAACTTGGGACCATCTGCAAGCCAATCAGTGATCTTGATAGGAAGATATGCATCAGGGATGAGTAGAAAAGATTCGCGCGGCAGTTGAAGGATCAGCGGCGGGGAAGGGGGAGCCATGACAAGAGAAGCCGGAGCGAACGACATGAGGGGGCTGTCAATTTTCGAGATGCCAAGCAGGGATCGTTTTGACAAAGATAATTGCCTTGAACGCGCGCCCGGTGCGTGCTTCTCATGTTTTTCAGGGCGAAGCGACGTGTTTTCCCCGGCTTCTGACAGAGTTCGTCCCGATTTTTTTCGGCAGTTGACGTATGCGACATCAACTGTAAATGGCATCACCTAACACGTCATGCTCTGAAGTTACAGCGCAAGCGAGGGATCAGCATGACGCTTATTGGACGTGATCGCTCAGCCCCTGCACGTGAAGCGGCATTAGAATTACAGCAGAAAGAAGACATTCCCTCAGTTGTTAGCGATTGGTTGCATCAATTGCCGTTGTCGCAAACGGCAGCGTTTCAGGGCCCAACGCGTTCGGCTATCGCATTGGGCGAAATACCCCGATTGGTTGTTCACGTGACAGTTCGCTCGCTCGAGACAATAAAAACCAAGTTTAGTGTTCGTTCCGCCAGTAAGAAGGCCGGAAACTTGTGCTTACTTTTGACAGTGTAATGACGTAAGCGGAACAAAAATCCGATCTAACCGAAATCGATTATGTAGCACCCGGAGGTAGTGAAGGAGGCAGGAGACCGTGTGTTTAGTGTTTAGTAGCGGAAGAATAGAGAACATGCACGTATTAGACGTCCGAATCAACCGGAGAAACACTGCAGCGCTAGGCAGCTCGGTGCAGGGTGCAGTCCAGTTGTGTCTTTCTAATCATTCGTGGTGAGCCGAGCAAGCTCAAAGCTTTCTGTTTGGTGAAACATATCACGGGGGATTGGTTCTGAATGTGAGTGTGGTTGGAAGAGGGTAAGTGAAAAGGAGCTGTAGAAATTCCTTTTCCGCCGAGCACGGACGCGACGCGTCTATCAAAGAAAGGGTTTTGTTCACCTTTACGTCACAAACCTTGTTTTACGTGTAAATTTAGTGGCTGTTGGGAGTAGGCCACTGGGAGTGCAAAGAGCGAATGATTGTTTGTCCTTCTGTCAAATTCACAAATGGAAGAGCGCATTACGGTCGCGAATCTGCGCTAGTGCGGGACTTGGCATTTTAACGTTTTTGCTTACAAATAATCGCTTTTCTCCAGAAAACAGTGTGCAATGGAGGACGCGAGCAGGCAGCATGCCGTAGCCTATCAGATGCTTACACTTAATTAAACTGACTTATTACGACCAATGAAAACTACTTGCGACTGTTATTTTCGCCCATGCGACGGTTAGGCCAATCACAATACGCCATTTACGACGGTGTGCGACAATAGCAATGATGTGGAGTAAAATAATAATATTCTTAAAACGAAAGAAATATGTAAACAAAATGGCTTTACAGGCCGTGTGCGCATCATGAGCGCAACGTCTAAGCAGAAACACCGTAGAGACGGTCTCCAATGTCACCAATACCAGGAACAAGGTAGCCGCTGGCGTCGAGTTTGGCGTCGACAGCACCGACAACAAAGTGAACACCAGGCATGTTCTCGAAGCGCTTCAGACCCTGAGTGCCAGCAAGTACGCTAACGAAGATGATTTCCTTCGCGCCCCATTCCTTGAGAGTCGCAATGACGGCGTTAGCGGTGCCGCCCGTGGCCACAACGGGGTCGAGAACGATGGCGACATCAGTGCATTGTTTGGGGAGCTTGTTGTAATACTCAATGGGTTGCAGAGAGGCCTTTTCGCGGAAAATACCAATGTGGAAGATGGGGACGTCAGGCAGAACAGTAGAATAGGCACTCATCATCGACATACCGGAGCGAAGGACGGGGACGATGGAGACAGACTTCGAGGGACTCAGGTCTCTGGTCGTTTCGTACGCCAAGCACCGGGCAATTTCATCAATAGATGCACGAACAGCAGAAGGTGAGAGCGTGCGATCACGAAGTAGCTCGATTTGTTGCATCACAACGGGATGAGAGGAAATCGTAATGTTGGCAACGGTCATCTTGAAGAATTTAAGAAACTGAAATGAGAAAGAAATGTTTGTTACTGACGATCAGTCTTCAAAAGACAAAAGCAGAAATCGTTAAACTGAAAGGAAACACGATGCTCTACTGGGATCATTCAGACCTCTACTTATACTCTCATTTTGTCAACAATGCCTACTATCACTTACAGCTCACAAACTCACCGCGGTATGCCCGCGGTATGAACAGCACTGATTCTTTGGTGTTTTGCTTGCCTGGAGCGTTTTCCTTGTGGCAGCTTTGTCTGCCCCCCGTACCGCGCAAGACACTCCCTTGGTTGTTTTGCTCCACCAAAAAACTGATGGTTTCCCCGTGGCTGTCCCGCGGTTTCTTGCACCAACAACTAAACATTTCGTTTGGCAGGATTGCGGTCTGGTAAGAGTATAACGAGAAAGATAAGCATATGTAAGGGGTATATAAGACACGATGGACCTCTAGGAGGTGTCTTTTCCCAACTTCAATTCATTCACTACGAAATTTCGTAGTACTGTACCGGAAACCAAGTTTCAGGACCCGGTTGGACAAAAGAAACAGGCATCGATCTTCATTAAGTCTTGTGTTTATTTACTCTCTCTCTCTCTCTCTCTCTCTCTCTCTCTCTTCTTCTTCTTCTTCTTTTCTATTGCATTTTTCGTATGACGACTACAAATTCTATTGACTATTTGCTGTCGCTTCCCAGCATTCGCCAAACTGCTCAGAAAATGCTGGCGTGCGCGGAACGGGATGGATTGAAAGCATTTGAGTTTCATGCTGAGAAAATGCCAGAGGTGGCCGACTATGTTTACTCGGTCATTCGACATGATTTTGAGGGAAAGTATAGTTCCATCCCTCCTCATGGCCGTTGGCAGCATTTTGAAGTTGGCGGTGTGCCTCGTTTGACTCAGTTGGTTGAATCGTGGCAGCAATCGGGAACTCTATCTGCACTTGATGTGTGCAAGAGAGTCCTTGATGTGACTTTTGTCAGTGTCTTGCTTGACGCTGGTGCCGGAAACGTCTGGCGTTATGTTGATAATGGCGCTGAATATGGGCGTAGTGAAGGCATCGCTGTCGCTAGTCTTCGTTGCTTTGAAACTGGACTGTTTTCCAGTGATCCAGAGAACCCCCTGCAAGTCGACCGTGTCGGACTTGAGAGTTTGACGGTTGAGACGCTTGGAGCTGGAATGCAAGTAACGGAAGACAACCCCATTGAAGGTTTGCAGGGTCGTGTAGCCATCTTGAACAATTTGGGCAAGTCTTTAGGAAAGGGCCGGCCTAGTGATATCCTTGACCGTCTTAACTGCACATCAACCGGTGCATCACTCGACGTGGCCGATCTCTGGGCGGAATTACAGCAGCTGTTGCTGCCTATCTGGCCAGAACGGACTGTTATAGGTGGTCGCAACTTGGGTGATGCTTGGTACTCAAGCACAATTCAAACGATTCAGCCCTTCCACAAACTGACCCAGTGGCTTGCGTACTCGCTGCTTATTCCTTTACGAAGAATTCTCCAACTCACGATTTGTGGTGAGGAGCAGCTTACCGGTTTGCCAGAGTATCGGAACGGAGGTTTGTTTGTCGATCTTGGCGTGCTTCGTTTACGGTCCGCATATTCTCCCATTGCTTTTTATGCACCCAACAGTGAAGTGATAGTCGAGTGGAGAGCTATGACTGTTGTGCTTTTGGATGCCCTGCTGCCTCTTGTGAACCAGAAACTTTCAGAAGAAGGTGCAGCTCCTCTGACGCTTGCCCAGATGCTTGAAGCAGGCAGTTGGAAGTCTGGCCGTCTGCTGGCAGCCAAAAACCGTAAAGGTGGTGGAAGCCCCATCCTCATCCAAAGCGATGGTACTCTGTTTTAGGATGGCTCGAAGCCGTACTACGGTGTGTGTAAATGATATTATTAGTTTTTGCCAATATGTAAGTTATGATGTGTGGTGAGTAATCTGTGTAGACGGAATTGCCAAGAGGCGAAGATGTCAATTACGGATTCGTTTACAGGATTGGGAAAAATCGTTTGGTGTAAATAAAATAGAAAAACTTTAATTTCGTAATGAAACAATTGTATGGAATTTTATAAACTTTGACAGTTTTAAGACCGTTATTACAAATTGATGGAAACAAACGCCGTGAAATTGAAGAAGATTTGTAAGGAATTGATGACCATGTCAGCGGTCAGTAGGTGAGTATGAGAGGTAAGTCTTTATTTTAAAATCTTGATAGTAAGATGGATGTTATACTGTTTCTTGAGAATGCCACGATTTTTACTTACAATGCCAAATAAGGTTCTGAACCTTGCGATCCAGCTATTGAAACACGTGTTGAAATGCACTGTCCTTGTAGAGCGATATTTTCTATTTTGATTATAATTTTATTTTTAATTTTTTATTTATCTCCCGAAACGAATTGCCTGTGTGTTATTAAATTGCAGTAATTCTTGTGAATATTATCAATTATTATAGCGAATTACATCTCGCTATAATAATTATATCTGTTGAAAAAAAGAAACAGAGAAACAGAGAACAGAGAACAGAGAAACAGAGGAGTGTTTCAAATTACGTGAAATTGTGAAATTGTATTGGTTTACAGTATATAGAAATGTAGTTAAAATACTTTGCAAAAAACCAAATGAGATATTATTGAATTATTATTTCATTAATGAAAAAATGATAAAAAAATAAAAAAAAAAACAAAAATAAAATAAATAAAAAATAAAAAATAAATAAAAATAAAAAAAATAAATAAAAAAATTAAAAAAATTAAAAAAATTAAAAAGCTGATATTAATTAAACCTACTAACAGAGTGACAATGCCGCATCTTCAGCGCATCTGTACCGTGGCAATTACCCGCATCCTTTCGCATCCTTTCGCATTCTTTTCTTTATTGTTGCCGCTCCAGCAGCCGCGGGCCCATCATAGATAACAACTCTGTTCGTCTCCTTCCTGACCTGCAGCCACGAGCCGCGCTTCTCCCGGCCGCCTTCTGCTACACCAAAAAGCATCCCCATGCGATTCCACGCTTGTACAACATAGTTTATCCTCGGCTGGCCCACGGCTAACATATTCTGAATGTCTGCAAAAAAGAATCATGGCCTCCTTGGAAAGGTATATAAGTCGCCTGCTTTCTCTGCAGTTCAACATCAATTCATCAATTCATTTTACTTTCAATTGATTTCTCATCTTCTCTTTGAAGCTTGGTGAAATTCAGAATCTACTTGATTTATTTTTGAACGACTTGTTTTACTCTATTTTCGTTATTTATCTTCCAACTCTTTATTCCAATGGCTATTCAAAGTGAACTTTACACTCCTAACTCTGCAATTGAGGTTAAGAAAGCTGCCAATGCCGCTGCTACTGCTGCCGAAGACTCCCAAGTCCCCAAGAAGGCTCTGTACGACCGCCCTGTCATCTTGACTTCCTACCCCGGTCAGAACCGTGTGGACCCTTTCCCTTTGAAGTGGGGTGCCTCTACTGCTGAAGAACGTGGCCCCGTCACTGTTGCTCGCAGCATCGAAACTTTACCTCACCGCAATGCAATTGGTGCCCACGGCGGCAGCTACTGTGTCTACAACGCTCTCGCTATCGCCGGCGGCTTTTTGCCCGCTGAGCACAAGCCCGACTTCACCCTCACTGAGCCCGTCTTCGAGTTCCCTGAACAAGAAGCCTGGCACGGTGTTGAGAAGATCGTCGCCATGGATCCTTATGGTCATGAAGTGCCTCGCTTATTTAAGAACTATTTGGACAAGGGCTTCGATGTTCGTCCCACTATCGCCATCACTAAGGCTCACTTGCAAGTGACTGAAATCATGAACGACGTCAAGGCTGGCGAGCTCGAGATTGATGGCCAGATTGTTTTGAACGAGAATGGTGACATTGCTATCACCAAGGTTGCTGTTGACCCCGTTTGGTATCTTCCTGGTGTCGCCAAGCGTTTCGGTGTTGACGAGGGCTCCCTTCGTCGTGCATTGTTCGAACAAATGGGCGGCGCTTATCCTGAACTCATTACACGTCCTGACATGAAGGTGTTCCTTCCTCCCATCGGCGGCCTTACTGCCTACATCTTCGGTCCTCCTGAGCGCTTGAGTGATCCCAAGTACAGCCTTGCTCTCCGTGTTCACGATGAGTGCAATGGCTCTGACGTCTTCCAAAGTGATATCTGTACTTGCCGTCCTTACCTTGTCTTCGGTATCGAGGAGGCTGCTAAGGAAGCCCAAAAGGGTGGTGTTGGTCTTGTCGTCTACTTCAGAAAAGAGGGTCGTGCACTCGGTGAAGTTGTCAAGTACTTGGTCTACAACAAGCGCAAGCGTACTGGTGACTCTGCTGAGAACTACTTCCTTCGCACAGAAGAGCTTGCCGGTGTGCGCGACATGCGCTTCCAAGCCCTTATGCCCGACATTCTTCACTGGTTCGGTATTAAGAAGATTGATCGCATGTTGAGTATGTCGAACATGAAATACGACGCCATCGTTGAACAGGGCATCCCCATCCTCAACCGTATCCCCATCCCCGACCGCCTCATTCCTCCTGACTCTCGTGTTGAGATTGATGCCAAGATCGTTTCCGGTTACTTCAGTGAGAAGAAGGTCACTGCTGACGACTTGGCCTGCGTCCATGGCCGTGATTGGGAGTAAGCTTACTGGCCTTTTTTAATTATTCTCTTTCCTGTTGTTACAACTCACTCACTCTTTTCTTTTGCACTTGCTGTGCGTTTCTTACAATTCTTGTTGTGTTACATGAGCATGCATGCAACTACGAACTATCATGTACCTGTTTTACATAGTGAATTGATCTTTTTTGCGTAACTACGAATTCAGTCGCATCATTTTCTTAAATCATTCTGCACCCAATGAATGGGCGCTTAAACGAAAACGAACTGGTGTATTTCTTCTGTTATTTCTTATCAAATATCGTTGTTTTCTCTTCTGTGTCTAAAGCGCGGCGCTCGCTTACGAAAATAGCCGCGTGGGATGCTTTTATGCGACAATAAAACATCGCAAAATGCGAAAGAGGCGACGACTTCCCGTTCATTTATTCGAGCGCATGGAAAACCTTAACTTGTTTTGCGACGCATGTAACAGGCAATAACCAAGTAACATTTATTTGGTAAAATGAATAATAAACTGCATCGCATTTTCTGGAAACGTGTATAATGAGACAGAAGTGATTTAGACGAAAGAATCATGTAATCTCTAGTGAATATCACTTCGCGAACCAATTGTACCTTGCCGAGTATCAGTGTCGGTTCGCCTCTCGCTATCCCACACTTGCGCTTATCGACTTCCTCTCATAAACGGGTACATATTTGGACAGATAAAGGGTAGACGCTTATTCGGGCCAGTTACGTGTAAAGAAACGCTTTATAAATCTCACATCGCACCATTGCTGTTCTTCTGTTGGTGTGGCCGCAAAATCTGCTTTCGAGAAACATTTTCCCCTGGCACCTTTGAAAACGTTGTCACTGGACAGTCTCGTAGCGAGAAATTACCGGTGCCAGAGCATTCTGTACGATTCTTTCAGCGATATTAACAAAGATTCCGTAGCTGTAGACGTTTGACTTGTTTCGTAACTGTTCCCGACATGAACGGACCTAACTTCCATCGAGCTCCAAGGTCGCGTTCGCGACCGCCATCTTCTTCTATAATAATGATTAAACGAAAACGTGCCTTAGAAGCCTGCGATTCATGCAGAAAACAAAAGACGCGGTGTCTTTCAGGCCCTGCAGACGATGAAAACCGTTCGTGTCTTCGTTGTCGGTCGTTACAGTATGTGGTTTATGGAAGTGCACATTTTCCTCTTTGAATTATGTTTTTACAGTAAAAACATCTCGAATTTGAATTCACGTTTTTTTTTGTCTCGTAAAAAAGAAACCTCAACAATTTGTGCCGTTCCAAAACAGAATTCTGTCAGTTTTAAGAATCCTACTAACCACCCGGTTTTCAGACTCGAATGCAGCCTCCGAAACCCAGACTCTGAGGTTCATAAGACGGATCCAGACTCTTTGGATGCCACCAGCGTGTTTATTAACACGAATTTGGAGAAACGGTATGACAGACAATACGTTAAGCGAGACTAAGCTTGGGCTCAATCGCAGTTGCGGCAGCTAGAGTAAAAACCAGCTTTTACGACTACACGGAGCAGACATCTGTACCTTTCTTTCATCGTTCTTCTCGAAACAAATAAGTTCTAACAATTTTTATAGACTGAAGATTTTGGAAAAGGCAATCCACACGATTTCAGCATCTTCTCAGCTGAATAAAAACACATGGAATAGCGATGACATTATAGTGAATGGTCTTCTATGTATGGACGAAATTGAGCTGTTACTGGACATCTTTATTGAGCGGTATGGTCGTCGCTGGTTGTCCATTGAAATGACGAGCACGGAATACTTCGAGCAACTGTATCCTAAGTCACCGCTCATGTTGGCAACTGCTTGCTTGACGGCTCTTCGTCACAGTCAGGCCTTAAAAGCTCGTGTTTATGTGCAGCTACTTGATCTTGTCGATCGGCTAGTTGCGCAGGAATTGCTGACTTCAGCACCCTCTTTGCACTTTTTTGAGGCTGTTTCCATACTTACTCTCTACTCACCTTTGAGATTTGCACAAAGACATGACCTGTGGCTGTTGAGTGGATTTGCTCTTCAACATCGCGTTCTGTCAAGCACACGAGGTTGGTTTAATGGTTTCGTCGGTTCGAGTGCCACGCTCACGTACCTTGACATTGTGCCTGCACGCACGTGGAATCAGATGTGTCACGGACACCTTACTCTTTGTATAGGTTATCGGCGGCATGCAATGTTGGATGAAAACAACTTTGATCAATGCCGCACGATACTCTCAAATTGTAAAGCCAATGAGTTTGACGGCAACATTCTTGGCATGCTTGCACTGTACTCTATGCTTTACCGGTTTTTGCGTTCTGATTTTGATCTCGACTATGCCATCTTTCAACTTGAGGAATGGAAGAAAGAATGGAGTCACTTATGGAAACAACCTGAACCGGAATATTCACAAATTGCTTATTATTACGCATACAATGTCGTTTACGAAGCTTGCATCCAAATTGCCCTGCAATCCAAAGACTCTTCCACCGTTCCTCATTACGCAAGCATGGTGGAAAACTATGCCGTCAAAACGATAAGTGCTGTCATGGGTCTCTCTGCATATGATATGTCTCGCTGTTCTGACCATATTCTTTTTCATGGAGCCTTTGCCTGTACTAGTCTTTTACGACTCGTGCACGCAGCAAACTGCAAAGCTCCAGGGTCTTCTGCTATTGATGGGGAATCGCTAAATGCTATCGTGACAAAGTGCTGGAAGTGGTTAGTCCTCATCAGCGTCGACGAATGGCATCTGGCGAATAAATTCGCCAATTACGTGAAGCAGTACCAGGACACTGTGAACAACGGAGCACAAAGCTCTAGATGGTTTAAAGGCCCAAGCAACCCTGTCAGTGAGTCTACTGCACTTGCGCTCAAGCCATACATTCTCAGTGTTGCGACAGTGGAGCGCTCCTAAAAGCTTATCTAAAACAAAGTTTTTGTGGCCTATCTTTTATCTTAACGAATTCATTACCGCGGTTGCTCCTTGGCAGCGGTGTCCTTCGTCTTTTTGCTCCACCAAGAAATTTGCTCTATTGGTTCTAACACTTCCGCGGATTCTCCGCGGATACGAATAGGTATCAGTCGAGGTTATTCCTCGGGAAGGTATCCTGGTTTTCATCGAGTATCGCTGGGTCTTATGACAAAATGGTTTTGCTTGTTATATAAATCAGGACCCAGGGAACTCCCTAAGTCAATTTTATCTTCCTGAAGCAATTTTCCAATCATACCTCTCTCTCAAATCATATTTGTGTTCGATACTCAACATTATGACTGTGATTTCTTTTAATAATGCTCAAACGAACCTACATGTACTTGACCAGACACCGTTCTTATTGTCACAGATGACAATTCTGCGCGACAGTACTAGCTCGCATGCAGAATTTGTTCATGCGGCAAACCATATCTCTCGTTTACTTGCCGGTAGTGCTCTTTCGCATGTTCAAACAGCAAAGAAGATTGTTCGAACACACAGTAATGAAACATACACTGGAGTCCAATTTTCTCAGAAGCTTTGTTGTGTAAGTATATTACGTGCAGGCGAAAGCATGGAATCAGCAGTCCGTGAAACATACGGACCCCTACCTGTCGGAAAGCTGCTTATCCAACGTGACGAGTTGACAAGTAAGGCTGAGTTGTTTTATTGCAAACTTCCTGGCGATGCTCCAGAACGTGTCGTATTATTGCTGGACCCTATGCTGGCTACTGGTGGCTCCGTTACGCTTGCTATTCAAGCACTCATTGATCGAAATGTGGATGAATCGAATATTGTCTACTTAAGCTTCATCTCAAGTCGAGCTGGAATCGACCGACTTTTGACCAAGTTCCCAAAACTAAGAATCGTTACAGCTGCTGTGGATCCAACATTAAACAAGGAGAACTATATCGTTCCAGGTTGTGGTGATTTTGGCGATCGCTATTATGGCACTTCAACAACCATTGCCTAGTATGAGGTTTTTGAATGTCTCCCTGAACTATCTCTCTTTATTTACTTATGTGTCACCGTCCTGTTTTCGTTTTTTTTTTACAGAGTGGAGATTCAAACGACAGCTTGTCTTTCTCGTAACTCTAATCTCAGTTACCCTCCTTCACCCTGTTATGTAACACTCGATACCTTTTATAATTTCCTTTTGCCTTCTTCATTCTTGATGCTACTACTGCATCCTCTGAAAGTCCCGTATGCGCTTGCCTAGCTATGCATTAGTTCTGAATGGATATATACACTATGTACAATATTGAAATGAACAATTTCTTAAGGGAAGTTTGTGGGGCAGCATTGAGAGACAAGATATAGAACGCGTAAACATAACAAATAAAAATCATTGTCGTTTTTTGAACCTCTTTATTAGAGGAAGAGCTTACAGTTTTGTAGCACCCGGCCCAGCGCACTTTTGCTGTTAACTGAACATTTTCCAGAGATGCGACAATAGGTTAATAAGGTGTCGAATTAGCAAATGGTACAAAAGAATTAATAATGTAAAATTCGTGAATGTCTGCAAGAAACATCAAGCAACAGCAAAACAAGGGTAGAGCAAAAGCGTCGAACAAGGCACACTACAGACCTTAAAAGTAAGAGTGTTTAGTTACTTTCCTTCACAATGGTCAAAAAAACAAAGACAAGATTCTCTTCTAGCGAATTTGTTGTATATCTGTTTTTGCTTCATCTGCCTTTGTCTTAACAGGCTTTTCGTCGATTTGCAGACCGTCAATATACTCGACGGAATCAACGGAAGAAGATGATGCCTTTTCACGTTCCAAATCGCGAGCAATAATGTACTCTTCAACTTCTTCAGGTGCTTCAGCAGACCACTTGTCTCCAGCCGCTTCAACAGGCCATACACGACATATTATGATGTGTGAAATAAACGCGACTAAGAAGCCAAGAAAGTAATTGAGGCGAAACAGTGTATTTGCAGATTTGGGAACTTTTGCTCCGCAGGCACCAAAAAGACCCACAATATTAACGAGCATGCCCAAAATGTAGGAAGCAAATCCACGCAAGGAAATTCCCTTCCAGAACCAGTATGGATTGTTTTGAGGGCGCCAGTCATAAATAGAAGCAACCTTGATATAACCTTTACGGATGATATAGTAATCAGCGACGATTACACCCGCGAAGGAAGAAAGGAAAACGGAGTAAGCTGAAAGATACGTTGTAAACTTGTTGCTTGAACTCAGCAAGTGCCACGGGCAAATGCAGATGCCAACAATAGCTGCTATGTAACCGCCACGGCGAATGTTAATAAGCATTGGCAATAAGGCCGACATGTCATTGCCAGCTGACACCGAATTTGCGGCAATATTAACACCCAACTGGGCCAAACAAAGACCAGCAGAAATGAAAAAAACGCCAGCCCGAGTACCATGAGTTGGTTGGTTATCAAGGAAAGAAGCCAGCAACTGTGTTGGATCCCAGATAGCAGCACCATAAAGAGCCTTTGAAGCAGAAGCAACCATAATGCCGATAAACGAAGTTATACCAAAGACAATCGGAATAGTTACCAATTGTGGTAAGAATGAACAGCTTGGTGTCTTGGCAAAACGAGTAAAGTCTGGATTGTTCACAATAAGGGTAGCGAAACCGTCAATGCAATTAACAATGCCATCAATAATTGCCCAACCGTGATCCCACTGATTAAGCTTTGTAGATTCGTGAATTACAGGGCCCAGGCCCTTTGCTTTCACGACAGCCCAAATGAAAAAGGCCCACGCAGCAATTGGTGCTAAATACGACTTGACCGTGAATAAGTGACGAATTTGGTATACAGGGAACCAAATAGCGACAAGAGATATCAACCAAAATATGAAGAAGCCTAGCCACTGATATGTTTCCGTTCCACTGGACGCCATTGTGTTTTTGATATCCTTGAAGGAAGGCCAGATAGACCGAATCATAAGCGTCACCGTTTCTCCGCCAATCCATGCTTGAACACCGTACCAGATACAAGCTAAAACAGCACGATTAAGAATAGGCCAAAGGGAACCCCATGTTCCAAATGAGCTTCGTACAAGCATAGGAAAGGGAGCATGATACACAGCACCAGCACGACCGGTAACAGCAACAAGGATACCACAGAATAGGTAGCCGACCCAAACACAAATCCATGATTCCCACCAGCTAAGACCAGCTTGGATGGTAGTGCCGGCAATCATCCAGGTGTTAATATTCACGGCATCTGCCATCCAGAAGGCGACATAATTCCAGGGCCCCCATTTACGTTGTTCTTTTGGTACGGGTTCCAAGTCTTCGTTCTTCAAGAAACGTTCTTGCATCGACATCTTCCGGTCTGCATCAACCAAAACCCATGGTCGAACAGTTCTCCAAAAACGACTCATGATGAGGATGGGAAACAGAAAGAGCACTACAAGTAAATATGAGAAACAATAATGGGTGAAACCGAATCAGAAATTCAGTTGAGAACGAAATCACAAGGGAATTGGATAAACGAGAGAAAGATGAAGAAATTTGACAAATGTCGAACAAAGAAGGAGAGAATGTTTACGACAATCGTACACCAGTAGTAAGTACAGGCAACTGAAATTTTGCAAAGAATAATTGGTGCTCGTAAGTTTATCTTTTGCACGTTAAATAAATCTATACATGCACAAGTAACGGCGTGGTACAATTGATTCCAAAGAAATAATATTTGAACGTAATTGTCGCAGCGTATTTCCAGAAAGAGGTTTTGCTTAGCAAGTTGAGCACTCTGAATTAGAAGCTAATGGGCGAAAGTGAGAATAAAAGGAAATTTAACAAGACAATAAATATGATGCGTTTGTGTGTCAAAAGTTATTCGTATCTTTAAAATGTGATTCCATTGAAGGCGACGAACTTCTTTTTGTAGGCAGGGGCTTGAATTTTCGCATAGATAAAAGCACTTTTGAGATTATTGATAAGTGTGCGATACGACATTGAAAGTTAACAGCTGTAGCCTCGGGTAGACAGGCAAGAGAGCAGAATACATTTCTTTTAATGTTGCAAATGAAGATGTGAATGGCTCGAAATTTTTTTGTGAGAAAAAATAGATAGAATTCGACAAATTGGAGATGAACTTCATAGGCGGAAACATTGAATATTCACAGCAAGAGTCAAGAGCTCGATTCAGTTTGGAATACTAAGTGACAATTAAGGTCCAAATTGTAAACCACGTGCTGTATTCTTACCGAATTATAGGTCGAGACACCCAGGCAATCGGTTATGGCGCCGAATTGTCTTGCCGCAAAATAGCTTCTAAGTGAATAAGTTAAAAGTCAGTAATGATAAGGAGCCGCGGTAGATGCACTGCACAGCAATTGCAACGATTTATCGTATACATGGCTGAACACCGCTGCATTAGAGCACAGTAAAAAGCGTTATTAAAGATAACGAATAGCCACAGGAAAAAACATCATGAGGGACGCAGTGATAGTACTGCATCTGATGTGAGATCTGTGTAGTTTTGGTTTTGTCGTAAAAAATGAATAAACAGAGTCGTAGTAGAGGAAAATGGAAAAAGAGATAGAACTTCGAGAAGTAGTGAATTGTGTTCGTAGAAGCGCAAATGTAGCAGCAAGTTAAACAAGAAAAAAGGCCGCGAAATATTAATAAATAGGGTTCACTTGTGTAGATGTAATGTCTCTTCAAGATTTTTGTTTTTCTTGCATGACCACTCGACTGTGAAGTCGAATTTGCTTGACGAAAAAACAACCCAATAGACCAATTATAGCCAGCGGTAAATTAACAATCCAAATCATTCGCATAGCATTGGCATATGCTTTCAGTACAAAGGTGCGTTGAGAAGGATCTGATATAGCTTGGATTTGAGCATAGTTCAAATCTTTGGAAATGCCTGTGCCGGCTAGATTTGTTGATATACTTTGTTCGTAAATGACGTCTCCCAGAGATATACCAATAGAAGATCCCATGTTGCGTACAAGCATGAAAGCAGACGAGGCAGTTGCGACAAATTTTGGAGATACAGAAGCTTGGATAGCAATAAGGTTTGGTTGGAAGAGATTACCTATACCGGCACCTATTAAAGCCAAAAAGCCTAAAATGGACGGAGTAGATGTGTTGTAACGGATGGCCAACATAGACCCGGCGCCCGAAAGCAATAGCACCCAACCAAAAATCATGGGGTACTTGTAATTGCGCAGCTTACCTATGACAAACCCACTGATGGCTGAAATGATTGAAGTGACAGCTGCGAGCGAGAGCGTGTGAACACCAGACATGAGTGGACCATCACCTTTGATCGTTTGAAAATAGACAGGAATGTAGTAGGACACATTTGCCATGATATAATAATGCACAAAAGCAGTCAGTAGAATGGCCGTCGTAGAGAGGGAAATGAAAAGCTTAGGGGGAATGATGGGAATGCGACGCGTCCGGGCTTCGTTGATAGCACATAGAATGATGCAAACGACACCAATTATGATATAGGAAAGTACGTTTGCACGACGCCATTTGTTTGTCGTGGCGCCAATAGTAAGTCCTAGTAAAAACAAGACAACGCCGGCAGTGACCGTTACGATGCCCACAAAGTCAAAGGTGTGTAAAAATTTGTTGAAGGGAGTCTTAGGAATTGGTAACGTGTGTAAGAAGGACACCAATAGTACTAGTGACACTCCTCCAGTAGGCAAGTTTATGAAAAAGATCCATCTCCATGTTGTGCTTTGAGAAATCGCACCGCCCAACAGGGGTCCGAGAACGGACGCAATTCCCCAAGTAGCGCCTACCATACCAGCGTAATATGCTCGAGACTCTAATGAAGTAATATCTGCGATGACAATTGTCACGAGCGACATAATCCCACCGCCGCCTACGCCTTGTACAGCACGGCAAACAATAAGCCATATCATGTTTTGGGCAGCACCGCACAAGGCGCTGCCGACGAGAAACAGAATAATGGAAGAGAAAAGAAGAAGACGGCGGCCTAAGATATCAGACAACGCGCCGCAGAAAGGCAAAATAGCTGTTTCTGCAAGCGTGTATGCTGTGCCGATCCACGAGTACGAAGACTGGCCGTTCAATTCTTTGACAATCGTAGGCATTGCTGTCGTAACAATTGTTGAGTCTAAAGCAGACAAGAAAATACTCAGCAGCAAGCCTGGAACAACCAAGAGCAAATTGTTGTGGGGAATCACTTGAGTGTACTCATCAATTTCCTGAGTTCCGTTTTCTTTTGCTTCGTTTTCTGTAGAATCGTTGGAATCGTAATAACGCCGGTAAGCATGAAATTGCTGCTCAGTAGAGTCTCTTGTCGTCAACGGAATGTCCGAGATCTGCGAGTTAGACTGTGTTCCCTCTTGAGGAAGATTGGACATTTCGTATCCAATTTCTTGACTGTTTCGTTCTACTGCCATGATGTACGTATTATTGGTAAAAACGCGTATTTCACTGCGATTTTTCAGTATGCTCACCAATTAATCTCAAACTCTTTGTTTCGCTGTCCAAACTTTGCAATTTCTGTTCTTTTTCTTGAAAAAAATGGTTTTTTATGGTTTCAACGCGAAATTCCTCAATAGAACCTTTGGTACTCGTCTAATGTGGATTCATGTGTTCGTATGCATAAGTAACGTTCAGTTTCCGTGCAATAAAGCCCTTTTAAAGCCTCTGGTAGTGTGCTGAGGAGAGGACATCTCGCGATCGCGCTTTTAATATACTACAACTGAAACCTAATATAGGAAGGGTCAGGCAGGCCAGTCAAGATGGTTTAGTTGATGCAGGCGGTCCACGTTTTATTCGCTTACAGGAGCAGGTAACATGGGTAACATAGCCGTTTTGCAGGGGTCAATAGGACTATCGATCAAGTTTCTCTCCCACCTAGGATATCCTCGGTTGAACCGCGGACCCGCCCTTGTCCTTGGCAGGATCAGGAATGGAAAGAGGAAGGATTGTTTATTTTATGTTTCTGTAACGCAACTGTAGGAACCGAATTAGATAATGTAGAAAATGCAATGTGTGAATATCATTTGTTGTCATTATAGTGGCAGATTACATGTCGCTGTATAGAAGTTGACAAGTATGAGCGGCACAACATATGTCGAAGATTAATAGTGCTTGTATGATGGTGTTTAACAACGAGAAGAACAGAAGATGAAACATTATATGTTTAAAAAAGAATCAAGGGGCAGGTGCTGGAGGAGGAGCGGGTTTCTTTTCATCATCAACATACTCTTCATGTCGAGTCATAGGGTACTGTTTAACGAAAAAGTTCAATACTAAGCCAATGCAAGCAAAGGGAACGATGAGAATCCAAATGGCTCGAAAACTTTTTCCGTAGTCAACGAGGACGTGTTGACGATCTGTGTAGTCAGATATTGACATGATTCCACTATAAGTCATGTTCATGTAATTAGAATTTCCATGAAAGTAATTCGAGAGTTCTCGCATGTACACTACTTGACCCAGGGCAGCGCCAAAACAGGAACCCAGATTACGGATGAAAAAGAACATGGAGCATACGACGGCCACATCCGCTGTTGCTGCGCTAGCTTGAATAGCAATTAGGGATGGGTCGAACAGCGCACCAGCGCCTGCGGCAGCCACGACGGAATAAGCAATAATGGCCCCAATCGACGTTTTAGCGCCGACTCGTACGAGCAAACACGAGCCAACAACCATAACAACCCAACCGAAAACGAGACAGTACCAGTAATTCTGCGCAATGGCAATTACCACAGGCGCGATGGCTGCAAGACAGCAGCAGGCAACAATACAGGGAAGAGAATGCAGCGAAGAGTCCCAAGCAGAATCACCTTTCACGGTTTGGAAGAAGAGTGGTAAGTAGATGAGAACAACCAAATAGCAGAAATAGTGACAGAAAGAAGAGATGCACAGGCAGACAACACTTCGATCCTTAAGCAGACGCACAGGAAGAATAGACGTTCGGTGACGCAACAAAACTTCGTTCACGCAAAAACCAACCATACAAACGCCTCCGATGATGAGATAGCAGAGGACGTTTGTACGATTCCATTTGTTAGAATTAGCGCCTAATAGCAAACCAAGTAACAAAAGTACGACGCCAGCTATAATAAAAAACAGGCCGGAGATATCGAAGTCTTTCAGAAATTCGCGGAACGTGAATTTTTTTTCAACAGGCAATAGGTTCAGAGAGTAGGCCAAAATGATCCAGCTAACAGCAGCTGTAGGCAAATTAATGAAGAAAATCCAACGCCAAGTAGTGTTTTCGGCGATTGCGCCGCCAATTAAAGGTCCTGCAACAGAAGCAATGGCCCATACCACAGCGATGATACCTTGATAGAGACCACGTTTACGTAACGGAGTGATGTCTGCCAGAACGATATTGCAGATAGACAAGGCCAAACCGCCTGCAATACCCTGCAGTGCTCGAGAAAAATTCAACCAGAGCATGTTTTGTGCAGCACCACATAAGCTGCTGGAGAATATGAAGAGGAAAAGAGAGAAGTACAGCACAGGCTTGCGACCAACCATGTCCGAGACGCAGCCTACTAAAGGAAGAACTGCTGTCTCTGCGAGTACGTATGAGTTTTCCACCCACGAATAATCCGCAGAGTCGTGAAGCTCACGGACAATCGTAGGCATGGCATTCGTCACGATAGTTTGATCCAAAGCTGACAAAAAGTCGGCCAGCATGAGTCCTGGAAGTACCAACCAAAAATTGTTTTTAGGAATGCGTTCTGTCATATCAACTGAGTCCTTTTCATCCGTTTCCATGTGTTCCTCGTTTCCCGTTCCTTCCTCATTACCGTGATCATTAGGTTCGCCAGACTGTGCTGTTTGAGGAGGCTCTGCGTTCTGAATTCTTTCAGAAACCGTTTTCTCTAGTTTCAAGTCCAGTGAAAGCCTGTCTACTGACGTTTGTGTTGTAGATCGTTGTACTTGATGCCCAGGTACACCTTTCACTTGCATTGGGGCTTCATTGATGCAAGTTTTGACGGAACCATTTTCTTCCTTGCTCTGCCGTCCCTCCATTGGTAACCACAGACAAAACCGCTTAGACCGAAGTTTTTTTAGAAACAAGAGACCGTAATAATTCCAAAACTGACAGGAAAGCCAGAGAAACCAATTTTCTTGCTAACAGCGAGAGAAGAAGGTTATTCGCGAATAATTCGTTCCTACAACAACCTCAGACTGTGTAACGGGATTTAAGTGTTTGTCCTTTCCTAGCCGTTTTTACGTCTCGGAAAAGGTAGAGGAAACGTGCGATTAAGAGACTGCTATATAAGGCGGATATTTTACCAAGAAATGTACGCGCGAGATGGCGAGCTGTAATTGAACCAGCAAAAGCAGAGAAGGAGAGCTTTTTATCAAGAATTAAACTGTGGTAAATCCGATCTGCGTATATCTTGTTGTGTAAGTTGTTGAATGACTTTGTCAATTACTGTTCGGATTTACTGCGCTTAGGGCGTGTCTACTGGTGTCGTTGTTTCTGTGTGAGCCGATAAAGTTTCGCAAAGCAGCCAATCAAAACAACGCAACGGATCAATGGATCTAAAAATAGATTAAAGAACGAAAAAAAGAACGGGGAGTAACATTAGTGGCGGGAAGAAAGAGAGCAACAGTTAGAGAGAGGATTGAAGGAGAAGCCGTAAGAATTACGTGGTAAAAACCGTAGTAGTATCTTCGTTTTTGTTTTTTTATCGGTTCAAATTAGCCTAAGCTTGAAATTCTGTACTCCCTTAAGCGAAGCGCCGATCCTCATTTCGGTTTAAATACGTCATAATAACGATGCTATTCCTATCAGCGACATCTAAACCTAAATAATAGTTTTTGCGTGAAATATGCGAAGCAAAATCCTCCAATAGATTAGCTGCGTTTAAGGTTAAGCATTCTCACGCGAGAAGCCAAGCGAAATGCTGCGACATTCGTGGGTGTTCTTCTGTGATCCGCCACTCTATGAGATTGCTAGCTTTACAGGTCAAGAAAAACAATTGCTTATTCGTTAAGTTGTCCAGCTTCTTTTCTGCTTACGTTACTGCCTCCTATCACTTTTACAGTCTATTCATTTGTAACCGTTGAATTTGTCTGTGACGTAATTGTGACGTAAGCGCAGTCACAGCAGCTGTAGCCCAGAATTTACGGCGGATGAATTCCACTCTCTACAAACCACTAGATAGACCATTGCATATACTACGTCCAGTATGTCGTCGAGAGGAGTCGATGTTACATGACGCATTTAGTTATCGTTTGAAACGGGGCATTCCGTCCTCCGTAAAGGAGGTTTTGGACTACCCCAGCGTTTTCTTTCAATAACAACAATTTTGCTGAAAACTCGGAGGGCAATTGAGTCTCAATTGGTGTTTTAAACATGTACATCTCAACTTGGGTACTCTACGCGATCTAGCCGCGGTATCGAGAACTTTAAACACGAACATCTGTTTTCAAAGGCACACACTGTTTGCTTTGACATCTCTGGCTGTTGCATTTAAAATCGGTTTCTACTTTAGGCTGTCGGTCGTGCAGCCTTTGTATGTACGTATACTTTGCATTGGCGTTGACCATGATAGGTCCTGTCTCTCTACTGTAATTGCCGGGCCCCTGTCGCAATCTCTGAGCGACAATGATAAGACTATCAACTCCAATCAAGTGTAACTATATTCTTCTTTAAGAAAACAAGCTTCGCTTGTTTTATATCTTTCATTTCGTTTGAATCTCTATAATCTTGCTGCAGGTTTTTCTCCCTCTTTGCAATTGACCAACCTATAACCATGGCTACGTTTAGGAAAAAGTTGTGTCGGGTGAAGGAGAGATTCTTCAGTAAGAGCCTTTGGGTTGGTAACTATAACTATCTTGACATGATTATACCGGCAATTCCTTTTATGAAACGTCGGCCGTCACAACCGCCCTTTTTCTCGCTCGATGATTCGGTGCCGTTGCTGATGTCGGCCTTGTTGGGTTTCCAGCATGCCTTGGCCATGGTTGGCGGCGTTACAACACCTCCTCGCATTATTGGATCTGCGGCAAACTTGTCGGAAAAAGACTTGAATTACCTGGTGTCAGCTGGACTGATTGCCAGTGGAATCCTTACACTGATTCAAATTGCTCGCTTTCGGGTTCCTAAAACGAAGTATTACATAGGAACGGGTATGCTCTCCGTGCTTGGTATCTCTTTCACCACTGTATCAATTGCCCCGAAAGCTTTCCAACAAATGTACGAAAATGGCATGTGCACCATAAATGCGAAAGGTGTAAAGGAGCCGTGTCTCGCGGGTTATGGCGCTCTCTTGGGCACTTCTTGCGTGTGTGCATTACTTGAAGTTGTTTTGTCTTTCCTTCCTCCACGCATCCTAAAGAAAATGTTCCCAAACATTGTTACCGGTCCAGTTGTTTTGCTTATCGGCGTGTCATTAGTCAGCACTGGCATGTCAGATTGGGCTGGTGGAAGCGGCTCGTGTACGGGACATCCGACAGAAGCACAAATGCCAGGGTATTCGTTGTGTCCTTATGATACAGCACCGCACGCTCTTCCGTGGGGAAGTGCTCAATTTATTGGTCTCGGCTTTAGCGTCTTTGCAACGATCATTATTTTGGAACGTTTTGGTTCACCTCTTATGAAGACTACTTCCGTCGTAATTGGCTTGGTAGTTGGTATGATTATTTCTGCGGCTGCAGGCTATTGGGATCGCTCGATCATTGACGCAGCTTCAGTCGTAAATTTCAATTGGGTTCGTACGTTTCCACTCAAAGTTTATGGTCCCTTGGTGTTGCCTTTGTTGGCAACGTTTATCGTGAATATGATGGAAGCAATTGGTGATATTGGTGCAACCTCTGAAGTTTCGATGTTGCCCATAGATGGTCCTGAGTTTGACTCTCGTGTCCAAGGCGGACTTTTGGGTGATGGCCTTGCGTCCCTTCTCGCTGGTTTAATGACCATTACGCCTTTGACAACGTTCGCCCAAAATAATGGTGTCATTTCCCTGACTCGATGTGCCAATAGACGTGCGGGCTATGCTTGTGCTGGCTTTTTGATTCTCATGGGCTTTTTTGCGAAATTTGCTGCAATCTTTGTCGCTATTCCTTCGCCTGTCTTGGGAGGAATGACCACCTTCTTATTTTCATCAGTGTGTGCTTCTGGTCTGCGTATTATTTCTAGCATTAAGTTTACGAGACGGAACAGATTCATACTCACGGCCTCTTTGTGTATGGGATTAGGAGCTACAATGGTACCATCTTGGTTTTCTTATTTCTTCACTTATTCCGGCGATAATAAGTCGTTGCGCGGTTTCTTAGACGCCATAACATTGGTTATGGAGACCGGATTCGCGTTGTCGGCAGTAGTATCCATCGTACTCAACTTAGTTTTACCGGAAGAAGAAGACTCGCCACTTAACGATCATGGAGAGATTCGTGTTGCCGAAATGAAAAATGTTGTTGTATTGCCTGATGCTCCCATGAAAACAGTTGATTCTTATGACGAGGTCTCATCTTTGGAAACAGAAATGAGAACTAATGAGAAGAAGAACGACGTACTTACTATGGCTAACATGGTATAAACGTATTGCTTTTTTGTACAATGCTGCTCCTGCTCTCATGTTTGTTCACCTAATTCCTTTAATCTGAAGTTTGATCGCTTCGTTCTTTTGTTTTAAGTGTCACGATTCCTTCTTAACCCCAGTTGCCGTTTGTGTTAGTTCAATTTTTTATTTTTTTCATTTACAAATAATCGATTTGATTGAAACATTTACTCCTGTACTGTGTCATGTTTGATAACAATTTGTTGAAAGATGGATAATATTAATAAATATACTTTTTTTTTGAGTTTGTTGAATCTAGTAAGGCAGTAATTAAAAAAAAGCACTTTCATGAATGAACGAACGAAGGACATCAGGCATAATATAATTGACGTAGAAAAAGATTTCGTTTCAAGGGAAGAAGATCTGTCAGTAGACGAAGGAGACATCGGAGTCAGTCTTTTTTGGTTTCGTTGAAATAGGACATAAAACATGTTAAGCGATCCACTGCCAAACCTTTCCAAGGAATGTTTTCGGCTTTTCGGGTGGTTTTTCGTTAGCCTCCATTTCATCAATTTCTGCTTTTCCAGTCAAGATGTCAATTTCAGCAGCAGGTATGAAAAAACGGGTGCGCTTAACAAATTGGTATCCACAGACTAACGCAACAAAGTAGAATATTCCAAAATAGGATGTTAAAAAGTTTACAGCAGTGAAATTATTGCGGAAGAAGCAATAGTATCCATTGAATATGATGACCAGAAGAACCCAGAACAAGGAGTAGAAGCTTACCCAAGGCTGAAAACGAGAGCGGAATGGAAGACTGGCCAATGAAATACTTTGCGCCTGTAAGGCCGCTCGAAAGCGAAGAAAAGCGAGAAGAAGGATTGCCCATGCGACAAGACCCGAAAGAGTACTGAGGTTGACGAACCAACTGAAGACAGTAGCGCCTCCTTTGGACACGTTCATATAGTTTAACAGTCCAAAAGCCGCACTAACAAGAACAGCGACATAGGGAGTGCCGTAGCGATTACAGCGACGGAAGATTTGGGGAGCTTGTCCCTGTTCAGCAAGTGACATGAGAGTACGCGAGCATGAGTACATGAAAGAATTGCCGGAACTTATGGCAGATACGAGAATAACGGCATTGATAATGTGTGGAAGCACACGGATTCCAGCATCCTGCATACCGATTACAAAAGGACTAGCGGCTCCTGTGCTGCCCATTTTTAAGCGAGGATCCGTATAGGGAACAAGTACACCGACGGCGAGAACGCCAAGAATGTAGAAGAAAATGATACGGTAAAAGAAACGTCTCGTCGCTTTTGGAATGTTGCGCCGAGGAGATTGCGACTCGCCGGCTGCGACACAAATGAACTCTGGTGAGAGAATGAAAGCGTATGTGGCCATAACAAGCGAATTGAAAAAGGCACTGAATCTGCCAAGGTCGCCATCAGTTAAGTACGTATTCATCGCACCCGGATTGCGCCAGTACTGAAAACCGAGAACATGATGATTTGGTGCACCACCGAGATCAACGACGACAGTGAGAATGAGTAAAGCGATGATAGTCGTCACTTTGATGCAGGAAAACCAAAACTCGGTTTCACCATACACGCGTACTGGAAGAAGATTGATCACTACCATGAGGCATAAAATGATGCTGATCCATATGGCCGGGTTTAGTTGAATCCAGTAGCCGATAATAGTGACGGCGGCCGACACTTCTGCGCAATACACAGTAACATAGCCATAGTAGTAATTCCAACCACTTGCAAATCCCGCAGCAGGATTGATGTATCGGGTCGCAAACAGCTGAATTGCTCCTGGCACAGGCAACCAAGTTGTCATTTCACCGAGAGACTGTGTGACGCCATAGACAACAGTGCTAACAAGGATGTAAGCTAGCAGGATTGACAAAGGACCTGCCATTGCCAGTACTTTTCCACTACCAACGAAAAGTCCTGTTCCAATACAGCCGCCAAAGGCCATAAACTGGATGTGCCTTGATGACAGTCCGCGGACAGGTCGATCCTGCGATTCTTGTTCATCGTATCCCAGGGACTCTACGCTGAAACCGAAAGAATCCTCGGAATCATGCTTGCTGTCAGAGAGTTTTTCTTCGTTTAATTCTGTAGAGTGCTGATCCTTAAACAGAGTCATAATGAATGAAGGTGTGACACGAAGAAGGGTCTAATGAAAAAGTATTAGGAAAATGAAAGGGAATCGATGAAGCCGTAGGAGATTGATAATCAACGGAGAGACTGATTATGAGATTCGATAGAAAGATTGAAGGGAGGGGGGGAGGAGACCGGAAGAAGGGAGAGATCCTAGTCAGGGAGAATCCAAGAAGGAAAAGAGAAGAGTTGTGTCAATGAAGCTAGCTTTTCGAAAGAGTTGAAGAACTGATTTGACCAATTCCGTGATTTCAGACAACTTCGAGAATATATAAAAAAGAGAAAGATAAATTCCAAACAAACCCAATTGAATCAGAAAGTATCTTGGAACCGTTCACTTAAGTCCTAAAAGTCGATTGCTTCCAAACGTCGACTGGGAATCATGTAGAGCCGTAGAACTAAAAATACAAGATAACGAATATCCCTACAAAAACGGCACAGCCAGAGAGAGAAATTAAAAAAATCGCAATTCAGAGATTAATTGCATAGAGTAATGCCAGTAGAACTGTCCGTCCGAGCTGATAGCGCAATATTATTATCAAGGATATGCCGAGAGGAAGCCCCACTGATATACCGAAAAACCAGATAAAACGGCTGACAGACCCAATTTCTCCCCTCTTAAAAATCTCTAATTGCAATTTCTGAATTGATAAATTACTGCATTCCCCCTTAGTCATTTCCCACCAAACACCCGACCGACCCCTTCTCCATCGTGGCTGCTTCACCACTAGCTAAGGCCGTACTGGTGTAGTGGTCGGTGGTGGTGGTCCTGGTGGTGCTACCGCTCCTCCTATCTAACCACCAAAACCTCACCACCAAAAAATTGAAGGAGCAGGTGGGAGCAGGCAGATAGAGGACTTACGAGACTGCAGATAGATCAGTGCGAATGACGATTAGTGGGGTGAGTAAGTGTGGAGGTAGACGAGAAGGTGTATGCAAGTCGGTTTTGGGTGTTTTTCATTGGTTTTTGTTGTCTTCTTTATTTTCCGGATTTTTGTTTTTTTGCATTTGCATTTTGTCTTAGGGTTTATCTTCGTTTCTGTTATTCACCATTTGTCATTCCTTTTTTTTTTTTTTTTCTGGTAGAAAATTTAGTTATAACAAGAAAAGAATAAAGAAAAAGAAAAAGTAAATAAAAATCATCTACATTTAAATTTTCAGCAATTAAATTTCTCGTCTTGTTTCTCTCGCATCCTTCGTTTCTCCTCTCCCTCATGTCTCGATACGTATCGGCTGAAAAACTGGGCTCTTTGCTTGAGTGGCCGAAACTGATTCAAGCTTTAAAGGACACATTCTGTACTACCATCGAATGTCCCCCAAGACTTCACTATCCCATTGCTAATGGATCGGATTCGACGGCTCCTCCCGCAGGAACAATGCTCATCATGCCAGCTTGGATTCCAGGAAAGTTCATCGGAGTGAAGCAAGTAAACGTCTTCCCCGGAAACAGTCAACTAGGACTCCCAGGCTTGAGCAGCCAGTACTTACTTAGTGATGGTCGCACAGGAATGCACTTAGTGCAGTTGGACGGTAACGAGTTAACCGGCAGACGTACGGCTGCTGCTTCTGCTTTAGCTGCTTCGTTTCTTGCTCGCGAGGACGCTTCGTCCTTGCTCGTTCTTGGTGCAGGAAAGGTTGCTGAGAAGCTTGTTCATGCTTATTTGGCTATCCGACCAATCCGTCAAATCCGAATTTGGAACCATCGTCTCGCTTCTGGTAGACGTCTTGCCCTGAAGCTTCAAGAACAGCTGAAAGGCCAGGAGCTAGACATTGCTTGTGTGCCTGAAGATAGTCTGGCTCAAGCAGTCAGCGAAGCTGATGTTGTGTCTGCAGCAACTCTCAGCGATAAACCTCTCATTCAAGGAAAATGGTTGACCGCAGGAACACACGTTGATCTCATCGGTGCCTTTACTCCTACCATGCGTGAAACAGACACAGACTGTATTCGTCTGGCCAAGGTGTTCGTCGATACCCGGGCCGGAGCTTTAAGTGAACCAGGCGATCTTTTGACACCCATGAAGGAGGGCGTCTTTAGCGCAGACGACGTACACGCTGACTTGTTTGATTTATGTAAAGGCATTCATCATGGAAGAGCCCAACTCGAAAATGCAGACCAAGCTATCACTCTTTTCAAATCCGTCGGCGACTCTCGTGAAGACCTTGCGGCGGCCATCCTCGCATACACTTCTCTTCAAAATACTGTTGAGTAACACACCTCATTTAGCGACGTGATTTTCATAGATTATAGATAGACTCTTTATTAGAAAAAGTTCCTACAAGGAAACACGAAAAATAGTTGAAAACCTACAAAGGATCTCCTTATCATCAAACAGTGTGTTTATTTTGACTTACAAAGCAAGAATTTTTTTATTACTTAGCCATTAATTGTTATACAACTTATCTGTGTACAATTTCCGGACTTCCCATCCCACTTATAGTTAGTTTATATTTACAAAAGAACAGTCTTATTTGCTAGACCAAACGAATCGTTTGAGTAATATGTATAGAAGCATTTTGCTACAAAGAATCGGAATATACAAAGATAATGCAAAAGAATCAGGAAAAATGTGTGGTATCAAAAGAATAAACACGAAAAGAACATTCAAGGCGTCAATTGTGAGGTTTAGTGAACGTTGTCCACAGACTCAGTCGGCGTTGCAATCACAACAGTGACTGTAGTTGGTCCAGGGTAAGTGCTGGTATAACCTTCAGAGCCATAGACAGTTGTGTATTCTGTGGTAGTCGTCATATAGGGAGTGGGAACATCAATTTCGACAGTACCGGGAACGGTACCAGAGGGGAAGGCGACAGTGCTGGTGAATCCAACGGATCCGGAGGTGACCGTAAAGGTGGTCCAAGAAGGAGTGGGGACATCAATGAGTACAGTACCGGCCGCAGTGCCAGAAGGAGTAGCTACAGTGGAAGTAAAACCGACGGACCCAGAAGTGATGGTTTCAGTGACCCAGGCAGGAGTAGGGACGACAACCTCAACGGTACCAGTG
Source organism: Schizosaccharomyces versatilis (nom. inval.) (assembly GCA_032882995.1). Taxonomy (NCBI): domain Eukaryota; kingdom Fungi; phylum Ascomycota; class Schizosaccharomycetes; order Schizosaccharomycetales; family Schizosaccharomycetaceae; genus Schizosaccharomyces; species Schizosaccharomyces versatilis (nom. inval.). Next base: position 309,480 of record CP130699.1, on the reverse strand, counting down.
ACAGTGCCGGAGGCGACGTTCAAGGTAGAAGTAAAACCGACGTTACCCGAAGTGATGGTCTCCGTGACCCAGGCAGGAGTAGGGACTACAACCTCAACAGTGCCGGTGACGGTGCCGGAGGCGACGTTCAAGGTAGAAGTGTAACCGACGTTACCAGAAGTGATGGTCTCAGTAACCCAGCCGGCGGTGGGGACAACAACCTCAACAGTGCCGGTGACGGTGCCAGAGGCGACGTTCAGGGTAGAAGTGTAGCCGACGTTACCAGAAGTGATAGTCTCGGTGACCCAGCCCGCGGTAGGGACAACAACCTCAACAGTGCCGGTGACGGTTCCGGAAGCAACGTTAAGTGTCTTGGTGAAGCCAACAGAGCCAGAAGTGATGGTCTCAGTGACCCAGCCGGCAGTAGGGACAACAACCTCAACGGTACCGGTGACGGTGCCAGAGGCGACGTTCAATGTCTTGGTGAAGCCAACGGAACCGGAGGTAATTGTTTCAGTGACCCAGCCGGCAGTAGGGACAACAACCTCAACGGTGCCAGAGGCAGTGCCAGAAGCAACGTTCAATGTCTTAGTGAAGCCAACAGAGCCAGAAGTGATGGTCTCAGTGACCCAGCCGGCAGTAGGGACAACAACCTCAACGGTGCCAGTGACGGTGCCAGAAGCAACGTTCAATGTCTTAGTGAAGCCAACAGAGCCAGAAGTGATGGTCTCAGTGACCCAGCCGGCAGTAGGGACAACAACCTCAACGGTACCAGTGACGGTGCCGGAAGCAACGTTCAGTGTCTTGATGAAGCCAACAGAGCCAGAAGTGATGGTCTCAGTGACCCAGCCGGCAGTAGGGACAACAACCTCAACGGTACCGGTAACAGATTCAGAGGGAACATTCAAAGTCGTAGTGAAGTCAATTGAACCAGAGGTAATAGTTTCAGTGGTCCAAGCCGAAGAGTAGACGGCACTAGAAATGTTGGCAGCGGGAGTGGGAACAACGACCTCAACGGTGCCAGGAGCGGATCCAGAGGGAGTGTTCAAAATGGAGGTGAAGTCAATGGAACCAGAAGTAATAGTCTCAGTAACCCAGGCAGGAGTGGGAACAACAACTTCAACGGTACCGGTGACAGAACCAGAGGGAACATTCAGAGTAGAGGTGAAGCCAACGGAGCCGGAAGTGATAGTCTCAGTAACCCAGGCAGAGGAGTAGACGGCACTAGAAATGTTGGCAGCGGGAGTAGGAACAACAACTTCAACGGTACCGGTAACAGAGCCAGAGGGAACGTTCATAGTAGAGGTGAAGCCAACGGAGCCGGAAGTGATAGTCTCAGTAACCCAGGCAGAGGAGTAGAGAGCGCTTGTGACGTTGGCTGCAGGGGTAGGAACAACAACTTCAACGGTGCCAGGAACGGAGCCAGAGGGAACGTTCAAAGTAGAGGTGAAGCCAACGGAGCCGGAAGTAATTGTCTCGGTAGTCCAAGCCGAAGAGTAGACAGCGCTTGTGATGTTGGCCGCAGGAGTGGGAACAACGACCTCAACGGTACCGGTGACAGAACCAGAGGGAACATTCAAAGTAGAGGTAAAGCCAACGGAGCCGGAAGTGATAGTCTCAGTAACCCAGGCAGAGGAGTAGACGGCACTAGAAATGTTGGCAGCGGGAGTGGGAACAACAACCTCAACGGTACCAGTGACAGAGCCAGAGGGAACGTTCATAGTAGAGGTGAAGCCAACGGAGCCGGAAGTGATAGTCTCAGTAACCCAGGCAGAGGAGTAGAGAGCGCTTGTGACGTTGGCTGCAGGGGTAGGAACAACAACTTCAACGGTACCGGTAACAGAGCCAGAGGGAACGTTCATAGTAGAGGTGAAGCCAACGGAGCCGGAAGTGATAGTCTCAGTAACCCAGGCAGAGGAGTAGAGAGCGCTTGTGACGTTGGCTGCAGGGGTAGGAACAACAACTTCAACGGTGCCAGGAACGGAGCCAGAGGGAACGTTCAAAGTAGAGGTGAAGCCAACGGAGCCGGAAGTAATTGTCTCGGTAGTCCAAGCCGAAGAGTAGACAGCGCTTGTGACGTTGGCTGCAGGGGTAGGAACAACGACTTCAACGGTACCGGTGACGGAGCCAGAAGGAACATTCAGAGTTGTGGTAAAGTCTACAGAGCCGGAAGTGATAGTCTCAGTGGTCCAGCTGCCAGGAATCACGTACGAAGACGTCGTGTTCACCAACGTAGTAGGGACGATGTTTTGGTGAGTGACAGGAACAACGGTTGTGGTGGGAACGACCGTTGTGTGAGTTGTTCCATTACACGATTCGGTTTTTGTTTCGTAGTAGGTAATCGTAGTGTCTTTGCATACTGTGCAGGGAATGGTCTCAGTAACAGTCGTGTAAAACACACCAGTGGTATAGTCGGTCAAGGTAGAAGTCGAAGTAACTGTTTGAGTAAGAACAGTGGACTCGTAAACGGTAGTGGGCTTGACGACAGTGGTTTCAGTGTCGATAGTAGAGTAAACAGTGCTTTGAACAGGAACGACAGTAGTGATAGTAGTGGTCAAACATGTCGTGAGAGTTGAATAGACAGGAATAGTGGTCGTAATCAAAGTAGAATGCACTGAAGTAGTCAATGGTTGCGAAGGAACGGCGCTGGAATCAGGTACAGTAGAGACTGACAGGTTACCCGAGTCCGTAGGAGTCGCAGGAGATGCAGACGACTCAGCAGGGAACGAGTTAGCAGTCGTCGGAGTAACAACAGTAGTTAAAACAGAAACGATAGAGCCACTGGCAGTAATCACTTTGGTTTCGGTAACAACGGCTGTTGAATCAGTGACAACGGTGGGAACGCTCTCGGAAGCACTGACTTCAACAGAGCTAGCAGGGACTGTTGTAGAATCATCAGCGCTGGGTGAAAGCACCGTAGAGCCTTTGACGATACTGTTTGAACTTACAGTGCTGAAAACCGTTTCAGTAACAGAGGAAACGACGTCATAGCCGGAAGTTGTGGGGAAATCCGGGGAAGCGACAGGGGTAGACGGGAGCTCGCTACTAAAAGAGTTTATTTTAGTCGAGTCGGTGATGACGTACGCAGAAGAGCTGACCAAGGCATTACCAGAAGCAGAAGCAGGTGAAGGTGTAGGGACGGATTCAGTTGAGACTGGAGCACTCGGCGAGTCAGTTGGCGTGTAGACGTAGTAGCGTGTCTTGCTGCAGTCGCAGGTAGTTTCATAAATGACGGACGTAATGGTAGTCTCCTCAGAGCAGGGAACCTGTGTGGTTAGGGTGACGGAGGAGACGGTGTAAGAGATAGCAGTTGAGTAGACATCTTCGCTAACAGTGACAGTGGAAACAACGGGACCAGACTCTCCTCCAGTGTTACCGGTAGGAACAGCAGCAGACTCAGTGCCTGAAGGGTAAACAGTAACGGTGTAGGTACCAGGAGAAGTAAAGTGTGTGGTGGAGACGACGGGGACGACCGTAGAGGTAGAGACCAGTGGGGCCCCACACAACTCGGTAACAGAAACTGTTTCAGTTTCGGTAATAGTTGCCGAGACGGTAGTTGTTTGCGGGGCCGTGCACCACGTGGGACATAACGAAGAAGATACGTCATTGGTAGTGGCCGAAGTACTGTTGTCGGCCGAAACCCACGTGCCATTGCTTATTTTAGCCGGCACATACAATGCTTCTGCTGTATGAAGCAAGTTAAGGGCCCAGGGACCCAGCAGTAGAAGAGATCGACGAAGAAAACGGGTCATAATGAAGAAGAATGAAAAAAAAATGAAAGAATGTTGTCTTTTTTGAGCCTTTCTGAATTAAGTTTCGTTTAAAACTGAAATTAAGGTTTCAAACAATAGGCCTCGTAGCGGTATTGTGAGCCGCTAAGTGAATGGATACACAATGCAAATGACTGAAGACAATGGCTATTGTAAGGGAAATGTCTAGCTATTTAAAGCTTCTCTGGGTTCGTAGTATCACGAAATCGGCTCCCTATGCATGCGATAGAAGACATGCATGAACGATCAAAAACGGTCAACCTTTCATTATTGGCACTCTATGGAACAGCGTCGCATCGCCAGGGGTGGAAGCTAAGTCTGAAGCGGGAGCATGCGAACTCCAAGCGAAACGAGTCGAGAGCCGAAACTCCAAGCGAAACGAAGCCGAGCGAGACTGGCGAGAAACAGCGAAGCGAGAAAGCCGAAAGAAGCGATGGAGGTAACGAAGACTCTCGGCTTCCACCAGAACACGTCATACAATAATGATCCACTTACCCCACAATTCATTTAGCGAGTCGCAAATGCGAAAAGGGTCCCACACAGGGTCCTCCCCACACAGGGTGCTCTCTATTCCTTCCGGGCCGTTTCATATGGCATACGCACAAGGCACCAATTGTTTATTAACAATTACAAAAAATTATCTTTCGACTGCTTATTTCAGCTGCTTCATCATCTCAGAGAGGATCTCGGGATCAGTCTGGATGCCGGCCTTTTCAAGGAACGCTTTCAGAGCTTGAGCGTACTTGCGAAACTCGGGGTCCATGACGAGTCGCAGCAGTTTCGACTTTGAGGGCATCGTGCCGGGCTCGATTCCCTTCTTCTGGAAAAAGGCAGTCATGTCGTACAGCGTCTGCTGCATCTCAGAATCACGCTCGATAGCCTTCTGAAGCTTTTGAGTCATCTGTGTCAGCTTGTCGTTTGGAGCGGTAAAGAGACTGTTGTCACTTTCCATAGAGGCAAAACGGCGTTGAGTAAGAGGATGCGCAACAGCAGCAGGGGCCGCAAACGATGAAACCCGTAGCATAGAGACTACAGAAGCTGGCCGTGTCGCCCGCGACACGATTCCAAACTTTGTCGTCAACAGACGCGAAAAAGACATTCTGGTGGTGGATGTGATGATGGTTCGCTGGTGTTTTTTTTCACACACAAGCAGTGGCAGAAATAAAGTTGCCACGCGAAACGAAACCGAGGGTTTGCGCGAAAAGTTTAATGAGACACTCTACTGCGACTCGAACATGTACACACAATCGGACACGGCCTCTTGGAAAACTCAGGAACGGACCTAATCGGCCACAATTCGAAAGTTTTGACTGACAACGCAATACGCGTCGCCATTGTGCTGCAAAATAAAATTGTCGGAGAAGCCACGCGCGTTTTGTCCGGCATACTTGACCGAGCCCGACACGGTGACGGCGATGGTCGAATCATCGGTGCCAACAAACTGGCAATCAAAGTCGTCAATACGCGTGCTTGAAGCGGGAACGGGCTGCAGCAGCTTTACTAAGTCTTCGCGACTAACGGGCTGACCATTCCAGGTAATACGGCTTTCTGGAAGGTAGAATTCCAGCAACTTTTCGCGTCCACTGTCTTGAGCCGCGTAATAGCGGTTCAAAAACTTGCTCGAGGCTATTGTCAGCACAGATATCACACATACGAACAGAAACCGCATTTAACGCGTCTTTCATGCTTTGTTTGCGTCTTCATACCCGAAATACTAGCGTCCATGTCTGGGAGTGGTAGATGGTCCTGGTGAAAGGAAATGTGGAGGGTAGTGGGATACGTCGAGTTCAGTGGGGGGACGATGTTTTGACTTTTTCTTTTCACGCAGACACCGAAAGCAAAAGGGTTTGCGGCAGGTGGAGGGACTGTGTGTGGGAGAAGAAGATGTGGGGGTGGAGTCCAACGGAGACGTGAGGGGAGACGATCTGGGTGGGGTGGGGGTAACGAGTGAGAGTAAACGGATGCGCACCCGTACGGCGGAACGTGTGCGTGAGCTTGGGGTATGAGGTGGAGGCGCTGCCGGGGTCGGAGTGGAGGGAAAAACGGGGGGCGTCTGTGTGGACCCTGCGGGGGAATCCAAAATGGGATGTGTGGAGTCTGAGAATCGGGAGGGGGTATTTGTGGGGGAGGCGGGCGATTTTTCCGTGGGGGTTTCTGCCGCGGGAGAGACAAGTGGAGGACTGGTGGGATTGACCACGATGGGGTCGTCCTGTGGGGGATCGAGGGGGTAGGTCAATGACCCCCTCACGCCGATCTCCTCCACCTTTTTGGTGGGGCATCGATTCCCACTTTGTGGGGCTTCCTCCAGCTCCCCCACTGGAATCAATACTTCGTCGGTGGGAGCATGGGGTTGCAGCCCCCGCAGATGTCCGCGGTCCACCACAATGGCCCCCGTAGCCAAGTCAATCTCGTCTGCATATTCCGACGTGTCCTGGCCGTATTTTTCAAACAAGGCACTAAGCTTTGCCTCGTAGCGTAGACGCGAGGCCACTCGCTGACAATCCAAGTTCTTGCACACGTCCTCTGATTCGAAGAAAGCCCCCACACGAGTCACTGCTTCCTGGTCATCCAAAAGACGACCACACACGCGACATGCGTTGTGTGGTCGATCATTAACCGAGGAAGTGTCCATTGCATAGTGGCAGCTCTGAACGAGTGGTGGTCGCTCGAGCAATAGGGGAAATCACTCACTAATGTGAATAGCTGTTTTTGCTTGGTGGTGCAAATATTTGGTGGTAGTGTCAATCTTCCTCGTAGAAGAACGAAACCGTAATTCGTTAAATGAAATCACGAACACGCTTTTTCGTGTCGCGCGTCGTCGCTTGTTCACGTGGACTTCTCGCGTGCAACCGATGACGTGAAATTAAATCACGCGTCAAAACATTTTCTAGATGGTTACTTGGGTTTCATTCATGCACCGTTACTTCTGGGTTTTCACTTTTCCGTTTCTCTTTATCTTTCTTGTCATTTCCCATCACCTTCCGACTTTAATTAAGACAATGGAATCGAATAGGAAAGAGGCAGCTCTTTTGTTATTGGGCGCTTCAAAGACGTAAAATGGCTCATCGCGCCTCGACCAGCGCAAACCTAGAGCCAGAAGCAATCAAAAGGCTTTCTCTTTGTTGCCCTTTCTTACAAGTTCGCTTCCCTTTGAACCTAAACCGCACTATACTCACAAGGGATTTCCGGATTTTCCCAGAAAAACAAACGAGTTTCGTTACGAACAACCAATTACATGAGCTCGGTCTCGTTTCTCGCAACCGAACAATAGACTCTTAGCCGAATCCTATTGTTCGTTTAAAAGTCGCCTAATTCTCGCTAATACCCGTTACTTTGCTCTGTGCACGTGTCAGACGAATTCCAGAAACTGGACCGAAACTCGCTTCCGTGTGCCCCGAGAGCACGTTTTCTGCGGTTTTTTGTGTCATTTAGGCCCATTGTGCAGATTTTCTTTGAATGTTCCCTTTTCGGAGGATGGCAGAATCGGAATACTATATAAACGGGATGACAGGCCCCATTGACAACCAGAAACGGCATTCCATTTCCTCTACCGCTTAGATACAACAAAACGGGCTCTCTTTTCCGTTCCTAGTTGCCAATTCGTGTTTTCGCTAAACGTTTGGCTGTCCTAGAACTTCATTGTCGTTCTGCTTCTGCATTGATCCACGCATTCAATGTCTTCCCGACATTCTTTTCGTTCAAATTCTTCCTCAACGCCCTCGACGCGTTCGAGGTTGCATTCGCTTATTGCTCGTCTGCCTCTCGTTTCACTTTTATTCGCTGCGACAGCACCCGCATCTGCAGCTGCCTTTCCCTCGTTTCATCCCCGCGGGGTTAATGTAACCAACCCCATTGGCTTTACGAACGAGACAGTTTCGGTAAACCCCGCCGGGGTAAGCTGCGATGCTTCTTGTGCTACTGCTACCGTAACACTACACGACGCGGTAACAGAAACTGTTACTCAGACAGTTTCTGAACTGTGTGGTGCTCCAACTGTCACCAGCGTTTACTCAACACAAAATACTCAATGTAGTACCCTCACGTCCACAGGTGTCTACACCTTCCTTCGTGAAATTACCGAGACTGTTACGGCTGGAAGCAATGGCGCCAACACTGCTGTCTACAATAGTGCTCAACCTTCAGGTGAAGCTTGGTCGACTGATGTATCATCCAGCATTGCCTACGGAACTCCTTCCTTGACTGAGTCTGTCTTAACCGTTCAAACTGTACCTACTACTGTAACATATGTTTCCTACGATACTGTCACCACTTCGTTCCCCTGCACTACCGAAACGACCATTGTCACTACTGTCTTTGATGAATCATGTTCTTGCCATTCCACAAAAACGTTCTACTACACACCTAACACTGTTACGACTACTGAAGTTGCAAGCACATCTTCGGAGGAAAGTGTAAAACCGACACCCTCTTACGCTGACAGCAGTGTCGTTGTAGAGACTACACCTGCGGTTTCTCCTGCTTTGACTTCCGACGATGTGAACAGTGCCCCCAGCACCTTCTCACCTAGTGCTGCCTCTCCAATTGTGTCGATCGTAACTGTTACTGAGAGCTCAACTGAGTATGTCTTCACAACCACTGTCAGACCCTCGTCTGCTCCGGTTTCTATTGAGTCAACTACTGTAAATGTTCCTGTATCGAGCGTCACCAATGTTACGCCTGTTGCGTCTTCGTCTTCTTCTGGCGAATCCGCCGTCGAGTCCACGCCCGCTTCTTATGTTACTGACTCTACCGCTACGGAGACTCCCAGTGCTTCTGTTCCCGAGAACGCAGTCTTAACTACCAAAACCGAAACAATCGTGAGCACTTCGAAGGGACCTTCTGGTATCACGGAAACCGTTGAAACGACAACTCTTGTAGAGACCACTTTCTCCCTCGTACCACCAGAAGTAACTTCTCTTCCGGCACCTTCCTCTGACGTGGAGAGCTCTGCATCCTCTTTCGCCCACTCCACAACTTCTTCTGTACCCGTGATTCCTTCTGGATCTCCCTATGCTCCGGCTCCTTCCGCCAATATCGTTTCCTCAAGTGTCACCACGCCAGCCAGCTTTGCTCCCGTTTCTTCTGGTAACGTTGAAACGGAAACCCTGACTTCCTGGTACACGCCTGTTTCCAACTCTGAGGTCATCGAGACTATTACCAAGACAGTTCCTTGCTCCGTGTGCAAGCCCGTTACAATTACTTATTACACGACCAGCACTCTTTCCTGTAACGGTACAACACATACCACTGTTGTGTCCACCATCACTACTGTCTCCTCCATCTCGTTGATTACCTCTCTTACGACTTCTACAGCGACAATTACTGGCAGTGTTTCTACCCCTATCAGTTACCAAAACATCGTCCCCACTTCATTGGTGAACACGACGTCTTCGACCGTGATTCCTGGCAGCTGGACCACTGAGACAATTACCTCTGGTTCCGTTGGCTTCACCTCCACATTGAACACTCCCTCTGGATCCGTTCCTGGCACCGTTGAGGTCGTTGTTCCCACTCCTGCGGCCAACGTCACAAGCGCTGTCTACTCTTCGGCTTGGACCACTGAAACTATTACCTCTGGTTCAATTGACTTCACTACAACTTTGAATGTTCCCTCTGAATCTGTTACCGGTACCGTTGAGGTCGTTGTTCCTACTCCCGTAGCCAACATCACAAGTGCCGTCTACTCTTCGGCTTGGACTACCGAGACAATTACTTCCGGCTCCGTTGGCTTCACCTCTACTTTGAACGTTCCTTCTGGTTCTGTCACCGGTACCGTTGAGGTCGTTGTTCCTACCCCTGCAGCCAACGTCACAAGCGCTGTCTACTCTTCGGCTTGGACTACCGAGACTATTACTTCCGGTTCTGTAGACTTTACCACAACTCTGAATGTTCCTTCTGGTTCTGTCACCGGTACAGTTGAGGTCGTTGTTCCTACCCCTGCAGCCAACATCACAAGTGCCGTCTACTCCTCTGCCTGGGTTACTGAGACAATTACTTCCGGCTCCATTGGCTTCACCTCTACTCTGAATGTTCCCTCTGGCTCCGTCACCGGTACAGTTGAAGTTGTTGTTCCTACTCCAGCAGCCAACGTCACAAGTGCCGTCTACTCCTCTGCCTGGGTTACTGAGACTATCACTTCCGGCTCCGTTGGCTTCACCTCTACTCTGAATGTTCCCTCTGGTTCTGTCACCGGTACCGTTGAAGTTGTTGTTCCCACTCCTGCCTGGGTTACTGAGACTATTACTTCTGGTTCCATTGACTTCACCTCCACTTTGAACACTCCCTCTGGATCCGTTCCTGGCACCGTTGAAGTTGTTGTTCCTACCCCTGCGGCCAACATTTCTAGTGTCGTCTACTCTTCGGCTTGGACTACCGAGACTATTACCTCTGGTTCAATTGATTTCACTACAACTTTGAATGTTCCCTCCGGAACCGCCACTGGCACTGTTGAGGTTGTAGTTCCTGCCGCTGGCTGGGTCACTATTACGACCACTTCTGGTTCCATCGAGTACACTACGACTGTCAACATTCCTTCCGGATCACTTCCCGGCGGCATCGAGGTTGTTGTCCCCACTGCCGGCTGGGTCACTGAAACAATTACCTCCGGTTCCGTTGGCTTCACCAAGACACTGAACGTTGCTTCTGGCACTGCCTCTGGCACCGTTGAGGTTGTTGTCCCTACTGCCGGCTGGGTCACTGAGACCATCACTTCTGGTTCTGTTGGCTTCACCAAGACACTTAACGTTGCTTCCGGAACCGTCACCGGCACCGTTGAGGTTGTTGTCCCTACCGCGGGCTGGGTCACCGAGACTATCACTTCTGGTAACGTCGGCTACACTTCTACCCTGAACGTCGCCTCTGGCACCGTCACCGGCACTGTTGAGGTGGTTGTCCCCACCGCCGGCTGGGTTACTGAGACCATCACTTCTGGTAACGTCGGTTACACTTCTACCTTGAACGTCGCCTCCGGCACCGTCACCGGCACTGTTGAGGTTGTAGTCCCTACTCCTGCCTGGGTCACGGAGACCATCACTTCGGGTAACGTCGGTTTTACTTCTACCTTGAACGTTGCTTCCGGCACCGTCACTGGTACCGTTGAGGTTGTAGTCCCTACTCCTGCCTGGGTCACGGAGACCATCACTTCGGGTAACGTCGGTTTTACTTCTACTTTGAACGTCGCCTCCGGCACTGTCACTGGTACCGTTGAGGTTGTCGTCCCTACTCCTGCCTGGGTCACCGAGACCATCACTTCTGGGTCCGTCGGTTTCACTTCCACTGTAGCTACTCCTTCTGGCACTGCGGCCGGTACTGTACTCATTGATGTCCCCACTCCTTCTTGGACCACCTTTACGGTCACCTCCGGATCCGTCGGATTCACCAGCACTGTTGCCTTCCCCTCTGGCACCGTTCCCGGTACTGTCGAAATTGATGTTCCTGTTGCTACCTGTACCAACATCTGTACTTCCGGAAATACCTTCCGTGTTCGTGTTAACGGTGATTCTTCCTCCCCTGCGTACATGTACCTGAACGCAAAGAACTACGCTATGTCTGGTTCCACTATTCCTGAAGGCTCCATTGACACTTTCGCGTATGACTCTTCCGATGGCCGTATCAAGAGTTGCTGCGGTGTGCTTCCCATTTACCAAGTTCAACACACCGACGACGGTGCTCATTCTTTCAGCATCGACATGAGTGCGAACGGAGACTTCACGTTCCATGAAAAGTCTTCAAGCACACCTTTTGTTTTGTCCACATTAAGTGACAGCAGAATTGGTTTCTCTTCCGATATGACCAAGTACAGTCCTCAGTATGACTTTGCGAACGAGTCTCTGAAATCTGTGAATGTCACACTCTCTGCTGTGTTTAACTAGTGGGATTCTGTCTATTGACTTTATTTTGATGTATTCCTGTTATTCACTCCTGTTATCTTTTTCGACTTGTATGCGAGGGTTTTCCTTCAATACATTTGTTCATATGTCTTGCACTATTGTTTATATTAATTACTTTTAGTATCTTAAGTATCTTAACTACATCCTAAAATACAATATCTTTTCGCATAGCACATTGAATGGGTTGAGTTTACGTACTAATAAAAAGGCCCAATTTAGCAGCGAACATGCCCGTTGTTTCGTTCATGAATGAAAACAGAAACTCGTCAACAAAACGCTATTAGGAACAAACATCAGCTAAACTGCGAGTTTATTAAACGCTTTGTAGTAGACAGCACCTATTGCTTTAACTAACTGTCCTGATTTTTATGGATGGTTCCGGCTGGAGCATCCACGTCTTGCTATCTCCCAAATACAACCAGGTGTCCCTAACTAACAAAATCGTTGCTAACACCAAAAGGAGCTTTGAAAAAAGCGTGTTTGTAGTAGTGGACCTGTCACAAAAGCCTTTAATATGAGCGCAAGAAGGAATGAAGCTGTTTTACGAGATCTGATCAATTCAGTCCCGGGAAACACTTATTGTGCAGATTGCTTCACAAAAGGCGTTCAATGGGCTAGCTGGAATATCGGTAGGTGTATTTGAAGAGTCAAACACTGACAGAATAGGCGTTTTTTTATGTCTTCGATGTGCCGGTATTCATCGTAAACTGGGAACTCATGTTTCCAGGGTAAAATCGATTTCTCTAGACGAATGGACCCAGGAACAAGTAAACGTACGTTATATACAGTGTTTTTGTGTTTCTAGAACGGTTTATCTGACACCTATCTGTTTTTAGACGATGCGAGAATGGGGAAATGAACGAGCAAATCGCTATTGGAATCCGAACCCTTCAAAGCACCCGCTTCCTATGACAGCTAATTATGATGATCAGTACGTACTTTCCTAACCCTTTTGTCCTAACTGTTGCCCAGAGCAATGGAGCGATACATTCGTGACAAATATGAACGCAAGTTATTTATAGATGATGCGACCTCAAGACGAGTTCCTCCTGCTCCGCCGTCCCTGCCAGTAAGAACAACCTCTGTAGGATCAATAGCACCGCCTGCGAATGCTCCTCCATCGTCTTCCGCTTCATCTTTGGAACCCGCTTTGAGTTCACTTGACGAAATGGGTTTCCGAGACAGATCACTTAACACACAGCTGCTCAGAGAATTTAACAACGATCTTTCACGGGTGATTGACAGACTTGTGAACCTCAAAACGGCGCCTCCCTCAAGCTCAGCTCCAAGTACAGCGCTCGCGAAATCTTCTGCTTTGAAGCCATCAGCGCGGCTGAAGAAACGCGGGAAAAATCTCCATGTTCATTTTATAGACGGTTCAAAACCCGGCGAAAATCTTGACGAGTCCGGTGAAACACGGGCCGCGTCACCAACTCTGAATCCTTTTGAACAAATGATGGCTATGGCTAATCAAGGAATGGTTACAGCTCCTGGGGTGGAAACAACTTCAAGTCCATTTTTTACCGCACCTGTCGGTCCTCATCAACCTTTGCAACCTTTGCGTCCTTCGATGACGGGACCAGTGCCGTCTCAGCCGCTAGGAAGCTCGTTTGCTAACGAAAACGTCGGCATACTTTCGTCTCCACAGCAAGATGTGAATACACAGCAACAAGCGTCCTATGGTTACGATACAACACAGGGAGTTATGCCGCAAATTACCGGCACCTCGTACATTCAACCCACTTCCATTCCCAACAACTATTACAAGCGGCCTATGGAGGCGGCGCCTGTGACCAACACATACACGGGAGGCAACAATAGCAACAATTACTCAAACGGCTACTCTGCGTACAACACGTCTTCTAATGCGAATGAGGTCCAGTCTAACAATGCCGTGGAATTCCCCGACATGAGCAAACTGTACATCAGTGAACCGCCCCAACAAACATCTGTACAACAAGATGTCCCACCCGCCTCATCAAATAATTACTTGAAGCCCAACATGACCGGAATGCCAAGTACTATGTCTAGTCCTGAGCCACAAGCAAACGCTACAAACTACTGGCAATCAGGGCAGACTTCTAGTATGGTACCCCAAGAGTCTAACTATTATACCGCGCCTTCTATGCCATTACCACAGAACGACAATTACGGTATGATGAACCAGGTATATCCTCAACCCACCGGAATGGTGCAACAGCCAATGCAGCCTCAATATAGCTACGGTCAAACGCCAATGCAACAACCGATGCAGCAGCAAATGACTCCTTCCGTATCCATCTCCATGTCGAATGGGGACTGGGGCTATTCATACAACAACAATCCTATGCAAAACCAACCGATGAACTATGGCAGCAACATGGGTTATGAGCAACCACAAATGAACAATGGTTCGTATTATCCAAATGTAATGTCCAACGGCTACATGGGTATGCAACCTGGCATGCAGGCTCCTGGAAACATGCAACAGTACATGTCTCCTCCCTCTGGTATGAATCAACCTAATGGCATGATGCCTACCAACACAGGCGGTGCCGCACAAAGCTCCTCAACAACTGGCGATGCCTACATCCAAAGTCTTATGCATGGAAAGCACTAGATGAAAAAGTCAAGACGTATTTCGTACTGTTACGAGCTTGTCTAACACATCACGACGGCGCTACTTGTGTTACTCACTCCTTCCCTTGAAGAACAGGTTCGTCGTTTATACCCTTGAGATGCCTTTCTCCGTTTCATTTTTTATTTCCCTTACTTCTCTTCACACGTACAGACACATACAACACATACACACACGACCTTTATTCTTTTTCTTTATTTTTCCCATGCAAGCATCCCGATGAAAACGTGCATTCATGCATTGACCCTGCAGTTCCTGCACCATGTACTCGATTACTTGATCGTATACACACACGCACACTCACATCCATGCGCTCTTGTCTCCATTGATACCTTCGTTCGTTCAGAACATCTGCCACATGCGTTACTGCCTAAACTCTTTCACTACTCTCGTTACGTTACGCCCCTTTTTCGCTTGATGTTTACATTCTACATTTTTGAAAGCGCCCGCACTGTTTTCCCTTACTATATGGGCGTTTTACTCGTACTGACGTGAGTTACATATACCGTTGCACCATCCAACCTCCCGTTAGATTGACATTGTGAGCGTGCTTGTGTCTGTGCGTTTACGGTCATTGTGCATGTTGACGAATTTTGACCAGGCCATGAACGTATATGAAGTGGTAAATAATGATCAGTTTTGAGAACTAGAGAATAGACAGGGAAGTTTCGGGGAGACCTACAGCTGGTCTAATGAGGTAGTTCACGCAAACGAGGGCGTCTTTGAGGGAAGTTTATTGACAACGAAAAGGTATCTCTGTCTCACTCAGTAGGAGTGATTCCGATAAATGTTGAGAGTCTCGGCTTGTACTGTTCGAGCAATTGTTCGAGCTTGTTGACGCCGTTAGTAACAAGACTGCATGGACTCTTCTCTGTAGCTTTCTAAGTGCTGACGTACTGACTCTAAACTCTCTTGATCTTTATGGCTATTTACTGTTTCATATACCACCATTGCATAACTTCATCACAATATCGATCACAAATGTAGACATGTATTAAAACTACGAAATCAAACTCCATAATTCCCATCACGTGTAATGGCTCAACTCCGTTCAATGTTCTCATGCGCGTCCACACGCTTGGGCTTGTCTCGTCTTGTCTCGTTACGCTGCAAGGGTCCACAGCAATGCTTTCTTTCATATAAAGCTCAAGGGTCCACAGTCACAGTTTGGTATAAACGCTCCAGAGAGTCTTCCTGCTACTTGTAGAACCAATATAGTTCATCCTATCCCACTAATCTAGTATAGGACCTATATCTGTGACTCGAGAGTCCATCTACAAAACAAAGCCGACTAGCGCTTCTTAGTTATTGCACGCACGTTTTACCGTCACTTCACGGGATCGCCGTTTCCGTGTTCATTTCGTTCTAACTGAGGCGGAGTTATTTCTCGTTCTCACCGTTTCCGGACATTTATAACGCACTCGGAACTAATATATCCATCTTCACGGGTATCACCAACAAACCTTGGTTATGAACAGAATTTGATTTGAATTCTCATTCCAAGCATCTTCCTCTCCGTTACTTGCACTATCTGTTAACTGCTGCTGTTTTCCGTTTGTCGTATCCCGTTTTAATCAGTCGAAAATTGATTATCTTTCACGATTGAGCTTTTTCGGCCATTTACAGACTTTGGTATTTATTAATTTGACAATTGGACTTGTTCATCGTCATTTCCTTAGGCTTTGTTCTACTTTAGAGTGAATTTGGATGAGACACTTGTAAACTCGTCTGTCTTCCTTCGTTTTCATTTCAAAAACGGTTTTCTTCTTCCTCCATATACCATCACTGTACAGAGTTGGTATTTTTTCTATCCTCGATCTCGTATTGATCGTGTCTTCTCTTCTTGACGATAATTAATCTTCCTAAAGTTTTATTATTCGGCCCTTCCTCCTGTTCTACTAACATTTAGTATTCCTCATCCTTCCTATTTATCAACATCTTACATTATCAACCTCCTCTTCTTCTTACAGTCCCATTTTATCATCATCTATAGAACTTCCTCCCTGTCTCACTATGTCTTCTTCAAATTCGGTTACGGAGACTACTTCCCTTCTTAGTAACGATCAACCCAAGGATGTCTCTTCGGACAAGCCTAAAATTAGCGCTTGGAAGACTCTGCCTGCCATTTGGGTCGGCTCATTCTTGTCTGCTTTGGATATGACTGTAGTCGCCAGTTTATATCCAGTCATTGGCAGTGAGTTTGATTCACTTAACTATTCTTCCTTTATCGCTACTTCATATCTCATTACGAACACTGCCTTCCAGCCGCTGTATGGCCGCTTGAGTGACATCTTTGGTCGTCGTACAATGCTTCTTTTTGCCAACACGGTCTTTATGTTGGGTACCGTTTGGTGCGGTTTCGCTCGCAGTCTTGGAGAGTTGTGTCTTGCTCGTGCATTTGCCGGTATTGGCGGCGGTGGTTTGACTACGCTTTCGTCGATCTGCGGTAGTGACATTGTTTCCCTGCGTGAACGTGGCACTTGGCAAGGTTTCGCCAATATCGTCTTCGGTATTGGCGGCAGTCTTGGTGGACCTTTTGGAGGTTTTGTAAATGCTAGATGGGGTTGGCGTTCAGCGTTTTTGCTTCAGGTTCCTCTCTGTCTCGCTTCTATTGCTCTTGTGTCTTGGCGTGTTCGTCTTCCCACTAAGGACGATGGCGTTTCGAGTAAGCAAAAGCTCGCTCGGATTGACTACCTTGGAAGCTTCTTGCTCGTTTCTGCCGTTACGACGATGGTTACTTTGTTCACGTTTGGCGGAGACAGATTTGCATGGACGTCGCTCGTCTCGTTTGCGCTTACTGCATTGTTTGGATTCCTTACGTTCATGTTCTACGTCGTTGAGCGCGATTATGCAAGAGAGCCAATTGCACCTATGAAGGTTTTGCGTGAGCGTACTCCCTTGTGTGCATACATCGGCAACTTCACGAATGCCCTCTGCAGTTTTGCTGTCATGTACGAAGTCCCGCTCTTCTTTGAAGCCGTGCTGTTCCAAAACTCGGAAGAAGCAGGAGCTCGTATGTTCCCTATGGTTTTGAGTATCCCCGTTGGTTCGTTGTCTGCCGGTCTGTACATGAAGCGGACTGGCACATACCGTGGTGCAGTGATTTTCGGTTTCACTGCGATGCTCTGTACTCTGTTCACCTTCATGTTTTTGTTCCGTCGTGGACAAGGCGTCTCCCTCAAATACATTGGTGTCGCTCTTGGAATGGCCGGTCTTGCCTACGGCTCAAGTCTTACGTCTACTCTGATTTCTATTATCAGTGCCTTGCCCATCGAGTACCAAGCCATTTCCACCGGTGTCTCCTACTTGTTCCGTGCCACCGGTAGCGTTGTCGGTATCAGCATGGGTCAAACGGCTCTGCAAGCTACGCTTACCAGTTCTCTTCACCGTTCTCTTGAAGACGTCCCTGACAAGGAATCCCTAATTGATGCCATTAGACGCAGTGTCACCGTTGTTCCTACGCTCCCTAAACATATTCAGAAAATCGTTGTGCATTCGTACGTTCAAGCATTCATTGCATCTTTTGCCCTAATTGCCGTATTTGGCTTGATCGGTTTCCTCTCGTCCCTTTTCATCCGCCAGCACGTACTTTATTCTACAGTTGACCGTCGTTGATTGTACGGCTTTAATGGATGAATACTGTTATTATTACTCATTTGAATTGACCGAGCTTACTCACTTAGGCGCTGTCTCACCCACAAAACTTGGCACTAGGCCGGGTTTGTGTAATCGAACTTAACTTCTTATTTAATGAAATCATTCACACTATAGAGCTCTCTGCAATTGTGATTTTTACGATTTGTTGCATTTGTGCCGGCATCCTATTCGCGCTAACTATCGCTGTTGTTCGTTATCAGTGTTAGTGTTTTCCATATTCCTCGTTAATACGTTTAACGAGAGCTTGCGTGTATTGTCACATTTGGCCGAGATCCTGCGACGGGTCTCTGCAGTCCACTCCTTTCGTTGCGCCTCCTCCAGGCTCACTAAACCATCGGTCCGTTTATCAGATCAGCAGCTGGTTGACGTGGGCCACGTGACTCTTAATTAAATTAACGATTGGTTAAAGTGACGCTAATGACGTTGGCACAGAAAACACTCGAAGGCCCGCTGCACCTTTAAATCCCTGAGGCAGCTCGTGCCAACTTCACCACCAACTTTGGGAAATTCATCAAACCATTCGGTAAGGGTAAGGCCAATTCTGGCTGTTCGGCGAGTAGAAAATCTTCCAAAATACAGCATTCTGTTGAAAGCTTCAGTCAAAATCCCAAGGATTACTTGCAGAAATGTCGTAAAAATTGGCGGTTTGCGTCTCGAAAATTTGCCGATGTCAGCTTGTCTGACGATAGCTTTACAACACGTTCTTGTGCTGACAAAAGATTTTAGATTTGGTGAAACAATCAACACTGTCACTGAAGATTTTTGTCTGTTGAGAAAAGACACGTTTAAGTCTCGCAACACTAGTTAAACAGTTCCTCTAATATCAAAATGAGCACCGATATGAGCACGTACAAGATGAACCACACAATGCTTCGTGTGAAGGACCTGAAGAAGAGTTTGGCGTTCTACTGTGACATCCTCGGTATGAAGCAAATCGATCAATGGGTCTTTGAGGAGAACAAGTTCTCGCTGACATTTTTGGCCTTTGACGGCGACAATGCTCTTCATCACGGTGTCGAACGCACAAAGAGACAAGGTATTCTCGAACTCACTCACAACTTTGGTACTGAGAACGAGGAGGGACCTGTTTACAAGAACGGTAACGATGACCAGTCTCGTGGTTTCGGCCACATCTGTATCTCGGTCGACAACATCGAGGATGCCTGTGCTTACTTTGAGTCGCAGGGAGTCACGTTCCAAAAGCGTTTGACTGACGGCCGTATGAAGAACATTGCTTTCATCCGTGACCCCGACAACTATTGGATTGAACTGATCAATCAATCCAAGAAGACGCCTAGTTTTAACAAGGCCAATACTCGTTTCAACCACACGATGATTCGGGCCAAGGATCCCAAGGCTAGTTTGGCTTTCTATGAGAAATTGGGTTTGCAACTCATTGACAAGTCTGATCACCCAGCAGCCAAGTTCACGCTGTACTTCTTGGCTTACCCTGCCGATATTGCTCGTGGTGACCGTGAGGGTATTCTCGAGCTCACTCACAACTGGGGCACTGAGGAACAAGAAGGTCCCGTGTACAAGAATGGCAATGATGACGAGTCTCGCGGCTTCGGTCATGTTTGCATTTCTGTGGACAACATTGAGGCCGCTGCTGAAAAGTTTGAGAAGGACAAGCTCAACTTCAAGAAAAGACTCACTGACGGTCGCATGAAGGACATTATGTTCTTGCTTGACCCTGACAATTACTGGGTTGAAGTCATCGGCCAGAAGTAAATAGGAGTTGATTTATAAACAACAGATAGAAGGGGTGCAAGTAATGAAATAATGGTTGAAATTCATTGAGGGCAAGATGAGGTCTGCAAATCACACCTTTTTCTAATCGTCCATTCCATTCAAACAGAAAACACTTCAAATCGTAGATGCAATTGTCCATTTAAGACACTTTTGTTCAACCTATTAAACGGGTATGCCTTAAACACACATAATCATTCATGATATAAACTGAAAAGAGACTAAAGACTAATCAACAGAAAGATGTTAACACATTCTATAGGAAAAAGCCATGGAGAGACTCCCTCCTTCAAACTAGTGCAATCATTCTAGCAACTACCAAGGACAAAAAAGTCCCCTTCCTAAGAGCACCTCGGTCAAGGCAAAAGGCGTTCTTGGAATCGTTGCATTAGGTTGAGCAGTTTCAGTTTCAAGCAAAAGTTTCAGTATCCCAAATAGTCGAAGCTTCCCAAACTTAAAAGACACAAAAATGCTTATTAATGCATGCCGGTGCTTCGAAAGGGAGCAACCTGATAAGAATAAACGGTTAAAAAGAAAAGAAACGCCTGACAGTCAAAAATGACCACAGTTAAGCGTACATATGCATGGAAAGTGCTTCGTCGCTTCCTGCTTTATAGAAAAATAGTGAAAAGATTGTGACTGCTTCAGGTACGCATCGCAAAGTTCATCTCCCAAGTAGTAGCGCAATGAAAAATAGAAGCGGGCCCAGCGAGACTGTTTGTTGCTAAACATTTTTTAGCGTCGAAAATAAGGCAGCTTGCGTCTTGCCAATTTCCCACAACAAGGATTTGAGTCATGAAACTGCATTTTGGAGAGTGCATATAGGATTGTAAAAATAAATTTTCATAGTAGAACATGTAATGGTCATAACAATTAATGAGACACGTCTAAGGGAGAGATGACATGTTGGTATGTGGATACGATAGTGTTTGTGAAAAGCATGCGTAATCGACAAGTAACTGTCAAGAAAATGAGTAATAGTGGCCGGCCTAGCAAACCAGATTGCGTCGAAACATAAGAGCGCAAAAAAAACTGGATAACGAGACCAGTTGGAAATGATTGCAGACAAAAAAAGGCAATGCGCTTACGACATCAGTAAACACAAAAAGATACAAACTTCAATAGCCTTGCTTCCAATGGTAGTCATCTACTCCACTGTAACAGACTTGGCCAAGTTGCGAGGTTGATCGACATCGTAACCACGCAGCACAGCAAGCCAGTAGGCAATGATTTGCATAGGAATAACGTTAATGATGCCCTGAAGACAGTCTACCGTTTTTGGAACAACAAATGCAGATGATTTTTGAAGCGCGAGAGATTCGTCATCGGCAATTAAAATGGGACGTCCGCCCCGAGCAACAACCTGTTCATAAGCGTTCTTGGTCTTATGAACATTGTTGTCGTCAGACATGAACATAACGATGGGAATGTCTTTGTCCACAAGTGCCAAAGTACCATGCTTAAGTTCCCCGGCCATGATACCTTCGGCATGCATGTAAGAAATCTCCTTCACTTTGAGAGCACCCTCCATCGCTGTAGCATAATGGTAGCCACGGCCAATGACAAGCATGTTCTTCTCTTGCAAAAGTCGTTCCTGCACAAGTTGTTTCAAAGACGAACTCAGTTTCAATGCTTCTCTGGCCTTTTCGCACAGTTCACCGAGGCCAGCAATGATTGCAGCCCGACGCTCGGCACGGGAAACTGAGTCGCGTGAAAGATAAAGGGCGATGAGAATTAGAGCAACAAACTGCGAAGTGTAAGCCTTTGTGGAAGCGACACAAATCTCGGGACCAGCATTGATATGGACACCACAGTGTGTTTGACGAGAAATGGACGAGCCTACGACATTGACAACGCCAACAGTTAGTGCACCATGTTCCAATGCATATCGAAGAGCAGACAATGTGTCCGCAGTTTCACCCGATTGCGAAACAAAAACGACAGTGTCATCACGGTACAGGGGCGGTCTGCGATCCATAAAGTCGGATGCCAACTCGACCACGACTGGCAAGCTGGTAAGTTCCTCGAACGTGGGACGGACGGCCAGACATGAATGATAGGAAGTGCCACAAGCAATGAAAATGAGACGGCGGCTGCGGCGCATAATATCATAATAGGCTTCAAGGCCACCAAGCTTTACAAGTTCATCAGCAAAGTTGACACGGCCTCTCATAGTGTTCATCAAACTTTCAGGTTGCTCGAAAATCTCTTTCTCCATGTAGTGACTAAACGAGCCCTTCATAACACTAGCAATTTCCATTTCCAACGTTTCAATCGCACGAGTGGTGCTAGCATTGGCGTCACGGCGCAAGCGGTGGACATGCAGCTCGCCATTACTGCTTACATGTGCAATGTCATCATCTTCCATAAACATAACACGTTTCGTATACTCAATAATAGGTGTGGCATCCGAGGCAAAGAAGTACTCGACAGGGCCTGGAGAACCTTCCTCTGGCACGAATGCGCGACTCTGGGGACGGTGAAGTAGTTCTGGCTTGTCACCGCGCAGCATAGTTTCACCATTCGTCTCGGAAAAGAACGGTCTCAGAGGAGTGGGTGATTTCTTCCCGTCAGTATCACTAGAAGGCTCGGGAAATTCCACATCAACAAAATCAACCTTGAGCTTCTTGCTGCTTTTCAGACCCACCAACAAGGGAGAACCGCGGCGAGTTGCGATAACCTCGCCTGGGTAGTGAGAGCTCTTGATAAGCAATGCGAATGCACCCTCAAGCTCACGAATGACTATTTTTGCGAGTTCAATGAAGCTGATATCCGGAGAAGAGTCGTACACGAGTTTGCAGAGTTTAGCAACGCATTCCGTATCTGTCTCACTTTCAAATGCCATGTTACGTGACTCCAGCACTGTCCGCAGCTCACGATAGTTTGTGAAAATACCATTGTGGACGACGACAAACTCGCTGTGAGGATCGGATCGTTGAGGATGACAATTTACAGGCGACGGCTTGCCATGAGTAGCCCATCGTGTATGACTAATGGCACAATGGGTCTTAAACTTCTTCGACATGTCAACATTTGACTTTTCTACCGTTTCTGCAAGTTTATTGACTTTTCCGACCTCCTTGAACAAGAGGAAATCTTGGCCCTCATCGCCGTCAACAGCAATACCAGCAGAGTCGTAGCCACGGTATTCGAGCCGTTTCAAGCCTATGCATCAGTGTTAGTTAAGACGAAAACGGAGAGAAGTGGAGGGGGGCGTTCAACCATGCAGAATCGCGTTGTAAACATTGGTACCCACGATCCCACTGGGGCCATCAAGAACCAAAAAAACATCTCAATTGAGAATCTACAGACATAGACTCCCCTATGT
Organism: Schizosaccharomyces versatilis (nom. inval.); assembly: GCA_032882995.1. Classification (NCBI taxonomy): domain Eukaryota; kingdom Fungi; phylum Ascomycota; class Schizosaccharomycetes; order Schizosaccharomycetales; family Schizosaccharomycetaceae; genus Schizosaccharomyces; species Schizosaccharomyces versatilis (nom. inval.). Next base: position 286,491 of record CP130699.1, on the reverse strand, counting down.
TTCTGCCCGGTCATCGTTGTCTTACCTTTTACGAGGGTGTTTAAGATGGATCCTCTGTCGCGTTCGACCAAGTAGTTAATGTACCCAAAAATCCCACTGGTAGTGCATTAGTAGAAAGTTTTGTACCGAAAACAGCTCGGCGTACCACATTGTGCGATTGTAAGCTCAGGAAATCCTGATTTTTAATGTTTCTTCCTGTCGTAGAGAAGGGTGGTGGGTGGAGGAAGCAGGAACAACACTAGGGCTGATTCGACGATTAACAAGTCAAAGCTATAGTGAGTTGTTCTTCAGTCCAGACACTGGTCTGGTTATTCGACTTGTTTAAGCAATTTCAAGCTGACCATATTCGTTACTGATAGTTTGAACGCTGATAGGAAGAGTAGTATTCTAAAACGTAATATTCTCTACTTCTGGACGAGAATAAGTTTCATAGTTGCGTTTTCCGACGCGTAATAAATGTTCAATTGCATAAAAGTTTCGTTTAGAAATACCCTGATTGCGACGAAACTCGCTTCTGCTTTAGTTAGCAGGGTGTTTGATGGAACGAAGTTCTTGATGCCGGAAAAGCGAGATATAGGAACTTTGCAAGACACTCAACGCGTGCATACCTGACGAATGCTTCCCAATTAGGACGATATTGCTAGTACGGTTTATTAGTATTGAGTGCCGAGAAGTAGTTGGTATGTTTAGGTTGCAATTGAAACCATTGAGCGGTGACATACGGGTTTCTTTGTTTGAGCCATCCGAAGGCATTGTCTATAAAAGGAAAGAACGTCTTTCTGAAGTCCAGAGAGAACCATGAAGAGAACTGGTGAAACGAGATAGGGAGAAACGGTTTATGTTTGCTGCAGGATGGAGACGGATACGAGATAGTGAGGAGAATAGTATTGCAAGGATACTCATGGCGTTATGAGTCAATAAAGAATGATTGTTCTAAAAAACCTATTTTCATTTCATTTCATTTACTGAATCAAACGAGACAAAGAAAATCCAGAAAAACTCTCAAAAAAATCCAAAAAAATCACAGAAATTCCAGAAAAAACAAATAAACCGCACAGACTATTCTAAATATATACAACTGTCGAATTCATCGAGTATACCATTCACTTACTAACTGTCCTCAGCTAACAAATATTCGCTAGCGTATCGCTTACTATCGCCTGTTAGGCAGTAACAGCACTTTCTCGGCTATTTGGAACTTTATCTGCTACCGAGGAGCCGCGCGTAAGACGCGTCGTGTCTATGCCAAAGAACAAAGCCGTTATCTTGGTCTTGGTGAGAACAATTGCTGAATACAAGTGAACATTACGTAAGAAAATAGCTTAAACTGAAGTTCTCGTCTGCCACACTTACCTTCTCCCATTACCGTTTGGATTTTTCTTTTTGGTTTTCATCATTTTCGACCTCGGCTACTTTGACTATCAATTGTGAACGGAGGAGAATCGGTGTCGACAGAAAGTCTGCTCTCTGGAACTAATGTAAACGTAGATTGAAATTGTTTTGTGTATGAATAACTGCTTTGTGAGGCTTTTTGGACGATTGGCGGGCGAAATTGACGAAAAACCAATGACGACTGTTCACGAGTTCATGTGTTTGCTTACTATTCGAGGTCGACCCGCTCCAAAGACGTCTTTCACATAGCAGCAAATGTTACAGTGGATTCGCTAATTTTCATTACTAGCGACTTTTGTTTTTGTTTGATACGGGTTTCCTATCTATCTTTTCTAAAACAAGACAATCGAAACCTATGAACGAAATTTTTATTCAGTAATTGCTTGGAACCAGCTCACGAGAATTCTTCTTCATCTTCTCCTTGTGGTTTCTGTTTCGACCCATTTTAATCACCCCCGTCCTTTCTTTCACACACACACACACACACTCTCTCTCTCTCTCGCCTTTTTTGTCGCTCTCCAACACTTCGCCTCACTTGCTATAATGGATTTGTCAGAGTTGTGTGAAGTTGTGCATGAACTTGAAGAGAAACACCAGACAGACTCGTTCGAGAAAAAAATTCGTGCACTCGAGACGGCTTCCCCGGTGCTGGAAGAGCAAAAGTCCCTATCTGAACAGCCACACGCCTCTCAAGCGGGCGCCCTCAACACAGATCGGCTTCTTGCTGAAGGTGACGCCTTAGAGAGCGTACTAGAGTCCGTGACACTCTCTTTGCAGTCTATCGATGACCTGATGTTGCGACTGGAAACTGAATTGTCGTCTGTTAACGGAATTATCGAGTCTCTGAGCACGGAAACAAAGGAAACACAAGGCGTCGCTAGATTGTCACTTGAGGAGCAACCAGTACAACAACAATCTGAACACTAGTGAGGCATTGTTAAGTCGGATGGATTTACAGTGACTCCTATTTACCCAACATGTCGATCATTGCATCTTCTTTGAGAATTCTACGGTGCGATTTCACGGAGTGGTGAACAGTTCCAGACTCCCTTGGTGCGACAGAAACCGACTACTCAACGTTACAAAGTGCTGTCGGCGATTTATGGTGGACCGGTATCATTGGCCGTATCATAGGCGCATCACACACTTAAAACAAACAAAAATTGCCACGACGATTTACGACGACATACTGCGTTTCTGTTATAATCGCATCCGACTGCACATATCGAATCGTATAACGAACGCTGTTTTTGTGTCTCTTGCACTCTAAATAACCCGGTTTTAGGAAAGCTCAATTTCCACGGCACTTTCGCTCATCGCCTGGCCCCCTCGAACAAACGCACCGGAACTTCATCCCCTCGTGTGTCGCTTGTAAATTACCTCCGTCAGACCCTGCTTTGAGTATGAAATAAGTCGTTCTTAAGTGTTTGTGTCTCCGAATCGTCTTCGTATAGGCCTGCTCAGGCAATCTCACCCTTCTTTCCATTCTTACTCATACTTTGTCCGATTTGTTTCACAAAACCAATTGGTTCCCTGCATAGCCATTAGCGGCTTCCTTTACGGTTATCGTTGCGAATATTAAACTCAATTTCGCCATGTCTTCTATCACGACCAGCATTTTGACGACGGCCACTGCATTGGCTGCTTCACCAACACCCTCTGGTGACAGCGGTGGTAATGTCCGTGTCACAAACTTAAACACATACTATGATACAGGAAACATCAGCTTCATGCTGTGTTGTACTGCATTGTGCCTGTTCATGGTGCCAGGTGTCGCCTTCTTCTATTCAGGCCTGGCGAGACGGAAAAACACGCTGGCTCTTATCATGCTGTCTGTAGGAAGTATGTGTATTTCCTTCTTCCAATGGTACTTTTGGGGCTATTCACTTGCATTTTCCACGACCGGTTCCGGTCGTTCGGGCTTCATAGGAAACCTGTGGCATTTTTGCTTCGTTCACACCTTGGCCGATTACTCTCCGGACAGTAACAATGTGTCAGAACTGCTCTTTGCCAATTTCCAAGGCATGTTTGCCGCTATCACAGTTGCTCTGTTTACTGGAGCAGCGGCCGAACGCGGTCGTATAGCTCCTATGCTCGTGATCTGCTTCTTCTGGCTTACTATAGTTTACTGTCCACTGGCTTACTGGGTTTGGAACCCGTACGGCTGGGCTGCTAAGTGGGGTGTTTACGACTTTGCTGGCGGCGGTCCTGTGGAAGCAGGCTCCGGTTTTGCTGCCTTAGCGTACACCGTATACTTGGGCCGTCGAAAAGATCATATTGAAGAGCATTTCCGTCCGCATTCTGTTTTGAACGTCGTGCTTGGCACTTCCATCTTGTGGTTTGGCTGGCTCGGATTTAACGGTGGCAGTGCGTACGGCGCAAATTTGCGTGCCGTTGTCGCAGTGACAAACACGAATATCTGTGCTGCTGTCGCGGCTATTACTTGGGTTCTGTATGATTTCATTTTCCGTACACGGAAATGGTCTATGATTGGATTCTGTTCGGGTGCAGTTGCAGGTTTGGTTGCGGCCACGCCTACTTGTGGCTTTGTTAGTCCTCACGCTTCTTTGGCCATTGGTTTCATTACGGGTCTAGTGTGTAATTGGGCAATCAAGCTCAAGGTTCATCTCCGCATCGACGACGCCATGGACATTTTTGCCATTCATGGTATGGCCGGTATCCTTGGAACTGTCTTCAACGGTTTCTTTGCCGTTGATTACATTGCTGCTATGGATGGTGTTACCATGGGTGAGAATGCGATCAAGGGCGGTTGGTTCAACCAGCACTGGAAGCAGCTGGGCATCCAAATTGGATATGTTGCAGCCGTTTGTTGCTATGACTTTGTTGTTACGTTCATCATTATTGTGATTGCAGATCACATTCCATGTCTTAATGTTCGTGTGACACCGGACGCGGAACTTATTGGTGTCGATGCTGACCAGATTGGTGAGTATGCTTTTGATTACATTGAAGCTCGTAGAGAGTACAAGCAATGGAAGATTTCACCTGCCGGTGTGTCTACAGACAATATTCTTGTCTCTCATGGAATTGATGTAACAAATGGAGTTCCAGGAAATGTCGCACCAAAGGAGAAGGATATGCCAGTGGACCCTGCACCCATTGTCTAGTCATGGCGAATATCTGCTGACTGGTCAATTCCAAAAAAACAAAAAAGAAATCAATTCAGTCAACTCAAAAGTAAATCAAAAAATAGAACAAAAGCCTGGTCATGAGGATTTTTCTCGTCGATTCTCATCGACGTTTCTTTTCATTTATCATTCTGGCTTTTCGTTAACATTCAGTTCACTAAATGTGCTAAATCCCCGTACAACCATTTATGCCGAATTTCACACTATACCTCTCATATTATTAAAATACAGTTTTCGTTTTATTTTCTTCAATTGCTCTAAGTAGTATGTCTTGTTTCTTAGATGTTTTATTCTGTAGTTTTTAATGAATTTCGTTTTTACAATTTGAACGCGTTCGCGCACTATGTGAGCTTAAAGTACGCGAAACGCGTCTGCATTTATCAGAAACAGGATATGACGTAGTCGCGTCTTGTTCATAGGATTAAGGTTTGAGCATGCTCGAGCCAACTTGCCTTCTTCAAAAGCTGCACTGGAACGAAAACCGTCGCCGAATGTTCCTTTGTTGTGCTGCAGACGGTGTAACGTAACTTTGTCATTTTCATCTAGATCAATTGTCGTCGTTCGGGTTGGTTTTGTCTACGTTGGTTTCGATATTTATTAAGGGGACCTTTCCTTCAAGCTGAATTATTTCTTCGTATTTTTCTTGTTATCCAAATCTCCTTTTTCCCTCTTTTAAATCTGTTTTGTTGTAATTTGCTTGATGGACGAGAACTCACAGCTTTTAACGCCTGAATTGGCGTCAAAACGCGCATCTAAAGCAGAAAGTCTGACAGCGTTTCGTCAGCATTTTCACCGGTGGATCCAAGCTATTCGATACACTGCAAGCAGTATCTTTTTTCACGACGAGCCTAATGCCATTGCTCAGCCATTGAAACGTCCTTTTCTATTTCTTGCACGACTGGCGAATTCTTCAGACCTTACGAATACCCAAAGCACGGACGAGTCTTCTAAGTCTCAGAATGCTCTTGAGGGAGATGAAACACCTGAAATGGCGAAGTCTCTGCATGAAGTTCCTCAACCTTCGTCTTCTTATAGTTTGCTTGACGGGTTCCAAGCGACTGTATACAAAAACGTACAACGTAGACCTTCGAAAAAGGGGCTTCTCTTACCAGAGAAGCCCCGACCTGCGTCTAAGTTTCGTCCGAGATCGTCACTATCATTTGAGCATAGAAAACTCGTTCGTGACTTTAAAGTTACCAACGTTCAAACAGCCGTAGTTGTCGATGAATTGAGTCAGATCGATAACATGCTTTCTGAATTACACGTACGCCGGCGAGCTGCCTTTCAAAAAATGGAGCAATTGAATAGTCAATGCACTCAATTGCAGGCACGGTTATCAATTGTTGAAAAAGAAGCACTTGATGAAGACACACACGAGCTTGAAGACGCTGTGGCTTTAAACAAAACGGTAACAGAGCGGCAGTTTGAAGAAGGAGAAGACGAAGAAGAAGAAGAAGAAGAAGAAGAAGAAGAGTTGGGAGAAGAAAGAGAAATGAGGAAGGACGGTACTCGAAGTAAAGTTAGAGACAAAGAGCAGAAAGAAAATACCTCTCTTCAAATGGGCGAAAGAGAGGAACACGCTTCTCATGGCCCTTTTAAACGCAAAATATCGCTTTCAAGCTTTCATCAAATTCCTGTAGGCACGCCGCAGAAGAACATTGAAGTAAGCCAGGAACAACCCATCACGGCGCTTGACTTTAATGAACCGTTTGGTCTACTGCTTCCAGCGCATGCGAACGGAACCGTGAACGTATGGGATTTGTCTTCGAGCAAATGTCTAGGCGAACTTGTTGGTCATACACAACGTGTGCCGTGTTTGGTTGCTCGAGACACGATTGCAGTTACTGGTTCATGGGATAGGACGGCCCGTATTTGGAACTTGCAAAATTGTTTGCGTGCTGAAAACCCGTCAGATAGCACTGGAACAGTGTATGATTCGGATACATATTATTTCGCTGAAGACGCTCCACACGCACACGCGGAACGAGCAGTGGCAGTACTCTCGTCGCATACAGAGTCTATTACAGCACTTTCTCTTTCGCCTGAAAACGTTTTAGTGACTGGCGCTAACGACAAAACTATACGCCAATGGGATATACTGACAGGGCGTTGCGTCCAGACTTTGGACCTCGTTTGGACTATTGCTCAAGAAGCTGCCACAGGACGTACTAATACTGTTCCACTGCATTCATCCTTTGATGAACCGCTCGTTGGCGCTTTGGACTGCTTAGACGCTGCTGTTGCAAGTGGCACAAGCGATGGTATTATTCGGCTTTGGGACTTACGTATTGGACTTTCACAACGTCTATTATGCGGCCATACCGGTCTGATTACAACTCTTCAGTTTGATGGAGTTTACGTGTTTTCTGGTAGCCAAGACCATACTGTTCGTATATGGGATTTGAGAATGGGTTCGGTATGCGAGAGCGTGATGTTTGCGAGTCCCGTCTCCTCCATACGTGTCTCTGAGGATCGATTTGCTGTTTCGACCGTCGGTTCACCAGTTTGTGTTTTGGATCCAAACGAAAGACGCACATGGATATGTGATCAAATGCCTTCTGGACATGGTTCGCTCCCGAATGACCATGACATCCCATCATCCAACACATGCTTTTCCAACGTTACAGCCCTTCAATATAAGGATCGATTTTTGGTATCTGGAAATGAACTTGGTGTCGTCAGTATGTTTTCTATTTAACTAACAACTTTCACGATAAAAAAAAACTCTTGAAGAAATGTTATTGTATTTACGAAGTATTATTTTTACTGTCTTTTGGAGTTGGGTTTACATTATAACATACACTTTAGATCCGAAACGCCTCGTCTTCGCTTTCTTCTCGCCGCTTTCGCCTGTTTTATAAAACACTGTTACAACCGAATTTTGCATTCCACCGTTTCGACTTAGTGCACTTTAAAACACTTCTGAAACACCTCCAGCACACCTTAGTTCTGCAGAACCATCCACCTAACGGCAGTTCTATATTTACTTAACGGTTCTATTGTTTGTTGGTGTAGCCTCTATACACGCACCACAACAAATTCATTCATTCACCACACATTTGAGACTGTTAGAGAGTTTCCATTTCGCAGACGGAGCAGCCACCTACTTTTCCTTACTTCTGCAACTGCAAAACCAATTGCGTTGTTTTTGAATAAGGTAATATAGCGGACAAACGTAGAGTTCTGTGGTCCGTACGATGTGGCCTTATTGCTAGTTTCGATACACTGTTTTGAGCAATTCCTTCCAGTGTGCTTTTAAAGTATGCTTAATAATGGATTTAATAGAAATCGGCCGAACACTGCTGAGAACGACGTTTTACATGGCCGAAACAACCCAGAAATGAACGAGGAAGATACCTACAAGACAGGTTCGGCGACTTCCCTTGTTCCTGCCGAGAATCGGTTGCAATGGAGCAGTGACGATGAACAAAGTTGCGATTGCAATAGTTATGACAGAGAAGAAACCTTCAAAAATCATCGAGAAGACTTTTCTGTTGATAAAAAAACTACAAGATGTCAAGTATCATCACCCTTCCCAAAAAAAGCGCCTCTTTTCTATGAAGATGAATCAGAACAGCCCCACAGCATCCCTGGAAGCATACACAAGTTAAGCGACGAAAGCTTACAACGATTGATAGACAAGCTTGGTACGATGCAACTTGTACGACAGCTAGGCAAGGATGTAGCAGAACGTGACGCTGTCATTTCAGATATAAAGTATTACTATGAAAGCCGCGAGGAGATGTATCGAAACATTCTTCGCGAACATGGACTGGATCCAGTGCTTGCTAGCATAAAGCATGCGCAAGCGAACGATACTCCCGGTGAAATGAAATCGAAACGCGTGGAGATGTGGTCACCGTATATGCATTCGCTTCGACACAGATTGCATAGGGCCATGTCTGACGAGCTAGTAACTGCAAGCAGTGACAGCGAGTTTCCAGCAACCCCATTAGTCACGAGCCAACGCAATGACCAAACGATTGATGATCATGAACCCGAAGGGAATGTCAAGACAAAGCCTGCTGCTCCTGCCACAGCAGTGGTTCCGGCTTCTGCTGCCGGTTTCATCCGGCAACTAAACTCATCCTCTCCCTGTAACGATATTGCTATGTTTCCTTGTTCCGGCAATGCTCAGAAAGAGTCTCATAAAAAACCGACTTTTCTTTCACAGTTAAAATTTGTTAAACAACAAGCAAGCAATATTCGAACCTCTCCCGTCGCACCTTCCGCACTTCCGGCACCCCAATTTTGGAGTAATGAGTTTCTGTCGAGTAGCACATCTAATACAAAAACTCCCGATCAAGAGGTTCCTGTAACTAATACTTCCCTACTCGCTTCCAGCTGTCCGTCTCCAAGCCCTTCCCCGAAGTCATCCTCCCGTCCATTACATGCAAGCATTCACCGACGTGGTACGTCTATTTACGCACATAATTTACACAACTCTGCGGTACCAAACTTTCTTGCCGATTCATCCATCGTAGAAATGGATACTATGGTTCCCAAAGACTTCCAGCCCCCTACCATGCGGCTTGAGTGGGCAAACTCGCCCTGTGACAAAGGCCCCTTCTTAGATGAATATGGCTTTTTGTTGGACAGAAACGAAGACAAGTCCTCGACCCAAAACGAGTCCGGCAACAGCTCACATAACTTTTCTAAACGAGAGCCAGATTCATCGCTTGATACAGACGACCATGCTGCGAATACGTCGCATTCAGCTGGTCTGAGCAATCTCGCTTCGTCTAGTTTAATACGTGCACAGCGAGAATTCGATCGAAATTTACTTCTTCAAGAGTCCTTGTGTTCAAAGTGGAATGAATTTTTCTGCAAACTCTACAGCAAATTAAATCTCACGTACGAGAAAAGTAACGGTCTTTTGGGTATCTCGCATATCGCTAGCCGCGGAAAGAATGGCGGGCGTCGATGGAAGGTGTTTCGCAAATTGGTTTTACACGGGGTGCCTATGCCATTCCGACCCAAGGTCTGGATGGAGTGTTCAGGCGCAAACCAGCTATATGTTCCTGGTTACTACCAAGAGCTGTTGCAAAGAAGCATGAAGGAAGGTGCGAACGAGTCAGTTGATCAAATTAATATGGACATTCGGCGAACAATGGCCGGCAATGTCTTTTTTGGCGGCAATGGTCCAGGCGTACCAAAGCTACGCAGTGTATTATTAGCATACAGCGTGCATAACCAGCAAGTTGGTTACTGTCAAGGCATGAATGTAATCACTGGTTTTCTTCTTTTGTTATATTCTTCTGAAGAGGATGCATTTTACGTGCTTATGAGTATTGTTGAACGCATGCTGCCACCAGACTATTTCTCGTCAAACCTGCTAGGTTCACGAGCTGACCAGCTTATTCTAAAGGAACTTGTTAAAGAGCTGCTTCCTAAACTGCATCAACATTTAGAACAGCTGTTCGTGGACTTGGAAGCCAACACAATTAAGTGGTTCCTCAGTTTGTATACCGACACGCTGCCTGCCCGACTCGCTTTCCGTGTACTTGACGTTTTCTTTTGTGATGGCAGTGTAACTTTGTTTCGTGTTGCTTTGCATATATTAAAGACACTTCAGCAACAGTTGTTGCAGTGTACCTCATCCTCTTCCGTTTATGTGTTGTTAGGAAACCTGATGCAGTATCCCTTCAACACCGAATCATTTGTTGAGCAAAGTTCCATTGTCTGGGCCTCCAGCATACAATCAAACGACATAGCCCGTCGTAGAGCAGCCGCCGTACAGTCTTTAATGTGCGATACTCGCGACATTGATGATTGAGACCAAAAAACTCTTCAGAATTATTTTAACTAAACAATATTTGACTACGAAGGAGAGCCACAATGCGCGAATTGTACGCACAACTTTTGAACCCCAATGATGTCCTGCTGCTCATGCAATTGCATTTTCTTTAATTTGTGTTGCTGTGATTGTCGCATCCACCGGCCCCCACACTACCACCAGTTGCCGTCTGAGCGGATTTCCTGGTGGTGAGCTTTTAAGCCTATGTCGGGGTATCCGCGTGTACCGGGTTCTTAACATCAAAACGGCAACACCCACCACGTTTCACCTCTCCAGACTACGTTCAAACTATTTTCTTGTTTGAGTCTTAAGCAACTGCTTTTTTGTTTCTTTATTTCTTTTGCGGCCGCTGGGCGAATTTGTCTCGCAAATACTGGGATTGATTGTTTATTCACAGTATTCCGGCTCTTGCAATAGAGTGACTTTTACGAAATCAAACTCATATTATAGAAGAAAAGAGATTGAGAATTGCATCAAGTATGGACATTTCAAAGCCTGAGGAAACGCCGAATGAAAAACACGATTCTCGTGATGAAACTGCAGGGACCGATGGAGATGAATCACACACGAAGGGAACCTCGCGGTTTCGAGCATTTTTAAAGTTCCATTTGAAGGAAAACCGCAAGTCGAAGTTCTCCTTTCGAAGACGGAAAAAGAGTGACAGTGACGGTGCTGACGAAACTACGACGACGACGGCATCAGCTGCGAATGCTGACAATGGCTCTGCAGCTTCAGGGGCTTCTACAACCGAGCAAGCTTCTGCTGCTCAATCTAATGTTGCTTCGGGAGATGTATCTGCAAAGTCTCAGACACCACTTGAGTCTCCTGCAGAACATTCGCAGCAGGACTCTAGCACGAACTCCTCAACACCGTCACTTACCGCCGCCGCTCCTTCTGCTGCTCACGGGAAAGAGAAAGAAAAGAAAGAAAGACGACACTTTTTCCGGAGAAGAAAAGACTCGAACAAACTGCATTCAGATCAAGGGCCTGATTTTAGTGGCCACAACCATGAAGATCAGCACCCTGCATTCAAGTCACCTGTGACCCTGCAACCCACTCCCCGCAGTCGGACATACTCGTCGAATTCCATTAAAATTTGCGATGTCGAGGTAGGCCCAAGCAGCTTCGAAAAGGTTTTCCTGCTTGGCAAAGGTGATGTTGGTCGTGTTTACTTGGTACGGGAAAAGAAGACTAAAAAACTGTATGCTATGAAGGTACTCAGCAAGGTGGAAATGATTAAACGAAACAAGATTAAGCGGGCGCTTGCTGAACGTGAAATTCTCGCCACTAGTAATCACCCATTCATTGTCACGCTGTACCATTCATTTCAATCTCAAGAATACTTGTACTTGTGTATGGAGTACTGTATGGGCGGTGAGTTTTTCCGTGCACTGCAAAAACGTCCTGGACGCTGTCTTTCTGAGTCAGAAGCGAAATTCTACACTGCTGAAGTTACTGCTGCGCTCGAATATCTTCACTTAATGGGTTTCATTTACCGTGATCTTAAGCCAGAGAATATTCTGCTGCACGAGTCAGGTCATATTATGTTGTCTGACTTTGACTTATCGAAGCAATCTGACACTGCTGGTGCTCCCACAGTTGTTCAAACACGATATTCAGCTCACAATATTCCAGCACTCGATACTAAGTCTTGTATTGCTGACTTCCGTACGAACTCGTTTGTTGGTACAGAGGAATACATTGCCCCAGAGGTTATTAAAGGTTGCGGCCACACTAGTGCCGTGGACTGGTGGACGCTAGGCATCTTGCTTTACGAAATGATTTTTGCTACGACTCCCTTTAAGGGAAAAAATCGCAACATGACCTTTTCCAACATCTTACATAAGGATGTGGTGTTCCCTGAGTACAGTGACGCCCCGAATATTTCCAATGTTTGTAAATCACTTATCCGGAAGCTTCTTGTTAAGGATGAGAATGACCGATTGGGTTCAAAGGCCGGTGCAAGTGATGTAAAGATGCATTCCTTTTTCAAAGATGTCCAATGGGCGTTGCTTCGTCACATACAACCACCGATTATTCCTAAACTTATCGATACAGATGCCCGCGGTTTGCCAAACATCGCCCATATGAAGGAGAGTAAGAGTCTTGACATCACTTATGCTTCACGAGCTCCACAAACATTGGAAGTGCCCTTGGTTTCGAAGAGCGTTACCGATAACGGTGATGATCCATTTACCTCGTTTACGTCCATTACTGTTCATCATGAGTGGGATCAATAGCCGCGCGTAAATCAACATGTTCATACACGAAACTGAAACACAGCGGGGGTTTGTAGCGTCAGTCTTCCGATACAATACCTTTATTATTCTTCTCTTTCTACTCTTCAACCCTCATTTTTCATGCAATTTTCCTGGGAGCATGACATTTACGAAGCACAGTCCTTGGATGCACAATTTCCACATAGGATCTTCAATGTTCTCTGAGCTTTTTTTTAGCCCATCTTTCCCTGATGCTTCAGATACACTTTCAATTATGGTCTGTGACTTTTTTTGGTCCATATCTGCTTCTTTCGTCAGACATATTCAACGAACAAACTCATTCACACTTCCGTACACATATGCATGCGCATGAACATACATTCATTCTCTCCAGCACATTACTCACCGACTATCCTACTCTCACCTTTTCTTGGATTCTTGGACTGTTTCAAGAATAAAGAAAGTGCGGTTACTTCAGCATATATCTTGAACCGGCCCCTTTCCCATCTTTTTTTCTTCATTCCGTTCGCTGTTTGATCTGCTTCAATTTCTACGGCATCCGTTTATTGAGTTTTTTTTTCTGTCTCACCAATCATGAGTTACCATTACCGGTTTACATGAGAATTGCTGTCTGACAACAGTGTCTTTTCTTTTTGTAACAGCAACCTTACATCAGTTCTGTGATGTTTGTGCTACTAAGGCCAACTGTAGTTAAATAAGCACGCACTATTTTATTAATGAACGAGTTTATTGAATTGTTGAAGTAATAGGTAATGGATGAAAAATGTATATCTCTTTATTAATTTTATTGAATGTTAACGTCAAAAACGACGTGCTCTACATGAGGAGAAAACTGTTTGACGGGATGAACGCTGCACGTCAAACGTTTCAGTTTAAGTAACTGGGAGAATGTGTCTATAAGAGTATTTTGAAGCTTGACAATTTCGTTTGATGCAACATTTTCGTGAATATGGATTGTTGACATTGGGATTGGAGAGAGGATGTTAGCTGCTGTTTTCCATGAATCTTTGCTCGTAGGTAAAAGTCCCAAGTTAACATGTCGAGCTTTAACGTTCATCTTTCGCAGCCGAGCTTCGGCAAACTCATTACTCTCTAAGAAAATAACTAGCTGATGCGCACCAGGAGAATAGATGTATTCCTCGTCATGCTGAACGATACACACGGTCCAGCCGTTTTGAAATGCAGCTCGACGAAGACCCTCAACACTCCAAGGATTTATTTCCCATCCAAATACTGTTTTGGCACCAGCGTAAATATAAGAAAAAGCGAAATATCCAATACCGATATACAAGTCCGCTATAAATTCACCCTGCACACAAGGTTGAGAGAGTAAGCGAGCCTTTTCAACAATGTTTCCCCGAGAAAACATTGTGTATCTTGGAGCCCAGCATTGGTATATGCCGTTTTGACGACAATGAACCCAGAATGCATTTTCAAAATCCTGCTGCGTAGGCCATTCTGGAACGAGTTCGCCAAAATCGCCAAACAGAGGACGTAGATTGCAAGGTCTTCGCATTACGTCGTCCGTTGGAATGGGATCATTAATGGCCAAGTGGGTTGTCTTCCATTCCTCGGCGAGCATTTTATAAAGGTTGGTAAGTGTCTCCTTACCACTTTGCTCCTTGAAGAATTGCTTCCATTCTTTAGTAGAAAACGAATTTGGGGACAGAAGAGCCATTGGTCCGTAAACGCAAAAACGTGATGGAATAGGATAGGCTGAAGCTGTAATTTTACCATTTTCGAGAACCGAACGAACAAATTGTAGCACACAGTTCTGTAGTGATTGTTTGTGAGCAAGATCGGTTTTCTCTACAGGTATAGTAATCCACTGGACAGAGCCGTCTTTCAGTAACGGAAAAATATTTACATCCTCGACTTTATGAAACAGTGTAGGTAACAAAATATAGTTAGAAATATCGCCTTGAACACATACTTCATCTTCATTTAGCCGGTCTTTAGCATTTTTTATACCGATTTGTTTATAAAATTGCTTGTTTTCTTCAAGAATATTTTTCCACTTTTTCGCTTCACGTTTTGGAGCTAGCAAGCAAACAACGCTGCTACTATTCAATGAAGACATGAATTGCTAAAGAACCGGGTCGTCAGAGCTAAAAAATAACGCCTACACGGTTTCAGATACACCGAGACAGGTAGTGCAAGAAGCTGGTACATATGAATAAATATCCAAACAGTAACACTAAAAAACATGATTTTATTTTACCAATCAATTTCTACCAGAAACCCTAATCACACAATGTATTCCTTTATGAAGATGCCTGTTCATTTTTGCATTTTGTGAATGTCTATTTTCATCTGTGTTAGTAAGAGTTATTGAGAACAAATGAAAGCCGTGATTTTAGGCTGAGCAGTAATGTGTTACCGCTTACAATCACACTTACCAATACACTTTCCACATGATGAGACTGCGGGAACAGATCGAAACCCCGCACGTCGTTGATTTTGTAGTCTTTGCCCAACTCATGATTAAGAATGTAACTAATATCACGAGCTTGAGTGTGGACATTGCAGGAGATATACACGACACGTGCAGGACTATAAGTAAGTAATTGATCCAAAAATGCCGTGTCACATCCTTTTCTAGGAGGATCAATGATCATGGCTGTTTCAGCAGCGGGTGTTTCAATTTTCTGCACTTAGTTAGTAAACATTTTTATCCATACGTGGGTTTAACGTACAGCAAAAATCTTCTCAGCTTCACCGACAAGATACTCGGCGTTCTTAATTCCATTAGCTTCAGCATTTGTTTTAGCATAGGCAACACTGTCAGAAGAAATCTCTACGCCAATAACAGATTGGAAGCCCTCGCTGCAAGTAATGCTAAACAGTCCAGAACCACAGTAAGCATCAACGAGGTACTTGGGAGCTTCAAACTTTTCGTCACCAAAGGAGTTGAAAAGTTGGGTGTGAACAAAAGAGGTAAACTTGGGAAGAATAGAGTTGTTATTCTGGAAGAAAGCACCAGCAGGAAACTTGAAAGTAAACTTTCCAAAGACCTCTTTCACAACGGCCTTGTGGTTTGTCTCCACCTTATGTTCATTGTTTTCGTCAAATACATCACGCATAAGGATAGTGGCACCTCTCTTGTATTCTGATTTCTTTGCTTGAGTAGCAGAAAAAATGCTTGGCATGGATTCGTTAATGCATTTTGTAGCAATGGAACACTCTTCGATGTCAAAAACACGACGACGTCCTTTTTCTTGGAAACCAATAACTAGGTCTGTTCCTTCGGGAATTCCGCCCTTGGGAACATCGAAATGAGGCGTGATTTTAGTACGATAATTGTATTCCATAGGACTGCTTTCCGTAGGACCAATGTCGCAAAGCTGACCAGGTTGCAAGTGAGAGAAGTACTCGAATGCCTTTATAATAACGTTTCTTTTTTGCTCAAGTTGTTTGCTGTATTCCAGCATTTGATACTGGCAGCCACCACATTTAGCAAAATATTTACATCTGATCAATGAATCGTCTCTGTCCTTAGAGGATTCAATCACATCCAAAAAATCTGCGAGAGCATACGTCCTAAGGCGAGGGTGTTAGCAAACTTGGTATAGAGCGCATATGGTCTTTACTTACTCTGTCAAAAAATGCAACTTGGCATGAACTTTGTCACCAGGAAGAGTAAATGGGACGACCACAGCATATGAATCATCGTTCACAAGACCAATTCCATCACCTGTGTTGTTAGCATACCCAATACATGTTGTCGTTTCAGCACAATGAAAACATTTTCATTGAAACTATTGTGATTTCAATAAAACATGTCTTCACGTTGGAAAGTATCGTACCTGAAGATGAAAGATATTGAATACTCACTTCAATCTCTTGGAATCGCTCATATGGAACTTGATCGCAAGTCTTGCCATTCAAAACACGTTTGACATCAAGTTGCAGAATGTGCTCAGCACTTCCCTCTTCGACTTTTTTCTTCTTGTTCTTCTTTTTACCGGGACCCCGAAAGCGTTTTACATTTTGCTTTTGCAAAGGAGAAGCAGGATGCACTGCAGTAGCCATGTTTCTCAATTTTAAAAATTTTGGTTTTGGTTGGAAGACCGAAGGCGAGAAAATGATTTTGGGAAGCAGTGAACCAACCTGGTGAATTTTATTGTACAAGCATCTAGTCCTTGTGATTACCTTTATCATTAAGTTTTGCTTCGTCTCCTCGTCCTTCTTTTGTTGTATTGCTCGTTTTGATGTTTTCTTTTTTTGTAAGAGCAACCCAATCTTTGAATTGAATGCCAATTCAAAGTGCTGTGGTATTAAAAATTAACAAATAGAACGTCTTACTCGTTCCAATCGAAGAACTCTCAAGTGTTTTTTGAGCCTTTATTACATTTTTTTACTTGTTTCAAAATCTCTATGACCCATTAACAGCATCCGTCGAATTTTTAACCCTCTTAAAACTAACATTTTTGTATCATAAAACTCGGATAATTGTATCGATTTACACTGAGGACCATAATATTTTGCTGTTTATCTCGATTTCAACGTTCTCTTATATCAAATTAGCATATTGTTTTGTACCTTTTTTCGTTTCATAAATTTTCATCAGAATTCCTTGTTTATTGTCATCAGGGACACAAGATTATATCAAAACAAAAGATCACATATCTGAAAAATGGATTCTGGAACTCTCACAGCTGCTAGGTATGAATACTGTTCTTGGCAACTTTGACATAACTGACAGAAATCAGTGCAGGTGCGATTATCAGCCGGCTAATTTGTCATCCCATTGATACAATAACAGTGCACAAGCAGACAATCGGTCATTTCTCTTTTAAAACAATGCCGTTGAAGGCATATTATAAGGGACTCCCTGCTTCACTAGCTTTGGTAACACCTGCAACATGTATTTACCTATCGACATACTGCTACACAAAGGAAAAACTTCAGAATAAGAAGATCCATGGGACGTTGTTGTATTCGCTTTGTGGAATAAGTGCAGAAGTAATCAGCAGCGTTATGTGGACTCCGCTAGAGGTTGTCAAAGCACGGACACAGATTGCAGCATCTGGTTCCGGCGTGCTGAGAGTTGTTAGAGACCTTTATAAAACTGAAGGACTACGTGGATTTTACCGAGGATATTGGATGGTATGTTTGGTTTAGTTAGGACTTTGTTCATAAACTTGCATCACCTCTTTTGTCACAAGCTAATTTATAGGGAATTGCAATCTATCTCCCGACTACGGTTAGTTGGTGGGTCGTGTACGAACATAGCAAGTCATATTTGATGAACTTGACTCATTGGGATGTTTCAGTTGTCGCTCCAATATGTTCAGCATTAGGAACAGTAGTGGCTACTGTCATTTCAACACCTCTAGACATTGTTAAGACGAACTTCCAAGTTGCTACTACGTCTGCAATGAAAGCACAAGCAAAGTCTCCTGCTTTGGTGCAACCAGCCCTAACCATTCAAAGCATCGCAAGCTCCATTTTTAAACAATACGGTCTACGGGGTTTCGTACGAGGCTTGCTTACACGAATGTGCTATGTGATGCCTTCCGGAATGATTTCCATGTCCATTTTTGAGTCCTTAAAACCAAACACCCAGCTCGTCTAGCGACCGTCTTTAGTTTCACTACAGTTGATTGCAGATCAACCTTCATCAACATCATATCAAATTGTTTTACTTGTATTATCTTTTTTGTTCTACACTGTTGCAGTCTCATCCTTCTGAGAGCTTTCTCGTTTTCTTTACTTCTCTTTGTGCGCTCTTTCGGGTATATTGTTTTCATTTATTTATACATAAACAAAAGTTTTCCAATTTCACATATGTTGGATAATTAACGTAAATAATGTCTTTTGTGAAAGTATATGGCCAGTATTATGCGTTTTTTGCTCGGTTTTTCCATAAAGTTTCAACAAATCTGCTACCAGTCGATCGCTTACTGAAAGTTGACCAGAAATGGAAAACTGAAACATATTCAAACCAAGACTTGGGTAATGAAGGTTTAGAGGAACGGGGTTTCAAAGAGAAAAGGTATATATTGAGTATGTTTCCGTATCCTAGTGGATCGCTACACATGGGACATGTTCGTGTCTATACAATTGCAGATCTCCTTGCTCGGTTTTATCGAATGAAAGGCTACGAAGTTGTCCATCCAATTGGATGGGATGCTTTTGGATTGCCAGCGGAGAATGCTGCGCTTGAGCGTCAAATCAAACCGGATGTCTGGACAAGCTCCAACATTGCCAAGATGAAGCAACAGCTTCTAGCTATGAACGTACAGTTCGATTGGCAGCGCAGTATCACTACATGTTCACCTAAATATTATCGATGGACACAATGGTTGTTCTTGAAACTTTTAAAACATAATCTTGCTTATCAAAAATACGCGACAGTCAATTGGGATCCTGTTGACCAAACAGTACTTGCAAACGAACAAGTAGACGGTGAGGGACGATCTTGGAGAAGCGGTGCACTAGTGGAAAAAAGAACACTGAAACAGTGGTTTCTAAGAATTACTGACTATGCCCATGAATTGAATCGCGACTTGGATTTGCTTCCCAACTGGCCTGATCAAGTGAAAACAATGCAGAGAAACTGGATTGGCGAGTCTCGTGGTTATGAGGTTTTGTTTCAGCTAGATGACGAAAATGGTACACAGTTGCCAGTTTTCACCACGCGGCCAGAGATGCTTTATGGAGTTTCATTCATTGCCGTCTCAAAGGATCATCCAATTTCCATAAAGGAGTGCAACACAGATTGCCGTTTTCGTGAATTTTTGGATAAGCAAACTGAAAACGCTCAAGACGGGTATCAACTCAAGGTCCATGCGAGGAATCCTCTCACACATTCTGTTGTACCTGTATATTATGCGCCATATGTTCACAACGATTACGGTACAAGCGCTGTAATGGGCGTTCCACAGCACAACTCTGCTGATCTCTCATTTTGGAAGCAGATGAGCTCTCCAAATCCGACTATTCAAGTTCTTGTATCGGAAAATGGCAACAAAAAAACACAAATCATGTCCAGTGACTGTGGACAACGTGCTTTTCTTAACTCTAAAATCGCCGCAAAAAGCGTATATGAAGAATTATCTGCAAAAGGCCTTGCTCGTAAGAAGACGAACTATCGTCTCCGAGACTGGCTAGTATCTCGACAGCGCTATTGGGGCACACCAATACCTATTATTCACTGTCCAAATTGCGGAGTGGTACCTGTTCCTGAAGAACAGCTTCCCGTTACATTACCCAAGCTTGACGAGTTCTCTCGAGACTTGTCGGTTTTCCGAAGTTCAAAGGCATACGAGGAGTGGTGTGCGACATTATGTCCAAATTGCGGCTCTAAAGCTCATAGGGAGCAAGACACACTAGATACGTTTGTCGACTCGTCTTGGTACTTTTTTCGATATCTCTCGCCAAACGAGGAGAGTGTCCCTTTCCGTGAACAGCCTGCACAGAAGTATATGCCTGTAGACATATACTTAGGAGGTGTGGAACATTCAATCTTACACCTACTGTATGCCCGGTTCTTTGCCAAGTTCATGAAAACATTAAGCCTATGGGTGGATGATGAGCACCGGAACGAACCGTTTCAGCGTCTAGTCACTCAGGGGATGGTACAAGGAAAAACATATCTCGACCCAAAGACAAATCGATACCTGAAACCCGATGAACTTATTAGCAAAGACGGGCAAGTCCGGTTACGAGATGATCCAAGTTATGAACCAGCAGTTTCATTTGAAAAAATGAGCAAAAGCAAACACAATGGTGTTGATCCGATGGGTGTACTTCGCACCTGGGGTTCAGATGTTGTTCGCGCACATATTTTGTTCTCGGCTCCGGTAGACAAAGTACTAAACTGGGATCCTAATACCGCTGTGGGCATTAAACGATGGCTACTTCGCGTCATACAAATTGCGGAACAACTTCAAGGTAGCAAGACGACTAAGAACATCGATACTTCTCAATTGTCGCAAAGCGAACTTATTTTGCTGAGTGAGTTAAAGAGTCTTGTTACTCGGGCAGAAGATAGTTACACGAATCGTTTGGGGCTAAATGTACTTGTTTCCGACTTGATGAAACTTACCAACTCATTAACCAAACACATGAAAGAGGAACGGGCGAGTTCCGCAGTTGCATGCTATGTGTTGAAAACCCTTGTGCGCTGTATGGCTCCTATAACACCATGCGTTTCTATGGAATGCTGGGAGCTTCTTCAATGTCCTGGAAGTGTGTTTGATGCTTGGCCCAGACTGCAACTGAATATCAAAAAACCTTTCCAAAAGCGGACCATTCCAGTGCAGATCAACGGAAAAAAGAGATTAGAACTGAATGTTCCATCAGATGCCCAAGTTTCTGAGGAGCAAGTGATCGCTCAATTGAAAGATTCAAAGGAAGCTCAGAAATGGATGAATGGAAAAACCATCAAAAATATAATTATTAGACCGCGGATCATAAACGTTGTTTTGGAGAGGTGAAAGTCAAACAAATACTTTACAGAACCTTTCGTCCACTGATTGTTGTACCAAACTGTTGCTTAAGGTAATGGAAGTATCTTCAAGTAAGACCTGCACCGGCAAATGTTCAGTTACGTCTTTCAGTCCAGTTCATACAAACCAATGCATCATCATCCACACGACTAGCGCAACGAAAACCATTCAGATTCTTTTTTTCTTGTTTCTGTCAAGCTCATTGAGATTCGTTGGGTCTCACTAAATAGTTTACCTGGTCTAGGAATGCTCAGCAGCGACCAAGTCGACAGTCATTTTGCAAAAGACAGGACTTTAAAGATAATTTAAGACACAATGAAGTCTTCTTTGCTGCGGGATTCAGTGAAGAAAGCATTCCAGTTTCAAAAGACTGTCCATGAGGATCCAATTCGGGCACAGCAGTTATTGGAAGAAAGAAAACAGCTACTTGACCAAGCGTCAGCACTGGCTGATGAGGACGATGTTCACGCAACAGTATCTTTAAAGTCACATCTTGATCGGTACAAGCGAGATCAGCGACTGCTAGATACCGTTTTACGTTCAGAAACAACTGCTCAATCGGAAAGTCTGCAAAATGGTCAAGACCAGCAACTGTTGATGGAAATGAGAGAAGCAAGCTCGTTGGACAATTCACTGAGAGGAACGAGTGAGTTGTTGGAACGTGCTTATTATACTCGGGAAGATTTAGATGCTCAAAATTCCATACTGGGATCTGTTGGTGCAAGAATTAGTCACTTGGGAGAAACATTTCCCTTTCTTAATCGCGTCCTTCGAAAGGCTTCCGTTCGTCGTCGACGGGACTCGATCATTCTCGCTATTGTCATCTCGTTTTTTGTCTTGTTGTTCTATTTCTTCCATTAAGAGTATCATCAGAACATGTATTGGGTCCATAGATACGCATACACAACTCGTAACGAACACGAACAGACATGATGAGTAAAGATGGAACAGACTTACTCGGCTGTTACACTTTCAGTTTATTTAATAATTTGAACATCTGGAGTCGATGTGACTAGGAGGACGATTGTAGAGAGTGTGTAAACGCTGGGTATCAAGTACAAAGGAGACAATATAAAGGAACTAAGGGCAAGGCAATGTTCGTAAGATTGACAGAAAGCTTCAACAATAGCCGGCCTAAAGTTCTATCCTCACACAGACCCTGCTCTTACACTGACTCCTACCGGTACAGCAAAAAGATGTGGAGACCCCCTCCCCTGCTGGAGTCAGTCTGGGTGAATCCCGTCGCAGTCGCACTGCCTCTGACCCGGGGTTGACGTGCGTTGTTGCCAACCTCTGCCGGTGGCCCCGTGTTTAATCCTCCCCGCTGCTGGCAGCTGCCCGCCAGAGCCGGTGGTGGAATCAAAGGATCAACTGCGAAACTCGAACCCATGGTCACCAACCCATCAGGTAGTGAAGGGAATGTCTCTCCATCCGAGCCATTACAGCTTGAAAATTACTTTTATTAAATTAATATATACCGCAGATTCCTAAGGGTGTTTTTTGAAATATAAATATAAGAGGTGTGTAGTATATGTGTAAGTAGTATGTGGGTATGCAGAGGGTGTCTTTAAAAAGTAATGAAGAGAGGACAATATAGTGAACACGAATAAATTTCCTTAAGTCAGTATAGTTAACGACAGAGTCTTATATACCGGAATGGACGTGGACATGAAACTACAAACTAAAATTTATAAGAGTGCACCACTCCTTGTACGTTTACTTCTTACTTCACTAGATTTCAAACCATTGCCAATTGTTTTTCTTTTCTTTTTCTGTTTCCTCCTTCTACCGCAGTTGGATCCAAGCAATCAAGTGTATCGATGTAGCGCGTGCAGCTACACGTGCATCACAGTCTCCGCCTGTAAACTTTAGTCATGTCACCTAACACCTTTGAAGGGAGCAGCTTATTATTTACCGATAAACATAACAACGGCCGACTAGCAAAACACTGGGAACTGTGTGTGACGACAAAACATAATTTGTATGAAAACGAATCCACCAAAACGAGCTTTAGGAGACCGAAAAATGAGTGGTCAATTCCTTTATTCGTTGACAAGACACTGCACGAAGAGGAAGAGGTACATGAAAAAGTCGACAGTGTAGCAAAACAGTCTAAAGAAGCTTCTCTTTTGGTGTGAAGAAAGATCTTTGAAAATGGTGGTGCTGTCGTGCAAGTGCATGCCGCCCAGAACCAGGGAAACGTTCCAAGCAAGAAGAGGAGTGTTCAGCAAGAAACTGAACCATGCTCCCGAGAACAAAAGAATGAACGAACCAAGAGCATGGAGCAGCATGTCTGGAAGGACGAAACGATTTACTTTTTTACATACTAGAAGGTTGGTTAGCAAAATGAGCACAGAGGAAAGGTACTTGAAGAGAAAATAGGCGACGAGAAAAAGCAACGGTAACGAGAGTAATAGCAGTAATCAAAAAAAATAAAAATAAAAAAACAGCGACACTGTGATACTGTGACACTGTGACAGTCGCTAATTCAGACCGATTCTACGACTCACGCATTTCCTCTATCAGCTTTACATACAGTCAATGGGGTTGATAAAGTCGTCCTTGAGGTCCGAATACATGACAGTAAAATACATCTGCATGATGATATTTATGCAGCTAAAAAGCATCACTGTGAAGTACATCCATGTCAGCAACATTTTGAAAGAATGAATCCGGAAATTCCAGGTAAAAAGGGCTAAACGCCGTGTTTTGTGAAAGTGTGCTTGACTTAGCGGGTGCGCTGGCGCTTTGGTGGTAGTACTACGTCAGGAAGGTTACGAAAAAGTAAGGCTGCGGGGAGCGGGAGAGCAGGACACACGTGGAGAATAAGCAGGTGGGGATGGTGGGGGATTGAGACTATGAACAGTTTTGAGGAGAATTTGTTCGATCATGAATAGAGAAAAGTGAGCAGAAATATGAAGAATACGATTAAGTGTTTGTGAGTCTTTTTTTTTTTTTTTTTTTTTTTATTTTTTGTGAATTTTATTTATTCTTATTAAAAATAAAGTAATAATAAATAAAAACACCAATTTTATTATACAATAATTAATAAAAATTTATATCACAGGATTAGGATTTCTTCCATTCTTTCTCTTCTCTCTTTCCTCTCTTTCCTCCACTCAAATTCCCGTTAATCTACGTTCTTTTAGTTTTTTTTTTTCCTGCTGTTTCTGGTCCTTTCCATCTACAACAACTTTCCCTTTCTCGAAATCTCATTTCCGTCTTCTCCAGTCTCTTTGGGGTTTATTTGTGTTTCTCGTTACAATTTTTTAATAACTCTCATGGCTACTCTTACTGTTCGTGTAATTCGTAATTTCGAATATCGCGTCTCCAAAAATTTAATCCTTCATGATGTCAACTTGGCTACGACGACCGTAGGTCAGCTCAAAGAACTGTGTCAGGAACGCATCCAAAAGGAACCAGGCATGAAGCTCTATCGGAATCTCCCCCTTGATACGCTGAAGATTTATGTCAAGGCACAACACAACAAAACAATGAATCTTATTATTAATCTCGACCACGACGAGTGGATTTTGTCCGATGATAAGGACACGCTTGCTTTCTGCGGCATTGAACATGAAACGGAGCTCTCCTACTTTAACCTTGAGGCCTACAAAAAGTTCCAAGCGAATCCTGAACAAAAGTGGATGTAAGGAGGCGCTGTTTGTGTGTGCAACATGTGTGTTGAATTAGAGGTGTTTCCCGTTAGAACGGCGGAGGGACATGAATGAACTGTTCGTTTGCTTGTTTCTCTTGTTTACATGGTCGCAATGCCAGGTGCAACACTGGGTGCATCATACTTCTGAATGGCTTCTGCAAGTTCACGAGCCATTCTGTCGTACTGACTTGTTTGTGCAATTTCCAGTGCGTGGTTATTGTCCACTCGTGGATCTTGTCCTGCTTGTAGTAAGATGTTGACGACATGACGAAGGTTCAAATGTGTCGCTTTAAACAGGAGCTTTTTGCTTTCCTCACTGTTCATGGCTATGTTGCTGATTCCGCCACGAAGAAAGTCAAGGTGCTTGTGGTATTGACGTAAAGCATATTCCTGAATATCCGTGTCCTTCATTCCGGTATCGGCAATGTCTTGCGTCGAGTCGATGGTCCATGACAATTCGCTATAGTTGAGCAGCTGCTTGATGGTCTGAGTACTAAGAATCTCAGCATACTCTCCTGTCATTAAGTAGTAACGCAAACACTCACGGACCAAGCAAGAGGGAATTGGAGTCTCGGAGTCGATCCTCCTAACGGACATAAAATCATTTACACGCAAATACCGTCCTATAACATCCCACACCTTCTGTGGAAGTGATGAAAAGAAGACTTTTTGCATTTCGTTTGTCATGAAGCTTGTTTGAGGAGGGTTGAATTGTTTTCACAGTGTAAACAGTTCAAATATAAACATAAACGGCTCAATAAAAATAGTTCGTTTTACATCAATGGAACATTCGTTTTTGCATTCTTCGACTGTTTAAGTATAATTGAATATATTTACTGTATTTATTAAGCAGCAAGTCGCTCATTAATTATAGTTATTAAAGTTGGGTGGGGTCAAGAATGGAAACTGTGTGGGGAGGGGAGTTGAAAGAATTAATAAGAAATAAGATATAAGAAAAGGAAATAGCCGCAAGGATGGAATATGTTTTTAATAAATGGAAGGGTTGAAAACACAATTTTTATTATTTTTTTTTATTTTATTTATTTTTTTTATTTATTTTTTTTAAATTTAATTAATATTTTTTCCGAAGGACCCTTTGGTTTATTATTGATTACCAAAATGACTTACAAAAATAATGTATTTGTATAAACCCTTAAACCGTAAACCGTAAACCGTAAACTCTTAGTACTAATAACAAGTAACTTAATATAAACATACATATATAAAACCGTCCAAAGTATTCATACTCATATCCGTAGTATTACTCGCAAAGACCAATCTCATTCAAAAGTCATATGCATCCACTAACTGTTATTCCGTAGACCGTAAGGATTCTTCACCCTGGCTCCTTGAATTCACCCAAAGCACAGCCGTTGCCGGAAGAATCCATCAATCCTTGCAGACCCGTCAACCCATTTGCCTTTTATCTCACACTTCTTCTCGTTGTTTTTGACCGGGACCCCGTTTACCCCTTAAGTTGCTATCTTCTCCTTTGAAAAAAAATGAAATCATTTGTCGCACCAGGCCATCCTCCCTGACACGTAAAAACGCAGTCTCGTGTCGAATCTATTTTCTTTTTTTTTTTTTTTTTTTTGTTTCTTTACTGTCGCATTACCTCCTAGCATGATTTCGCTCTTCATCGTATCTGATCAAGTGCGCGATCTATCAGATGCTCTAGCTCACACTCATTTGCCAGAGATCGTACTAAGTTAATATATATCACTCAATCCCTGAACTGTGCCGACACTAAAACATTTGCATCCATAGCTGATTCGTTAGTGTCCTCTATCATTTTTATCAGATGGGAGCATTTTCGCATCGCCGACTCCTTACCTCAAAGTCTGAAAAAAACAAGACTTTGAATTACGCCGGGGAGCAGCCTCAATCATGACGATTTTTTTTTTGGTTATAAAAGCTCCATGCAGCCCTTAAAGCCAGGCTCTGTTAGTAATTACAGCTTGCAGGTTCGAGCGGTCGCAAATCACCATGGCTTTGAATCGTCAGCACAAATGGACAGTCATCCTTATGGGAACTATAGGGGCAGCGGCAATTCTCTTCATCCTGCTCTTCCTCATTGACTACTTGCGCTTGCGTTTCCGAAAGTCTAAGGATGTTGCGGTCGCAAATTCTGAGAGAACACAGAGAAACTTTTTCTACAGGTGGTACTTAATCTCAAGAAATATTTACCAGGCAGTTGCGACTCGCAAGAACTTGATTGCTGCTATTGTATTCATCGTCGTCATTGGAATTTCTATGGGTTATATGAAACCCGAAAGTTATCGAAGTTTGAAGTACCCAAAACTTTGGTATGTGGTTGTCGTTGCCAACAGATTTGGCTTCTTTGCTTGTGGTTTGTATCCTATTATCTTCATGCTGAGCATGAAGAACAGCTTCCTAGGACTCCTTTTGTTCAGTAGCTATGAGCGTCTTAACATTTTACATCGCTGGCTCAGTTATGTTGCCGTCTTATTCGTCATCGTACACACTATTGTTCTCGGCGTCTACTTCAAGATTAACAACCGTCTTTGGTTCTTGCGTACTACTCGTATCAAATGGGGTTGGGCTGGCATGTGCTGTTTGATTCTTATTGGTATCACTTCCATTCCCATGGCTCGACGCAAGTACTATGAATTCTTCTTTATCATGCATCACTTGATGGCCATCGGAACCTTACTTACGACTTACTATCATTACTCAATGTGCCAACCCTATGTTAAAGCAGCGGCTGCTATTTACGGTATCGATCGTGGTTTGCGCTGCATCAGAGCTATTCTTGGATACACTACTCTCACCGTCGAGATTGTTGGCGAAGACCTTGTTGTTCTTGAAGCAAAGAGACCTCGCTTCTCGCGCTTGTTTAAGTGGACTGCCGGAAATCACATTTTCCTCAACATTCCTAGTATCAACTTCTTCCAGTACCACCCCTTCACAATTGCCAACGTCAAGGAAGACAATACCGTGAAGCTGTACATTAGTGCCCGTCAAGGCTTTACAAGACGTTTGCTCGAAAAGGCAAATCTGGAAATGCCCAAGGTTGCCGATTCGGATGAATCTACTATCTCTGGAGGCTCAAAGGAGTTGAACAAGGCAGAGGGTACCGTCAACATGCGCGGAAAATCCCCAAAGATCAAGCTGAGAGCTTTCTTGGAGGGTCCCTACGGTGCAATTATCAACGTGTTTAACGTCTACGATTGCGTCTACTTCTTCGGTGCCGGTGTCGGTGTCACCTTCCCTCTTTCGCTGTGCAGAGATGTTTTGAGAGACCACGGAAAGGTCCGGAAGGTAGTGTTCGCTTTCGCTTTCAAACAGGCTAACCTGATGGATTGGATGCTTGAGCTTTTGGATGATTGTAGGAACTTGTCTTCTAATCTTGACGTCGAATTGAACTTCCACGTTACCCGTGAGGATGTAAGCACATTGAAGTCTTACGTCGAGATGGAGATGCCTGCCAATGTTAAGATTCTCTGCTATGGAGGCCGTCCTAATATGGATGATTATGCTCAGCGAGTTGCCGAGGACGGTGAGCATTCCCGCTGTGCCTTTGCCATCTGCGGCCCTGAAGCCATCATCAACTCGACAAAGCGTTCTATGAAAACGTTCCTTACACTACAATCCGACGTTTACCAGCACTACGAAGCTTTCGATTGGTAAACATTACTGTACTATTTAAATTTTGTAACTATTTTTTATATTGAATATCCCTTCATTCGTCGTTCTCTAACTTTAGTTAAAATATCATTCAGTCTGGGTTTGCGATTGTGACAGCAGCGGAATCAACAATACGAGATGAACAATACGGAAGAGGAAACTTAAACTGACACAACAATATCCACAACAACACTCTTTGACCTCTCTAACACACACTCACTTTATTGTCTTCGGAAGGAACTGATTATTTTTTTACAGAAAATCCTTGTGCGATTGAGACACTTGCCCAAGCACTCAAAGACCGGAACAGCCGAAAGGTCCAAGCACAACTTCTATAGATATACCGGACGATGATGACTCGTAAACACCCAAATGTAGTAAATCATGTACGACGATAAAACGCAAAAACTTTGCCCGGAGGAAAAACCTACTCGTCAATAGGAATAATTTCTTCGGAAACGACTTCCTCAATCGTCTCTTCAATAACCTCTTCGGCAGAAGCAGCATCGGCGACACCAGTTTGTCCCAAAGCCTTACGCTCCTCGGCGACTTGGGCAGTAACCTTTTGTCTATAGGTCTCCCAATCGTCAATGAGACGGCGTCTGCGGGCAGCAAGCTCACGGTTGGCACTGCTCTTTTCTGCAATGTCTTCCTCATCGAAGAGACGGTTGTACTCCTTCAATTGCTTTCTGACCTTCTTCATCTCCTCCTTCGTCAGAGGAGAAGGAGGACGAGGACGCCAAATGAATTGTTTGAAGTCATTCACCAATTCCTCACGCAAAGTTGTGCCCTTGAAGTCACAAATTCTGTAACCGTTTTCAAGTTTGTGTCTCCAAATGGTGCTGCTAGTGGTAAGGTAACGTCCACTGGGATCCCATTCAATATCAGTCATGCCAAAGTGTTCGGCACTGCCGATAAGTTGAATGTTGGCAAGGTTTTCATTCTCCTTCTTCTCACTCTCAAAGTCCATGTCATAGAATTCAAGATCGTATTGAGTGGAAGAACCAAGAGTAGCTGCAGCCAGGAAACGACCCTTAGGATTCATGAACAGAGTATTTAAGGACTTCTTCTCGAAGGTAGCAATGTGACGGAAAACACTGGGGGTATTCTTTTTCTTCTCAAGACCGTAGAAGCTCAGGTTTGTTTTGAGGTTGGGCGAGCCAAGACTCTGATCGTTGGCGGAAAAGAAGGCGAACCGGTCGCTCTTGGGCTCCCAGGCGAAGTTCAAAACAACCTCCTTCAGGTCGATGACTTCAACAGGGGTATTCTTCTCGCGTACACGGAAGATTTCAAGGTTCGAAAAGGTAGACTTCTTCGTTTTCGTGTGACGATCAACCTTCACACACATATAATCACCATGAGACTGCCAGTAAAGCTTACAGTCGGACACATTAAACAGGTTCTTTGTCCGAACAGTAGCCTTGCTGGGGATACTGACTAAGGCTACACGGGCAGGTTGGTTTTGCAGCTCAGGTGTCCAGTAAGCCAACAGTTGTTCCGATTTATCAGCAACAACGTCGTCGACGGGGCACCACTCAAAACTTTGCACACCCTCAATCTTCATAACCTTCTTGTCCACCAAGGCCATGGAGGGCGTCTCGTACACAGAAATAGATTGGCCGGGAGTCATACGAGCAAGGTACTTGTCGTTAGCAGACCACTTGAAGATAGGCCAAACAACCTTCTTAGGGTCCTTGGCATCACCACCGGGGGCAATCTTAAAAGAACGCAAGATACGGCCGGATTGAACATCCCAGATAAAGCAGTTCTTGCCCTCGTCAGCATCGGAGAAAGGCATAGTCTCACGAGCAGGATGTCCAATGGGAGGCAGCTTCACAACCTCGTAGGAGTACGAAACCAAATACTTCTCGGAGGGAGAGAAGTCGACAAACTTCACGTAAGGATGCAAGAAACGAGCACACATCTTCCAAGAAGCACCACCCCAGAGCTGAATACCACGAAGATGGAGGGACACAAGGTAAGTACCCAAAGGAGACCATTGAACATAAGTTTCTGTCCAGTTCTCGCGACTAACAACCTGCTCAGGAATATCGCTTTTACGGTTCCAGTTCACAGTGACAGTATTAGCGGCATAGCTGATAAATTGATCACGTCCGTAGTAGTCAGCAAGCCAGCTGCGCAAGTGCTCGCGTTCATGGTATTCACTCTCTTCGAAGTGAAACTCTTCAGGTGTGTTGAAAGCCTTTTCCAATTGATTCAGCTTTCTCACAGCGAACACATGGTTCTTGTCAATACGCTTAGCGTCCAGTTCTTGCACACACAAGTCTGCTGCGTCCACATTTTCAAAGTCGGCGAAAACCAGACCCATCGACTTTGAAGTGCCGTTAACATCGTTAAAAGGCATATACAAACCATTCTCCTTGACCTTGCCGATCTTTGCAAGTACTCTGGTCGTCAAGAAACGGAAGAAATCCTTCTTCTTCGACTCATCTACCACAGGAGCACCTTGAATTACAACAATAGTGTCGTATCCGACGGGTTTAGGGACACGGAACTTCTCTTCCACGTCTGAGACATCGACCTCTTCGTCAGTAATGACGATTTTGTCTTTTAGCTCCTCTACAAGGGTGTCCGACATGCTTTCGTTTGTCGTAGCCTTTGGGCAAGTTGAGGTAGGCGGTGGTGAAAAGGAAAGTAGAAGTTTTGAAGCAGAAGACGGTGTCCCTTATATGCAGACAAATAATGTAGTGAAAGTAAGAATAATCAAACTATTACATTAGTGTACTTTGTGCTGTATAAAGTTGAAAAAGTATTTTCGCACAGGCTTGTATTCCTGGGCCTCACATAGGTAAAACCTAAAAACAGTCGCCCACTGGAATTACACAATTGATCGCTTCTAAAGCGCAGAAACTGTATGAATTTTGCATCATTAAGTGTAAATGCTTTTGGAAAAAAAATATCTTGCGTTTTCGGTAACTAATTTTCACTTTTGTAGTTATTCAAAATCTTCGACAGGCCTATTTACGCGTCTTTCTCTCTCTTAGAAATCGTACTCTTTACGAAAGGTAGCAATTCTTGTTGAAAACACAATATCGTAGTCGCTCCTCGTGATTTGAAAGCATGTCCAGTCGATATTCCCGAGGAGCACATTCGAATATTTCTTCACGGAGTAATTCGCGTGCTTCTAGTCGCTCCTTTCTACCAACAGCTGCACAGCGATCAAATGTTCACAATAATAACTCTTCCGGGGTGGTTCGCCGAAGAGAAACCGCTGACTCAGAAGCGTACAGGTCGGCAAGTGATTCAGGAGACTTAGAAGACTGCATTAATGTCATTATTCGTGTACGCGGTAGAAATGACAAGGAAGTAAAAGAGAATTGTGGAATTTCTGTATCTACTTTTGGTGCATTGGGTACGGAAATTGCCATTCAGTCAGACTCTAGTTCGGTGCTTTCCGCAAAAACATACACTTTCGATCGAGTTTTTGGTCCAGAGGCCGATCAAATACTTGTGTTTGAAGACTCTGTATCTCCTGTGCTTAATCAAGTGCTTTCTGGTTTCAACTGTACCATATTTGCCTACGGCCAGACGGGCACAGGCAAGACCTATACCATGACTGGTGACTTGAACGACTCCTACGGGATGCTTCCTGATGGAGCAGGAATGATTCCTCGAACGCTTTACATGCTCTTTTCCAAATTAGAAACGGACTTTACTGAGTTTTCAGTGAAGTGCTCCTTCTACGAACTTTACAATGAAGAGATTCGAGACCTATTAGTTACGGAAGACTCCCGGAAACCTGCACGAGTTTTTGAGGACATATCACGGAAGGGAAATGTCGTTATCACTGGCATGGAAGAGTGTTACATTAAAGATGCTGCTGACGGCGTCCGGTTACTTCGTGAAGGATCGCATCGCCGTCAAGTGGCTGCTACTCGTTGCAACGACTTGTCGTCGAGAAGTCACTCCATATTTACCATTACCGTTCATGCGCGTCCCAAAAGAGCAGACCCGCACGATGACACATTTCGTATGGGCAAACTCCACATGGTTGATCTGGCCGGTAGTGAGAACATTGGCCGGTCTGGCGCTGAGAATAAAAGAGCTCGAGAAACGGGAATGATTAACCAGTCGTTGTTGACTCTCGGTCGTGTTATTAACGCCCTCGTAGAAAAGTCCCAGCACATTCCTTACCGCGAGTCTAAACTTACTAGACTGCTTCAAGATTCGTTGGGCGGAAAAACAAAAACGTCTATGATTGTTACTGTTTCTCCAGCAAGTTCTAATCTGGAGGAGACACTTTCCACACTTGAATATGCGAACCGCGCGAGAAGTATCCGCAACCGACCTCAGAATAACCAGCTAATACTGCGGAAAATCTTGATCAAGGATCTTGTTGTTGACATTGAACGGCTAAAAGCTGATCTGACTGCTACACGTCAAAAAAACGGTGTTTATTTGACTGCGCAAACGTATAAAGAGTTGACAGACGATGTGGAAAGTAAAAAACTACTTTGTCAGGAGCAAACAAGAAAAATTGAGTACCTAGAAACGAATTTGAAGCATTCAAAGGAACAACTTCAGACTGCGTTCAAAAATGCTCAAGATTTGAAGAAACAGCTCGAACAAAATAGTCAGACAATTCAGGATAAAACTGATGCTTTGGATGCGGCGAATACCAAAATAGCACTCCTGGAAGCACGCTTGGCTGACGAAGTACACCTGCGCGAAGCTTATGCTCAAACGGAAATCCATAATGGCGAAACTGCTGAACAATTTACAAAAAGTTATCATGATTCTAAACAGCATATTTCAGCATTGCATGACAAACTCGCACGCTCTGAACAAGCAGGGCAGGAAAACCAACACATTTTTCGCAATCTTCAGTACAAGGTTCTCACTATGGTGCGAGGGTTCCAAGGGAAGTTCTGCGACTCTACGAGTAATTATTTTTCACTGTTAAATAACCTGAATACGTCAATGGAAGAGTTATTGAACAACCACACGGGAGTTGTGAAACAGACAAACGATATTTATACCTCACAAATGTCCCATTTAGACAGTTCCATTAAAGAGCTTTTAACTACTATCGAATCTAACAGTGGCGATCAGCTTTCGCTCGCCGAAAATGTTCGAAAATCTCGAGAAGCAATTAATCAACAACTTAGCATGGGCCTCCAAGAAATTGATATGGCTTCTCAAAAAATCAGCAATGACATTTCCTCGAACTTGCTTGAACTGAAGCAAGGAATAAACGGATCGTTTGGAATTCTTAACCAGGAGCTGAAATCTCTTTTCGAAGAGTTGGATCAGTACTTGGAGCAACAAGCGGTGAAACTGAAGAACGTTCGTGACAATACAGTCACACAGTTAGAACAGGAGTTAAGCGCTGTCTCTTCAAAATACGTCGAATTGCGTGAGTTCATGGAGCAAAACACAACCGTTCTCAATGTCGAGAAGAATAAGATGATGGAGAGTGTCAATACCCTCATCACTCAAATGTTTACGGAACAGCAAACTCGGTTACAAAAAGGAAACGACCTTTTGAACGATTGCTGCAGTAATATGTTTGGAAAATTGGAAAATATTGGCAAACATATTTCCTCAGAGTTAGATTCTGCAATCGCACAAAAAGATGAGATGGGCGGTAATGTTTTGTCAACAAAAGAGACTTTAAAGAAAGTCATTTTGGATGCTTCAAGAACGGCAGATGCAAAGAGTAAAACTATACAGTCTTCTTCTCATGCTGTCTATGACCAATGTGTCTCTTTAGCAGCAAAGCAACAAAACAACATGGCCCAGCAGAATGAAGCTTTGGATGTCATGATGAAGAGTGTGCTCGAAAAGCACAACAACGTTTCTTTTACGGTATCTTCACACTTGCAGACACTGTTGCAAGACGCACAGGTTTCGCATACTCAAATAATGGATCATTTCAAGAACTCTACAGGAGGTATGTCAGCCATAACGGAATTGCTGTCACAGAGCACTACACAGATTGCCAACCAAACAAATACCCTCATTGATGACGGTGGAGAAGCACTGAACGAGATTGATCGGATTGTCCGTGACGCTGCTCTCACTAAAAGTGCAAGCACTGGTCAGACACCGACAAAACAAATCTATCCCGACACGCCAACCTGGACACGCACGATTAAGAACGTTGATTCCCAGTTACCAATGCCCCGCAAGACACTGCAAAGCCGTCTCACAAACGTACAAACTGATGCTGATGTTGAAATGACTGAATCCTCCAAGCGGACGCGGTAACTCCTATGTTTGAGGGTACCCATTCTGATTTCCCAAACCACTCATTCTTGTTGTATACTTCCCTTTTACTATCCATTGCCACACATTCAATGGCAGGAATTCCCCAACCTACCAACTTCCCCTTCTGCTAATGATTAATACCCCCCATTTGGTCACCACAATCCTCAAAACAACTTCCCCAAACACCGGCCGCAAGGCACCTGAAAATTAACTCTCTCATTACAAACACATGCTCAAACCAATATATGAAACCAGACTACCATTACAGTCTCATCCTAATCCTCCGTTGCATACACCAGAAGTGCACATCGCCGTTATACATTGACTACGGACACATGTAAATTTTTGAAAATTGCCGACAGTAAGGCGTTGCCGAGATGGTTCACTCTAACGCAATCTTCTGGCTTCACGCTCAGACTCGAGAAGAACCAAGATATCATCTTCACGAACAGGTCCCTTGACGTTACGGATGATAGAACGGGAAGTGTCATCCATGAACTCAACACGAACTTGAGTAACTCCACCACTAAGATCGTTAGAAAAACACATTCTGATTAATAGAATGGCAGCCAGGACGCTCAGAATCCTTCACAATCGCCAAATCCGGGGTTTTTTTCAGACTTGAAATACCTCGAATACCAACGACCGAACAATTCCCAGAACTAACCATCCGCTGCACAGCAGAACAACTTACCGAGAGCCGGTACGACCGAGCACCTTGATGACCTTAGCCAATTTGACAGGAACCTTAGATGAATCCATTGTTCTTTCTGAGATGCACTTTCTGAGTGTGTGGTGGTGAACAAAAGAACAAGTAAGAGGGTGAAACATTTTCTCGACAATTGTGACTGCTTTTTTGTTTGGGTGCGATCCACCATTCGCGCAACACCAACTGCTTGCAACACCAACGGATTTGAACCGGGAGTTGAGTTACACAAAACACAATATCAAAAAAACGATGGATTTGGTAAATCACTTGGAAGATCGTCTTTTGTTTGCTGTGCCCAAGAGTAAGTAATTTTACTGAACGAATGACGCGTAGACGGCGTGTAAAAATGAATTTCTGCGGAAAAAACGCGAAAAAAGAACCCATAATAAGCTTTTTACGCGTTCTTTAGCGTAATCTGCAGCTCTCTTGCCGGATTTTGTGTATTTACGCATTATTGTCGTCTTTTGTGTGTTCTCCCGGCCGTTATTGATTGTTTTATGGCTTCTAGCGACGTTTTTTGCTTTAGTATAGTCTTACTAACGTCTGTTAGAGGGTCGTCTGTACCAGACATGCCTGAACATCTTGAAGGGTGCCGATATCAAGTTCCGTAGAAACCCTCGTCTTGATATCGCTCTTGTCCAAAACTTGCCCATTGCTTTGGTGTTCCTTCCTGCTGCTGACATTCCTCAATTTGTTGGTTTGGGTCGTGTTCATATGGGTATTACCGGCCAA
Organism: Schizosaccharomyces versatilis (nom. inval.); assembly: GCA_032882995.1. Lineage (NCBI taxonomy): Eukaryota > Fungi > Ascomycota > Schizosaccharomycetes > Schizosaccharomycetales > Schizosaccharomycetaceae > Schizosaccharomyces > Schizosaccharomyces versatilis (nom. inval.). Next base: position 250,479 of record CP130699.1, on the reverse strand, counting down.
GACCAAATCGCTGAAGCTCGTCTCCGTGTTGGCGAAAAGCTTAAGGTCGAAGAGCTTCTCAACCTTAAGTTCGGCAGCTGCAAGCTTCAAGTGCAAGTTCCTGAGAAGGGTTCTATCACTGATGTCAAGCAATTGGTTGGCAAGCGTATCGTCACTTCCTTCACCCATCTCGCCCGTGACTACTTCACGAACATTGAGAAGGAATTGAAGGCTGAGGGCAAGGTCGCTGACAATGTCGAGACCGACATTACATTTGTGAGCGGTAGTGTTGAGGCCTCTTGTGCCCTTGGTATTGCCGACGGTATCGTTGATCTTGTCGAGTCTGGCGAGACCATGCGTGCCTGTGGTTTGATGCCCATTGACACTGTGATGGAGACCAGCGCTGTCGTCGTTCGTTCCGCCAGCATTGCTCCTTCTTTGAAGCCTCTTTTGGACCGTATCGTTTCTCGTATCAGCGGTTTCATTGTTGCTCAGGAGTTCGTTCTTGTCAACTACAACGTTCCTGTCGAAGCCCTCGAGGAGGTCATTAAGATTACTCCTGGCAAACGTACGCCTACTGTGAGCAAGTTGACCGATCCTGGCTGGCTCGCTGTTAGCAGCATGGTCTCGAGAAAGGATGTTGCTCGTGTCATGGATGAGCTTTCTCAGCACAAGGCTAGTGACATTTTGGTCTTGGAGATTTCTAACTCCAGAGCCTAAATGGAATGTATGCAGAATGCCTTGCTAAGTTGCTCGGCTGCTTCCTGTGTGTATGTATATTCCGTTGTGTAAGGTCTCCACTTGCGACTGCTTTGGGCCAACGAAAACCTGGCTTGACGTGTCCGCAGCGTATAGTTTGGGGGAGTCCTGTTTTACCCAGACAAAACAAAAGAATAACGTCCGCATAATTGTTTCACACGTTTCCCGTTTTCCCCCTTTACCCTTTATTTTATACGTTCTTTAGTTATTCGGACCTCTCGTGTGCTACCTATGGATTTTATTTCCAATGAATAGATTCTATTTCAATGTTTGATAAATGTTTCTTCTTCGTCTTTGCAGTCATGCATTCCGTTAATGATATACAGAACAGCAGTTTAGTTGCTCTAGGACGAAGTGCGTTTATGGCTGCTGTTTTTTAAAGTAAACAAACGCGTCGCGTCTTTAGGCGGTTGGGTATGACGTAGTCATGTCAGGAACAATATAAAAGGCAACACGTCGCGTCTTGTATTCCTTCCTTCAACAACTACCATCTATTTGTCATTTATGTAATAAGTTTTTCTCAACCTAAAAGAGTTGATTATTTTCGTATTAAATTCTTGAAATATTCTTCGTATCATCAACATTCAAACAATAAAGCGGGATAAAATCAATATGCCAAGCTGCCTGGATTTTATTAGAAAGACGCAGCGACGTATAGAAAGCAATGTTGATTTAGACATTGATCTTCTCAACAGCGGAATCGCCTTATTTGAATCGCTAAGTGTCTCTGACTGCGAGTTGGAGGAAACTTCAAACGTGCTCCAGCAGTTGTTTCAAACGTCGGTTTTTGAACACTACGACGTGAATATACTGTCATCATTGGCCCTATTGGGCGTTTATGTTTTTTTCACGTTACAAAACGATGAAATTGGTGAAACAGTACTTGTCGGTTTGACAAAACTCTCTCCGGAAGTACTTGCAACAGTGAAACAGAACATTGGGCCAAAGGTGTTGGAGAAAGCTCTAACGGTTTTGTCTGAACGCGAGATGCCCGCTTTAGATCAGGCATCTATTACCTATAGTGATGAAGTATACTCTGCAATTCTAACAGACCGATTAATACTGCAATTGACTTCGTTTTTTGCGGCGAAATGTGAACCAAACAAGGTATGGCTGATTTCTAACAGGAAGACGTTACCTTTGAGAGCAATTGGACGGTACCTAAAACATCAAGACTTTGCTTGCAGGTTTCTCGCTGGCCTTTTCATTTTTCGCTTCTCGACCTCTGACAAAAGCGAAGAAGCCGCGAAACAAAACGAGTTACGTGTTCATCTATTCGTAGACTCTGCGGAATTCGACAAGCGACCTACAATGCAAATGTTTAAACCCGACAAAGTTTTTGAAACAGCAAGCATGAAATCAAAGTACTCGTTTAAAGGACAGATCCGCGTTGGGGGAGATAGTGCTTCCCCAGCCATGATGACGCTTGAGCCAAGAGATTTTATTGTTTATCGCAAAAAAGCTTCCCTCGTTCAGGCGGCATGGACCTCAATCAAAAAGGTCTCGGTATATACAGGCAGGAAGCTTACACTTTTGTTCAATACTACTATTGAAGACATAGAGCAATTTACATTTACCAGCACCTCAGCGACGCAATTTAAGCTGTTGCAGTCTACACTTGGTAAACTCATTCCGCACGATTCTCCCACCGTGCTAGCAACTACGCCTATTCGCCTCGACGCTGCAAAGACGGCATTGGCCTCCGAAGCACCTAATGAACAAGAAACAGAAAGTGTGTCCGCAGATTCCGAAACGGGGGCATCTGACGAGTACATTCCTTCTGAAGGAGACACGAACATCGCTAACCATACTGCGACCGAAACCGAAGATGCGCCTGCGCAACAGCCTCTTCAAACGCCTGTGGTTTCTAAATCGGTTGCGAAAAAACGCCCACCCAAGCGAAAGTTTCTTCAGGATGATCAAGTACTCGGTTCGCCAATGACACCGGTGTCTATGATTGAAACGCGTTCTAAACATGTCCAAAAAGAGAAAGCCGGTTCGAAAACAAACCGAAAACCTAAAGAAGTGAAACGAGTGAACAACGATGATGCTCAAACCACTGCTCATGAAACAAAAACACAAAACCAATCTCCCGCGCCTGCACTTGAAAACAAGGAAAACATGAAACATACTCCTAAATGCCGGCCGGCAAAAGAACTGTTGTTTACGCCGATGGAACAAAAGTCCATGGCCGCGCCTTTGGCGGACTATTCAAATAGCAAAATTGCGGAACTCTCAAATCACATTGTGAAACAAGAACCTAATCATGTTTCGCTTCCGACACCCACTTTTCACGAAGGCGGTAAATCCATCTGGACAAAGTTACTCGAAGAAAAACCCTGGAAAAGGGCACATCCTCCGGTCAGTATGCCCTCACACTCGCGAGAAATTGATTTAGCACAGTTCGACATCAAACCTGTAGCAACTTTTTCTCTTCCGTCGCCTATAGGAAGCAGCGACAGAGACATGGATGGGCAACCAAGGGCACAAGAATTCGATACGAGCAAAACGTTGTATTCCAGCACCTCCAACGACGATTCAAACACAATTGATTTACAGAGTGTTTCAAGGAGCTCACCTATGCCACAAAGAAAGCATGTATGTCCTCAAAAACCCAATCAAGTCGCTGGCGAATTCCAAACAACTGGACCAAGCTTTTACTTGGCCCAAATTTCAAAGCATCTATGCGACGAGCTTGTGAAAAAGGAAACCACTATTCGACAAAACGTTGATCATTACCATGAACGGTGTCGACGTTTGGTGTCTGCCTTTCAACATCGACAGCAATCCCGATTCGCCCATGCTGACCGGGAATTAGACAATTTGAGTGCACAGCTGATGCAACAACTCGCAAGTCTTCGTTAAGCAGACTACATTCCTCCTTCCGATGAAAGTCCGCCACTAAAGGATTGAGGCAATAACAGCGCGTAGGTGAGAAATGTACGATTGCGAATGTCACAAGGGATTCCCAATATCGCGAATACAAGACCATGCACACGGATAAGAATAATCGACTATAAAAAGCAGCGCTTCCTAGCCTGGTCCGTTGAGGGCCAAACTGGAAACAGGCACTATGGAATAAGTTACAGGACAACATGACAACTATTGAAAGCATGTTAAACCTCAGAAACTAGAGGAAAAAAGAAATATAATAACAACGAAGGGAAGGGAAAACAGTGCAAATGTATCAAACAAATCAAAGTTTACAAGCGAACAAATGCACATGCATAAAGAAAACTCACCAACAGCTTGAAACGGATACAACATGCAGGGATAGGGGTTCAAGACTCATAGGGTTAATGAGGGAGAGGACGAACACAAAGGACGTCTAAACAACTTGAAGGGCAGGACATCTAACGAAGAAGAATTATGCTCGCGAAATTAGATATTCGTAGTAGCAGGACGAATCAAACTCTTCAACCAGTTGTTCTCCATTTCGAGTTCACGCAGACGAGCTTGTAAAGCAACAACCTTTTCGGACAACTCCTTAACGCTACGTTCGAGCTGTTGTTCCTTCAGCTTTTTCTTGATACGGAAACGGGCACTGGCAGCTGTATTCCTACGACGCTTGTCCTCCTCAGCAGCTGTGCGAGCAGGTGTACTTGTGGAAGAACGACGTGTTTTGGAAGGGTTAGCAGCAGCTGCTGCTATAGCGGCGTCAGTAGCGGCTTCCAAAGCAGCCTTGTCGATGACACTGTTAACAATGGCAGTCGTGTCTGTGGTCGGTTGTTGCTTTTGCTGACTAAGAGGAACAGCAGCCGGCAGTGCAGACACAGGAATACGAGAAGAAGCAGTTTCAGCAGCAGGTGCAGCAACAACAGTCGAGAGTGGAGGATAAGTCTGTTGTGTTTGAGAAGGTTGTTGTTGCTGTGGCTGCTGTTGAGAAACGGGATCAACACTCGAAGGAATTAAAGAAGCCGGATCGAATAGCAAATTATTCACATCGCCGGTCATTTGAGGAGCTGCAGGAGCAACGGAAGTTGCAGCTGAAGAATTCGATGCCAGTGCATTAGACGCGAGGTAAGACTGTTGCTGTTGCAGGCTTTGAGGTTTCAGAGAGGTTTCATTTGCCGCTGAAACAGGGAACAAGTTAGGCAAGTCCAAGAAACCCAAGGAAGCTGTCGTGGTGCTTCTCGCCGAGGGAGGGGTCAATTGCTCCTCTTCTTTAACGACAGAACCGTGAACATTGGTGCTTGTGCTTGTGTTCTCGTTATTGCTGTTGCTACTGTCCTGTACGGGCAAGGTCTTGGAGTTACTGGCATCGTTAAGACTGCTTGTCGAGTTTTCCATTGACCGATAAACGTTGGTAGGAAGGATACCGCATACCTCAAAGTCCAAGAACGAGGTGTTTGTGAACAGATCCAATTGCTTTTTTACGTCTTCGTTTAGGAAATCGTCAAAAGTAGGACTGTCTTCAAAGGTAACGTTCAAGTTCTCAATGGCACTGTCTGGAGTAAAGTCAGACATTCTTCACCGGGAAAAAAACACGCTTAACACGAGGAACAAGCGAATAAAAGAAAACTAAATAAGAGGAAGAGATGAGAGAAAAAGAGAAAACCGCAAAGGAACTGAGAATGAAAAAATTCTTCACCAGTGACTAAGACACGAAAAAAATTCCTATCAGCTTAATAACGGATCTATCACTGTACGCCTCAGAAAACACAGGTCGACTCTATAAAAAGCCAAAAGTACAGTTGCGACTTTATACAGCGGTACAAAAATGCAATCGAAAGCGTCTACAGCAGTCGTTCTTTTTAAATTGCTCTCGCGTACCTCAGTTCGTAGATGTGTGCAGTGGGATAACTCTATCTCTCTGGAGAGGAAGGTCGATGCACGCGTTTCAGTCGGCCCCATTATCTCCTCCTGAGCAACCAATCAGGCTCGTCAGAAGGTCTCCCCGCAGGGTTTAGTCAGCACGTGAAGAGAAAAACACAGCTATAAATAGGTGGCAACATTATTGAGCTGCTTACTGCACAAACAAAAAGGGGAAATTCTCCGTTTTCATTATGTTGTGTTCGCTTAAATTATGCTTCAGTATTGGTAATTTTAAAGGGGTTTTTAGGAAAACAAAACTGAAAATAAAAAGCGTGGACAAGAATGGCAAAAACTCACCACCAAAATTATGGTTGTGGAATGATGGAAGGGATAACACATGAGACTGGGTTTGGTGCGTCAAGAAGGAGTTTTAGTCTTAAGATCTTGCGACAATAGATCTGAATGCGACAAGTGCGAAAAGCCTTGATGGGGTCGCGTAATAACTTCTCTTGAATCTCTTTTCACTCAGTTGTGGTTTTAATTCACGTGCTCATCTTATCTGTATTAACGTTGTCACAGCCGACAATTACCGAACAAGTAGAATTTGCTCTATTCAATTTCTAGATAATGACAAATGTAGCTCATCCTCTTTTCTCAGGTACTACAGGTGGCATCCAATTGCATTCGTATGTGCGGTTCTCCGCTCTCCTCAATAAACGGTTCTCCTATAGGATGAAAACCGAGTGACTCGTAAAATCCCTTCCGCGTGACAACAGCATCTAATACGCACGGTGAATTGGGCCATTGCTTTCTGTATATCTCCAAACAATGCTTGATTAAGGCTTTACCGAGTTTGCGATTGCGAGCGCTCTTACGGACGACGACTCGCCCAATATGGACATTGTCATCCAGTACCCCTGGCGGTATTATGCGAGCGTATGCGAGGAGTTCTTCGTCTTCGAGATACTGAACATGAACCGTAGCAGGATGGATGTCGTACTCGTCCATTTCTTGAAATGCAATCCCCCATTCCTTGACAAATACTTCCACTCGCAAAAAAAGAATATGGAAGAATTCTTCTCTAGATAAATCCGGCAATAGTCCAGACGACCACTGTCCGGTTAAAGCCGTAGGAGTAGCTGAAGATGATAATTCAGACATGGAAATAGCTATGAAAAGGAATAAACTTTGGAAACTCGTCCTTTGGTTCATCCAAGGTGTCGGGTCTGTGATGTAACATGGACGTGTAGGAATCGGCAGAAAATCATTGCAATGGATTGAAAATGGCCGTCTATTCTGTCATGTTATACAAACGGAATCGGTATTGGCGACTTTTCCAGGAACGAGCTTCGAGCCAACTATTGTGAACCTGTGTCAGCAACGAAATATTAGGAGTAAAACATGGTCATCGCCCTAAGTTAGAGAGCGTTAAACTATGTTTATGTAGCATCGTTGGTTGAATTTTGCTTGGTTTGAATGGGTATTTCTCCTGTGAAAGTTACTTGTCAAAATGGTCGTTAACATAAAAATTGTAATATGCCAATAAGGTTGAACTTCGGCGTATAACTTGGTGAGAATACATTTTAACAAAAAGCAGTAAATTGAAAGCATGCCCTCCGTATACATACATTATTTTGAATCAATTCTCATTGCTCTTTTGCTCTTAAATGCTTCCAATCTTATACTGAGTATGTCAACGTTAACCGATGAGACAATACAGTATGCGTCAAACGGACAGGAGAAAGCTTGTGTACGTTCTACATAAAACATTTCAAACAAAAGGGTATGAGTTACATAGTTTCACAATTGCATATGATGAATAAGTAGTGAACATTTAAAAGAATATAGTGAAGCCGTAACCGCATAGAATACAGAGAACCGACTTGGAAAATACACAATAGCAAAAGGAAAGTAGTCAAGTTTGCCGTTAAGATAAATTCTACATGGCAAAGAAACGAATTATGAACTCATTTTTCAAGTTTTTCCTAATTTGATGCAAAAAAAGGGCCACTAACGTAACTAGTCCAGGCTTTTCCGTTCATCACCGTTAGACTGTATGAAAGTGCGGATTGTGTCTGGCGGGATAAAATGTTTCTTCTGGTTTTTTAAGGAATCCGAAATTTTTGTTACGTAGTCTCTTTTTACTTCCTGCTCATCCTAGCTACAGCTTCAAGTTCATTTTTAAGCATCAGAATCTGCTTCCATCTAATTTTATCCTGGAATGGCTTTTACGGTTTCATTCTTAAGAAACTTATGCATGTTGACGGGCCTAAGCACTGTAGGTAGAAAAACAGAGCTATTACAGAAACTCATATCAACACAAGTACATTCGACAAAGAATGTACTCGCCATTGATTTGGGTATCCATAACCTAGCCGTGTGTTCTCTGAGTGCTCCGAAACAAGGAGAATCACCAGTCATACACCATTGGCTTAAGGACGATTTATGCCGACCTGATAATGTCTTTGGCGTGAAATGGTCGGGCAAGTTTGACCTCTCTGAAATTGCGGATCTGGCACATCAGTTGCTCTCACAGCTGCATGTCTTGTTCCAGCCACAGTACATCCTTTTAGAAAAACAGAGATTCCGTACGGGCCGGGCGACTATTCCAGAATGGACATTAAGGGTGAATGCACTGGAGTGCATGCTCCACGGTATTCATTACGCGCAAAGACAGATTGACAGTGCGAAGCCTCAGTCTCGCTTACTGGCCATTAATCCAAAACAAGCTTATACGTATTGGAGCCGAACGACCGACTGTCACGCTACCGGTCAAACGTATGCTAACAACAAGTCTTCCCGAGTTGATCTGGTCCGTGAGCTAATTGCTAAGAAGCAAATTGTTCTAAAGCTGCCAAATGGCCAAAGTCAATTTCAGCAGCTTCGAGAAGAAAAGGAAAACACAGTAAAACATACACCGAAGAAAAAACAGTTTGACTTGGCTGATTCCGCACTGCTGGGTCTTGCTTGGATCCGCTGGCAGCACCAATTGCAATCTTTTCAATCAAAGTATACAGACGCTATGATGACCGTCAAATCCAATCTGGATAGCCGAAAAAAGTTAGAAAACCTTGTAACACAGGTGAATTAAGAGCACAACGGTCAAATGTCCAGACTGGTGCAAGAAAGCCTGTAGCATATGATAAAGAGTGTACCAGGCATTTATAGCATTCTCAACCACACATTCAGGATACCAAGATACCCTTTTAGCATAGTAAATCATAATTAAATAAATCTCGCTTAATAAACATATCCTTCTCATTAACGTTTTACCCAGGTGTACTTTTTACGGGCCTTTGGCTGACCAGTCTTTTTACGTTCAACACGCCGGACATCGTATGTAACACACTTGTTTGCTCTTAAAATGGGCTTCAAATCAGGCTCTTGAATGAGAAGAGCATGACATAAACCCGAACGAACAGCACCGGCCTGACCTGTTGTCCCACCGCCGCGTACCAAAGCCCAAACATTATATGATAGGATTCGTCCTGTGTATATCAGTGGTTCAAGAACGTGTTTTCTATCATGGAGCCGACTGAAGTATTGATGAATGGGGACACCGTTAACATAGATTAATCCATGTCCGGGAACCACCCGGACAGAAGATCGACTTGATTTTCGCAATCCTCGAGCGGAAGAGCAGCCTGATGAATCAGGCGTCTTTTTGGCAGCTATGCTTCCAACAGCCGTTGTTTCACTTTGAAACATATTCAGTACTTCATCAACATAACTAGGTCGGAATTCCAAGCTTAACCGGTTCAGCTCATTTAGAATGTTTGTGATTCTTCTATACTCCAGCGTGTTCGTTTTTGTGTCGTGAAATTCCTTTTTATACTCTTCGAGAGATTTCCATTTTGTTAAAGGCACACGTTCAGGAGCAGCGAAGACCCATGGACGGCACGAGTGCAATAGTTCTTCTAAACGTAAATAGATAGTATGAAATGGGGCATTAGACGTAAAATATGTGTTTGTTCTTGGTACGACTTGCAATGTTTGTATACTCCTACGGTTTAACAAACAGGGTAATCGCGATGGTGAAAACAAGCGGTAAGACGTTAAGTTTGGGCATATGAATCGCATTTCAGTAATGACGATCAATATAAATGGCCGCAGACGTATACAATATCGCTGGGATTGTGTGTTTCGTTCGTCCACGTTCCTGTCTTGAATGAATGGGTCAGCGAAAGTAAGTAAGAAAGAGACAACGAAAGATAGTTCAGTATTCTATAGATGAGTTTTCTCGTTCATGGATTGGAAACAAACTTACATCTGTAAAACTAGCTGTCACCGTAAAACTTACAATTCATAAGATTAGAAGATCCGACTACAAAATCACCTCTAAACTAAACGGTCTGCAGCGCTCATCATTCACACAAACTGTCAAGTATTATTTTATTTTACAGGTAAAAACTGGAGGGATTCGTCTGCGTTGCTACACATCAGATGAAACCAATACACACCCTGTACAGATTTTCAATGGAACGCATTCAAAAAACCAAAATCGACCAAAACAGAGCACAGGGAAGCGGGAGCTAAATGCTGGAGGATACGGAGTACTGGAAAAGAAAACCAACATTGACAGTAAATGACTCACATAGGCTCAGCCACTGCTGTGAGTACATAGGTGTCAGTATTAGAAAGAAGGAACAGGTATACAGCAAAAAAAAGGAGTATCATAATGGGTATTACCCACCACGAGCATCAACGGAAACAGCTACTGCCGCTTACTCGCTGTGCTTGTCCTTTTTCTCCTTCTTTTCCTTCTTTTCCTTTTTCTCTTTCTTCTTTTCTTTCTTCTCCTTCTTTTCCTCCTTCTTCCGCCGCTTCTCTTCCTTCTTAGCAGCCTCCTCATCTTCAGGCTCAGACTTGCGTTTCTTGTTTTCGGAAGATGCGGTAGAGGCAGGCTCAACGTCCATCTTTTCTTCTTGCTTGGCCTCAGCAGCAACAGGAGCAGCAGCAGGAGTAGCCTCAGCAGTAGAGTAATCGACGTAGTTCTTCTTCCAGTCGGAAGGAGTGTTCTCGTTAGGACGACCGTACTTGTCCAACTTGCCCTCCTTCTTCATGGCCTTCTTCTTCAGACTTTGAGGACCAAGACCCCAACGTCTGGGGTAGGTATCACGCTCCATAATGCAACGCTTTACCTTGGCGACGACACCGTGGTCACAGGTAGAAAGCTCGACGGTAGACATTTGAGCGATACCGACAGCAATTGCCTCACCCTTGGTTGTCATCAAAACAACCTCTTCGTTCACCTCAATGCCGGCTTCATAACGGAGCAGACCGGGAATCATAAGCTTAGCGCCGTAGCACACGGCGTTGACAGCACTGTCCTTGACCACAATACGCTTGTAGTTGGTAAGCAAGCACTCCAAAGGACGGATAATACGACGAAGGTAAGTTTCGTCACGGGTGTTGTCATACAACCACTGGGCATCCAACACATCGTGCATAGTGACAATGTCATCGTTCTCCGACAAACAACCGGAACGCACACGACGAAGCTCTTGCATGTGACCACCGACACCCAAAAGAAGACCAAGGTGAACACACAGAGTACGCATGTAAGTACCGGCCTCACAACTGGCCCAGAAAACAGCCAAGTTGCGCTCCTTGTCAAACTCAATGAGATCAGACTTGTAGACGTTACGGATACGCAATTGACGCTTGACGGCGGAGATAAGAGGAGGACGTTGGAACAGAGCACCCGTCAACGTCTCAATGGCCGAAGCCATCTTCCGTTCGTTGTCAATGGCTTCGTGAAGACGCAAAACGCAAACGTACTCCTTACCAGCACTTTGCTGAGACTTCACCAAACGTGTAGCACGGTCGTTACAGATAATTAAGCAGCCAGTAACCTTAGGATCAAGTGTACCACTGTGACCTGTCTTTTCAACACGAAGAATCTTCTTCACCCAAGCAACGACTTCATGAGAGGAAGGGTTTGCGGGCTTATCCAAGTTAATGACACCAGAAGAGACGTAGCTTTGGATATCACGTTTCAACGGGTTACAGCCATTGGGAATAGGCGTGTAATGGCCCGTGCGAACAAGGAGCTTGTCGTAGTTCTTCAACAGCAGAGGCCACTCAGAAGTGTCGACCTGGGAAGGGCCGATAGCCTCAGGTTTAATCATAAACTCCGTAGAACTGTTGGGATCAGACATCGCGACCGTGCTTCCTTTTTTTTTATTGCCTTCCAACAAAAATTGGGGTTTTTCGGTGTTGGTAAAGGACAACCATTTTTGGTGGTGTCCGCCGGCCAAGCATCGTGACTCGCAAATAAGATTAGTGAGGCTTAATGAGACACAGCGAGACAATAGAAACGAAGAAACGGGATTCGATTTTTTGTGAATTTTCAATACTAACCAGGGTGTATATTTGCGGTTAAACGATAGGGCTACACATTAGGATCATATTGATATAGTTTTTATAATAATACACAATTAGATGGGTAGTACGACAGTAGAATGGATGCTATAATGGTCTATACAAAAGCGGTAGACAGCGAAAAACGACAGCATGCATAGTCCAGGGCATCTTGTCGCATTAAACCATTATAACAGTGCTACCAAATTAAAAATAATTACACAGACCCTCACTCGTTTCGTGGTTTCGTATGAAATGAACATGTGGCATAAAACTATTTCACTCTTTTTGTTGGTCCTCGGGTCAAAATTCGCATTATCCCTCTGCTCGTTTTGTCTGGGACACTCTATTTGGTTTACCTAATGTACAGTAAATTGTTGAGCCATGATGGTAAGACAATGGCACTGGTGACTCTGAACTACTCTCTGTACTCATCATCATCGTCTTCATCCATAGAAGCGGGCCTGCCGGGTTCTTGGGAGGAAATGGCATCGTTTTTAGTATGCGCCCGAGTTGACACTCCGTTCTGCATGATTTTGTACTGAGCGACTTCAGTTGCACCGGCTACAAAGTCTGTTGCTTCATTTACCGGTGGATCCATAGCGACAAGCGCCTCGGCTGCAAGTTGAAGATGCTGTAGCGCATTAAAGGATCCGTTTTGTCTCATTTCTTCGAGCTTTTCGTTCATTGCTCTTTCCATCCGGTTGGCGTCCTCGTAAACAAATGACCCTTCTTCGTTATAAGTACGGGCGTTGTTGAACATAATCTTGAAGTCTCCAATTAAATCCTCTAATGATTTGTACCATGTGCCATTAATGTGTTTCCGAATCATGTCCAGTGATATGGGTTGCTTAATAATCACGTAGTAATCCGGATACAGACGTTTGCTCGGTAACTCGAGAAAAAGTTCGTTCACATTTCTTCCCGTTTCGTCCTGTAAACTGCTCACCGCACTGTACAGCTCCAAACATAGCTGTCGAAGAAACACTCGATGCTCTGGCGACAAAGTATCTGGAGCAGGACCTCTCCGGCGTTTTCGTTTCTCTGGCTGAGCGGAAGTTGTTGAGTGTGTTGAACCTCGTTTGGATCGGGAACGTGTCGTTCTAACGTTCGTTTCTTGTTCGATTGCTTGAAGCCATTGCTCGTCACGGATAGACTCGTCATACACAACGGGGGTACGGCGTCTTGCACCTCTTCCCAACCCTGCGGCTTCAAAGTGTTGGTCCACAACGTTTTCTGGCTCATCCCGTTGATACAATTCAGGTAACTCATTGAGTTGAATCAGTCTAGGAATTTTATCTTTTCCATAAGGTGAGTTCATTTCACGTTCAAGATCCATTTGCTTGAACATTCGTAATTCATTGTCGTCTCGAGCGATCATTTCGTTTAACTCGTCATCATCAAGCTCACCCTTCTCTTCGTTGTCTTCTTCGCTATTTTCGTTCTCAAGCAGGGAGCGTAGGAAGGCTTCACGCTCCTCTGGTGTTGATTTATTGTCGAACTTTCCTGCCTGGATAACCTTTCCATCAATATCAAGCTTGTATTGGGCACGAGCGAGAATGTTTTCTTCTACAGATTTTTCGGTAATGAGACGAAAAATTCGTACTTCTTTAGTTTGACCAATACGATGAGCACGGTCTTGTGCTTGCAAATCTTGATGAGGATTCCAATCTGAATCAAAAATAATTACAGTGTCTGCAGTCTGTAAATTAAGACCTAAACCTCCGGCACGCGTACTCAACAGGAAGATTGTGTACACAGATGCTGGGTCATTGAAAAGGTGCAGCAACTGCGAACGATCATCAGACTTGGTGGATCCGTCAAGTCTCAGGTACTTCCAAGCTCTGTAGTGTAAATAATCCTCCATGATGTTCATAATTTGGGTCATTTGGAAGAACATAAGTACACGATGGCCAGACTTGAAAAGTTTTGGCAGTATTCTATCCAGCAATTCAAACTTGCCGGCAACTCGCCATAGCATATCAAAGCTCATCCCACTGGGATCAACGACCTTCTCGACTTCTTCGAAAACAAATGGATGGTTGCAGATTTTCTTCAGTTGCATCACAGTATTTTGTAAACCTTTGATACCCGTTTTTCCGTTTGTGCCGTTCTGCACAAATAGCATACCATGCTTTTTCATTTGTGTGTAAAGTTTCAGCTGCAAAGCCGACATTTGACAGCGAACAACTCTCTCAACCTTATCCGGAAGCTCTGCCTCAACATCCTTTTTTAGACGTCGAAGTAAGAAAGGACGCAACACCTTGTGCAACCGACGGATTACGAGTAGTGACTCTTCTTCAGTAAGCTCCATTTTATCTTGGCCGCCGGCATTCGCAAAAGGTGTGTTGAACCATTCATCAAAACTCTTGACGGAATTAAAAATTCTGGGTAAAACAAAGTTAAGAAGAGCCCACAGTTCAGGTAAATTATTTTGCAGGGGGGTACCCGTTAAAATTAGTCGATATCGAGAAGAGTAATAAGTGGTTAAGGTATTTGTCAATTTAGAATGTGTGTTTTTCATACGATGACCTTCATCAATAATCATGTAAATCCATTTAATTTTACTTAAAAGTGGCCGATCTTTGATCACGTACTCAAACGTAGTTAGTAGAACCTGGAAGTTTGCGTGTCGGACCTGTTGATGCAAAGCTTTCCGGACCATAGGAGGTCCCTTGTACACAATTTTAGTAATAGAAGGCGCCCATTTTTCGAACTCCATAGTCCAGTTTGTTAGTGTAGAGAGTGGAACAATAATAAGAAAAGGCCCATTTTGTCGTTTCTTTTCGATTAAATGACTAATGAGTGAGATAGTTTGGATAGTCTTACCCAAACCCATTTCGTCAGCAAGGATACCATTCAGATGGTTGTTATACAATGATATCATCCACTGAAGACCTTTAAGTTGGTAGTCTTTGAGTTTTCCACCAACCAGTATGGACGGTTGTTCAGAAATGACCTCCCGGATGTTATGTGCCACATTATAGTAATCCGGTTTTTTGCTTGAGTCTTGTATCTTGCTTTCAAGTTCGCTATTGTAAACCGGTTCACCAAATGCCGCCTGCTGTGCTTTGACAGCTTGCGCAAGTGAGTCCAAGTACTGGTCAGTTTGACGAAGAAGATGTGTAATACGAGTATCTTTTGCTTGATCGATAAGTTTTAAGTAAGCCTCTTCATCATCGGCCTTAAGGGCCAGCAAACGTTGTTTGGCATTTCTCTCAGCCCGACGTTGTTCCTCTTTTTCAATATGCGAATGATACGCAAGCACAGCGCGGCTTAATTTTTGAGCACGAGTCTGATTCAGCTTTGCACGAGACGATATTTCCCGCCCTTGTGAGCATATACCCTGCAAGTAATCGCGTTGGCGTTGACGCTGCCGCCGTTCTCTATCACTGCGTTGTTGACGTTCTAAGGCTTCCGTAAGCCGTGTCTCCTGTGGCGAGTGTTTGAGCCTTCGGTAAGCGATACGTTGGGCAGCGTTTGTAATACTTCGCATTTGGGGCATACAATGTGAGACCTCGGAACGAAGGAACTCTTGCTTCTTTAGTAGTCGAAGCATTTTCAGTTCAATCAGTGCTTTTCGTTTGCAATCATGCACATCTGATTCCTTTGGCGAATCCTGTATGTCTGTGATATTTAATAGATTGCTGGATGTCTCTTCCAACGTAGCAATCCGATTGAAGATGCGCATTTTAACGAGCATCTCTGTTTCCCGGTACTTTTGCAACTCTGAAGATGAAACAATACTACCTGAGTGGCATATTTTGTTCAGCACAGCGTCGGTCGACCGGTTGACGGATTTTGCTCCCTTCGACAGTGTGTCTTTCAACAACTCAACGTCGATCTGACTATTCAGATGTTCTTGAACCGTCAACAACAACGGGTCACCTTCCATTGGAAGATTTATACTAAGCCGTTTGAACGACCGAATTTGTTGAAGTAGGACATCTTGTTCGAACGATTTGAGTGGCCGTTCGCTGTATCGTTTTATTAAATTTCGTGCATGTTGTTTTTCTCGAATAAGTTTTTGAACGTTACGTAACTCATCGCAGACTTTTGCGAATTCCCAATCGGTTTTCTCGTTACTTCCATTTTGAGAAAGTGTTTTCCACCGCTATTTTATGTTAGAATTACTCACAACAAACGATGCGTATTCTATCCACAACACAACAGAATAAAATATCATAAAATACAAACCTCCAACAGTTGATTTACTGACTTAGCAGCGCTTTCTTTTTGACGTTCCATAAGATATACAACCCCCGAATCGACGACTGAAACCTAGAGTATTAAGAAAGGTTTCTTGTCTTCTGAATTGTTCCTGAAACCAGTACAGAAATTTCTGTTTTTTACTAGCAATGTCGTAGAAGCACCGGCGCAATAAAACTGCTGTTCTCGTGTTACTACTTGCTAACTTGGTGGTGGTTAGGCCTTCCCTGCATAGAAATTGAATATTTGGTGGTGAGTTCTACAAGGGGCCGCGGTATTCCCACGGACTAGCCACCGGCACAGGAGAATCCTGAAGATAGAAGAAGAAGAAATTATACGATTAGTTACGTGGAGGCGATAATGAAATTGTTGTGATGGCAGCTTGGATGGGTGGGGAATGCTATAAAGATTCTCTTTTTTTCTCCTTTTTTTAAGTCTGGGATTTGAGAACATAGTCGTATGGTAGAAACAATAGGAGTCTAGGTAATTGCCTTAGTCAAGCTAGGTAACGTGCCATGTTGTGATTGTTATAGTAAACAGATAAGGAATCAAGTAATGTCAATAATTTTTACTGTTTGAAGGAGTAGGTTCTAGTCTTCATCAATTTATAAATAATAATAAAAAAAACAAAACCGGTTAATTCAGTCAAGTACTACGAGCAACCCTTTGCGTACTTTGTATCAATTCAATTAATCAAGTACACTTAGCCTGAATACTTCCAAACCTATATTCATGGATTCATCGCAAACAATACTTCGATCAAGCAAATGTCAACACAAACTTTCAATGAACTAACACAATTCCCAATCACTCACTTTATTGCCAAAACCCAAAACCAATTCTATTCCACCCTATTCTAGCAAGGCGCCCTGGACCTAGGGAAGCAGAGAAGCACATAACATTAAAACTTTCTTCCAATGAGCAGTATTATTATTCTGCACATCGTTAGTTATCAGCAAACTGTTTTCACGTTCACAGCTGTTTTGACATGTATGGTCCATCCAGCTCATAGCCGAGTTTTTTGTAATACTTCCGGACACCCACTCCGGAAATAATGCTGATTTTAGTGCTTCTGTGTTCCTCACGAGCGATACGTTCTGCTTCCTCCAGCAACAACGTACCAAAGCCTTGGTGCTGAAACTTTTTAGGATCCCTACTGTGAATAGAAACGGCACTGCCGTAAACGTGAAGCTCCCGCACAAGAGAAGTAGGCTGTGCGTTGAGTTCAGGGCGATACGTTTTTGAAGAACATTTACGCAATCGTAAAAGACCAATGAGAATATCCTGGGTCGGATCTTCATACGATAAGAATGTCTCCCATCCGCCGTTTGCACAATAATCACGGCGAAGTAACTCAACTTGCTCTGGTTTAATTTTATGATGCACTTCTTGCATGCCAACTTCACGCGTACGGATGTCCCTGCATGCCGTTCCAAAATCACGCATTCTGCTGAGTGACAGCTCACGAAGATTACCCTTCTCGACACCCGAAGTTACTAGAGGCATGGGAATATCTCGTTGGATACGATAAATACGTGTCCATGGAGGAACAAGAGCCAGAATACGTGCGATCAAATCTACCAACGCATTTGGCGTATAGTTTTTGTATCGGCCAGTTTTCCAAAGCTCGTATAAACCTGTACCACGGATAACGAGTGTAGGATACAACTTCAACCCATCTGTACGGAAAGCTGGATTCTCGAAATACTCTTGGAACTGAAAGATATCACGTTCCATTCCAACATTTGGAAGATCGGGCATCATGTGCGTGACCACCTTGTAGCCAGCATCCTTTGCAAGCTGGAAGGTCTCGCACACAGCTTTCACTGTGTGTCCACGATTTGTGTCACGGGCAACGTCCTCATACACACTTTGAACACCGACTTCTAAACGGGTACAGCCATACCGAAGCATCTCGTCAAGATGCTGATCCCAGCAATAATCGGGTCGAGTTTCGATAGTAATACCAACACACTTTGTTTCAGATTGTTCGGAGAAACGAACTGCCTCATCTAAGTCTTCCGTAGTCGCTCCAGACAAGGCGTTGTGTAGATTAGCAATGAATTTGTGACGGTAATCTTGAGGCAAAGACATGAATGTACCACCCATGATAATGTACTCAACCTTGTCAACAGGATGTCCCAAAGAACGCAATTGTTCAATACGACCTCTTGCTTGTTCGTAGGGATCATAACGTGCCCTAATAGCACGCATACTTGTGGGCTCGTAACCAGTGTATGATTGAGTAGAGTATTCAAAATCAGAATCTGGTCCACCGGGACAATAGACACAAACATTACCCGTCATAGCAATATGAGGACAACGATGAGGTTTACACATGACTGCAACAACGGCGATTCCTGAAGCCGTACGCACAGGCTTTGCTTGCAGCTTTCTCATAATTGATTCTTTAAGGTAAGCATCAGGAGGAATTGCCGCAATGATATCCGTTAAACGAGGTGATTCCGAGAGTTGATGCTTCTTAGAAATCCGCATTTTCAAAGCATTTAGGTTGATTACCTTGTTTTGATTTTCTGCAGCAATTAATTCCGCAACAATTTCTGCACAGGCTTTCGCCTTCAGAAACGCCAAATTTGAGGAAGACATTGTATTATCGGGCCGTTAACACATAAAACTTCTCAAATTTAGCAAAGACAAATCGAATTTGTAGTTGGTTGACGTTGGAGGCAAAGTGCTGAGATTGGTTGCTTGAACGCTTGGTAAACCAAGCATAGGGAGAAGTCGGTTTGACGACGTCGTTTCAAAATACAGAAACTTGTGAATATCTCTGCTTTGGAACTTCGTTTTAAGAGTACAGTTAGCTACTCTGTGGTGTCGTTTGGCCTTTAGCGTTTTGGAATGCTTTTCAGATCCATTCAAAAGCCTTACGCTGCCATTGAGCTTGAGGACATAGATGATATATATGGTGCTGCCACGAATACAATCATCCGTCAACAACGGCTAAGTCTGGAAACGATTGGAGACACTGTGCTTGTTAGTACTTTTCATGTGAAGGAAAATTCGAAAACCTGGTTGCAGATTATTAAAGTTTGCACCCTTGGCTTCAGTTGTGTGCTTTTTAAATGGAAGCCTTCACTGTATGCAAAAGCATGGGGCTCTAATTGCACCTTCTGTTCTGCGGACTTTGTTGTTATAAATTCAGTATCCGAGAAATGTACAGTAATCCAGCCAGTCATGTCGGTAACACCCCAATTCACATTTACCGATGGAATTCTTACTTTTCCGAGCAATTCTACAGTTAAGTACTTTGAGTATAAGCGGCAGGTCTTCTATCTAAATCCCAAAACATTCGATTGGCAGGAACCAATGTACGAAAAGATTGCCTATCACATCTTTTCTACAAGTAAAAACTATACTACAAACGGATTGTCAATTTGTGCTGTGAATTCTCTCAGTCAACTTTGCGGAACAAACAATACTCGTTTCAATTCTACAAGTTTCCTGAGGTTAATCACCAAAGAGGTAAAGCAGTATGCTACGTTCATAAGTTACTAATAGCGCTAGGTGTGTCACCCAATTTATCTCTTCGAGATTTTCTCCATTTGTTTGTGGCTACTGGATCACTATGTCCTTTACGCATCTTGTGTATTCATTCTTACAGCTTACAGTGTAATACTCTTTTCTTTTGACACACGAGCCAGTGAGAAACACATTTCTGATCTTGTTGGTCCAAGCGAAACGGCTCGAGTAATTCGCGATGGACAGTTGTGTTATGTTCAACATGAGGATTTGGTTCTTGGAGACTTAGTAGTTTTACAGGGTCCCTGCAAAATCAATTTCGACGGGATTCTTATTTCTGGAACATGCTTGCTGAACGACAGCTTTTTAACCGGGGAATCTGTACCTGTGAACAAACTTCCTGTCGTTTCTCAGCAAGATCCTTCGTTCGAAGATGCCTGGGAGGATGCATCCTCTGACGTTCTATCTGCGCATGCATTACATTCCGGAACACAGTTACTAAAAGTGTCCAACTTAGACTCACATACTGAGCCATTCGCTCTTGCCATCGTTATTCGTACCGGATTTACAACACGCAAGGGAAAGCTTCTGCTATCCATGCTCTATGGTAGGGTCAAGACTTCGAGTCTTCAACGCGACTCATACGCCTTTTTGAGAGCAATGATTGCATTTGCTGCTATGATGTTTCTAGTAACAATATATATAATGCATTCTCAAGGTTATGAATTGCGACTCATTCTCCTCCGTGCTCTTGACCTAATTACTATTATTGTGCCGCCTGCTTTGCCAATGTCTTTGAACATGGGTTTAGCAAATGCCTCGACTCGTTTGTCCAAGAAGCAGATAACAGTAACGGATCCAAAAAAGTTTCCTAACGCAGGATCTATTTCTGTTGTTGGCTTTGATAAGACAGGGACACTCACGGAAGACACTTTAACGTTTGAAAGTCTTTACATAACATCTAGAGACTCGGTGCTTATTTCGGCATCACGAGAAGATTTGGAGAGTGACTCTGTCCTGACAGCCTTAAAAACAGCAATTGCCTGTCACTCTTTAGGTCAGGAGAACAACGGGCTCATTGGCGATCCTCTAGAAGTTGCATTGTTTCATGCTTTTCACGGCTTTTTTGAAAATAATAACTTAAATGTTGAGATAACTTCAAAGTTTCTTCAAAAAAGGTTTTCCTCCAGTGGTGATCCCAAAATACGTGTATTAAAAGTCTTTGAATTTTCACCTCAGCTTCGAAGGATGTGCGTTATCGCACATGCAAGTTTTCTTAATTGTCTCGAGGTTTATGCTAAAGGTGCCGCTGAAGCAATTATTAAAATCTGCAACCAGAAAACGGTTCCACACTCCTTAGTAAACTCATTGAATGCTCTTGAATCAAAAGGATATCGGGTATTGGCTTTTGCTTCCAAGCAAATAGACTCTGCTCACTACAGCTGCAAACAATGGAACCGCTCAAGTGTTGAATCAAATCTTACATTTGGAGGACTGTATGTGTTTCATTCTCAGCTGAAATCTACCGCAAAGTCCGTCGTAAAAAATCTTTCTACTAATGGCTTCGAGGTGTATATGGCTTCTGGCGATAGTTTGCTGACTTCTAAAGCTATCGCGGCAAACATCGGTTTTTTTGATGAAACCAAAGTTATATACTCGCCTTCCATTAATCAAAACGCACTCCGATGGCTACGGTACACAAACGCAGCTAATGAAAAACCAATTGTATCATTAGTGGAGCAGTTTCAGGAACAGGATACCATGCATTTCTCTTCAATTTCTGTCGTCATGACAGGTTTTGATCTTCGATATCTACTGAACGTGCTCTCAGCCCATGAACTTCAACGAGTTCTTCAACGATGCAAGGTTTTTGGAAGAATGTCGCCTTCTGATAAGGAGTTGCTTGTTTCTTTATACCAAGATTTTGGTTTAAAAGTTGCCTTTTGTGGAGATGGCGCGAATGACTGTTTGGCCTTACAAAAGTCTGATGCTGGATTGTCCCTTTCAGTTTTGGATACTTGTGCTGCAGCTACTTTTATCAGTGAGCGCCTTCGTCTGAAGGATATCATTGATGTTATTATTGAAGGACGGTGTGCCACTGTCACTGGATACTCATGCTTCCAGTTTGTCATCTTATGCGCTATTTTGCAGTTCATAGGTGTATTGTGTTTGTACATCTTTAACTTCAATTTCTCTGATGGACAGGTATAATTTCCGGGTTCATTGTTAATTAATATACTAACCAAAGAAAGTTCTTAACGATGGATTTATTTGTTATATATCCATTGTCTGCTACAGTAAGTTCATTCCAACCAGCAAAACAACTAAATAGTCGTCAACCTCCTGAGAGATTGTTTACTGTAAAGTTTCTCAAAACATTGGCGACACAGTCATTGAGCGCTTTCTTAGCAAACATCATAGTTCTTATCCTCATTCTGTCCCTAGAACCAAAGCTACCACAGTCACTCCCAGAGGTTTCGAACACGCAGAACGCATTGACGACAGCAATGTTTTTTCTTTCCCTTTTTCATTATATTGGTGCAGCATTTGCGGTGAACAAATTTACTGTCTTTCGCCAACAAGCTTCTCAAAATGGTACGAAGTGTTGATATTTGCTTTCTGACTAACACGTTTAGTTATATTCCTTAGTGTTATTACTTTAATATCTCTCCTTTGCATGTTGTTATTTTTCGGCACGCCATCCTCCATCGTTACTCAAGCTTTCTCGTGTGTGACGCTACAATTGACGACTCGTTTCTTACTCCTTTTTTGCTCCATAAGTTCGGCATTCATTTTGTACATTATACAAGACGTGTACTAAATTTTTCTTGAAAAAGAGCCCCATATCAGACGTCTTCTCCCTTTACGTTTATAAAGGAGCTTGTGCTGCATTACCCATCGTTCGGAATATGCATTACACTCGTTAATAAAATTCTAACTTTACTCCGTCTTAGTTTCCTCCTCCATTAGCTCATTACCCCAAATGGAACGAGAGGGAGTCCAAATTTGAAGGATGTTATCTTCAGCAGCTGTAGCAAGGGTCCAGTTATAATTCGGGCACCATCCCATATCAATGGCGCACGATGTATGTCCACCGTGCATAAAGAGCAACTCCGGCGCACCGTCCTGTACTTCATCAGAAGGCTGCTCTTCGCCAATTCGGGAGAGATCCCAAAGAAGTGTTCGACGATCTGCCGAGATAGAAGCGAGAACGGGTTCTTCATGAGGAGAAAAAGCAACTTTAAGTACACTGTCCTCATGACCTTCCAATGTGTACAGACGATGGTTGAGGTTCCGCAGATCCCACAGAGCAATTGTTTTATCGGAAGAAGCAGTAGCAATGACAAACTCATTTATGGGGTTAAACGAGAGACTGTTTACAGAATCGTTGTGCGCGCGAACACTTCTTAAAGGCTTCGAAGAATCGGGACGGCGGATATCGTGAATATGAAGGAACTGATCCTGAGAAACGGAGCCGATAAGACTGCCATGGAGGGGATGAAACTTGACATCTGTAACGGCTTTTTCATGAGTCGTATGGCAGTGTATCAAACCAGACTCTGGTTCTGAGGAAATTGCATTTATGTCCCAAGAACAGACGGTAGTATCTTTTGAGCCAGACACGAACTGATGCTTAACAACACTGTTCCAGCAAACAGAGCTACAAGGTTGGGTATGCTTTTTAAATCGGTGCTTAGCAACCAGGTTTCCATTTTTTGAACTTTCGCAAGCTTCGAACGAACTTTTATCGAATAAGAGAATATCGTTATGGCGGGTTCCAATCGTTAGTACACAGGATGGATCTTGAGGCATCATTCGAGCACATAACAGAGAATCCGTGTGACCATAGACCTTGTTTATCTTTACACGCATAGAAGGATTGCTTTCTTTCGCTTCTTCTGCAACGGCAGAGGCTTTTACTACAGGACTCAAGTAGGGAAGCTGAACAGAAGCCTTTGCCAGAACGTATTTATTTTGACTAGCACGAGCGGCCAACAGCATTTCTTGTTGTGAATAACCTTTTTCAGCAAATCTTTTTCTAGTTAACATTTATTCAATAAATATTCCAAAAAAGCATACACTTCTTGTCCATAACACCATTCTAATGACATGCATGGCCATTCCAAGGCTCTGGTTATAATCAAATCGTACAAAAAGGGTGAGTTTTTCTTCCATATTTTATATTCTGTAATGTTTAGTACGACAAAACGGAATTGGTCTTAACAAACCTTCATTTATGCATTTTTCTTGAACGATTCCTTCTTCGGAGGCTTGTGCCTGCTTAGAAGAAACGGTAGATGAAGCCGCAGCCATGTTTTACTGTTTCAACGTTTTGGAGAAGGAGCAAGGGACTACGCGTCTGTAGACGGGGGAAGTACGTTAAGGGAAGCAGAACAAGAAAACGAGTTCATATGTTCTAATGGGTTTTTTAGCACTCTTCGACATAAAGATAATCACTAAACAAATTCTTTAACACAAATACTCTTCAGGAATCCCAGATATTATTCATCAACAGTATGTTGTTTCATAATTTTATTCATACAATGCGTGGACAATTTTGGTGGTGAGGTTTGTTATCCTCTACTCACCACCAAAAAGCGAGTATGTTACCTAAATGACGTCATGACGACTCTCGCAGGTTTAGAAAATGAAACTAGTAAACATGCTGTGTGATAATAAAATTAGTACGGAACGCTTACATTAAATTCTAAAATTTGACGTTCAAACCGAAGAAATCTTTATGCATCTTTTTCCTAAATTTCTCTTCCCCGCCCGCCGAATTTTGTGCGAAGGCTACAACCAACATACAAGTGTACTCGTTCGCCAGGGTCGATTCCACCTAAACTACAGACAGCTATCTACCGGGAGTCTCTTAGGGTTGGGTGCCGGTTATGCCTTGGGCAAATTTGGCAAATTATTCATTGCAGGATTAGCTTCAATTGCCGCTACAATTGCTGTACGTATTGCGTCAAAAGACGCATTTCAACGCTAAGCTTCGCCGTTGATTTGAATCATGACTCACACACAGTACATTACTTCTAAAGGATTTCTAAAAGTCAACTGGAATACCGTTCGTCGAGCGGTTTTGGGAAGGACTGAGGAATTCACGACCTTACGGAGACACGACGAACACGGTGTTGGATCCAGGTACGGAACGTCTCTAGATCCCATGAAAGCAAAAGTGTCCAACTTACTCCATTGGTTGTCCATCAACCCGTCCTTCAAGCTTAGCTTTGCAACGTGCTTTTGGATCGGATTCACGAACGCATAACATCGCAACTAGAAAGCAATGAAATCGTGTCTAGAAATATAGACAGAGAACATCACAAGGAACCATGACCACGGAGAACGAGGATCGATACTGACAAAGGGAGAGGAGAAAACAAGAAAAGAGATAAATGCACGTGTGACAAGTGAGTCGTTAAAGGATAAAACGCCAGTGTTTTAGACGAAACATAAATAAAGATAACGACGCAGTATTATCTTCAATTTGAGGAGGGGACGGAGGATGGATTGTTTAAACGAGTGACTGAATGGATTGTTTGCCGATTAATAGCAAATGTGGGAAGCGCTTGGGCACATGCGAAACGATTAAAGCACGTTACAAGATGCATGAGTTTCTATACACACAGTGAAGGGAATTCTGACTGCACACGGGAGAAAGGAAGGAGGCACACGATCAGAGTGATGATTGCGTTGAGTTGAGCGACAACTGTAACTAGATGGTGCTTTAGGTGAAATTGAAAGACGTGAGCTAAAGCATGCATAACTGTTCTCGCCTTCTTCTCAACGTTTTCATAAGGGACACACCGGGTGCAAACGATATACACAAAACTTGATGGCATGGATTCATGCATCAACCCGACACGTTAATGGGGAAAAGAAGACGAGTTTAATGTCTCCGCTACAGGCCCTTAAGACCGCTCTCACAAACAACAATCGAACGACACCATTCGGTTTTGTTGATCTGCTTCGCTGTCAGACGATAAGTTGGATTGGGATGCAGAATGTTGTATAGAGTTGTACGACACCTCGACCGTTGCAACATCTCGATAGGCTCGTAACCGCTTTCGTTCTTTCGATCATTAAGGTATCGAGAATAGTATTCATCCTCATC
The DNA here is from genome assembly GCA_032882995.1 of Schizosaccharomyces versatilis (nom. inval.). Lineage (NCBI taxonomy): Eukaryota > Fungi > Ascomycota > Schizosaccharomycetes > Schizosaccharomycetales > Schizosaccharomycetaceae > Schizosaccharomyces > Schizosaccharomyces versatilis (nom. inval.). The sequence continues at coordinate 224,816 of CP130699.1, read as the reverse complement.
CTTCTTAGCAATTCGCCAAAGGTGACGTCCAGTACGCATGGCCATGTAAATAACACCGCATGCCCAAACATCTACGGCGCGAGGATCAAACTCTTTCTCCGTGTACTCTTCAGGTGCAATGTAGGGAGCCGAACCGCACAAGCCACAAGTCATGTGTGCCTCCTTTTCCCATGCCATACGGAAGCACTCGCCGTTACCGAAATCCGTAATTTTTAGGCTACCATTAACGGTGAGTAGCAGATTCTCGGGTTTCAAGTCACGATGAGCGACGCCCATGTCATGCATATATTCGACACCTCGCATAAGCTGACGGAAGAAACAATCTGCCTCTCCGGATTCTAGTTTTCCTGCGGCCATGATCAAAGTGTACAAGTCGCCGCCAGCACAGAACTCCATCACTTCGCAGTAGTCACCCTTGTTGTCTTGGATGAGATCCAGGGTGTGTATTACATTGGGGTGAGTAAGGGAGGACGAGATGCAGAATTCGGAGGTCAGACGCTTCGTGTATGTCTTTTGCGACTCAGACGGCTTCCGGCGGAACTCCTTCACTGCGTAAAGAATCTCTCCCTGTGAGCAACGAGGATCTACTTTGTGTGCAATACGAACGATACCAAAAGCACCACGGCCGATCACCTCCTGGCACCGGCCATACTTTTCCACAAAGCTGGCAGAAATTTTAGCGGGATCCTTCTTTTCAGACAGCTTTTCTTGACCATAGCCATCAATCCAAGACTGTACAAGACTCAGTTGATGTTGGGCATCGGCTTGCTCACGGGCAATACGCTCCTCCTCTCGCTTCTTGCTATTACCGGCCAGGAAATCCTTAAGCATCTTGCTGAGCTTCTCTTGACGACGGGCGGGACGCAAATGATGAACATGGGTGTTGTCGGCATACACAACGAAACGCTGAAACTTTCCGTAACTGCCAGCAGAGTTGGGTGGATTTGCCGAAGAGTTACCGCCATCACTACCAGATACACTGGCTTCATCAGCATGAGCATTCTTACTGCCCTTGCTGTTGTTGCGGTGAACATCGGCATTTGACCGACCCGATTGTGAAAAGATACGTTGCAAACGGGACATGGGGTTACGTGAAGGTGTCGTTGGTTGTTCCTGAGCTGCCGTGGCGGGAGCAGCTGCGTTCTGGGCAACCGTTGCACGAAGTGAATTATGATGAGATGGTTTACCGGAGCCAGTAGGAGTAACTGGAGCAGAAGGAGCACTGGAACGAGCTGTCTTCGGAGGAGGCATCTGAGGAGTCGAAGCAGCAGCGGTTCCTGTAGTATTATTACCGTCTATAGTTTTTTGAGGTTTAGAGCTGCTCCGGCGGAGCAATTTTGGCACATCTTCGCGTTTCAACTCGTTTCGTAAAGAGGACGTCCTCACTGGCTCTCCCGGCCGACTTCCAACGTCTCCTAACTTTGATGTTGTGACATGCTTTGAATTACCTGCACTCGTATCAGAACCAGCACCGGCTCCAGTTCTCGCAAAAACAGCAGCCCTCTGGTTTCCATGCAGCTGTAAATTCCCCAATTGGGCAGGCAAATCGCCTATTGAATCGTTTTTGCTCATTCTTTTTCAGAAATTCAGATTAATGCCTCAAGGAAAGCCGTATATCCTGAAGAGAGTCTCGAGAACTGAATATTGACGCTAGAAAGGTCGTTCCTTCAAGAAACAAGCTCTAAAGCTACTAGAATGAATTTCCTGAAAAATATATCGCCAAAACGACACAAAAATCGCCGAATGCTAATGGAAAAATGTGCTGAACTACGCCGGACGGAGTGTGATTTATGGTAAATGGAGAAAGATGTACGGTCACATGGTGGGAGGTACAGTGGCTACGGCACGTGCAGTGCGATGGAACTCGTTGCAACTCACAAAACAAATAAACAAGCGGGACTTCAGGGATGTATGATGATGACGTCGAGAAAACGTGAGCTGAGGGCGCTGACAGCGCGACAATTGTCACCGTGGGACGATGGGGAAGTGGCAGTACTTGCATTAAACATCAGAAATTCATTGACTAAAAAAGAAAGTAGAACATTTAAAAAAACAAAGGAAATGAACGAGCGACAGTTTGTCGCGGTCATGCCGCGGCAACAATAATAGTGTTTGAGATTGGAGGAAACGGAGCGACCCGAAACGCGACTTGGTGGCCACGTGTTCGACGTGGGAAAGAATATCGAGAAGATGATTGGCTGATTGCGATTCAACCGAAGAACAGCCGAAGAGGAATTGCAAAAAAAAGCATTGGCTCTCGGTCAACACAGACCGACCAGGTGAAGAATGTAAAGTCCGGAGTAACACCGAAGTCTCCGAAACGCTGAAGCAGAAGCTATGCGAATTCGATTTGTTCGACTTGTGAGTCCTGGACAGGATCGACAATGAAAGTCGTCATTGACTTGTCAGTTGACGAAATGTGATAGCTTCCGGACTTCTTGTGTGCACTGCCGTAAGACAGCAAACGGTGCATGAGACCGGGTTGGAAAGCAAAGCCGAGTGCAACCGATTTGTCTGACGACGAGGGAAGCAAACTGGGCAACGGCCGCTTGTTTCTTTTAGTGACCCAAGGATCGTGATGAAGCTCTGAGAGTGTGATTCGAGTCTGAGGATTTTTATCGAGAAGTCGTCGAAGCAAGTGTTGAAGACGAGAATCCAAATCAGTAGGATAGTCAGGCCTGAGCATGGCATACCGAAGTGAAGAAGAAGTAGTGAAGAAACAGTATGGAGAAATAAGCATTGAAAAGATTACAGAAATCCTGTTCTTGTTTTACTTATTCCCCTCCGCTGCCCTGTCACAACTTCTTATTCCGGTATGTGCCATTGTAGTTAGTAAGAATGGAACAAACAAAAAAAAAAAAAAAAAAAAATCAAAGAATCAGAAGTAGACTTACTCATCAATTTGAATGCTTCGATAGAGCGAGAGAGCATCTCTTTGTTGGAAAGGGAGCTGACCAGTTGTCCATACGTACAAAACAACGCCCATTGACCACACATCAGAGGGTTGAAGATACTCGCCGACAAGATCAACACACAGTTCCTACTTGTATCAGTATAGGGAACTCTTGGAGTTTGAAAGGAACCAATCGCTCGACTTACAGGTGAAGTAAAAGCTGGGCTGGTGAACAATTTTTTTGGACATCGAATGTGCTGACAAGAACTAAAATCGGCCAGCAGAAGGCGATTTCGTTTATTAATTAGCAAATTCTCTGGCTTTATATCGCAATGTGCCAAGTCTCGAGAATGGACTAAACCACAAGTTAGCAACTGTCCAAGTGACTCTCATTACTTGAGTACGAGCACTGCATACCAAACTCGACTGCTTGGATCAAATCACGAAAGTATCTCCGTGCATTCGATACACTTAGAGGAGTACACGGCATCTTTGTCGTCAAGACCATGCTGACTTTGGGACAATACTCCATAACTAGGTTTGTCAGCATGAAGCACATTTGGATATATACAACCAATAAAATAGGGTAGTCTTCGTCTTAACGTACCGATGAAATAGCTTCGTTCCGTGTTAAGAACCTGATAGAACCGAACAATGTTTGGATGCCGTAGTTGACGCATTGCTTCGATCTCGAATCCTAACATGGCAAACGGATTGTCCCGGTCGTCAATCTCTTTGAGCCAGTGACCAAACTTCTTGCAAAGACGGTGTTTCATGTACTCTTTTACGGCGACAACCTTTTGCTTCTGCCGCTCAATGCCGAGATAGACGAGTCCAAACGAACCGCTGCCTATAACTTTTTTAAGATGATAATTGTGCACAGTACGAGATCCATCTTGGTGATTTTTAACTACAGCATTTGGAATACCAAACGCTCCCCAGTCATACCCCGCCATGCCAATTCTTCGAGTGTTTGGTTAAGGGCGAGAGTTTATAGGTGCGTGCGTCGGCTTTATCGCGCATGTGGACTAGAGTTTTTTGAGTTAAATAAGGTTTACTTTAAGCGAGAGTGACGTAAGAGTCAAAAAGGTAGCAGAGAACGATATACGCATAAAAAACAAGCCGAAAACAAAAGAAGTATGACAAAACCGTTGATTGCTGCAGAACGATACGCTCTTCTACAACTCCCTGCTTCCGGCCACCATTTCACAGATTATTCGGCGGGGTGGAATGAATGGATGTATTGAAGGAAACACAATGCGCTAGCCTGTCTAGTTTTTCTTTTGCTTGGAGGAAGTCGAGTTCTTGGGCAGCTCCTTGGTGAAGGGCAAGAAAGTCTTACCACCCATGTAGGGTTGCAAAACCTTAGGAACATTCAGACCCTCAGGAGTCTGGTAGTTCTCAAGGATACAGCAAATAGCACGCTCAGTAGCACACAGAGTGGAGTTAAGGCAGTGAACGTATTTCTTCTCACGAGCACCCATCTTCTTAACACCGCAACGAATTTCAAGGTTACGAGATTGATAGTCGGTACAGTTGGAGCAAGAAACAAGCTCCTTGTACTCACCTTGGTAAGGGAACCAGGCCTCCAAGTCGTACTTTTTAGCAGCGGCGTTGTTCAACTCGCCGGAGACAATGGCAACAACACGGTAAGGCAACTCAAGAGACTTGTAGAACTCCTCAGCGTGGCTGATCATCTCGTCGAAAGCCTCCCAAGACTTCTCGGGCTCAGTAAGTAAAAACTGCTCGATCTTCTCGAAAGCATGGACACGGAAAATACCCCAAGCATCACGACCATGAGAACCGGCCTCACGGCGGTAGCAAGTGCTGAAACCAGCATATTTGATGGGCAATTGCTCGGCGGGTTGCTCGAACCACTCGTTCGAATGGAAGGCAGAAATGGGTTGCTCAGAGGTGGCAGCCAAGTAACGCTCCTCATCACCGTCAACTACCTTGTAGAGCTCCTCGTCGAATTGAGAAAGTTGAGCAGTCTTGGCCATGATGTCCTTGTTCACCATGGTGGGAGCTTGAAGAGCAGTGTAACCACGCTTGGTCAAGAACTCCAAACCATATTGAATCAAAGCCAGGTTCAAGAAGACACCCCATTGGCGCAAGAAGTAACCACGGTGACCAGAAATTTTGGCACCACGTTCGGGATCGTAGCCATCAAGACGGGTCAAGACCTCATGGTGAGAAAGACAATCACGCTTCTCAACCTTGACACCCTCGGGAGCCCATTGACGGATCAGCTCGTTGTTCTCCTCATCCATACTGACAGGGACAGACTCGTGAACGATGTTACCGACAGTGTTCACAAGAGACATCATAGACTTGTACTTGGCAGCCTCCTTGTCCTCGAGCTCCTTCTTTTGAGCAGCCAACTTGGCCTTCTCAGCCAACAGCTCAGAGGCATCCTCCTTGGCCTTCATCTTCTTACCGATGTCTTTTTGAAGAGCGTTCGTGGTCTTGTTCACGTTGTCGAGTTCAAAACGAATTCCAACCCATTCCTTGTACATCTCAACGACCTTGTCAACAACAGTGACATCAGCACCACGCTTGCGTTGAGACTCACGAATCAACTCAGGGTTTCCACCCTTCTCCACTTGAAACAAGTTGATATCCAACATTTTTACGTCAACAAATTACAAAAAAAAAACCCGACAAGATGTTCCTTCCGCTGGAAATTGTACCTGCTTCAAGCACGTTAGAGTTGATTATTCTACGATAGTTCTCTGCCAAAAAAAGCTCCGTTTAGACGTAGTTTTGGCTGAAAATACGCGTACCCGCACCAAGGTTGTAAAAAGATGTGTGTGGAAGGAGGGGAATCCTGCGTACGCGAAAGGTAACGGCCAGTGGGGCAGTGGGGGCACAAAGTGGGATGCGACGGGGGTGAACAATGTTGTTGAGATTTAAAGTATTTTAAGGTTATCTAAGATTATGATGCGGTCGCATGAAATTCACGAATAAAGCGAAAACAAAATTCAGTAAGATGCAGGGAGTGAACGAGGAACGTGATCGCTTGATATTGTATCAGACCCTGTATATGTGGTAAATGGGTTGGTATTGGCGGTTGTTGGCAGCAGCCTCTCATTCATTAAAGTTTGTAGGTTACGACTAAATGGAGCAAGAAGTAGGAGAATTGGATTGAACGTGGAGAATGAATCAGTGAGTTTTCAACAAGGCGGACTCATGTCTTCACTAGAAAAGAAACCGTGCTCCCGTTCTTTCGTTCAACTAACGCACGCTAATAACTCGTGTAGCTCAAAGAAAGGAAATTGGTTTACAACGAATGACACACTCCCCCTCTCATGAATCTTCAGTACCTATACGAACACCATATCTCTGTAGACCTACGTTCTCACTATTCATTTTTTTCTTATTAGATGCTTCCACACCAACAATACTGGAGAAGAATACGAAAAACGACAAGGAATCTTCAACAATAGTTAGTCTTTGCATTTTTTCTTTGGTTTGTGCTCGGTTTAATTGGTTTTCATAGACTTTCTTCTCCCCTTTTTTAAGATTTTTTAATTTGGTTTTCTTTACCTCGACAAAACCTAATGCTATCATTTGTGAAAGAGAAAACGCTATCCGCGTTAGGTTTCGTAGGAAACTGTTCTCTCTTTGCGAGCATTCCTACTCTCTCATTGAAGAACTTTGCTGAGAGTTTTCGTCTTGCTTGGACAGGATATTCTGTTCAACAACAGTTTCAAGTCCAGTATGTTGCTGTTGTGCATAAGGATTACATTCTAATAAAGCTATAGAAATTTACGATTCTTTGAGCAGATGCTGAGTGATGCAGATGCTAGTACGGCTGTTATGTTGGAAACACAATGTCAGCAATTGCTTGAAGGTTTCTCAACAGAGGCTGCCATTCAACGTTTGCGCGAAAATAAACTGCAGAAAGGCTCAGCTGAGGATAAAATTGAGCTTTGGAACGAGCTGAAGGTTACGTGTCTTGCACGGGTCCTCTGTCAATTCGGAACACTGGTTCGGACATTTATGATTAATACCATTGCCTTCAGCATACTTGCTAGAAAGAAGCAGCAATCTACGTTACTGGAGATAGAAAGTCAGAAACCACTTGCTCCATTTGGTGTTGACGAATCATCTGACAATTCATCTTTCCATGATGCGAATGAGAAGCTCTTTATCGGCTATTTGCTCACCGTGCTGGATGAGACTCTATCTGACGACATGCAGCATGCAATGCAATGTGTGAAGACTATCTTCGAGTCCACTCAACCAACAGATATTGTGACCAAACAACGCATAGCCTTTCTTCTGCAAAATGCATTCCAAAGCTGGGTGGAGTCTACCAGACTCTCCTTCCACGACTTGCGTAAGGTCTTTTTCGCAGAAGTGCAGGCGGACATTGTGCTCACGGGATCGTTAGTAGCATGCATGGACGAGTTTGAAGATGTATGGGAACTTGGCGAATTGGAAGTTTGCATGAGTCATTGCTTCAGCCAACTTACTCCACTGTTCCTCGAACAACTGAACATTCCCAACGAAGGCCAACGTCTCGCAAAAACACTTGCAGCTACCACAAAAGCATTCCGTGATTTTGATGAAACAAGTTTGAAGGAACACGTGCAGCGTCTCGCGTGCATGCCTGAGCGGGCAAAACTAGCTGCCGTTCTGTATACGAATTATGACGATGATGAAGACAGTGTATTAGAAGCTTAAAAAGGGGCCTACAGAAATGATACAGGAGAACTGGAAAAAAAAAGGGACTTTAACTGTTGAAAATTCTACTGTACAGCAGACTGTGACGTCCTTGCCACAAGTCCAAAGGAGCCCATGTTTGAGCAGTGTCCTCAAGTTCTAATTCAAGCGACTGCTGTACAGCGGTTTTAAGAAGAGCCTGTGTTTGGGCATGCATAAGAGCTGTGACAAACTGGAATGAACTCAACACATCCATGCGAACGGCGGCAGAACAAATTGACTTGACATGTCCTAGCAAAAACAAGTAAGAACATCGCTCAAGGGACAAACCAAGCGCGCGACACGTTACTCCCCAAACCACCGGGAAATGGCCCTGTACTTTTCCTTCGTGGCACATTTCCGCATACTCGGAGAGCAATTCGGCGATATTTGATTCTTTATGCATGAAAGCAAGAGATTTCTTCCAAATGCCCAGTAACGCTTTTCCTTGGGTAACGGAGGTCCGTTGACTAATTACACACGTTTGCGTACTCTCGAAAAAGTCATCAATTTTCGCATAAGACGTGGGACATGTCCAACTAGCTTTCACTGAGGGCATGTTTGTGTGAACAAGGGAAGCTAGGGACTGACACAGAAACGTGAACACAGCTTCCCTGTTCCGTTTCGGTTGGTGAGATAGATACGATTCCAGACCATAGGAGAACGAAAACGAGGACAACGGGAATGCAGCGTCCGTCAAGATGTAGGACATATGCTCTTCGGAATCAGTGGACATACTGCAAAACCTCAAAAATTTTAAAATGGATAAAAAAGTACGAATGAAGAAATGTACAAACACATGCAATGAAGACCAACGCAGATACAAATGGTTTTTCTCACAATTTCGTTTTTTCGTCTACGTGATGAAGCAGATATCCGTACAAGCTCCTTCTCTCTCACAGATTTTATCTTCTATGCCACAAGGTGTCTCTTTACAGATGTGTTCTCCCCTCCGCCAACTTGACGCCCAAACTCCACGATTCGGCCTGTTTGATGCTGGTCGTTTTTCGTGGGTGCATTTTTGGTGGTGAGTTTTCTCCATGCGGGGTATGCGGGCTTACTCGAGTTTAAGGGGTACTCTGAGTCCGACACTGTGGGGAAAATGTGGAGAAGATGACGATGACATCAACTCGTATCTGAGGCGAATGCCACCAGATGACATAGGAACAGGATTCAATTGCGATTTCTGACATCGTGGTTATGATGCTTTTAATCAGCATGTACATACTCGGCTGGGTAAAAGCGACAACTTTCCCGAAATAACCGTTATCCAAATCTCCATCCTTTCACTTTCCCTTCGGAGCGGTTGCCCGACACAACCCGCTCGTTCATTCCCGCACGGACAAACATGCTCATCTCTATGTTTCTTAATACGTCCTCGAACGTAACCATGATGGCAGAGTTGAAGAACGTTACGTGGCGTATCTTATTCGACACTTAAATGAATTCCATACTGGAGTTTTGTGACGTATCTATGGCCCCAATGGTATTTAAAAAAACGAGAATCAGATTCGATCCAACAAATTGTTATCAATACTCATTACGCAATTAACCTAATCTCTGTTATTGGTTCAGTGAGCTGTTCTTCGTTGCCTCTCATTTTTTCAATTGACTGACGTACGAAAAGGTCAGAGATACAAAACGAACACACTCGAACTTAAAAAGTTTCATCGCAGTGATTTACATATTTCACAATCTTCACTATGAGAATTCGCACAAGTAATACTGTTCAGCATCGTCGCGACGAACCCGAAGAGTCGACAATCACGTCGCCTCATTCGTTTACCGAGTACATGAATGAGTACCCGGAAGCAGGCCCTATTACAGAGGAGGAAGGTTACTCGCCCGAGACTGCAGTAAAACCTGCAGCAGGCAGGAACGAACTTCCCGGACTTGGTCAGAAACAACAGCCTTCCGGAAAGGTTTCTCTTACATCCGTTGGCGCTCTTCGGAGTGTATTCGGTAAACTGTATCATGGCGACAATGCTTCAAATAAGCAGACAGCTGTCATCGATGAACAACAGCAAAAGAAATCCGACAAAAACAGTAAGAATCGACAGGAAGCTAAGGGGAAGGCGAAGAACAACACTTCTGAGGAAGTCGACCATGATGATGATGATGACCTTGACTATTTCCAGCGCGACATGACTCTGCTTGGGGGTACTATTTAATAACGAATACTCGAATGCATGAATCAATGTTTTGCATGTATTGGAAGCTATGAGAGCTAAAGAATCGTGCAGCTTGCGAAACTAAGCGCACAGAGCACAAGCGTTGTGCAGCAAACATCGTCTGCTGCCGTGCTTGGTGCTGCGATGTAGGATATGATTATATTACGAAACAAGAATTACAATTGGCATATATCCCATTAGCGTGTTTTGCAAAAGATGGCGCACAAGTTGTTGATAAAGAGAGAATAACAGTTCGTTGAGGCGGGCGGTGTGAAAATGTGTACGTTGTTTCATGCGTACGTGAGTGTGGTTAATATCGGTCGCATGAATGGGCCTCTCTACCACTGAATTAAAGTATTATACGGTGATGTCGTGGTAGCAAGTAATAAAAAGAGCAGAAATTTATTCTTGTAGGGGAAACTTGACCGTTAAAGAATGTAAAACTCCTGCTTTCATAGAAACCAAAAAAGGAAAATAAAAAGAAGAGGCCTCAAGTTCATACCATCCGTTCACGACGAATGATTCTCCTTCGTCAATGCACTAAACGAGGGAAAGGACGCAAGAACGAGGGAATGACTAACTGTCACAATGGCGGCGTGCTTTCGCACCTTGCGAATTTCTCGAATTCGTAGAGCAACCGTTTGAATGCAGAGAGCCGGCCGGCGGTGCTGCGTCATATTTAAAAATAAGTTAAAGAGAATGCATGCGTGTATGTGTGTGTGAGAGAGTGAGGGAGGGGAGGGAGAAAGTATATGTAGTGTGTATGCGTGTTTCGAATGGTCAACCCTCAGACAAACCAGATGATTAGCCAGACCGCAGACGCCTGTGACGTGCGCAATAGAAAACGAAAACATTTATCCTTTATGCCGAAGAGAAGAGAGCACGCCAGTTCAAAATCATGAAACGCATGCAGTTGTTCTTCTTCTCCATGTTCTCAATTTCAAGCTGGCCATTATCATCTCGCATGATCGTAGGGGAAAAGACAGTGGCTACGTTTTTGTCGTTCATCAGATTAGTCTTAGAATGCTCGACAATACGTGCCAAATGTTGAACCAACAAACGCAAAGAGCAAAAATGTGCGGCTGGAAGCTCGAGTAAAAGAAGGCGGTGAGCTTGAATAACATCATCCTCTGGAGCACGACGATTAATGTTGATGATCCGCGTGTACCATGGGTTAGGAATAACTGGGACGGGCAACTTCCGAAGATAAGCCTTTAGCACTGAACCACAGGCTGCCAGGTCTTCAGACAGAAGCTCCATATTAATATTGTTTGTTTCGAATGCGTCCATGAGCATTCGAACTTGCGAGGCACCGCCAGACTTACGATAGATACCTTCACAATCCATGCCATACATATCAATACAACGGACACAAAGTGCAATGATTTTAGGGATGGTTCCACCCTCCAAAGATGTTTGGTGAATAAGGCTTCGTCCAAATAACGAGTGTACAGACGTGTCCAACGACTGTCCCTGAGACATATTATTACGTTGGTGAGAATTTTGAGCTTGCTCTCTTTCGTTGGCAGCGTAAGCGCGCTCAGCCTGAAAGCGCTTGAAGCATTTTGAATGGATGGCCGAGGAACACTGTGTGCAACGAAGCTCGGTGCCCCAAAGGGTTTCCCAGCAATAAACGCAACGAGCAGGCTTGAAAAAAGTATTCGTTTGAAATGTATGCGAACAAGTTTGCTCCTCCATAATGCTGACCTGAGAGTCAGTAGACTTGGATTTCGTGTGACCAAATTTCTGTTGGCCCTTGCGCAGTGAAGATTTGGTTGACGAACTAATTTTCATGCCAAGTTTTCGAATAGTCTTCATTTCTCCTCGGCTTGGAGTAATCAAGCTCGAGTTCGGTGAAACATTCTCGTGTCGGAGACCACGGGTGTAATGGTCACTGTCTGAATCCTTTGTCAAACCTCCGTTTGAGAATGTAGGGCGAACTGTTTGTAACAGCTCGCTTGCATCAGCTACACTAGAACGGTATTGTATTTGACGAACCAAGTCATTGTTCAGATCGGCCAACTCTACGTTCTTCGTGTTCAAGTGCACGGCTGCCTCAACAGCCTGAGCCACCATTTTCTGGATGTTTTCGTAGTCCTGTAAGAGTTCATCTCTCTTAGAATGCAGGTTGGCGATTTCCTGTCCATAAGTGGCACGAATCATTTCGAGGTAAGCATTAACGGCCAAAGTAAGCTTTTTGTACTCTTCATCCTTGTGCATGGGATCACTCGCTGCAGCTTCATAGGTGAAAAAACACTGCACGACGTTTTGCTTCGCTTTTCGCAAAGCTTTTTCCTCGTGTGCGTCTTTTTCGCCTCCACGCAGTCTGTTGGTAACCTGAGTCAAAAAGGTAGCAATGTCGTCGAGACGCTTGTGCAAAGAACTTATATCGGCTTGATGACTTTCCATGGTTAAATGGTACGGATCCAAGTGGAGATTGTCCATCGCGTTCGCCAAAGACAGTCGACGATGATGGAAACCACTGTCGCGTTCCGGCCCACTGAGAGTAGTTGGACTAAGGCTACGAGTTTCACCAGTACTCTCAGTCTCAAAAGGCTTCGCTGTCACGTCCCCATCCCGTTGCTTCAAGGCAAGATGCTCAACGTCTATGATAATAGAAGCCGTAGACGAAGACTTGCGGTGGGCAGTAACGGGCGGAGATGAAAGATGAGTAGTATGTTTGGGTGTAAAAAGGTCCGTTTTGGAGGGGGTCGAAGGTTGCACCGGTGCACGGTTTTTGTTTTTTGGAGAGGCGGGAACAGATCTGAATGCAGCAGTAGTGGCCTCTTCGGGAACACCAGCTTGCCGGTTGCCGACAGTCGTCGCACCAGGCACAGGATTAAAGGAAACTGCAAAATCCTGCAGATCATCATGCTCCATGACCTGAGGCGAGGGGAAGGCATCAGCCTCTGTATCAACAGCGGCTAAGTCAACAGCAACGGCGATACGATCATTTGCCTTGCTCGTCTCTTCGCCATTTGCATATTCTCTGCGACCGACTATGCTGGGCAGCGAATTCGTCGCATTGAGTGTATGGTGAGAACTTTTTGTAGTGGTAGAATGCAAGGAGACCGAGGACTGTACGTCAGTAGCACCGGTAGCGTTTCCATTTGCATCAAAACCAGGCAGCTGGCGAAAAGCTGTAGGAGAAGAAATATGAGGACGTCGAGTAGGTGACTGACGACGAGTTGGAGATTGGCGCCAAGAATGCGAGTCGCGGGACGAGGCCGGAGAACGCGAACCGTGCTGACGAAGACTAGAAGATTGGTTGGAAGAAGATGCATTGGAGTGAACGGACGCAGGCTTGGGGATGTTGGAAACGGTGGAAGGTGGAAACAGAGGAGCAGTTTGCAAAGACAAAGGGGTGCTGTTGTTACTACTAGAAGCAACGGGAGCAGACTCCGGAAGTGGCAGGCTGGGCGGTGGTTGCTTTTGTTGTTGCTGTTGCAGCCGTTGTTGCGAAAAAACAGGCGGCATCTGCGTTTGCTGCTGCTGCTGCGGGGTCTGCTTTTGTGGCTGCTGCTGTTGCTGTTGCTGCTGAACCTGTGTCTGCGGCTGCTTTTGCTGCAACGGCTTATGGGCTTGCTGCTGTTTAGGCTGTTGCTTGGATTGCGGCTGCTTCTGCGGTTGTTTTGGCGGCAACTGCGATGGCAGCCGCTGCTGCTGTTTCTGTTCCTGCATGCTGCCTGACTCAACGCTCCTCTGAGAACCGCTGTTCGAGGACACGGTTGCGTCACGGTTCAGTTTTTCAAGCGAACCAAAGCAATCCAGGCAATAGACGTCTCGAATGTATCGCTTAAACGAGCTGTCCTCCAGTTTTCGATGACAGACCTTGCAACGGAAGCAATCGCTGTGAAACGAGTCAAAGCCAGACATCACAGCAAAATCGTTGATCTTTTTGTAGCAAACACTGCAGTAGTGGGCACAATCTTCACAAACTGGTCGTCCATCCGACGTCTGCACCAGCATCATGTTGCTCTGCTCCAGCAGCTGGCCGCATTTTGTACAGCTAAAGCATTGTTTGTGCCACAAATGATTTCCAAACGATATAGGGGTGGTTTTAGGGTCAAAAGCTAAATAGCACCGGTGACACACAGGAACTTCTCGTTCCGCCGGTGCCGAGATTGACATGCTTTTTCTCAATAATCGCATGTCGCTATTCCAAACGTGTATGACATGAACTAGAACTACGGTAAATTTCAAAATTCGCTGAATTCGTCAAAAACGTCGCCGAATGCGTTTCAGCACAGTTCCTTCCGGAAATGGCACGTTCTACTAGTCGAAAAAGACGTTAGTAAACAGGAAACGGCTCAGAAAGCGGGAATAAGCTTTCACAGTATTTGAAGCGGTTTGGGCGATGGTAGATGGTGGGTTACTGGGTTTCGCGAGTTAGCGGTATTGCATCGTTTAGGGCCCAGGTAGATCCTACGTAAGCAGAGCGTTTAGCGAGTTTAAGAGAATCGCAGTGCGATTTAGGTTACTTGAAACAGGAGACGCGACGGAGATTAGCGAATCGGAATCGCCGAGGACTTTCGTAACGAGATTTTAGACTTGCAGCCGGATCAGGGGTTCGGCAACCGAGGTAGATCATACGAAGCGAGAATAGTGGGGGTTAGTGGGAACGAATACCCCCGGCGGGGTCGGGCTCGGGGATTTGCGGGGAGACGGCGGTAAGTGGGGTCGCCGAGAACACTCAAAACGTGGATATGACTCCCAGAAGACGTAAGGTTGGCCTCGCTTACAGAGGCAGCAATAGCAGTACTGGAAATAGTGTAAAACGTGGCAATGTAGTGTCGAAGTAGTCGTACAGTAGTGACAGCAGCAGCGACAGCACGGGTAGAAACAGGTCTACTGGTCCGTTGTGTGTCTCCCGTTGTAATCACGGCTCTCTTCATACAGCAACAAATGCAATCGCAGCGCTTTCATAGGATCTATGTGTATATCCAAAAAAAAAAATTTCAAAAAATAACTGAGGAGCGACGGGAAGCGGGTTAGGAAGGATGATGACAATGAGAGAGGTGGGTTAGGAAGGAAACGGAAGGGAGGTTGTGAAGTGGAAGAAGCTGCACGCACAGATGCGATTTTTTTGTGCTGCAAACAAAATGGGAAACAAAATGGGAAACGAAGGTGAGGGGGATGTTGGATAGAGGCAGATGAACGCTTGGGCAGGATAGGAAGGATGGTTCGCAATGAACTCGTGTGCCGGTTTCTAACAACCGTCTTTCTCTGTCTCTCTCTGTCTCTCTCTCTCTCTCTAAACTGGTTAAAATGGGAACGGCAGCACATCGTGGAGAAAGGTCTGACCACAGTAGGCCGTTTGCTGCTCCCACTCAGAAACCGGGAAACAAGAAAGCGTGTCAATATCCATGCTGGGAATGACAGGGCCTTCTCTCGCAGCGGCAGAGTGTTGAGCAGATGCTGCGGCAGACAGAGGGTCAACGGACGGTGTAGAAGCTTCTTTGAGCATGGATGCAGAAAACACCGGGAAAGATGTGTCTTTCTCTTGACGTGAACGAGTAAGCCATGGCGAAGACGTGCGCTCTATATTAAGATCAATGGCCTTTTGGTCTGCACTAAAGGCAAGCAATCGACGTCTCTGATAAACAGGGTTGGGAATGCGAGACCTTTTACCGCACACAAGCTCCCAAAGTTTTGACTCGTACAGCTTGCTGTTGCGCTGATCAACCGCGTCAATTGACTCGTCACCACCGTCGAGCGAGTCGTCTTCACGCACGGCATACAAAGGCTCAGATGACTCGTCCTCGACACGGTCTGGCGCCATCGCAGAGTCTGCCGGTAGACTCTCCAACTCCTTCAAGGCGACGGCTTGCTGAAGCGGCCGAACAATATCGGCGCTCGTTTCGTGCGATAGATAGGACTCAACCTCGGAGTCGGATAAACTTTGTAGAGTAGCATGTCCACTGTCAGAATCACTTTCCGTACCAGTTTCTTGCTGCGCAAACGGCTGACGCTCTTCGATACGACGTTCCAAAGCGTTCTTCGATGTGTCGTCGCCTCTCATGGTGCACCTACGCTTTACACGAAGACGACAATTCGGTTCGGCGTAACGCTTGCGCTTGAGAGCCGTGCCAGCATACTCCGCATCCTTCAGAAAACGGTTCCGTTTGGTGACTTCCAAACCCAGTCGTTGTGGCAGCGTCACCCAAAAGTCTTTGATGTCGTGCCGGTTGAAGTCGCTTAGTTCCACAGCTAACACAACGTCGTTTGGCTTTACAATCGCACTCCGCCGGTAGCAGGAGGAGGATTCTGTGCTGTTCAGTCGTAGATTAGCAAGCTCGAGAGACTGTGTAACAAGCTCCTTTGTTTTCTGTTTTACCAAGTCGTAAATGTCGCACAAAAAATCTGTTCGCATGTCGGTATCCTCACTTTGTATGTAGAACATTTTCGAACACTCGAGCAGGTAGTTCATGTCGAAGAAATCCCACATGGGTTGTGATTCCATGCAAACATCCGGCACCGATTGATAGACTGACAAGGATGGGCATGTTTTAGAGTTCCGACAAGAACGCTTCCAGGCCTTTTCCTCACGAACATTCGTTTTCTGAATGAGATCCAACGATTGAAGCTCCTCCCATTCGACCCATTCATCGCTCATTTCCATGGCTGCCGGTATGTCTTGAAACTGGGCGAGTACCTTCAATTGCTTCTTTTTCGGCCATCGTTGCTTGACGTAGCGCAATTGCGTCTCTAAAAGAGAAATATAATTGTACACCTGAGCTTCCGTCTTCGTACGAATGTCAGCAGCTATAGCGGCACATTTGCGACGACTATGACGGGCCAAAGATTGAAAGAAAATCCGTTTCTCGTGAACAGTCCAGCGCGTTCCATGTACGTAAGATGAAGAGAGTGTTGACTTTGTGAACAGAGGTTCTCTGGATCTGTTAGTGCCGTGAAAATCACCCTTGAAGTTACGAAAAAGTCGTAAGTACTGTTTCGCGGCAAAATGCTCCAAAATATGCTTGAACCCAATTTGCTCTTGACCTTGGACACCGGAACGTTTGCTTAACTGCTCATGCAACTTTGTTAAGGATTGTTGCATCTTCCTCGCAGTATACGGGCATGCATTTGCAACGAAGTCCTCAGGCCAGGTATGGGAGTTGGCAACTTATATTTTAAGGTCGCGCTCAGCACTTATTGCTGGTGTAGCACGCGTTCGCGAGCGAAAACTTTATTAAATGAAAATTGCTACGCGAAAGTAAACAGACAGGTAAGTAAATGAGTGAATGTACCAAAGTCGTAGTAATGAACGATTTGTGTTCCCCTAAGGAGTGAACAGAAGCAATATTTAGATCCGTAATACAGGCAATTTGCTCCATCCTCTTTCATGCGAAAAATTCTATTCATTTCTTCCGGAATGGATGGTCTAGGTAATTCTACAACTTTGAATAAATATTTCAAAACACGGATACAAGC
Source organism: Schizosaccharomyces versatilis (nom. inval.) (assembly GCA_032882995.1). Classification (NCBI taxonomy): domain Eukaryota; kingdom Fungi; phylum Ascomycota; class Schizosaccharomycetes; order Schizosaccharomycetales; family Schizosaccharomycetaceae; genus Schizosaccharomyces; species Schizosaccharomyces versatilis (nom. inval.). The sequence continues at coordinate 207,611 of CP130699.1, read as the reverse complement.
ATTTCACACCAAGTTGTTCTTTCAGTTATTCCAAGATTATGTAGGTAATCATAGATTACAGCTCCAGTGTGTTCTTGTAGCGAAATTTTGTCTTCTTCTTTTTGGGAGGACGAACCTTGGGCTTGTGAGGACGAATGGGTACATCAGGAGGCGGCGAAACACGAGGAGTGGCATAACCGTCCTTTGGCAATGCTTCATCCTCACTGGAGAAGCCTTCTTGAATCGTCACCGTAACACGCTTTTCGTCGTTCTCATACTCGTGCTCCTCGTTTAGTTTTTCGGCTTCTGTCTTGTCTCCCTCCTCGTCGCTGCCAGCATCGTTGTTCATTTCACTGTATAGTGACTGTGTAAGCTCCATTTTTTCTTGGAGTTTCTGTTTTCGCTCATCACGCATCTGTACATAGCAGTATTAGTTTCGAATACCAGTAAGAAAAACAGATAACACGCATCCAGCCGTACCGCTTTTCTTAGAGCAATCTTCTGCTCTCGTTCTTGCTTTTTCAATTGCTCTTGAGCACGCTTTTTACGTTCAAGTTTTCGTTTATGAAAGCCTGTAAGAAATTCCCTTACAAAAGTTAATATATATATCTTCAAAACAGTTCTCGTCACAACGTACTTTCTTTTCTCCTTATCGAAAACTATTTCCTCTTCAACTTGCTTCTTTCCACGTTTTTTTTTGTAGATTGAGTAACCTCTTGTCAGAATAGAGGAATTATCCATTTTTTAGGAAACCAAGATGTTCTGTCCTAACGCTATGGAATGACGGTATCTTGCTGACAAACAAATGGAGATTTTTCTGACAATAACTGATTTTTGTTCTGGGACTGTTGTGCTGCTAAGTGGACTCCAAACCTCCAGTGCGCTCAGTAAGGGTGAAAGTGACTTTTCAGAAAAACGGTTCAAAAACGAGCTGAGTACGAATTCTCTGTCTTACATTCCCATTCATTAATCCTAAATAGTTTTTGTATTTAAGAGCCATTTCAAGTCTATCGAATCTCATCTAAAAATACGTTTATAGTCAAGTAATGAAAACCCCACTGAAACTATACTAAAACAAACGGTTCTAGCTAACTCTCATTGCAGTTGTTAAACAATGGAGCAAACTAATCCGTACCGACGGCAATTCGTCTCTGTTCTTTTTTCTTTTTGTCGGCCGATTTGCTTTTCAACATATCACGAACGGATACAAGAGAACGAAACAAAAAAGAGTTAACAAGCGCTTCTAAATAATCACGCAAACTGTCAGTCAATACGGCGTTAGGGTGCTAAAAAGCAGCTGGATCGCGCTTGGGAGCATGAGCATAGCTAGCTTAAATCGATTAGATTCCCCAGAACCCATTCAATTCTGGCGTACATTTTTAATACATACGGTGGTTTGGTTCTTTAAATGGGCTGCACCCATTTCTGGTAGGTAGCAGCGATCTTGTTGCTGACACATTCAAGAGTGTCACTGTCTGTGGCTTTGTTTTCCTCCTTTGGTTCATCGCTGATAATGGCAGATACCTCCTCATGATATGCGGCCAGCTTGTCATGAGGGATGAGTGTCTCGCACTTTTCAAGATCCTTCAAGATTTCTTCGTCTAATCGGGTTAGTATAAGTTCATAGAAAACATGTGTATAGGACAGAACCCGTCATTCCAAGATCCGCAAAGTGGGCATCGCCACAGGACTCGTCATTGCAAATACCGCCAGATGTTTCGTATTTACACAGGGGCTTCAATGGATCGATTTTGTTACTATACGTTAAAGAACGTATTCCACCCTTCACCACTTGCGAATATTGAGGGTGAAACCGAAAGCACTTCAACATCGTAAACGGCGTTATATATACTGGAGGTTTACTGGGAGCAGGAGCCAATGCGTCGTGTGCGGTCAAAGCCTGTGCAGTGGATGAAGGTTGTGTCTCAGGAGTAGAGACAGTACTCTGGGTATTTGTATTTAAAGGAGCATCATTTTTTGCCTAGGGGTGAGTGAGTGTCTTTCAAGACAAGTACGCACCTTCTGTAACTTCAGTTGTTCTTGCTGTTGTACTCTAAGTCTTTCCGAAGACAACTCTGTAATACGCTGTAAAAGAGCAGCTTGCCTAGCTGCGTTCTGTTTCAGTCCTATTCGCGCCTTCTCAAGCGTTATATTCAAATGAACTATGTCGCCATTTAACCGTTCATGATCCCTCTCTAGTTCTGTCAACTGTTCTTTAGCAAGTTCTAGTTCATCCTTTTCGGCGACGATAGGAGACTCTGATTTTTCTGATGTCGATGCAGACTCAGAAGGTTCCATGGTAGATTCATCCGAGAATGTTTCACGAGTCCAAGGAGCAGTCATAGGCTCAACAGAAGAATCTGCTTGAACATCTACAGGGGTCGGCACTGATACAGACCTTACGCTTTCAGCATCTTCCAGCAACGGTTCCAGTGTTAGGGACTTGGTATTTGTAGTTTCTGTAATTGCTGGTGTTGGTGTCGCTGTTAACGGGAGCGTTTCTTTCTTACTGAGTTTGGTCTTCTTCGAAGCTTCTAGCTTCATGATTAGCAGAGTCATCCGCTTAATCTCCTCCTCCTTCTTACGAAGGATGTTCAGTGTAGCCAATTTAGGACCAGTGCTGGACTTTGAAATTTGAGAAGAAGTGACAGTGGAAGGTGTAGGAGGCATTCCGGTGAACTCATCGTCACTACTATCAGAATCCAGTTCGATAATTACCGTACCAACACCTTTTCCAAACGGTTTGCGGTGTGTGAGCGGTGGGGTCGGTGAAACGGTGCGCCTTCTCTTGGGAGATGGCGCCGTGTTGTCTGCTGTGAATGAGATGGATGAGGAAGTGGACGAAGATGACGAAATAGTGGTTGAAGCGGTCACTGAAGAAGCTGAGACGGACATATGTTTGGCAGCGTGTACTGGCTGAAAGGGCTCTTCCACAGCTTTGTCTTCATTCTTCTCGTTCTCGGATACGGGAATGTTGATACCTAGTTGGGAAAAAAGATGCCGTACTGCGATAGGGTGAATTCCTTCTCTTAGGAACTCTTGAAAGCCTATACCAGCGTCAACTATGTCTCGAGTCGCAGACTTGGCTTCCTCGTAATTTTTACACTCTTTGGCGACATCTGTGTTCGTTTGTATCGAAGTTAAAGCACCTTGCGGGCGTTCATGTTCGTGCTCATCAGAACTGTCGTGGCTAAACGCAGAGTTTCCAGAGGAGGTAGAGTTGACGCTTGCAGAACTGGACCGTGATAGCCGTGAAACTTGTTGATGCGAGGCAACTCGTTTCATCGGCCGAGCACCCCGTGGATGTTTAGGAAGATTAGGTGGAGGTTGTGAGGGCGAATTCACAGAATTAACGAGCGTAGGGACAAGGGAGGGAGGAGCGGCACCCATTGCGGGGATAGGAGGAAAGAAAGGCATTCTGTTGGGATCAAACATGAACCCAGGAGGAAACAAAAATGGAGCTGGAAAAGGAAATGGGAAAGGAGCAGACGGAAAAACAGGTTGTTGTTGCGGTTGTTGTCTGTTTAAGTGTTAAACGGGAGAATAATAGGAGAGTATAAACGGAAGAAGCTTAATATAAAGAGCTTAACCAATGGAACCAATGACTTACGCATTCACAGTGGGGACTATACTTTCCTCGGAAAGTGATTTTTTGGGCGGCTCTTCTAGCAAGGTTAATAAATGTTCTACAAACAAACGACGAGTTTTTGGAAAACTCGGAATTTTGTCAGCAACTCATTATAACCAATTGGTTGCAATTTTCTTCGATACTAAACATCCAATCTCCTTTTCTATAACAGTTTCGTATCTTAAATGTGGACTTACCAACAGGAGTAACAGATTTCACCTCTTCTTCACTTATTTCACCATCTTCTTTCTCCGATTCGTCATTATGTTTTTTTTTGGACTGTAAAGCAGCCTTTCTAAGCGATTCCAAGTCAATTTCAGGCGGCATTTGAGTGCCAAGGCTGTTTTGCGGTAATATGGTGTGTACGGTGGAGTGAACAGCTAGGCCAACTCGTCCAATTCTTGTACAACACAGAGATGATTTTAGTATGCTTGTCTACTCTCATATTAATATTTGCCTTGTCGTTTCTGTTTCGGTTGGTTTTGTTATTGATATTGTTTTTTTCTTTTTTTTTTTTTTTTTTGATTTCTTATTTCATTTACCTTATAACATTGTCTAATTGAATTCTATAGTACTAGCATTACTCAACGAAAACAAAACAAATAGAATAAAATTTAATAAACGTGTGTTCACAAACACTTGACATAAATAGATTACAATCTTTGAACGTAAATTCAATTGTTGTGTAGTTTCATAGCTGCATGATTCATTTTCGTTGCTGTAGACGGATTGTTCGCCGCTGAAGAGATCGGCTTAATGTATTAAGATGTCGCTGAAGAGCGCTGCCTCTACTTTTAATCTCATTTGCAGTCCGCGAATGGGTTTTAAGTGTTCCCTGAGCGTTTTCTTGTTGTGCTGTTGCAGTGGCTTTCATAAAACACGATGCTTCATTCGTTTGTAAGATACCGAGTCTGACTTTTAAATTGTGTAGATTGGTTTGAATGGTTATGTCCCAATTTCGTTGATCCTGTTTCAAGTACATGAGCTGCTGCTTCACCATGTCCAGTTGGAATTTAAGTATGGACGAAAGGTGCGTTTTTGAAAACAGCTCCTTTCGCACTACCAATGCATAGTTGTTACAGGAGTTTTGTGAGGAAGAAGAATAAGACAGCTGAGGTTTAATCCTTACGCATGGTAACGTGAGAGCTTCGGATGAAACAAGCAAAACTTTTGACAGAGAGCTGCGAACGACGACAACACTAAAGATATGTGCCTGTATCCTCAGAATGAAGGGCTGAAAATGAATTACAGTACATGAGTTCTGTAGAATCACCCGTAGCACCATCGCATCAACATAGGCCAATAGGGCCGGATGAATTAGAGGCCAAGAATGAAATGGTTTGTTAAGCAATAAACGGTCAGCCATTAGCTGCGCTGTAAACAAGCCAGTTATGATCCCTAATAAGGGAATGTTATAGGATTGATGAACCTGTCCGCGGGTTTCATTTTCTTTCATACGTTTCTCTCTTAATGAATGCGCTGTACCCGACGTTCCAATCCCGGTGTCATGTATCTTTGAACCCCTCTTCAAACTGTAGTCATGAACGACTTCATCAAGAGAGGTTTTCAAACATGAAAACGACTCGTACATTTTGTGTATCACATTCTTTTCGCTAGCCAATTGTTGGGATGCAACATACAGTTGCTTCGTCTTCTCAGCCAATTCATGTTCTAGATCTCGGATGTACAGGACCACGGAATTTTCTTGAGAACAGGGTCGTATATGAGTCTCTAAGACACCTTTGTCACTATCATCTTTCGTTGTGCTCTTTTCCAGTATAGGCAAACAAGTCTTCGGCCGTTTAGAATATGCATTCGTTGTTGTATTTTCACGATCATGTCTGCACCGTTTCATATTCTTCGGGTTGAAACCATCGATTGTTTGGTTCGTAAGATTTGTGAAAATAGGAGACAGCAAATCGTTTTCCTTATGATCTAACAGCTTTGATGGCAACGGGCTTATTGCGTGTTTCTCTTTAAATTCATTTTCTTGATTCGCAACCTCAGTCTTGATAATATGCGGCTTTCTTAAGATTGGCTGAAGCAGAATTGCTGTGGCAGGAATGCTCCAATTGAGAGTCAAACCCAAATGCTTGTTTTGCTGTATTATGTGTTGCTTTTCTGTATAAACCATGGCATTCGTAAACCTGTACTATCCTTAGTTTTGTTTTTCAGAATAAAGCGTAATCGAATATCCAAATGAATTCACAACGGAAAAAAAGCGCACACAGATTAGAATTATTTAAAACAGCAGGCAGCCTTAGTTAGGACGCATTAAAAACGCGTCTTGCTCCAGGAACTCAACTCGAGACTGTTCTTTGTCTTTGTCATATAGACAAAGAACAGCGCAGATACTACTTACTAATCACAAAGTTCAGTTTCATACTCCCGTTTTTTTCGCATCAACTCTCTCGAAAGAATGAAACAATTAAAATATGTATTATGTATGTATGTATATATGTATGCGAATAGTAAGTTAGAAAAATTTTGTAGACACTGAATATGCAATGTTGAACCCCAAAAATGAAAAAGAATGCATCAATTAGTGGTCGATAACAGAAACATGCGAAGGTGGTCGAAAGAGTGACAAATAATCAAAACTGATTATAAAAAGAATTACCGTTTGCTGCTTCTATGCGATCCAGTTCCCTATTTATTGCCTTTGTTTTCATGAGTCGTAGCCTTCCAGGACCCAGAGAAATGGTGACGAACAAGAGCCGACGGATGGTCAAAACTCTTGCTGTTCATGTGACCAACACCGGGACTAAACGCAGTGATGGGCAACACCAGGACATCTCCTACCAACATAGGTTGCTCAAGGTTTGTAACGTTCTTCCACGAAAAGGGTCCGTAGTTCCAATCGAGATAATCCATTACCGCATCCGTCCACACACCGGGACCAGTCCATTCCATTACGTTTCCATAACGAGTGTCGAGCTTGTTAGTTTCAGCACGGTGAATTGTCTCCTTCGTAATTCTTCTGGCCATGTCCCAGAGGATGGGGTGGTTTGGTGCAGCAGCAATTGTCCACTGACAGAACTGCACCCGTCTGGCATAATAGTCATTCCAGTCCGGGCGATCAGGGTCAGCCTCGATACCCACAATCATGCCAATGTTTGAACCTTTAAACTCGGCCGGTACCCACTTGTCAATGGGCTTGATAGGCGACGTGTCGACATCCGTGTAATAACCGCCTTCAGCTAACAAAGAGAGGTACCTGAAGAAATCAGCCTTCATCACGGGCTCTGGAAGCTTAAAAAAGTATCGCATGAGTTGGGATTTCAACTCATCGCCAAAGTGTTCTCTCAAGAACTCCTCAGCGTCGTCATCCGTAAGAACAGCGTGCACATAGTCCGGATTCGCCTTAGTCCATAAATTAATATAGCCGAGATGGCTTTCGGATTCAAAACTTTTGAGAGTTTGCCAGATGATTTTTGGAATACCAACCTGCTTGCTTCTCTTCAGTGAAGGCAGCATTCGACGCAATTCTGCCACAACATCTTCCTTCACATAATTAAACAATTCTGGGGAAGTTTCATCATACTTATATCCCTCCTGCGTCTCGTTTTCGTCAATAACAGGTTCTTCCGTCTCATCAAGCTCATCATTCTTCTCTGGTGTAAAATAAGAAGCTGTAGGCGTAGCCGAAGCGCTTGTCTCTGAAACTGACGTCGCAGTAGCTTGAACGACGCGAGACTGCTTCAATTGATCCCGTTCTATACTATCAGCATAATTCTTTTCCGCTGGTGGCTCATTCAGTCCATCGAATTCGCTGATGGACGAGAAACTAACATATAGAATGATCGCAACCACTAGTAGCAGCCCATAGCGCCCTCGTTTTATCATTTTTCCGTATTTTTTCGCGGAAAAAAAGCTGCCTTACCAGAACCGTCGATCTCCTTCAAAAATCTAACTCTGTAATCGTCAAAGTTCACGAAACAGCGCGGTAAGCAGCGTATTCACTTTTGAGTAGAAGTGAATGGCGGACGATAGGAGTTGTTCGGCTCTTCGAAGATCGTGTATTGAGGCTGCATGCGCCAGGCGGCCTGCCTATGTCACTATGACGTAGGAGTTTTCTCATTCCCCCACAATCCAGTCCTTAGCTTATTTCATGTTACTACGACAGGTAAGCAACAGACCCGCTCCCAATACCATCAATTGTTGCAAGCAGGCTCACTTTTTGTGGAATTTGCTCAAAACCTGTTTTCTTTTTAGAGCAGGTTTTCGTAGTAGCAAGAGCTTGTTTATAAAGCTCGCCCGTCTTCGCCGCCTCTGCTGAAAGGTCCTGAGTCTCGGGCAAGTTACAACGAAAGAGCCTCTTTTTCGCGTACACGGTTGTCTTTTACCCAACAGACCATCTATGCATGTGTACCGACTAGACACACATTCAGTGGTGCTTTAAGATTGTCTTTTTGTCGTATACTCTCTGTTTGTTACGAGAGAAAAGGAAAATTCATTTGCTAGGTGAAATAGGCGGTTACACACCTGAAACTCGGCTGAGGAACTGAAGCGTTTGAGTACGTCTTTTCTGTGTATCGTTACTTACTCTATTACACTCTTTTACAAGCGACACTAGAAGGCTTGTTATCGTTATTGTTATTTGTATATACCTACCTCACTTATTTATCGGACATTCCTTGAACTGTAACAGCTGAAAGTGGGCGCACCATCTTTATCTGAATCGGTGTTCATTGTTCTGCCGAAATCTCCCCAAACACTCTTTTATTGTCTCAAAGTTTCCCATCCAGCCTGTTGAACAGTGTTCCACAACTTTCCAAGCATGGTGAAAGAAGACTATGCATACCCTCAAGCTGCTCTGACGAGCCGGCGTTCTGACGCATCCTCCAAGAGCGGGGGCCTTCGTTTTTTCTCGGCTTTTGGAAGCGTGGGCCATAAGCTGTCATTCAAGAACACACTGTTCTCCTCAACATCTCATTCTCATCGTCACCATAATCAGGGTAATACCATGCCCCAGCGCCCTTCCACCAGCTTCGATCTTTACTTGCCTGGTAGTCGAAAGGAACATCGACGTCAACAGCGCAGCTTTGACGAACATAATAGCGACTCTACGGACAGCGAGAGCGTGTCCGATGCCGCGTCCACTAGAGGATTACGAAAAACAAAAACTTCATATCAAGAATCATTACCGCCCGCTGAGCGCGGTCGGAGCAGCGATTACATGTTTGAGTCAGTCAACGACAAGCACGGCCATGGCTATCATGGTACTCTTCGCATTCTTTCCCCGTCTGTGTCAAGTCGAGCTTCACAGGCTGCTCCCTTGTCTGCTCCACTTCCTGGAACCACCTCTGTTTACGGCCATCATCATCATTCCTCAAGCACCAACCTTAGTTCAACTTCGGTCGCTACCCGTTCCAAGAAGCCCCCAATTCGACCTGCCTTTCTTTCACAAGTCGCGCAAGAGTTCCGACGACGTGTAGCGTTGGGCGATCGGGTGAAGGACAGTTTGCTATACAAGGACGCATTCACCGGTGCTGAGGCCGTCGAAATATTATTACGCATCGCTCGTACTAGCGATAGAACATTAGCTTTGCTACTAGGCCGTGCGTTAGACTCCCAAAAGTTCTTTCACGATGTCACTTATTCTCATAGACTTCGCGACTCTTCGAAGGAGGTTTACCAGTTTAACCGCAACGTTTCCACAGCTCCCCTCTCTGCCATTTCGCTATTCTCACCTATAGAGACGTACCACTCAACGCGGCGCTACCCCGAGCAATTAGAAACATATGAAGGCGTTTTGTCGGATTTCGGTCTTCAAACATTTGGAGGCACACCGCCATCCCCTCCTGTTACTCATCGTAATGAAGCAGAGGATGACTTGCCTCATGGCGTTTTCACACTGTTGACGGAGTGTTACTCGCCAACATGTTCTCGGAATCATCTCTGTTATTCGGTTTCATGTTCTCGTCGTCTTGAACAACAAGCGCGTTTAAATATGAAGGTGCAGCCTATTCTTAGTGGAGGCGCCTCAAGACTCCAAGATGAACAAGAACAAGAAGACAGACTCTGGGTTAATACCGTACCCAGGCACATCGTTGATCAACTTGACCAACGTGAATGGAAGCGGCAAGAAGTGCTTTTTGAAGTCATCTACACTGAGCGAGACTTTGTCCGTGATTTGGAGTACCTCAGAGACGTAAGTTTTCATTTTGTTTATCCTTTTACTAACACTGCATAGTTTTGGATTAAGCCTCTTCGTTCATCTCTCATCATTCCTGAAAGCAGGCGTGAGAAGGTTGTTCGGTCAGTTTTTTATAACATCTTGCATGTACATGCTATAAACTCTCGTCTTGCTGATGCACTGACGCGCTTGCAAACACTTAATCCAGTTGTGTACAGTATTGGAGAAGTCTTTGTCGAATATGTCCCGAAGTTTGAACCATTTATTCGGTACGGTGCTAATCAACTTTTTGGAAAATACGAATATGAACGTGAAAAAAGCATTAATACTGCATTTTCTCAATACGTTCATGAAGTAGAACGTTTAAGAGAATCAAGAAAATTAGAACTCAATGGATATTTAACAAAACCGACTACTAGGTTGGCTCGATATCCTTTGCTCCTTGAAAACGTGTTGAAGTACACCAAGGATGACAATCCCGATAAAGAGCTCTTACCAAGGGTCATTGAAATGATTCGGGAGTTTCTTACGAAACTCAATCATGAAACTGGCAAGGCTGAAAACAGATTTGCTTTAATGCAATTGGACCAGCAACTTTTGACGAAGGCATCAGAGAAAATCGAACTCCAATTGACGGACCCTGCTCGAAAACTAATTTTTAAAGGAACGTTGAGAAGAAAAGCGAGTGGGTCTAGTTACAATGATCCTGGAAACGAACTGCATGTCTTCCTTCTTGATCACGTATTGCTTCTCACTAAACTGAAATCTTACTCGAAGCGTGAAAAGTATAAAATCTTTCAACGACCGATTCCACTGGAACTGCTGATTGTTTCGGTGTATGAAGATTACGTTCCTGGCAAGTCAATGACTCGTCGGCCATCGTCCGGCCTTCCAGCGAATCCTATGTCTGCCTCTAAAACAAACCTTGTTTTACCAAAGACTTTTGCTCTAAAGATGTTACTTATGGGTCGGGACGGGTTCGAAATTGTACTTTGTTCAAGCACACTCATCACTCGTGACCAATGGAAGCAGCATATTGAGAGGCAACAAGAGCTTATCCGCTCAAAGAAGTTTGTTTTCCACTCTGTGGTTGTTTACAAAGATATGTTCATTGGCGGTAACAAAGTGAATTGTGCTATTACCTACGATGGTGGTCGCAAAACCCTGTTTGGCACAAATGCAGGGCTTTTTGTCGCAAATCGCCGTCCTGGCGAGAATACTCGATCTGACCCAGCGCTGTGCATTTCGTTGAGTTCGGTATCGCAGGTTGATGTGATTGAGGAGTATAATATTCTTCTCATTCTCGCGGAAAAGTCTCTGTATCAGGCATCGCTTGATGTTATTGGCCTTGAGCCGCATGCAGCTACACGCCATGTTCAGCGCATCACAAACAAGGTCAGCTTTTTCAAGACTGGCTTCTGTCTTCAGAAAATCCTTGTGTGTGTTGCAAAGTCGACCGTACTGAATACATCACTCAAGATATTTGAAGTTGAACAGTCAAAGAAGATGCAATCCTCCAAAAAAGCTGGTGGTAACCAGGGAACGTTAAAGATATTTACCGAACTTCATATGCCCTTGGAAGCACTCTCAGTCCATTTCATGAAGAGTGCGCTGTGTGTAGGAACACCCAAAGGTTTCGACGTTGTCAGTCCAAAATCCGCGGTCTTTCAGTCGCTGCTTAACCCTGCTGACACGTCTTTCCGTTTCATGGAGAAAGAGAATGTGCGGCCCATCTCTGTTTTCAGACTTCACGGCGAGTTTTTGTTGTGCTACTCTGAATGCGCATTTTTCGTGAACAGCAATGGCTGGAAAACTCGACAAAACTGGTTTGTAACGTGGAAAGGATATCCAGAGAAGTTCGCTCTCGTTTATCCGTACGTAATTGCGTTTGAGCCTACTTTTATTGAGGTTCGTCATGCAGAAACGGCCGAGTTGGTGCAAGTGATTCCGGGTAACAATATCCATTTGCTCACGGACGGTCGTGGTCTCATCAGTGAAGGAGGTGAGATTCTATATGTAACAGAAGGCAAATCGCTGCATGAGCCTGAGGACGATAGTGTTATTTGTTCGCTGACGCTTGAAAATGTTGCCGGCTCTAAACCATCAACGAAACAATCGCAAGCAAACAAGCAGTGATATCCATGTAGGCTCGTTTTAATCTAAAAGGACATTCGTCATGCGTTACATCAAGCAGCATACGGACTCGACCGTGCAGTGCTTGTGTACCTGCCTAACTGATACTTGCCATTCTCCTTCGTTTCTACTATCCTATTTGTCACTCGCTTACTACGAAAAATAGTGTGTATCGCCTTCATTTGCAGTGGGTGTGTTCTGCCGTGAACATGATTTCCTCATTGCTCTTGTACCTCTCATCCCTATGTGTCCATTTCCCTTCTCCCGTCTGACTATGTGCATAATTACTATCGTTTAAGCACGCTTCATCGCGTCTCTGGCACACAATTTCATACGTCCACACGATGTGTACCCTCTTTTGTCCTGTTGTCCATGGCATTGCTACGTCTTATTGTTTAATGTACATATCCGTAAGGAGCGCATCTCAGACGCATAAGTCTAGCATCAAATTTTGTCTCCGACGGAAGAATTCAACTGTAATGGTAGAGAATGTTCTGTCAAGATTGGATGGTGCGTCTTGTGCAAACGGCATTGTTTCACCGCATTCGCTGGCTCCTACTGCCGATTTTGGAATTCCTTCAATCCCATATACGACCCCCACAATCCTGCATTTCTTCTCTCCAACGTATGTAATAATGTTACTCAGCGTAGGCCCACTTTACAATTTCCATTCTCTCCACTTCTCCACTTTGCCCCCAAAACCCCCCGCTATCCCACTATCACCTGGCGGTACTGCCTGTCGCCGCGCTCGACGCCGCTGGTCTCGTTATCCGCCCTGGGAGTCGCCGTAATCAAAGGTGCGCATAATGAAAAAGTTTATACACCGTCTTATAGAATACATTTGCCACAGTTATTCCATTGTATATAAGCGCAGATCGCCACGTACACAACCTTACGTGACTGTTGTTGGAGCATTATTTTGCAGTAAAACCAACACCGTCCCTCTCCCTTCTACACACAACACCGAAACAAAAAGTTGCGGAAATGGTTGACCAACTGGAGGATTCTGTTATCGAGACCAACTACGATGAAGTTGTCGACAGCTTCGATGACATGGGCTTGAAGCCCGAGTTGCTCCGTGGTATTTACGCCTACGGTTTTGAGCGTCCTTCGGCTATTCAACAAAGAGCCATTGTCCCCATCTTGGGTGACCGTGATGTCTTGGCCCAAGCCCAATCTGGTACTGGTAAGACCGCTACCTTCTCCATCTCTGTCTTGCAGAAGATTGATACCAGCTTGAAGCAATGCCAAGCTTTGATCTTGGCCCCTACTCGTGAGTTGGCTCAACAAATCCAAAAGGTTGTTGTTGCCTTGGGCGACCTTATGAACGTTGAGTGCCACGCCTGTATTGGTGGTACTCTTGTTCGTGAGGACATGGCTGCCCTCCAGGCTGGTGTCCACGTTGTTGTTGGTACTCCTGGTCGTGTCCACGACATGATCCAGCGTCGTGCCCTGCCCACTGATGCTGTTAAGATGTTCGTCCTTGATGAGGCTGATGAGATGCTTTCTCGCGGTTTCAAGGACCAGATCTACGACATCTTCCAACTCTTGCCTCCCACTTCTCAAGTCGTCTTGTTGTCTGCCACCATGCCTCAAGATGTTCTCGAGGTTACCACCAAGTTCATGCGCGACCCCGTTCGCATTTTGGTGAAGAAGGATGAGCTTACCTTGGAGGGTATCAAGCAATTCTACGTTGCTGTCGAGAAGGAGGAGTGGAAGCTTGACACCTTGTGCGATCTCTACGAGACCATTACTGTCACTCAAGCCGTCATCTTCTGCAACACCCGCAGAAAGGTCGACTGGCTTACTGAGCAACTCACTGAGCGTGACTTCACTGTCTCCTCTATGCACGGTGACATGGACCAATCTCAACGTGACATTTTGATGCACGAGTTCCGTACTGGTTCCTCCCGTATTTTGATTACCACTGATCTTTTGGCCCGTGGTATTGATGTTCAACAAGTCTCCTTGGTCATCAACTACGACTTGCCCGCCAACAGAGAGAACTACATTCACCGTATCGGTCGTGGTGGTCGTTTCGGTCGTAAGGGTGTTTCCATCAACTTTGTTACGAGCGAGGACGTCCGTATGATGCGTGAGATTGAGCAATTCTACAACACTCACATTGAGGAGATGCCTATGAACATTGCTGACTTGATCTAAGGGTCTTAGAATAAAATCACAGCGAGCATAGCGAGCTGGAATAATACGAGCGCGGAGCGCAGGTGAAACAGAAAAAAGATGAGGTTTGTGAGAGGTGGAGGAGTTGAGTGAGTCTTCGTGTTAGCTGAAGTCCATTAGTCCTGGCTATTTTGCTTGGCAATAGGAAGATTGTCGGCGACGGTGGCAAGTACGCAGGGGCGGCCGTTAGGCACGGTTTATTGGAATTTGTTAGTTTAGATTTAACGTTGTTGAAGTGTTTCATTTACTGTAACTCGAGCTCTGCTGGTTTGTACCCGACACTCTCTTTTATTTAACAAATTTCCACGTCTTCGTACTCAATTTTTATTTGCATGTGATGTACTTTGAGTTTGATTTTCTTTCAGAGCACATCTCGGTTAGTCCATTTACTATCACATGTATCAATCGTCTTTTCGATTATTATTATTTAATGAAAAAGGCGAGTTCCGAAGTTGGTTGATACGCAAGGCTCGGAATTATTTAGTAGCATTATGATTTTTAATCATTATAACAATTATAATTAAGAACCGTAGAACATAAACTAACTCCAAAAAGTAAAATCATCGATGAATTAGTTTGTTATTCTTCCTAATCTTTACGAAAAACTAAGTTTGTTGACAGGAAACTCCTAATTTACTATTAGTTCATGTCCGTCTCCATATGCCATATGTCTACATTTGAGCTGATTCATTTCACACCTAATCAAACTTCTTAAAGTTATCGTGATAATATTGTAGGATATCAGCTACTATTTCACCATTCATCCTGGAAAAGCAAAAGTAAACAAAATCTTAAATGGTTCCAATGCTGCATATTAAGGTCTTAACGCTGACTGGCAGAAAGCAGTCAAGAAGAGAGACTGGTTGTAAGCATCGTATAGTGTATGAGCAATGCAAACGCAGACTTTTTAAGGACTATGGTCATGCTTTCGAAAGATTTAAAATACTAATTGAATTTGAACCCTGTGGATGATTTTGACGAGAAATTTGTAGGTATTTATATACGTTTTTCAGAGTTCAATTACTACATTTTTGGTCTTTAGGCAAACGAAATTGCATCAACCTAGGGAGAAGTACTATCTTTGTGGGTGTCATAGAGATTACCTTTCCCGAGTCGCTTCGAGCGAGCGGGTCGTTTTCCCGTTTGGTTTCTTCGAGCAGAAGACGGACTTCTGCTGGTAGTTGTTCGCTTGTAGACTCTTCGTCAGGGATACCTATTCACATTCTCTCAGAAAAATAGTGCAAGTCGAAGTAAAGCATCCCTAAAAAAGGACGGGTAAGCAACTCATTGGTTAAAGCAATTGTAACTGCAACTGCAATTGTTTCTTTCCTTGCCTCTCCATAGATGCGTTTCATTCTATCTAAACAAGAGCCGTGCAAAATCGCCGACTCGCTTACAGTCGGCCGAAAATGGGGCGCTCTGATGAAACGGCGAAATAACAAACAGTGAAATTGAGTTGCCAGTCTTTTATGCACTTTTGAACATGTTCAAGAGTCGCAAGTATTCTAGGTTTTATATTGATTTCAAGGAACCAATACTATTCATAATTATGAAACGGTTCACTTAGTGGAAAAAAAAAAGGAACTATCTTCCTTCTTACTTTCATACTTATTTGCTTAGTACTCTTAATTGTACCTACCCATACCAATGCGGTTCTGGTCGTAGTCGAGAGTGACGAGAATTTTTCTGAAGAACGTATCACCAAGGATTAGTTTGCTTTCTTCAGCATGCGGATGAATAAGAAATGTTACAAGCGCTGGACTGATTTGTGCTGTTGCAAAAAGTACTTTCAGGGGATTGAGGTTCAATTCGTTCTCGTCACCGTCTTCATTGTCGGTAGGGAAATAACTTAAACCCATAATTCCTGTAAACCCGGAAAGCCTATAATAATCTCGCTCGACTTTGGCTGCCGCACAAAAGGCTTGCTGATTGATAGTCAAAGTGCCAAGGGAAAAGACGTCAGCAAATAATTCCCCTTCAATGGATCCCACAATATAGTCTTCTTCACATTTTCTTTGCAAGTCCTTCGAGGTTGACGAATGCGTAGGATCATATTTCTCTGGATTGTTTATGCAATTGGCATTTGTGCATCCAGCTTTTGAAATCCAAAGATCAGTGCTACCTGTGTCTATTTGTACATTAAACTGTTGAGCGGGAGTGCCGACCCCACTTCCAATGAAGTAGGCGTAATCATTGTAAGCGCTAATCTTAAATTGCCAGGCCCTCTTCACCGTCGCGTTTGTTGAAGCGACTGTAGTAATATTCGTGAGTATATCTACGTCCTTTAGTACTGGGTTATGAATAAGGTTTGAATACTGTATTGAACATCTTTTGAAAAGATGAGAAGAAGAAAAAGAAGCAGTGGTAGCGATAAAACATTCTTGAAGTTACCATTGGAACAGAATTTCTTTTGTTTGTTTTCTGCGAATATAAGTAAACCAGTTCACCAAATTAGCGCCTGAATTTACGGATAAACTCATAACCAATTTTAGATATCACTTACCCGAAAGACAGGACGTGAAAAATCGTAAGCAAAATGATTTTAATCGCAGCTTAACTCATACCGAGGGACATTGAATGCATGTGCTAATATCACTTGGATGCCGATACTGATACCGATACTGGAATTTCAATTTTCACATTCCTTCTTAAGAAGTCTGCCGCAAGTTAAGGGACAACAACTTGACAAGTTGCTGCTTGATTGAATACTGACACAGCAGAATGCGAAACCTTTCTCCGGTCGGCCGAAAGTCTGCTCCTGCGACTTTCGGCCGACAACTGGAATAAAAGGGTTATGGGAAATACACACAGCGAACGCTTAAAGTAACTCAATACTTTTTTTTTTTTACACTCGCAAACATTGTCTACTAGCAATGTCTCGTTAAATGAAATTTTCTTGCAAACACGAATCTTCATAGTCGCGGCTAGCAGGCGCTCACTGGAACTGGTGATAATACAAAATAACAATCGAGACCATATTTCGATATATTGACGCCTTGTTCAGGGGATCATTTGCTTGGTGCGGGTGAAACGGGTGGTTGGGCATGCTGTTTGTCCTAGGGGTGCACTACTGTACTAACTAGTATCCGAGATGAATGCTTAGGAAGCCGCTTAATCCACCCTTTTACATACCCCGAAGACATATACTATTCCCATCCAACATGAGCGAGACAGTAGACATTGACGAGGTTCATTCCGATGGAGTGGTTGTAATGGCTATTCGAGCTATACGAGAAGGAAAAAAGGCCATTAGCTTTCTGATTCAGAATGCAGCTTTGGCTTGGACGGTTTACGGGTCTGCGTACAACCTGTATCTCCATATCGATTTTGAGGAAGCCACCTCTGACAGTTGGGTGTACTTTGTTCAGAAGTACATTGAGCAAAGAAAAGAAACGGAAAACGGCCGCTTTACTGACGTCCCAAAAGGTGTTTACGTTCTTTCGTACAAAGAATACCGGGATAAGGTCAAGCGACATGGGGATGATATTGTGTTTACTAAAAAGGAGAGCACATCGAGTGCAGGTTTACTGTGAAGAGACATCCTTAACATGCAAGTCAAAAGACTCTTTACCGATAGCTTTGGTGAATAATAATTACGATATTATATATAAAAGAAAAAACTGCGAACTTATAAGAAGTCACCCGCAGCTTATCAAATCACATTTTCAAGCGACTGCACGCTACATTCATTATTATTCTTTCGTGGTATAGTAGGTGGTATCCAAGTGCAGCATGTCTTTAGTTACTTCAAGCATGTCGCCGTGTTTATTCACTCGATTACGGTATTCATTATAGGGAAGAATAAAGACACCTGCAGGAATTAAAATCTCCCAGTAATGTTCATTAAGTGTCTCATTTGTACCTTCGATGAGGTGTTTTTGTACAAAGGTGTACAAATGTTCAAAGTCAACGTTGTCCAAATCGACATAAAGGAATGCAAGGTATTCTGGGTCATAAATGGTTGTCGACGATCCCTCGATGATGCTGGCGCAAAACCAGGATCGTTTCTCTCTTAACGAATCCAAAATTTCGGGTATAATACTTCGTCGATCAACTCCTATGTCCAAATTGCCGTACATTCTCGCATCGGTGGATTCCATATTGAGCGTCTTCAATAGTTGCCTACTGGAATGAAGCACCGTTTATAACAACAGTGTCATTAACCCCGACCATTGATGCCGAGAACAATAGCTTCCGGGTTCCACGGGGCGAAAACAGACACCGTAAAGTGGCGGGCGATGACAGCGTCCTAATGAAGGAAAGCAACTGAGCTGCGTAATGTAGTTATTATGTCCATGTGAAGAGTTATATAAAAGTATTGAAGCAGTTTGTTATGAATGCGTTGGCATTTTACACGCTGTCTGAGGTTTTTTTATTTATCAATACTTTATTTTACTGTCTAAACAGCTACTACTATTGCTGCTAACAGACCGAGGTTTCGTTTATCGAATGCACAGTATACAAATTACCCCGTGCAAATGAAGAAGAAGAGGAATAAGTATATTCAACAGTCTATCACTATAGACATAAATATGCGAACCATTCACTGGGCGTATCCCGGACCGTAAGCAACAGCTTTTCTTTTCGAAAAACTACGCTGCATCAGAACTTGGTCGCTTCGTTCCAGTAACGCTCTCGCCAACCCTCGACTCTGAACAATAAGGAAAAAGGTGACACTCGCATTTGACCTCATCCACCAGGGTCTAATTGCAATCGTATTGTATTGCCAAAGGATACTTGCGTGCTCAGCTCGCTCGCTATATACAGAACAAGCTGATTATAGCAACATTTCTATTTGTATTCTGCTAATTCGGCTCGCAGGCACTTGCGACGCTAGCGTCGCAAGTGCCGACACTAATGAGCGGTAACAAATTCAATTGGCTAGAAACTAGGTGCAGGTTAGTATCATTCGCGACGCAGCCGACACCAGAACTCTCTCGTGAACCGATGTCGTTTATGCAGAGAACGTCCTCTTTAGCAACACGAAACTCTTACACTGACTTTTGAACCGTTTTCTCACATACCCTATTGCATAAACTCTCATATTCTCCTCCATCACACTATCCGCCAGCTGTAACGAGTGCAGTGCCGCTCTAACTCAACCGAGTATGACACCACCTCGAAAAACTAAACTAACTAAACACATCAAACAGAGCATTCAAAACGCTATCACCCAAATAGTCGAGTGCAAATGTCAAGCACTTTTTCTAGCCGCTTGCATTCCTCAACTATACGCCTTCGTCCTGCATCGTCTCGTCCACAGGCTTCCCCACATTCTGTCCATTAGCTTCACCCACACTTCTCTAACCGAAGCCCTGCAATTTCCGCGGTAACTCCGCGAAGCTTCCAAGGAAGCCGATGCGTCGCGTCACCGTCCGGTTTCCACGACAACGATATTTACGTCGCGTCTTTACGGTGCAACGGCCAGACACGCGTCTCTCCTCTCCCAACTCTTCCACACACTCCACCTCATGGCTGCAATAGCTGCGGTAAGCAATTTCCGTGATTTCTCTCGTACTAACAAGCACAGCTCGCACAGGCTGCATCAGCAGCAGCGACGGCCAGCGTGGGTCTGGTTTTGGTGGGTGGTACCGCCGCCAATGGTGAGAAAAGTCCCTGTGGTCCAAACAGCATCATCGCAGACGGGTTGACCGTCGACAAGTCCAGACGGAACACAAACAGACACATCCAACGCGCACAGACGAGCCGTGTCGCTGGGAACAAGGACTCCACCGCAAAGCATTCCTCCAGCGGTGATTTTCGACGCAGCTGGTCTTTCGCTCCACGAAGGTCCGCCAGCGTCGACCATGTGACCACCTCATACCTCTTTGACACTCATGCCCCCACAAGGCACCCCACCTCGACGGCCGCGGAAACGAGCCGCGGTTCAGCGTCTCCCCCTCACGTGCCGACTGAGTTTCGACTGCCCCGCGAAAAACCCCGCACTAGACCCCTCTGGGAACCCCGCGGGGCTGAGGACTCTACTCTGCACACACAATCAATCGGCGATGGTCCCTGCGCGCTAGCCCCCACACGAGCCCGGACACCAATGACACAAGGCAGCGTTCGCCACGGCCGTTCTGTGTCTCTCTGGCAGCGCGTCTTTTCTCGTGCCGGAGGTGGAGGGTCGGCTAACACGCGCGAACTGCAGCAGGCGCAGCAGCAACATCGGCGGCGAGAAAGCAATGCCAGCAGCATAGCGAGCTCGGCCGAATTTTCGCAGGCGCTGCCTTTGTTATGGCCCCCGGGGGTCTTTCCCCTGCTGAAGGCAGCGGCAGCCACGTCTGTGACACGGGTTAGTGTGCAGGGAGCGAGTGCATGTGTCGATGAAAGGACATGTGTACCCGTGTCTGGATGTGTCGGGAGCACGAAACGCGTCTCATCAAGTCCCAAGGGGCCCGACAACGTGAAGCCCAACAACGAACTCAATTCTCTTTCGGCTATTTCGGCTCGATTAGCCGAGTCGGTCGATTCAACCGACCTCGCTTGGGACGCCGACTTTGAAGCTCTGTCGCCATCGTTTACAATTCCACCGAGCCTGACAGCTGCCGATGCGCAAGTGCGTCGACAGCTCGAGCTCGTCAAGCAGCTATCGGTGCATGTCCAGTCGATTGCTTCTCGGGTGCACTCGAATGCCCGTGAGCTCGAGCCAAAGAAGCTTCTCTGGGAGGAGGCACACACATTGCTGCTGCTCACCTCCACCACTACTACGGGCAGGACGACCCCGGCCAATCCGGCGAACCAGGTCATGGTCTCGGGCAAGTCGCCGCTGGTCCGAACCCCTCCTCAGACACCGTTAACCGAGAACGGCTCCGTTACTCACCGAAACTCGCCGTCCATCCACTCTCACAACGCTGCGTCATCAAGCACACCAGGTGACAAGGTCCACCACGCTTCCGGTGACATCCCTCCCTGCACCGTCGATCCCTCTCCGCTACTAAGCGACCGAGTTCGAGAACTGCTGGCCAGACTCTCGTCGTCCGATGAAGCGCATCGAGCGAGTCCCACCACCATCTCTGCACAAACACCCTTTGAGCAGGCAGCCGGCCTGCCTTCCCAGCTCCCATTCGACGCCCACATGCTTCCCGAGCTCGTCCGCTACGTCGCGGACCTCGACCAGCGCATTATTACGAGCTGCAGCGCATCCTAATTCTCGTTTACTGCACTGGACCGAGCTGCAGCGCGCCGAGCGTGCTGAGACCATCAAACTCCAAATCCCCGGAAGCACAGAGCCTGGAGCCGTGAACCCTCGGCGCGTGTTTGCTCCTTGCGGCTTCCTGCTGCGTTCGCTTCGTCTCGCTGTTTCGCACTGTACGGCCTTACAGATCATCGCGTCCCGCCCCCACTTCTCGCGTGCTGTCCCTGATCGCACATTGTTCGTTTATGCGCGCATACTGCGCTATGATTCGCTGCCCTTTCCCATTGTTAATCGGCCCCTGCTTCCACTACACCGCCGATTACTGTCATTGCTGGGGCGCGGCTCATTACATAAAAGGGTACTATCCACCACCCACAGGCCTTCCTCCTGCCTGCCCCGCATCCCACCTAACCCACGTGTCTCCTAGATCGAAGTCTACGTCCACAGGCATCGCTGAGATTGCCACTGGTTTCCGTTAATTAGCATCCGTCTCGCGCCGGTGTTCGCCGCGCTATACATCCATCTCAACAGTCCTTTCTGGCTTCTGCGCAGAACATTTGTCGCGCACCTTGCACCTTTTTGGTCAAGTTGATTTCCCTTACTTTCCCTTCCCGGAGTCGTTTTTGACGACGAACTCAGTGGTGTTCGCCACAGTCCTTTGAGTTTTGTTTCATTTTTTCCCCAGGTCTCCTCAACTTTGCTCTTTTTTTGCCATGGAACGTGGCCTCTCCGGCCACAGCGCAATTCCAGCGGAAGATGCGCCCTTTAACGACCTTTCACCTCCATTAGCACTCTCGGAAGAGTCCGAAGACTCGCTGTCCGCAGATTCTGTCGTCCGTTCTGACGGCTGTGATCGTCAGCCTTTGGATTGTTCTGATCCAGTCGTGTCGTCAATGACTACTCCTGCGCTGACAAACACGGACCTCCTCTCAGGACGGCCTGAAAGCGTGTTTGCTGCGGCTGACGACATGTGTACAAACGCCTCCGAGACAGACGAGTTTTTGACGCATAACGGTTATGACACCGCCAAAGCTCCGAAAACGGTTGACATTTTTGACGTGGTTTCTCACTCAGCCGACATTAAATCCTCCAGTGGAAACACATCCAGTGCATTTTCATCCCCTCTTGATTCACAGTCTTTGATTAGTGGTGGCTCGTCCGATGAACTCTTTTTCTATAAGGATGCAGTTCAAGCAAAGCGTTCTGCGGCGACAGCAGCAGCCATCGCTGCTGCTGCCGTTGCCGCAAAAACCGCTACAACAGCACCACTTGTGACCGGCTTGAACGAGCAATACAATCGCTCTTCTCGTCCGCGAAGCCTCTCACAGTTCTCGAAAGAGTTCCGGACACATTACTCAATGAGTCCGCTGAGCGGTGTCCCGTGTCGCACGTCGATGGAAGCACTCGAGCCCACAGGCCACTCGCCCCGGACCACTAACGCGGTGGTTGTCGAAGACTCGCCGGTCTTTTCCCATTCAACAGAGGCGCACAATACTCGTTTTTGTTTCACAACTCGCCGTAACAGCGAGGATCTTTTCTGGCGTTCGACGCATGGTTCACCATCCAATGTCGTGCTCACGCCTACTTTGATGGGTCGTCTGCAGCAGCGCGCCTACGATGACCGCGGAAAACAGTTTCATCCAGCCGCTCTCAAGTCGTATCAGCATCGTCAATGCCGTCGGAAAGGAAGTGGAAGTGCTGTCGGATGTCCTTCTTCCCGTCGATCGAGCACTGACGAATCTTCGTCCTGGCAGCTTAACGGTGACACGGGCTCTGATTCCGAGAATGATGATTCTCAACTACTTGATTTCACAGGCTCGCTGTCGATGTTGCCCCTCTCACAGCTCAGTAATTTGGCAATTGCTGACCCTCAGAACCACGAGCGCCTTGAGTGGCATCAAATGTTTGCTGCTGTAATTACTGGTGACATTATGCGCAGTGAGAAAATTCGACTATACAAGAGCGCTGCTGCTAACGCAGAATCAAATTTTGACTACAAACACCAACTGTGGCTTGAAATACGATGTTGGTTGTCGCGCCAGCCCATCGAGTCGTATCAAGCTCAATTGGAGTTTACGCGCTCCAGCTTGGCTGATGTGCTTACTAAGGTGCTCAATTTCCGGTGCGTGTCTGAAAATGTAGCATCGTGTTGCGTCGATGCCGTTGATCAGGTGTTGGATGAATTGCGGTTGTTTGAGGATTGTTATCCTTCTCGTGCACAGATTGCCAAGGAGTATCCCGTGTATGCGTCTCACACTTTTCAAGAGAAGGTTGATGTGCTGACTGCTTACTCTGTTTGCGTGCGATGGGTGCGCACACAGATTTCCATTTTAAGAAAATGGATCGGCAACAATGACCTTAATGTCATTCGACGCTCTTCTGCGGACTCGTCTACCTCATCGTGTTTGCTGTCAAACAGCTCCTTTGTGGAGCGCATTTCGCGCCAGTCTGGTCTCAAGCGTACCTTTGAATTGAAGATTATGCGAGACCTGTACACCATGCTTGACAAGGTTGGCTTGACAGTTCTGGGAAACTCTGCCGCTTTAACCTCGTATGGTTTATCGTTATGCATTGATGAGTATCTCTCCTTAATTTCATTTCCGATGCAACTCACTGAACATGCTTTGCGTCTTCGTCTCTCTTATGTACAGAAAATTCGAGGCACCAATGTGTACTACATCGATTCTATGCTCGAGGATTTTCGGAGCACCATCTCCATTTCCGTCCAGGCTCTGAAGCGGTACTGTAAGCTCGTGGATCCTCTTCTCAAACTGGAAATCCCGGCTCATTCTACAGATTCATTGCAAAACTGCTTAGTGCCTGCTTTACACATGTACTTTAGGCTGTTGCACTGGAAATTGCGTAGCGGTTCCATTATGGTGTTCCTAAAGGAGCCAGAAATTCTACGCGATGAGTGGGAGTTCTTGAATAGTGTTTGTCCACATATACAGCACGGTTCAAAAATAATGGCGGAGAAGTTCACTGGTTTGGCAAGTGAGCTGATGGCTAATGTTATCCCACAATACCAAAAACAACTTGAAGAGTTACCGGAGGATGATGCTATTCTCATACCTTGGTTTCGCAACGTGTTGGATAATGTCCGAGTACGTTTCCGTAAACTCATGTCGTTTACGCGTTTGTTAAAACGACATTTTGAAAATGCCTGTGATTTCTACGTTAAAGAGTCTTGTACCGACCGTTTCCTAGATTTGCTCGTTGACTCGGGTCATATCCTTGCATACACAGCGACTATTGAGCAGGACGGTGCATACTACATCGTACCGGGTGCATTTGCAGATAAGCAAAACTTGCTGCGTTCTGTTTTCACGTCTTGCTTGGTCGGTGATCATTCGGCCGACGCAGATAGTGTTCCTTACGTGATTGTTGTTGCTCCTAAAACATCCGTCGTTTGGAGAGGCCGTACGGTAAATGTCGACTTGCCCGATATTGCTGTTCACGTTCCTGTTAATTGTGTCCGACTTTTGACCAATGTTTCTGGTGATCGGTTACGAGCACTTAAAGAACATCTTCAACAACTTTCAAATGATACCATATGTCTTGTTAATCCTTCCCGTGCAAGCTCTCAAATCATTAACCATGAACTTACTAAAATCAAAAGGTTGGCTGTTAAGCTGTCTGTGAGCCTCATGGACAGTGTTCAAGTGTTACGGGCTCGTTGTCGTGACCTTGACTGCCAAAACTTGATACATTATACATTTTCGTATGCCATCGATTTTTCTCAACGGCTGTTACGTCTTTCCATACTGGACAACAACCGGCTGAAGATGGTCAAAAAGAAGATGCTTGAACTGGCTATTAGTTGGGTCAGTTTTGTGTATGAGGATTGCTCCCCTGCTGATCGAAATACTTTCCGCTGGGCTGTTGCTGCACTTGATTTTGCCATGGTTGTGACCCGTGGTTTGAACATACTTTTATTGGACGAAAAGTCCTTTGAGGTGCTTCGTAGTAGTGTTGGCAAATGCATGAGCCTACTATTGTATCACATGGATATTTTTGGTGCTAAAAGCAAACTTGCTGCCCGCCTTGAGCAAGAACAAAAGCAGCTGAACAAGTCTTTGAATGCAGAGGAATGTGAGAGGTTCACAAATGCTGAACTGCTTGCTTTCGTTAACGAAGAGATGCTCATGCGCATTAATGAAGTTGAGGAACGGAGACGTGATTATCTTCGTGCTTCTCAGTTTGTCGGTCGAGTGCTTGACGACACGATACAGGAGAATCAACATCTGAAACAATTGGCATCTTCTTCGAGCAATATTACGATGCGTTGGCAGCAGGGACGAATTATTGGATCAGGTACATTCGGAACCGTGTATCAAGGTGTAAACCTTGATACAGGCGATTTGATGGCTGTTAAGGTAATTAGTTTGTATGACCTCCAGTCTTCACCCTCTGTTGTTCGTCGGATTAAAGATGAAGCTATGGTACTTGGCATGTTGGATCATCCGAATATTGTATCGTTTTATGGTATTGAGGTTCATCGTGACAAGGTCAACATTTTCATGGAATTATGTCAAGGTTCTTCTCTGGCAGAGCTGTTACGGTTTGGGCGCATCCAGGATGAAGTTGTGATTCAGGTATACATCATTCAATTGCTTGAAGCTCTTACGTACATGCACGCACGAGGAGTGGTCCACGGAGACATTAAACCAGAAAATATATTGTTTGATGGAAATGGTCTTATCAAGTTTTCCGACTTTGGTTCGTCCACTGTCTCTGTGCCAGGTGATGCGCCACCGTCTGTTAAAACAAGTCTTGCAAGATGTCTCGCTGAGACTTCTGCAAATGGTCGTTTACCCTCTGACATGCTTCGTGGAACGCCTACTTATATGGCCCCAGAGTTAATTCTTGGTCAACGATCAGAGATTATTGGTGCCGAAGATATTTGGTCTTTGGGCTGTGTTATTGTTGAAATGGCTACCGGAGCTTCACCATGGCCTAAGCTTGACAATCAATGGGCAATTATGTACCATATTGCTTGTCTGCGCACTCCAAGTATTCCACCCGATGAACAACTGTCTGCCGCAGGACAGGCATTTGTCCGTCGGTGCTTTGAATCCGAGCCTCCCAAACGTGCTACTGCTGCAGCACTTTTGGATGACACTTGGATGGAGGAAATTAGAATTGTCGCCTGTGGTGAGCCGGGAGATGATCCTGCCGAGCTTCTTAATCAGGAGGCTCTAGAGGAAACGATTCCCATCGGCGTTTAATGTTTTTTGATGATAACTATTTTGCTTCTAAATCCCCATGACTGTGTATGCTTACGGGTTCCATCCTTATCACCTTTTCACACGTTCACGATTGTTTATTTTGTGTATGCTTCTGCTGGTGGTGCGTGTGTGATTTCATTCCCTTCTATATTTCCTTTTCCTCCCTTTTTTTCTAATCATTCACCATTTCTTTTCACCCAAGGTAAATGGCTTTCGTTTTACTCCTTGTTTCTAGTTTTGTTAGTTCCTTCGTTTGGACTTGTCGATGCCTTTCTTTTTTGGGTTCGCCTTATGTATTAATGCTATCTTTACGTTTTCTTTTCTTCTTCCAAGGATCCTGGCTCAAGTTATGACTTTGCAATGATTCCTCACCGGCTATTAATGTACTTAATAAGAGCCTCAACACGGCAAATTCGTAACCAAAAGTGGATTTTTAGTGTGTTATTTATTAATGAGCCTTGTAACTCTTTGCTACTTTCATGCGAATGCAAGGCATTTTGTAGTGGAAAGTGATCTTTAGCTCTATCTAGTTACTGTGCAATGAAACTGCCATCTTTCTCTCTTGTGAGTGATTAAGAGTTGCTCGTGTTAGTATATTGAAATAGGACTTGTGGTTTTTGCCTATTTGTTTATATTTTGTTACTAACGCAAAGCCAACTTCAACTATGGGTAATCTATCAATGGCAGAATTTTATGCGCGTGTATACGATGCTGTAGAAGAAATTCCATATGGAAAGGTGTGCACATACGGCATCATAGCAAAGCTCATTGGAATGCCTACTTACTCTAGACATGTGGGTCAGGCTTTAAAATTTTTACATACAGATACACATGTTCCTTGGCACAGAGTCATTAGCAGTCGAGGAGTTTTGTCACCTCGCGACCGCAAGTCGGGCATAATAGAACAACAGGCTCGGCTAGAGGAAGAAGGCGTAGAAGTCCATGTAAGCAGTTTGAATGAGTATCGTATAAGCCTCTCCCAATATTTGTGGAATCCAAGCAGTCTAATAAGTATGGAAAAGTATACTGATAATGCATCACCAAATAGCCCGAAAGACAGTATTGACCCACAACGAAATGAATGAAGATACTCATTTTTCATATTTGTTTCATGAGATTCAATGCAATGACTTTAAACCATATTGTCACCTAGCTCGTGTCGAAGTCATTTAGAGTGCGTTTCTTCGTCCTTCGAGGTTTCTTTTTGAGGAGGGAGAGATTTTGTAGACGCATTGTTCATTTGACCATCAGGAGTATCTACAGCTATATCGGTCTCCGCTTCATTCGTAGAAAGAGAATCATTAGTGCCTAACGGGGTTCCTGGAGCACTTGCATCGGCGTTTTTAGTATTGCTGCTTTTAGGAATTAATCGAATTTGCTCTAAGACCAAATGTTGAGATGAGGGTAAAATATCTCGTGTTTGCAAACCACCATCTGTACGAACAGGAACATGTAAATCTGTACCTATTGTGTGATGCCAAGTGCCACGAAAAACCATGGCGCCGACTCGAACAATAGGATGCTCTTCATCAAGCCCAAGGACCGTTATGTCTTCAGCCATGTTAACGTCGGTGTTGTTCGCACCAAAGTCAAACACGACGTCTTCGTACGAGTCGTTATCTTCACCGTTTAAGTTGTTATTTTGTTGTACAACTGAAACTTCAGCAGACTCATTAGAGTTATGACTATTTTGTTCAGTTTCAGGACTCGCATTGGCGTGAACAAGTTCATCAGCGCCTTTCTCAATCGTAGAGTTGCTACTTTCTGGCAAAGTGTTGGACATAGTCACGGGCAATTTTAGCAAATGAGGCTGGATCCGTCGTGTACTGGCTTGCGATAGAAGGTACCAAAGGGTCGTCTGGGTTAGGCAGTACGAGCAAGCCTAAAAGTTGGTCTAACACACTGCGAAGCCGAATGCTAGGCTTGAAGTTTTGAGGTCGCAGTGAAGACAAACAGACGTTCCCGTCCGAGTCCACCTTTTGTCGTTAATATAAGAAAATTTTAAGCACAAGGAACGGTTTATGAAGTAGAAAATTGTCAACCACAAAATATAGAAACGATTAACGTGCAGCAGCAAATTCAATCATCTAGCTTGCAATACAAGCAATTTCTGCTCCCATTCCGTTTCTTTCACTTACGTTAGGATGGTATATACGAGTAGTAAACAAAAACACGGGTGGTTTAAAAGGATACTCGGTAGGAATTGTAAGACGGAAATGAAACTTTCCACCTTCGTAACACGAAGACTTTGGTCCGAAAATAATGCCGGTCCACTCGTAAAGGTTGTCTTCTGAAGGAGTGATTTGGATACCTTTGATGGGGTTTTGTTGCAAATCCTGCAATTCCTACTTAGAGCAACAACGTTAGAAACCAAATAAATAAAGAGAATGAGTGAGAATTATACTAGACTATATGTACAAACCTTGTTAATTCTTCGTGTAGTAGCTGGAGAAGGTGCAGTTGCCATAGGGGGAGGATGAGTGTGTGAGGAAGAGAGAAATATTGACGGTGGAATGAGAAAAAGGATTAAGGGGAACGAACTCTACAGTAGAGTCCTGTAGCCAAGATGTTTGCAATAAAAGTTACGGAACGTCAGCATTGATGCAATCTCAAAGATGAATATCTGACTCGATACAGTTAAGAACAAGAATTGAGAGAGACTATGTGTTGAATCTATTTTACAGTCTCTCGAGTGTTCACAGAATGAAAGAAATAACAAATTCATTTCTCTGTGCTACTTGATATATAGGTTCATTTCATTCATACACTTGGAGATATTTGAGTCAATGACAGGTAGCAAAATTATAAAAGGAATACGTATGAGAGATTGAGTGCAAAAAAAAGAAGCACATGAGTAAACTGAAAACGAAAGAGACACATATTGACTGATTCTCTTTTTACTTGCTAGTTGTTATGATGATGAAAATGCCGAGTAAACATAACCGGTTATGAAGGAAAGTGCAGCAATAGTCCACTTGTTTTTGGTAAATAATGTCCTATTTGTACGTGTTAGTAACAGAGCAGACGATGTCGTTCACAGACACACGTACATTGCTCCGACAAAACCGGCATATGCTAATATCGGGTACTTCTGGATTAGAGTCAGAGATACCGAACATGAAGATATTAAGCCTTTAGAGGATTGTCCTGAGACATGCTGTTGTTTTCCAGTCGCATTTGTTATCATGAACTTCTCACTTTGTTGAGGAGGACAGGGTTTCCGATGAACATGTTTCGCCTTTTGCGGCACAGGAGCAACAATATGTTGTCTACGCGATTCGACTGGAGTTGACGGTAATGGCCGAGAACGATGCCGCGTTTCTTTTTTTGCAAATCTCCGTTCAAGAATTTCCTGCTCGTTCATCTTGTAATTAGAGTAATGCAACCACTGTTCCGGTGTGTAACAAACACCCTTCTTCTTCAACGGATAAAACCCCATTTCACAGCTAGGAAGAACAGGAACCAAAAATTCAAAAAGTCTGTCGGTACTCTTTGGCGAATGCAAGAAAATGTTACTCAAACCGAATTATTAAAACTGTAAAACGGCGCTCATAACGGCTCAGGTAGACGGGTCAAATATAATATCTGATAACTTTGTATTCATTAAAGTTTGTTTTAGATACGCGAATTTGAATACACGCATATTTATTGGCGCATAACTTGGGTTACCGATATCTGATTAAAACTCTCCACCAAAAGTACTCCACCAACTCGACATCCTCGTACTGCATCCTCCCACATATAACAACAAAGTCGAGGTTCCGCCTCAAGCCTCTCCTCCCTTATAGCTTTATTTCATCTCCTAGAACGCCCTCCACGAACACTTATACACGCATTTAACAATGTCTCTCTCCAAGGAACAAATTGACGAAATGAATGAGGCTTTCAACCTCTACGATATTGACAACGATGGTCTTATTCCTACTAGTCACGTTGGTTCTGTTCTTCGTAGTTTGGGTGTTAATATCACCGATATTGAGCTCACGAACTTTTCTCAAAAACACGGTGACACGATCAACAAACAAGTGTTTACAGATCTTATGACTGAAAAGCTGAGCCAGGTAGAGTCGGAAGATGAGTTCATTAAAGCCTTTGCTGTCTTCGACCGCGACAACACAGGCATGATCGAGACAGGCCGTTTCGCTGAATATATGACCAACCTGGGTGAGAAACTCCCTCCAGCAGAGGTCCAGGCAATGATCCAAGAAGCGGACCCGAACAATACAGGCTCCTTCAACTATCGTGAGTTCGTCATTAAAATTCTCTCCAAGTAGATACGACTCGGTCAATGAATGTGTACGATTTATTAAACAAAAACGATCATCTACTGTATTCTCGGAATAGACTGGGCTTCCTCTTGACGAATTGATCACATAGAAAATGAATTGTTTATGATATTTATGTGTAAAGGGTGTTGTGAGCAGACGAAGTGAAGAGATGTGTTCTTGGCACTTTTGATAGATCCTTTCGTCTAATGAATGTTTATCCTAGTTTATTTGGCATCACCGTTACTGGAAACATTTCCTTGCTGTTGTTGTTGCTGTCGTTTCCGTTGCAGATAGCGTTCCCGAGCCGATTGCACTTGCGCCTGGGTCGTTGTGTGTGATGTGTGTATGCGAAGAATCTCTTCCCGCTTTTTTCGTTCTGCTTTCTCGCGTTCTAACTGTGCTTGACGCTCTTGTTCACGCACAACATGAGCAGGAGTCCTCGGTGAATATGACCGTGCTGAATAAGCTGAAGATCGAGACTCGTAATGATTACGGCTGTCCCCCTTTTCAGACCATGACTTCGCATTTTTGTCTCGTTGGTTTTCATTGAAATGCTTCGCAGCTCCAACGCTTGTGTTCAAACCCGCTCTTAAAATCTGTCGCTGATCGACAATTTCGTTTTCATCGTTCAGTTCAACGCGCAACCCATGCTTTCTCGCTTCTTCAGCTAACTCTTTATCACTCTTTTTCGATGTAAGAGCATCTGCTGAAGAGGAAGTAACATTCACATTTCGGTTCATTGAGGCACTAACGGCGGCTTGATGTTGCTCCTCTTGCTCCTCGAGCATATTGGAGTAGAACTGTTCAAGACCACGACTTGAACTCTTCAACCTAGCTTCTTCGGCCTCTTGTTCTGCAAGTTCTTTCGATACTTCTTCCTGATGTTTTACATAACTCGTTGTAACGAAAGCTTCATCCACATCGCCTTCTTCTTCACGCCGCTTTTTCATAGCACGTTCTTTTGCCAGTAATAAATCTCTCTTCCGTATTTTTGAAGCGGCAATTAAGTCAGCCATATACTTTGGGCGGCGATCCTGCGCTTCCAATTGTTTTTTTTGCTCCTTTTCCCGTTCCACTTGTTTCATGCTGTCATAATACTCATCATAGCCGTATACTGTATGGTTAGAACGTTATTTAAATAAGAATGACTTGAAAATGAACCGTCCAATTTTGGCTGCAAAGTACATCCCAAAGAGAGTTGGTCAATATTCATTACACAAATACGTACCAGAAGTATCCACTTCTTGTTCTACCTTAGGCTCTTCCAATTTGACGTTTGGGAGTGTCTGTCTATTTGGTTCTTCATCGTCCTCGTCAAAATCATCGTCAAAGGTAATCCTCGGTTTTCGAGAAGCTGACGCAGTTTTTCCTCGAACATTCAGACCATATTTTAACCCATTTGAGGACATGCCGTTTTGAACAAGCTACACACTCGTCTAGAACCTGATTTCAGAAAATTAACAAGCACTCCGGTCATCCACCGCGGACGCAAATTTCAACGAAAAAGCTTGCACCACTGTGTAGTTCACTAAATACCACGACGAGCTTAGCTTTCTCAATTGTTGCTACAGGAATCGAATTGATTTGTTATGGCATCTTCTATTGCGCCAGGAGGCCGTAAGGTTGCGCAGAACACATCAGAGACTGTCAATGCTCGACAAATTAAACGGACGGTTGCACTTCAAAACTCTATTGAAACCGTGACACAAACGCTGCTCTCTCGGTTTCAAGACCTTATTGACATTGCTGGAAATGCTGGAAAGGAAAAAAATACAATTGCTTCAGAGGTTTATCAAATTGAATGTCATACAACTTCATTTATTCGTGCTGTTGAGGAACTGCTTACAATTGCACACAAATTGAAGCAGTATTGGCTAACAGGAACGATTAGCCAGAACCAACCAGAGCTGCCATCCGCGGAGACAAATTTGGAGCAGATGAAGGAGTTACTAACGCGAATTCAAAATACCGGTTTGAAGCCATCTGAACAAAAGGAACAGCTTGATTAATAAACAGATGAAAGATCATTTATATAACAAAAGTTCAAGTAGTTAAATGAGGGAAAAGTACGAGCAGCAATAACGATTATTAACGAATGAATTGTGCAATCATAGAATCGGTACTGGCTGAGTGTGGCTCCCGTACTTGTAGTAAATTTTTTAGTTCGTAATACATTAAAGGAGTGCAAAGTTATTGAGACTTTTAAGAGCGTATCACTGGAGATACGAACTTAAGCTTTTCTTGAAGACAACGAGCCATCCTTTGAACCGCAAAGCAGAGCTTGCTCTGCATCAATCCAGCACACCGAGAGCGCAGATTTTGTTGCGTCGGTACCATCGAAGATCCAACTTTTGCTTGGTTTTTCGTAGCGGAAAACATCAACTCCAGCATTTGTACTGGCAGCTATAAGCCGAGATGAGAGGTTGAAGGCAATGTCAATCGGTACAGAGCTAGATTTGAGAGTGTGCGCAACCACAGCTTTGCGAAGATCCCATATAGAAATGTTTTCCGTTGTGTCTGTCGTCGCCAACCAATATCCATTCTCAGCAAATTTGAGCTGAGAAATTGAACCTGCTTGTGGGCCAAGAGTCGTAGCAAGCTCACCAGAAGCAGACAAGTAGAATGCAAGTTTGCCATTTTCACCGCCGACAGCTAACAAGTGACCATCAGGATGAAAAGCAATTGCTCGTACAACACATTCGGGTTGTACTGTATATAATGGACCTTCATTCGAACAGATGTAGCATTCATTGTCACTTGCAGCAGCAAAGAAAGCACCACTTGGGTGACCAGCAACACAGTGAATATTTCGAGGCAGAGCCACTGTCAACTTGGGCATTAAGGGAGCTTCTGACTCTTTCAAGTCGAACACATACACAGCACACTCATTCACGGCTGCCACCAAAACTTGTGTCTCGCCAAACCAGGCACATGCAGCTGCCGTTGCTTCAAAGTGACACATTACGGAAGCGGTGGCCAGGTTTAGGCAAGAGACATTTTGACCCCGGCGCACCAAAATAATTTCGGGATGTGCACCGTTAGGAAGGATGTTGAACAAAGGTTGCTCCTGCTCGCTTTTGGGGAAATTATGTAAATTTTGGGGGCTTGCTGCTAGCAAGGTTTTCACTGCATCAGCTGTTACCCAAGTTTTGCCAAACTTGCGCTTTTTACGAGCTTGTGTGAGCTCACGCAACGAATGTTCAACAATGGAACGTAAGTTATCCTTCGAAACTCCATCCGCTCGAGCCACAGAAGCAGCAGCAGCTTCGGTATCGACCTGCATGCCTGCAGGGGCATTAGAGTCACCAGCTGCCGCCGTTCGGCCACCTAACGACTCAGAGAACTTGTACAAAGCTTCACGTGCTTCATCTCTTTCTTTTTCTAAACGTGAAATGACTCTATATGCTGCATCGAGTTTGTAAAGAGTAGAACTCAATTCCTGACGAGTTTCAGAGAGAGTTTGTCGCAACCGGAATTGCTCAATAGCAACCGAATCCCATTCCTCTTGAAACAATGACAGCAGAGCCGGTAGCGAAGTTGCAGAAGGCGGTCTGGGTTGGACAATCTTTGAAGCTTTTTAACGTTAACATACCGAATAAAGGCAACAAGTTCAGTACATACCTTTAACAGGTATCAGATCATCCATAGACATTTCTTGTTGCGTAATGGGATCCTTTCCATTTTCTTGAACGAGCTGCTCTACAAGACGACGCTCAAATACATTTCCTAGTGAGTATTAGTATGGGTAGTGACGCCGAACAAAAATTGCGCGTAATCAACATACCGCTAACTCGAGAGATGACCGGCTCTCGGACAGCTTCTCCACTAATAGCGCAGAACATGGGATATCGGTTTGTGTAAAAAGAGACCTGTTTTTAGGTCGTTTTGGTATCCTTTAAGTGTTTGCTGGTGTGGCGGTCGGTGGTAGCGAACTGGGCGTGTAGCGAATATAGCTGAACCAAAATTAAAAAAAGAGGAATTGTGAAGGAAGAGCACCACGTAGTGCCATATAAACTCATAGATCGTTGGTCAAAACGTGCAAGATTTAAAATACGAAACAGAAGAGTACATCTTTGTAACGCAAACAAAATACAGAACAAAAAGTTTCATGGAATTGAAATGACTTTGTAAGCGTAGTAGCATATTTCGTGAAACTTTCTCTTTCATAAATATTCGTTCTAGTAGATTCGCCAGAGTGATATCCGACTGTCTTTGCTACCGAGAGCAATGAGGTTAGAGCCCGGTTGAATTGCCGCACAATTGCAAGTTTCACTATGATACTTTAGTACCGCAAGCTGAGCCAAGGATTTGGTTCCGTACACACGCCCACGGCCATCCCAGCCAGCAGACACGAGTATCTTGTCATCACTTCGCACGCGCAGACACTGTTGACCAGAATGACCAGTGCTATACGGCTCGGGACTTGTGTGTTTTTCCTTGCTGAAACAAATGATATGTTGAACGATGTAGTCATCAGCACTTGATGAGTATAAGTAGCCATTGTCATTACCAAAGGCGACTGATAGTACCGGTTCCTTGTGACATTTTTCCACGTACATCACCTGCCAAACTTGCTGGAAGTGAACGTTTACATTCTGTATAGCATTGGCATCGGCGACGTACTGAACAACATGTCCACTTTCGTAGCCAGCAACAAGTACGACTTTGTTATGCTTTACGTGCAATGCCACTGACATCACAGCGCCTGTTTTTTCAAGATGCGGTTTCGGCTCTATTGCATGCTGCAGCCGTTTACCGCAATTGTCTCCGCGACCACTGTCAGAAGTATTGTCTAAAGCATACACATCCAATTGCTCTGCATTCAGAGTGTTAGGCACCACAAGTAAGCCTGCGGTAAGTGATATAGCGAATGAGCAGAAAGTGAGATTATTGGTCTGAAAAGAATACTCTTTGTGAACAGAGGAAACCATTGCCAAAGAAGAAGAAGATCGCTGGTCATTCTTGTTTTCCTGTTGAATGGCATGCAACAGTGAAAGTGGTATATGGGAACCTCCTGTTGGAGGATTTAAGTGCCAACGAGCGACTTGCATGTCTCGACCATGAGTCCAAACAAGCTCGCTTGAACACCCGTGTACACCCAATATGCTTTTCGTATGAGCCCGCCAAACATGTGTTGGTCGCATTACTGACAAGTCCCAGCAAATCATCCAACCATTGGCATCACCTGAAAACAGAATTCCATTGGAAACAAACGATAAGCTGGTAACGCTGCTTAAATGACCACGTAGCACAAAAAATGGTGTAGGAACTACCATGAATGCTCAAACTTTTGTCCCGTGGTGTAGACGAGACACCCGCTTTCCCAAAGTTCACCAATGTGAGCAAGAACTCCGCACATCGGCTACGCGAGAAGGCGCACAATTTGTTGTTTATTAATAATTGCGAATAATGTGTAGCACTCGACACACGTTTCGGTGGACGCCCTGCCTGGCCAGCAATGGCACTGGCCCTGTTTAACAGAACTTTATGGAGTAAAGCAGGGAAATTTTTTTGTTCTTCATCAGCAGCAACTGACTCTGTCTAAAAACAGATCGGCTGGACTGAGAAACAACATTTCATTTACTAGCATTAATTATGACTAACAAGCACAAGGCCTGAGCATGATCGAGTCAGGTGAAGGGCACTCTGACAATTTGTCGTAACTTCGTCGCAGATTTCATATAAAGGGCATTTCTCAATAGTTACAACCAACTTATGCCTCGTATTGGTTGTAAGCAAGCAAATTAGGTGTGCCAGAGGGAACATTATCCAAAAGTCCCTCGGACGCGGCAGAGAGAATGTGTGCCTTAAGAGCAGCAGGGTTGTAGGCCAAGGAGTGGTTCAAGGCAGTGAAGTAAGCGGCCAACCCAGCGATGTGAGGAGAGGCCATAGACGTACCGGACAAAAGCATAAAGGCCGAGTCAGAACCAATCCAGTCGGACAAGACATAGTGACCAGGAGCAAAAACATCAACGCAGGATCCAATATTGGAGAAAGAGGCAACCTCATCCTTCCAAGTCATAGCACCAACAGTCATGGCAGTGGACACACGAGCAGGAGAAACTTGACAAGCATCTTGGGCCTCATTGCCAGCAGCAAGAGCAAAGAACAGACCTTGTTGAATGGCTGCAGCCACGGCAGTGTCAAGAGCATCACTGGCATCACCACCCAAAGACATGTTGACAACGGAGGAAATGGACTCGGTGTCATTCTTAGATGCCTTGTAAACCCACTCGATACCCTTGATAATATCGGAAACAGTACCAGAGCCTTCAGCATTCAAAACCTTTACAGCAACCACCTTAGCCTTGTTCGAGACGCCAAAGGTGTTGCCAGCAATTGTTCCGGCAACGTGAGTGCCATGTCCGTTCTGGTCTTCGTCAGGCTCACCGGTGGGAATTGTAACGCCCCAAACAGCACGTCCGCCAAAGTCGCGATGCTCAGTGTTAATGCCAGTGTCGACGACATAGGCCGTCACATTCTCCCCGGCACTTTCATCGTATTGGTAACGAGTAAAAGTGATGAGGTTGAGCTTCTCCTTGTGAGAAATTCGGGCAAGACCCCAGGGAGCCAAGTTGCGTTCCTCCTTGACGTGCATGACTTGGTCGGGCTCTACGAGAAGGACGTCAGGGTGCTTTTGGAGCTCACGAACCAACCAAGGAGCCAGCTTTCCGGCATAACCACGGAAGAGATCGCCAATGTTGAATGTATGCTTGATAACAAAGTTCGTTACATCGTGCCAGTCAATTGAGCGCTTTTGGTGCATGCTTTGGAGCCAGCTCTCGTGCTTCTCAATCTCGGCATCAGCAACATGGCTCTTGAAGACAATAATGTAGTTCTGAGCTGCAAACTCGGCATTGACAGAACCAGAGTTCTGGAGACTGTCGACAGGATGAATTCCAGCACCTGAACGATGCTCGTCAGGGAAGAACTGACGAAGAGGGTTTACGGCGCTGCCCAAAGCAAAAGCTTGGGCAATAAAGAACGCCTTGGCAAGAAAGTTGATTCTCATATAGAGATAGAAAAACCTGCAAACAAGCGCAAGCAATCAGCAGGTGTTGAAAGAAGGGAGTTTCAGTAGCGCACAGAACAGAGTTTATGCGTATGTTACTGGTTGAAGACAATGAACCTCAGAGGACCCTGCCTAGTGTATATGGTGACTGTCTACGACGTGAGGCTTTACGCGTAGTATGACTAAATGACGTAAATCGGACTGCAAGAGTATCCGTCAGAGTGCGCTTCTTGGTGGTGTAAAGAGAGTAAGAAGAGGATGACTCGCTGATGTTGAAAGTGGGTGCTGCTGTACCTCTATATATATTATTTCTAAGGATAAGGGGTGTGCATTTCTTTAAACATACAGTTTCATTGTTTGTTTGCACAAAGGCAATTGATGAGCTATATGCGTTTCGCAATTACAATTATGCATGTAAACAAAGAACAAACGAATAAGGGTGGCAGTATCGCGCAATGTGAGGAGCGCGTAGTCAAGATTGTATCGTTAAAGGCGGACGCGTCTGAGATTCGAACGAGAGGTCGGTGTAAACTCATCCTCATTTTGGGTAGTGGAGAAGTAGATCTAGGGTTTAGTCTTCAGATTAGGTAGGTTAGTAACATTGTATTTAGAGAGAACAGAAATATTATAGACTAGCATTTTTACTACTTCACGTTTAACCAATTTGGTTTATGCGAGTGGTATTTTCAATAGACTAATTGGTGCTTGAAGCTTTAGGCCTAAGTCCATTCGATTCTGTTTTTTTAGAAGTGGCTACTTAAGTAAATATTGGTTGTACGCAATTGTAAAACGGTGCGTTAAAGTTACTTTTTTGTATTCCTGTAATACTCATACACAACGTTTTGAACGCAATGGATCATAGTGGCTGCCATTACGTGTGGATCAGAACGAGTTTCTTAAACTTTTTATTAAACACAAAACGTATCGGGCCATTTTATTGTAAATAAGGATATGCGCAAATTGGCGAGATGGAGCGCGTCGGCTTTTTAACGGATAAACTGAGGTTAATTATAATGAAGTCCGTGTAGGGCTGAGATGTGATTGAAAGAGATGGTTTAAGACTGTTTTACGTTTATAGAGGAAACAAAGATAATATTACGAAGAGTGCAATTATCATACTTAACTCAATTGCATCAGAAGCAATTTTTTGTGGATGATACTGGTCAAAAAATCAGATATGAAAATTCAAAGTAAGAAATTCTTAGAATGTGTAACAAGCACCGTTCATGGCGTTGGCTTGTTTAATCTTGCGGCTGCCTTTAAGGCAGGCCATTTGACCATTATGCAAGCAAGCATAACACTTTCCAGTACAGTCAAATGCATTTCCATACAGAAGATGGGTGCCGCCGCAACACGAATCACCCTGCGTTTTTCCGCTCTTGATACAAGACACTAAATCGCGCTTACCGAAGAAAGGGTCTCTGTAGTTGTCGTATTCTTCATAGTCATCCTCATAGTTGTCATCGTCGTAATCGTAATCGTAATCGGAGCCCTCATAGTCGTAGTAAGGAAGTGAATCGAAGAAGTAATCGAGGCGGTCCTCAATTCGATTCTCGTTCAAACGATAAAAGTCGAGGCGATCAGTTGAAATATTCAACCAACGCTCGGGACCATCGTGAGCATAAACCCAATGGTCGGAGGATTCGATCCATTGCAAGGTTTCGTTGAAAATAAGTTTGTAAAGAGTTCTAATATCAAAGAACTCGTATTGCGCACCATGAAAGGAAATAGAGTTAAAACTCGAATTGTCATAGCGAATTGCCAGGCCGAAAGCACCGGCAAGTAAACTTAAGAACGAAATAAGGCAAAGCATGATTGTGATTAGTGAATTGAAAGGAAGGCAAGACGACCTTTTATATTCAAAAAAACAAGATTGCACACTCTCAATTGCAAAAGCACCTCAGGGGTAAATAAAAACTCCCATCATTTGACGGAAGCGTCGTTTTTGCTGCCGTCGGTTTTCTATTTCCGGTAAAGGTTAACAAACAGAAAAGCTTAGTTAACATAAAGCTTGACTTCAAAATCCGTAAACTTATGGACAAAAACGGCAGTAATTGTTCAGTAATTTTAGCTCTAGAACAATTGATTTAGAAAAAGGTCCATCCAATCTCGAAAACGAGTACTGTAACATCGAAAACAACCCCTCAGTCACAAATGTGATATCTGTTGAGAAAGGTAAACAACACGTGGAAGCAATTACGATGTTTCCGTTCTGAGAAATGATAAAACCCTGAAACAATGGTGATACGGGTCGTGGAAGGACTGTTACATTCCCATCAAAACGTTACTCTTGGTACAGAACCCTGCTCCAGCAATTGCATCCAGCAGAGTACCCCGTAATCGCTGAAAGGGTACACAACAAATTCAGTTATGTCTCGTGAGTCGTCATGAGACCCCCTCGATGAATTGAAAGATGGAATTTCTGTTTTAGACAGAACAGAACTTCATACAAGTCACATTTCCCCTAGTCAGTTGCAGAAAAAAATGTACTTCATGATCTAAAAAAATTTTTACAAGGGCTGCATCCTTAAACCCTTGTTGCAAGCAAGCGTTATAAGACAAACGAGTAGAAAATTGATAGGTTCCCCTTATAAAACCGACGTTTAATGAAAACTGACATTAAGAGTGTGTTTTTAAGCCAAATGCATGTACTTCAACTTGACAGAATGAGCAATTTCTCGGGGAGACGATATTCATAATCGTTTATTCTGTCATAAATAGCGATCCTAGTGAACAATAGTTTTCAGCATGTCTCAGCCGTATGTAGCTCATTTCACTCGTAAAATATTCACACAGGTTACCATTGAATTTTGTTTCCGTGAAATAATAGCTGTTTGGATGCTCACCTAAACACTTTTCTAAGACTGTTCACTGTAGCCACTGTTCCATTGAACGCAGCAGTTTTAAACAAAATAAAAAAGAACACTGACAAAGAGGACTTTTTGTTGTATTCAGAGAGTCATAGTACTCGTTCTCGTTTTGGTTGATACATGAGCCGCTGATAAGGGGACCAAATGTAATCTTGGTATATTCGTACGACGTGACGATTTCTTATTGCTTTCGTGAACTAGTTTATTTCTTATCGAGCAAAGACTGGCAAGATACACTGCTGTATCTGTCAGTAAAAGTTTTCAGGAAATTTTTAAGATATTATCAAGGCGAAGAAAGTGCTTCAAGTTAAGAAAAACTTGTAGTCTACGGAAAACGCGTTCTTGTAATGTCTGTTGAAAGTGCCTCTGGGACATCTCCAAACAAAGTAGTAGCTACTACTCTGGCAATTATCGCTACTGTCTGCTGGTGCGTACAACTAATTCCCCAAATCATAAAGAACCATCGAGCAAAGTCTACGGAGGGACTTGACACCCTTTTTATGCTGAGTTGGGTTGTAGCATCTATCTTCATGGCAATTTATAACTTCACACAAAATTTGAACATTGCATTAAAACTCCAACCCGAACTTTTTCATGTTTTGGCGCTCATAACTTGGTTCCAATGCCTCATTTATGGAGAACGTTGGAGCAGAAAAAAGGCCAGTATGGCCGTTATTGTTTGCATAGCCTCGTCTGTAGGTACTCAACTCGTGGCTATTCTTTTAATTAAGATGGGTATTCGTCGAGGAGTAACATGGCCAACTATTCTCATCGGCGTAATAATGACCATTTCGGTTAACGTTGGCTTTGTACCCCAATACATAGAGATCATAAAGGCACGCTACGTTCGTGGAATCTCATATTTATTTCTTTTCATCGACTCTTCCGGTGCATTACTATCGTTCATTTCACTGCCATTCGAGAAATGGGACGTGTTAGCTGCCGTTGATTATGGTTTACTGTACATTTTGGAGATTGGAATTTTTGTCATGGCCTTTGTTTTCAATTATATTTATCGTGGAAAATTAGCCCGCGATAGCGACGAAGGCGACCAAGCAAAAAAATCAATGGCAAGTAATGAACTCATGAATGAGGAGCAAGTTATCGGTTTTGAGTTGAGGCCTCCAGCTAAGCAGCCTGTCGCTTATACTCTCAAGAACACCGAATCTCCATGATCAAGGAGAGTAAATACGCTATTTAACGTGTATCGGATCATTAAGACATACAGGCAACTTCGAAACGACTTTGGACCACAGACCAATCAATCATTTCTGACCAAGTCATGATATAGTCATTCAAACCAGTGGGACCGAAGTCAATGAAATAGGCATGCTGCCACAGACATAAATTCAGCAGTGGCACGATGGAGTATTCACGCGTTTTCATGTCTACATTTGGCACTTCAGGCACCAGATGTGGATCTAATGACTGCCATCGACCCCAAACAAATGGTGTTCCTGCTTGAAATGTACGTATGACTTTCAACTGTTCAAAATCATCCATAACTAGCCATATCCACGCAGCACCAAATGTATTGTTTGCCAGTTGCGTTATGTTTTCCAGCATTGCGTTTGATGAACCAAATGTCGACTGGATGAGATTATGAAGCTTGGGATACTTTGACAGAACATGCTTTTTTGGAGAAGCCGAAAGTGATTGAAAGAAGAAATGATTGTTAAATGCTTGGCTGGCATATTGGAATGTTGCGGCTTGCTCTGGGAGAGAAGCCGTTCTTAATAGTATTTTAAACACAGATTGATCTTCCATATCAGTACCTTTGGTCCTGTCATTCAGTGCCTTTATAACCTGAGACTGGTGAGTCGTCCATGCCAGGTTGTAGCCTTCTTTAGAG
Source organism: Schizosaccharomyces versatilis (nom. inval.) (assembly GCA_032882995.1). Lineage (NCBI taxonomy): Eukaryota > Fungi > Ascomycota > Schizosaccharomycetes > Schizosaccharomycetales > Schizosaccharomycetaceae > Schizosaccharomyces > Schizosaccharomyces versatilis (nom. inval.). The sequence continues at coordinate 165,183 of CP130699.1, read as the reverse complement.
AAAAGAGGTTCCAAGTTTGTTTCGCTCAAGGTGGGAACGTTGTGATAAGGTCGTTTCTGCCATTTGCTGTGTCCTACACAAATGAATGACAATATGGAAGGCTTTTGTTTATAAGCAAGATGGAGCCCTCGTTCTAAAACATTGAATAATGGATGAAAATGTAACATGAAAAAACGAAAACAAGGCACCTGAAAAAAAATAGTTTTTTAGTACATTAAGTAATCTAGAGGCAAACGTGTTTTCTTGACGTTTAGTTATGTAGTATTAGAAATAACGTAGTTGTGAGTTTGCTTTTGCACATGTGTATTCTTCGGCGTTTGCAAAGAGTAATTACTTACCTTAGCCGAAACTTTAAGCCGTTAAGACTGCGGGGAGAAAACTCTAAAACAAAGCGAAACGAAGAGAACAAACATTATGAAGTGCATCTGCAATTAGCATATTTACATGAGAATATTATTATGTACAGTGGTTTTTTAAAGCTTCTTGATAAACGTTAAGATATTGAAAAAATGCGAAACCGTTGGTAGGCATATGTAAAATAAGAAAACCGGTTTTTCGAAAGACCGAGCTAGTCAGTTCATCCTGTCCTACAATTTGTGATGCGATAAAAATAAGCACATGGATGCTTGTGAAATTCACAATTAGAAAATCATGAAGAACACGATAATCAGGGCGACAAAAACACTGTTGACGTTTTGTTGCTGTGTTGAAGCATGAGAGGACACTGGGGCAGGAGGTGATACAGGCAACGATGAAGAAGACTCAGGTTCAGAAGTGTAAGGAATGTCCTCAGGAGGCAAAGCGGGCGAAGGGCAGATACCCAGCTTGTACGCATCTTCCTCTGGAAACAAAATCATGGGATCACCATTGCGGATGATGAAAACCTGTCTGTTATCTTCATGAATAGCAGATTGACACGTCAAAATGTTAATCCAAGTGTGCTCAATGGCAGGAACAGTAAAATGAAAACGAATGTAGTAAGAGCCGAGGTTGTTTACAACAGTGATAACCTTTCCACGCTTAAGCAACAAGACGTGGTCGTCAATAATGCTGATCTCTGATTGAGAGCGAATGAAGTCTTCTCCGTCAGGTGAAGCAAGCACTGCGTTACGGAAACGGTTAACCAAGTAGGTAAAGAAATAGTAGGGGTTGCGATTGGGGAAGCCAGTCTCCCATAAGGCAGCTCTATTGTGAGGATCCGAGTGACCGCGCAGTGCCAATTCTTGTCCGTAATACATAATGGGGATACCATCTCCAAAAAGATTAAAGACAATAGAATTCTTAATGACTGCAGGATCTTTCGTCAAAGAGGCCATACGGGGAAGATCATGACTCTCGATAAAATTTCCCAATAGCAGAGGATCTTTACAAAGCCCACGGATGGCCGTCAACATATCTGCCAATTGTAGGATACCGTCCCAATTGCTTGCGAAAAAAGCTCGTGCGGCAGCCGTTTGTAAGGGGAAGTTTTCCAAACCATCCATGTAATTCTGCCAGTCGCACAACTTTGTCGGCTCCCCAGACCACATTTCACCCATGCAGAAAACACCGGCAGCCGAGCAAAACTCTGGCCAAAAGTCTTTACGAATGTGTTTGGTAGCGTCTATACGAAGTCCATCGACAGAAAAGGCTTCAACGAAAGACTTTATATACTCCAAGAGCGTTTGCCGGACAAAAAGAAGATCAGTGTTTAAATCGGGTAGAACAATTTCCCCAGTATGAATCCAACATTTATCAAACGATTCAGGAACATCCTCATCAATGGGACAGTAGTCGTGGTAATATTTCTCATGATTGAAAGGGGTGTACTCTGAGTAATCAAGAGTTTTAAGCGAGCGTGCACCCATATGATTTACAACCACGTCGACCATCAAGTACATTCCGCGCTCGTGCAACGCATTGGAAAGTTCTTTCAAGTCAGCTTCTGTACCGAAGTGAGGGTTTAAACGGTAAAGGTTTTTTGGCCAATAGCCATGATACGCTTCACCGTACTGAGTTACGCCATCGATTTGTTCAAATACTGGCGAAATCCAAACGGCAGTGAAACCAAGCTCTTGAATGTAATCCAAATGCTCGATGATTCCACGCCAATCACCCCCACAGTAGGTGCGATCAGCGGGATTGCATTTAGGAACTGGTTTGCTGGGAGCAAAACGATCCGTCATGAGCGAATAAATTGATTGCTTTCGCCATTCATCACTGCTAAGCGCCTGGACCGGAGACACGACACTCGACGTTGATAAGAGAGCAACTAAACATACAAATAACGTTTCTACAATCTTCATCCTGGCCGAGTGCTCCAGTTAGACGGAAGATGAACCTGCTGGTCTTTATATACTCAAAAACTCCGTTATGTAAACAAACAGCAAAAAAGTCTAAAGCAATCGATGAAAAATATATTGCTATGTACAGAAAAATTCAGCGATTACCGCGATTAGTACCTAACAATAAACTACGCTACATAGCTTTCTTGCGATTTGTTTTTGCAAATAAGCTTTTAAGAGCCGGCGACACTGTGGGGTACCAGTTGTGCGTACGCGTACACACTGCAACATAAACACCAAGTTTGCCGAAGTCTGTTCCGAAATATCACCGACGTCACCGACGACCATTAAAAACGCTATATGTGAAACATTATTGATGGCGAATAATTATCCAATAAACGAGTTTTAAAGTTAGTAGACCATTTGAGAAGTACTGACGACGTACTCGAGTGCAGGAAAAAAACCGTAGTTCTTGCTCCGTTTGGATCCGTTGACGTTATTCCATATTTTAATCGCAGCGTTTCACCTTTTTTACCCTTAGTCTAATTCGAGACGATCGTCTTCACATTTGCTATTTCCTGCGATCGCATCCCTCACATTTCTCTATAATTTACCTCAACTCCTCTGAACCTTATATTCCTCCCCTTCGCTAATCACTCAAAATGCGAATTTTCGGTTTCGGGCTCCATACTTGGTAATGTCCCTTCAATTTCACTAAAATACTGACTAGTAAATAGTAGAGACTATGCAAGTGTGGTGCTTGCTTGGTTCTTAGTTTACGTGGAGCTAAGTATTCGATTAATCGTGGCTCTTATTCCTCGAGTTATTCGTGAACGGATGCGTAAAGCAATCCGCACGCTGTACGATTACTTCATTTTCTCCAAATCTGGATCTGGCATGACTGGTGTCATACAAAGATGCCGAAACATTTACGAAATTTGCGAAGCTTTCGGATACGTTGCCGAAGAACATCTCGTCAGAACAGAAGACAATTTTGTCCTTTGCCTCCATCATATCGTCAATCCAAAACTCCGGAACACCACTGGAAAGCACCGTGGTGTTGTATACTTTCAACACGGTTTGATGACCAATTCAGAACTTTGGGTTGCCGTTGATAAAGCAAGCAACTGTTTACCTTTTGCTCTGGTAGACCGTGGTTACGATGTTTGGGTATGCAGTGGATAACAGCAGACGAGAATTGAGATCCAATTTCATGTACTTGCAATGAACATTTCTCGTCAGTATTGCCTTAAAATAATTACTAACCAGAGATAGCTCGGCAACAACCGTGGAAACAAGTATAGCCGTAAACATGTTCGATACTCCCCTAATGATGAAGAGTTTTGGAACTTTTGCATTGATGACATGGCAATGTTTGATATCCCCAACTCCATCAATTATATACTAAACACGACCAAGGAAGAATCTTTGAGCTATGTTGGGTTTTCTCAAGGCACAGCTCAAGCTTTTGCTGCTCTAAGTATTAACCCTTCACTTAACGAGAAGATTAATCTGTTCGTGGCCTTGGCACCAGCCTTCACACCTAAAGGCTTTTCGAACGAATTGCTTGATTATCTGGTAAAGGTGAACCCGAAAATCATGTTCCGCCTCTTCGGAAACGGCTGTTTGTTGCCTTCGGTAACATTCTGGCAAAATATATGCTGTACGTTCTCTTTCACTACTTTCTTGAACTAACATGAAATTGTTCAGATCCTCCGATTTATATGAAAATTGTTGATATATCCTTGAAAATACTGTTTGACTGGAATTTGGCCAACATCTCTCAAGAACAAAAGATTTGCGGATACGCTCATTTATACTCTTTTTCCAGTGTGAAAAGCTGTGTCCATTGGCTTCAGATTATGCAAAACTCCAGGTTCCAATTGTACGATGATGATCTAAAGGTCATTGGTGGATACGACAGTCGTCATTATCATGTTGCTCATTTTCCTACACGAAACATCAAGTGTCCTATAACTGTTGTTTGGGGAAAAGAAGACACGCTTGTGGACATGGACATTATGCTTGCGGCCCTGCCTCCTCAAAGTAATGACTTTGGTATTGATGGCTATGAACATTTGGACATGCTTTGGGCAAAAGATGTTGAGGAAAAAGTGTTTCCCATTGTGTTCTCTTCTCTTGAAACACTTAACCGAAAGCATCCCAAGCTTTGCAATATCTCGCCCATTGGCGACGGTGATTGAGCCTAGTGTTTCGCAATTGTAACCAATATTAGGGGCGAGTGAAGTTGCTCTCTGTCCCTCCCCTTGTACCGTTTACTACTTTTTGTAATTTTTAAGAACATTCATTTCAATAACTCATTACTTATACATCACAACACAATCCATTCCTATTTGTCATATACGGCGAAAGCAGTTTTAGGAAACAAAGTTCGTTGCTGCTTTACCCACGTAGTCATAAACCGTTTCCCACTTTCGCTTGGTTGTGAAAATGCGATCTCTGTCGGAGGAACTTGATAACCGTATATAAAGTTCTCCCTGGCACACTGGATTAGTTGAGAGGCGATTCCTTTGTGCCTATGAGCAGGATTTACCCATATTCGACTAATTCCGAGCACAAAGTTTGTGCTTTCATTTTCAGGTTTAATTTCCACAGAAGAGGACGCATCACTAAGTGAAGGCTCTGTATCCGGCACAGTGTATGCGCTTTCAATCTTCTCCACCAAAAGAAAACCTATACAATGTTTTCGGTGTACATACAAATAAGATTGATATTCATCAATTCCGATGATTTCCATTTCTGAACTAGAAAGCTGTGCATTAACAAAACTCAGAAGGTCCTCAGCTTTCTTTTGATCCATAATGTTACACGAAGATGAAATTAAGTATACTTTGTCCGCGGTAGATGATGCCGACGAAGTGTACACTGGATCAATTGTGAAATTCACTTGGAAGCCTTCTACGATTTTAGAGTGATACTTGCTATGCAAATTCTCATCATCTTCGTTACCTTGAGTATACTCCATGTAGCATTTTGGGCATGTCCGTCGAGCATTTACTAGGTCAAGGTGTAATTGCTCCATATCTCTTTTTGCCTTCGTATGATTTTGATCATTTGTGGAAACTCGACTTTTGAGCAAGCTCTTCGAATTATTTGTGCTAGAAAGAAACGCATCCATAAATGCTCGCTTCTGACCAGTGCGAGCAGTATCTGAAAATGCTGGTTTCGTATGGGCGTCACCAGTCTTCCGCCCATATGTTCGTGGACGTGATGTAGATGTCGAATTAGAAGAAGAAGAACGAATGACAGAATGCGACGACGCCGGAGAAATTTCATCGCTCTCTCTTGATATCTCAAGAGCAAAGTGGTAGTCATCATGCTCTTGCTTTTCCTCCCAAGGAATATTCGTTGAACACTTTTCGCAGTAATGCATAGAATCATCAAGCGGTAATTCTCGAGACTTTGCCTTCACAGAGTTCTCAAAAAACGACATAATACTCGTGGAAGGCTTATTTTTAGTGGTTTTAAGACGTTTCTTTTCCAGTTCAGCGCTCGAAGAACTGTCGGAATCATCATTATTATCTTTATTACCGTTTATATCAACGCTTTTTTCTGGATTTAATGACACTTTCTCCGAGTTTTTGGGCTGTGTAAGAGACTGCATGAATGACTATATGTGTTAATATGTTTAAAATCGACAGACCATTACAATTTTTGCATACCTCTATGCCTTGCAATTTCGTATCTCGTTCTTCAAAGTTACGAAACGACACGGAAAGATGCACGATTGGAAATATGTCATATGCAGATGCCAATTGAGCCAAAAGTTTTGCAGCGTTATTATAAACAAATTCCTCTGAAATGGCATCGCTGGGCGCAATAGGGATTGACCGACCTTTCCGCAAGTTGCCTGTAACTACGTTAAGGACAAAGGTTTTTGGTCGTTTTACCTGTTCAACGTCCGTATAACGACTCATTAAGTCTGATGCAAACACGCGAAACCATTTCATTGCCTCTTCAGAGGATTGAAGTTTTCTTCGTAAAAAGTTTTTGGCAGAGAGCATTGACTGCGTGTTGTTAACGTTTGTGATTTCGGAATTGTCTATTCCATTACAGACATTCCAAACAACCTGAGCATCACGGTCTCCAAGTACACGGATCAGCTCATCCATTGGAATTGCTCGGATGTCTTTAATGTACTCAGCATTTAATTTTTTGCCCAGTTCCTCTCCATACTTTCCGCCAAAGAGACGCAGTTCAGAAAGTCGGACATCAGCCAAATAGTAATCCACCATAGAATTGAGTAACACTGTTTGTTTATTTGGCTTATTTTTCGAGCTCAGGATTTTTGATAACATAGCATTTCGAGAAATTCCTGCAGAACATGTGTAACCCAGAGTGTTGAGAATCTCGTTTCGAATTTCTTTTACTATACGAGCTCCGTAATGTAAAAAGACCTCATCCCAATCGCCTCCATTCTTTGCTTCACTTAAAAGGTCTTCTTCTTCCCCAAAAACGCGGCCCAATTCTTCCGTCCATAAGACTGTAGGAGCCGTAGGAAGAGGTAGAGAAAGGTCTTCGGGTGGTGCTCCCAAAAATGAATAGTCCTGAATTAACTGTTTTTTAATTTCCGCAGTCAGGTCAACGAAACTCTCATCAATGCTGGCTTTTTTAACAAGCTTTGAGTACTTTGAAAGAATGCCCAGGATTTTTTTGCTTTCATTCCGGTACATGTCAAGGCACACTTTGTGACTTTCCCATTCCGGTTTCTCGTGGTACTTTGGCTCTCGTTCTCCAACTTTCCATGTTTGGACGTGAGCCAATACAAGTTCTGGACACTTTTTCTTAGCATTTTCAGCCGTATCGAACCGAGTAATTCCAAATGGCCGAGCAGCGTAGTTTACAGCAATGAGACTATCCCATTGCTGCACTGCCAGTGGCACAGAATGGTCCAAACTTAATCGAACTGTCTCAACTTGAGCGTAAAAAGCATCTTGGTCCACATGAACTACAACTTTAAACGGCGAATGTGAAGTCGTAGAATTACTACACGAAACGAAATCTTTCCATGTAAACAAGCTCGCCGTTTGATCCATTTACCTCATCACTGTAAATTTATGTTTTTTAAAGAGTGAATTTTGGTACGGAACAATACCAGTTTTGAAGATTATAACTGTAGAGGCGTTAGAGCAGGAAGAAAAGTTCACCCTGACAAATGGTCAATACGGTTTACCACAATTTACAGGTCGTAAGCATACATTAAAGCACTTCATCCACAAAGTATACGCTAGTTATAGTATCAGTTCGAAGCAATACATAAAGGATAATCATCTATAAAAAATAAAGCAACAAAAAAAAAAGATCATGCACAAATAAGAAAACTAGAGAGTAATTGCGCATAATCAGAATGAGACGGCTGCCGGTCATCTAGAGTTACCGTCCGAGGCGAGAGAGCTGCCGCATATTTACAAAGTGCACTTCACCTTGCTCGGTTGGCACCCGTTGTTTTCATAAATTAGTTTGTTTTGACGTATACATGCGTGTGTATTGATGCGGAGAGGACGAGAAATAACAATGAAAACTGCTTACAATTTCTTTTGAGATGCTGAAGCAGAACGCTCTTTCACCTTCCGTGCCAGGAATCCGCGAACGGGAGAATAAATGAGAACCATAGCGAGAATGATGTACAAATGAACGGCAAAAAAGAGCTTACTCCACACGAATAAAGAACGTCTAAGATCCAGGAGAAGGAAGGATATCACAAGGTATGACATTGTAAGGTTGACAGTAATAATACCACCGATGTCGTACAGCCACTTGAAAGGACCAGGTGTTTTCATATCAGGTTGCAGGAAAAAGGGCCGGATATAACGACGAATATAACGAGCAATGTACTGAATGAACGCGGCGGTCAAGAAGGTAAGGTAATAACCGGGATATACACCGTGCCATACAGCGCTAGTAAGGAAGGCAAAAAATGTGTTCTTAAAGGTGGGACGACCATTCTTCATAGGCACACGGAGATACACAGAATGCTTAAGCCACTTGTTCGTGTTCATATTCCAGGCCTCCAAGGCAGCTCTAATATTCGGAGCAAATTCAAATCCCATAGGGTCGATGTTCTTTACTCTGTCCCAGCGAGGAACGTTATGAGAATCTTTACCATTGTAACCAATGCCGCTAAGAACACATGCACCGTCCGTCATCTCCCAAGCACCATAATACTTCGCACGAGCGAGAAGGGCAACCAAACAGCTATATCCAAAACGCTTAGGCACGCTGGCATCGTAAAATCTGGGAGTGAGTAATGAGTTCAATGGGAACTTTTCAGAACCAATCACGAAGATGGTGAGCCAAATAAGACCAACGATGCAGCGGACAAGGGCGGGACCCCAATTTTCAGGAACACGAGAAGCATTGGGGCGCTTGGGCTTCTCAAACATCTCCAAAGTGATAAAGCTGCGGTAAGTAGAATAGTCAAACGCAGGGCCAGCAAGCAGAGAAGGGAAAAAGAAGGAATAACCGAGGAAATGAAGCATTGAAGGGTGCTTATAAATGACGCGCTGAGCCTGGTAGGGAGTCAAGTCTTCCTTGGGACGACGTCCATCAGAAACACTCCAAGCAAACGCAGTCAGTTTCATACACAAAACCATTTGTGTTGCTGTGATATCGACAGCAGCAGACGGATATAAGTAACGGTCAACGTGATTAATGAGGGTATGGCCAAGATCAAAGAAAAAAACGATCCAAGGCATTTTAGGTGACTTCACATATTTCGATACAAAGTAAGTGAAAAAAATGTCAATGAACAAGGCTACAACGCCTTTCTCCAGGTGGAAAATAAAGAGGAGGTAGATAAGACCGAATCTACATTGTTAGTAAAGAAAAAGATGAATTGCAATTGAAAAAAGCGTTTCGCAAGCAACGAATAACGCGCGAAAATATGCGCACACTTCAGACAACATACACCAATGAATAGACACTACGAAGTATAGGACGCTCAGGGAGTCGCTTCATAATAGACGCGAGTGGATACGAAAGCAGAAAACAAGCAAGGAGTTTTACGAGATCATGATGAATGCCGAGGATAGCCTCTAGCGCCAGAAACGGGCGATCCACGAGGGATTGCAGGAGTCGGTACATGGGGGAGAAGGAGAGTGGGAGATGGCAGAGGGCAGGATGCGAGGACGAAGAGTATAGACGACTTCTCACAATTGCCTGATCTAACGGTAATTAAAGTTACCGTGGGTTCTCCCACGAGGTGACCGTGGTGGCCATGACGGGTTGTTTAAAAACCGACACCACACCGAGGAAGCGCCGAACAAACGCCGAAACGGTGAATTTTAAGGCCAGTCGGTGTTCTTAATGTTCACCGAAAAAAGCCAATCGAGTGCACTTTAAAGACCGTTAACGGTGATCTTTAACCCCGAATAGTGGACACTTCACAACGCCGCACGGAGAGGTCAGCCAAATATAGAAGCCACAGAAATGGATAAGATAAGCACTACGGCAATCTTAGTTACCTCGGTCCTCTTGCAATACACTCCAGCACGTCAGGCAAAACCACTTTTATCAAGCGACAAGAGCATTACGTTGTACTGATCGAGAACTCTCGGTGACTTTACAGCGGCTTCGGCAAACAGTCGGCGAATTGCGGTGTTTTCATGGCCGCTAAAGCTACTGCAAGTAATTCATCGACCCTCCAGAAATGGCAGAAACAGGAGAACAAAAGAGCGAGATACCAGAAACAGCTTTAGATCACCCGTCCTCTCTGTCCGCATGGACGGTGGAAGAGGAAACAGCTCTTCTCAGAGCCATTTGTATGGGTCTCCGGCCGGTGGGTGTTCACCGACACTTCCACATGCTGAATATACTCCGGCAGCTAAACGCCAAGTCGCAGCATAAGCGAGTTCAGGATGTCTGGAGTAAATTAGAGTCGCTTTACAATCTGAAAGGATTTGAAGAGATTGAACTGTCCGCTGAGGAAAATACCGTGTTTGCTCCGAAACCTGACGCGATTGAGAAGCTACGCGAGTTTCGTCTTCCATACCGTTTCCTGCACAAGGATCGAAAGAAAGGAGCCGCTAGTGGGGGTGACGAAAAGAAGCCAGCAGAAGAGAAGCAACCTCCACGAAAACAGCCCGCACGCAAAAAGCCCAAGACGCAGCCGACACGGCGGAGCTCACGCCGCAGTGGATTGCGTACAAGAACTTGACTGCAACTATGTTTGCTGCATTTTTACCATTGGTTGTTCCCCCGCCTCTCCCACACCCCCGCTACGTGGACTTGAATCCCCCACACTTGTATCCCTCCCCATTGCCATCAAGCCTCGCTTCGCTACAGCTCAATCGAGGTCGTTATTTGCCGCGGCTATTCCACGCTTGTAATCACTCATTATGTTATCCTATTTAATTGATTACTAGTATCATAGTCGGAGAGAGAACGAGATAGGAAACTGTGCAAAAATAGCATGTGCCCTAAAAATAAAGTAAATAAAATCTTATATAAAAGAGACTGCACGCGCCGACCAGCGACCCGTAACGGTGAAGCTGAATTACAGCCATGGCACGCCTCCGGCACGCTGACTAGCGGGGTCGGTGCATAGCGCGGGGATGTGTGAAAGCGGATGAGTGGGGTCTTGAGGAATAAGGTGAGATGGGGTGCGAGTGCATGTGGGCACTAAGACAAAAAGAGAGTCAAGGCAAAGAAGGTGTTTGGGGACATCCGGAAGTGATGAGCGGCGGTTGAGATGGACAAATCTTTTGGGGTTATGATTTGCTCTGTCTGTCTCACATGCGCCCAGGTCTGCACGAGAAGTGCAAATCGAAGTAGGGCGATGGTCGGTTGGATTCGTGTGAATCCGACAGCATTTCCAATCAACCTACGGCAGATCCTTCTCAGCAACTTTTTCACCATACTCATAGAAGTTGTTCTCGGGTTCAACTTCCGCAGCTTCCGCAGTTTCACCCTGGTCATAACGATCTGTGACGAGATCGATCTCGTTAAGGGGAGGCAAGTTGGGACGCATGAGACAGAAACTAAGAAGCAAAAAGGCGGTAAACACACAAAGACCCAGCGTCTCAAGGAAAAAGTTTTTGGCCGAAGGCTTGGCATGGGTCACGGGGAACAGACCAACATAAATGACAGCAGCGGAAGCAAGAAAGTTGATGACCATGGCCCATATACTAAAGTATATGGAACCGGGGAACTGGTAAGGCAAGATGCTGTCTCCGTAACCCTGCGCACGCATGGCCCAGCGCATACGGATATGACTGGCGCAGGAAAAGAACCAAACACAGAAGGTACCGGCACCGGTGATACTCACCAGCCAGTCAAACACTTGTTTGCCCTTTTCGGAAACGTTGACATATGCAACAGCGGAAAACATGAAAGAAAGTGCAAAACAGTAAAGGGGACGACCTTTTTGGTCAAGACGGCTCAGGCATTTCGGTGCCCAGCCCTCCTCTGTGAGTGCAATCATGGAGCGCGAAGCGGCAAATACGGACATGTTACCGACTGAAAGAACGGCAACCAGGGTGATTGCATTGAAAATGTGTGGGAGTCCACGAATACCGGCAAGCTTGATGGCGAGAATGAAGGGACTTGCGCTCGAATGTCCAGTACCGTAATCACCCAGGTTGGGTGCATTATACGGAACAACAAGGGTGAGGAGGAAGATGATGATGATATAGAAGAACAGGGTACGACAGAAGACTTGAGTAACAGCCTTCGGAATGGCTTTTTGGGGATTGGCGGTGTTTCCCGCAGCTGTACCCACATTCTCTGTACCGGACAGTGAGTAAGCACAAGCCACAAATACAGAGCAGAAACCTTTGAAGCCGTTGCGGAATGCACCAGGGTCGTGCCAATAATGAGCACCCAGGTAACCAGTGCTGTTAGGGGCGCCTCCGCAGTCGATTACGATGGCGACAACGAAGAAAATCAGCATCACCAGCACCTTGAGAAAGGCACTGATAAACTCTGCCTCACCGTAACCTCGTGCTCCGAAACCTTGGATGACAAGGATGAAGAGCAAGAAAATTGTGATCCATACAGCAACTGGAACGTTCTGATTCCAAAAGTTGACAATCATTGCACCGGCTGACACTTCACTGGGCAGCACGGCCATCCAAATCCAGTAATACAACCAAGACTCGGCGAAAGCGATGTTTCTGTTCACAAATCGACTAGTGTACCGAACAATTGAACTTTGTCTAGGGAACATGCAACACATTTCTGCCAAGGCAACGACGACGCCAATAGCTACGGAGCCCATGATGATGTAAGCGATCAACAAACTTGCGGGACCTGCATTCTTCAAAGATTTGCCAGTTGCAACGAACAATCCAGTACCTACGTTACCTCCTACGGCGACCATGATCAAATGTCTTTGCTTCATTGCATTCTCCTCGTTTACCAGCTCCACCTCGCCGGGTTTGGCCATCTTGAAGGTACGAAGAAAACGCATAAAAGCGTTTCCGCCCTCGTTGACTCCTAAGGTTGAGCTACCTGCTTCATGTTCCTCGATTGATCCATTCTGAAGTGAGCCAGCTTCTTCCGGTTCGATCTTTCCGTCATAGAATTGTCCATTGAAGCCGATTTTCTTGGTGTCATCCATACTAACAATGGTTGTAGCGCCGTTCAATGCTCCAGAGTATGTTGATTCTGGGTACTGCGGCTCGAGGCCGTCTTTCCTACTGCTCGAAGCGACCATGTTTGTGGAGCTGGTAGCAAGTCGGAAGTCGTAAGGAGAAGGTAAGTTATGTCAGAGTGTGCGGATCCTGAAGTAGTGGCGATCACGGCTTCTTGACACTTAACCTCGGCGTCCTTGTGGTGTAGTTTCGTTTTATCCGCGCTTGCAAATGATAAGATGTGATACGACGAAGCGTGAAACCTAGACGTGACTATGCAGCTTATCTACTGTGACGTTCCATGACGACATCCGCAGCCGTGACAATTGGGTTAAGATAACGCACGTGACTAATGTTTGCCAATCACAGGGAAAGAGCGGGATTTAGCATTGCCTGCGTCAATTCTCGAAGATAGACATTCGTTTAGATATTTGAGCTTGAATGATTTTTGAGGACTGTGATTGGGCAGAATCAGTGTCGCGTGCAGTCTATTTTAGGAAAGCCAATAGGAAGGTGTATGAGGCGGTGAGATACGAAATGTGGGGTTGAACATAAAGAATGGATACAAATGGAGAAAAGGGAGAAAAAAGAAACATCCTAAAATAGAAAGAATTGACAAGGCTACGTACGATGCAGAAGGACGTCATAAACGAACCCCTTTGTGGGTGCTAGTGATTTCTTTTTTTTTTTCATTCTTTTTCGCACTAAGAATAACGTTCGAGTTTCAATGGTTCCTTTATATCCGATAAAAAGGTGTTCAAATAAGGTTATATTAGCGAGCCAATAACCGGGTTGATTAGAGAAAGCGGGGGAAGAGGCTTAAAACAAGTTGTCTATAAATAAATGACTAATCGATGATACGTTGTACAGAAGCGGTTGACCATGAGCTCAAGAGTGTCGCTAGTGTTCGCTTAGCTAATTTTCGTATCATCAATGTTACGATTATGTTCCGAATTATGAAAGTGAGAAAGCAGTGTGGTTGTCGGGAATGCAGGGATGCTTGGCTGTACAACAGACTACATGTAGCGAATACTTTGAAGGAAAGTTCAGGCTGTGTCGGAAGATGGCACGGTCGTTATAGCGTCATTTAGATACCGTATCCTGTTCTTCGAACAAGATACGTTAGGGAGGCGTAGAATTGAAAAGCTGGTTGTTAAAACTCACTAGTATCAATTTGAAATGGATAAAATTGATAAAGAGATGAAAAATAGTAGTAGGGATGTATTATTAGCAGGATGAAGAACACTACACAAAAACATAATAAATAAAATTAGCAGTGGATCAGAATAAGAATCCCGCCAAAAGGATAGCGAAGGACGAGACGGTGCTGCACTGTTGCGAGAGTACGTGTACGACCCGTGCGCTACAAGCTATGGTTGTTGTATCAATAGATGGAGGAAAGTAATTTATGCGAACCACAATAAACAAGCTTAACATCACATTCTTTCGATATATAGCATCAAAACTCTACAACAGGGAACGTCTGTGTTTCTGAAAATAAATCCATCGAAATAGTCAGTGTGACTATTTTTAGTACGGGTCGGCTGAAATCGGCTGAACTTGTTTATGGATTTTTTAAAGTTTGGGTCAGGCATTAATTAAAAAACTATTTTGTAGTCAAGGAAATCAGCGTGAACTTTTGTTTGTGACATAACCTTTCTGTGTTTTATTTAAATCCGTTACAAATTAATTAGTAGTGTATGTACCTACTTGAATTCTAGCTAATTGATCTATAGAGTAATGATCACTTACACTATATTGTGGCATGAGCAGATTCAATGGCACTAATTGAGTCCTTCCTTAATCTATTCAAGCTCCCGTCGTGCCTTAGACAAGACAAATCCCTCTCCTCAACCACCCTCTGAAACTCATTCTATTTACAACCACACTTCATCGAAGAACAGTTTTACTAACACTGCAAAACAACGCTGACCTTAGTTTCCTGGTTAATTGGCCTCATTCGCTTGTTTCTTTCGCCTTTCTAGTCTATTGGTGCGCATTATTTTCACTTCCGACAAGTGGATGCGACAGCGCCTTCGCCTTTGTAAGTAGACTCAGAACCAGATGAATTAATCTGAATTAAATTTGTAGTTGCTAAAAGTAAAGAAATTATGGTGTGAAGAAAAAACAGAGCACTGCGAAAAGCAGATGAGTCCCTGTCTCAGAAGACGTGTCATAAGACTTGTTGGAACATTCCAATTGACAGCGCGGGGTACTGATTATCGTACCAAATGAGATATACGAGCGAACTCTAAGGTAAAGAAAAACCATCTCAAATTCATATTTTTTTAGTGTTCTTTCATGGGAATTTTATTATCGAAATAACTCCTTTATTGTGAAAACGATTCTGTGCCCATGCAGACAGTACTGTTCTTTCATAACACACATACAAAAGTCTAGCCTAATCGGTTCGAGTAAAAAGGTGAAGTTCTTGCCAATTTTTTGTGTGATGTGTGGGATGACAACTGTTGTTGAAATATGCAATACCAGGTATTAAGTGTCTCATGACACAGCTTCGTTATTTACGCTGAACGTACTAAATGCTGCTTCTTTTGTTTATTTTGTTCTTTTTGGAGAACATAAACGCTACTGTATACAAATTCGTTTCTCCATTTACAGTCGATACCAAGCATTTTTATGAACCCAATTCTAGTTTTTGAAAGATGCTTGACATTCTGTGGAAAAGAATGACTTCCAATAGTAGCTGACGTCACACACAGTTGCTTCATAGTTGAGAATTCGTAGGCTTAATGAATTCATATCTTATTTGTGATTTGGCGTCATGCTGCACTCAATCTAAGAACCTCCCCTCCCTCAAATGCAAAAAGAGTCACAGTCATAATGGGTAGCGAGAAAAACATAACACGACTAGCAGAGCACATATGTTTAGTTTAGACTCAAAGAGAAAGTTCTATTCAGGAAATTACTCTGTAACCCGAAATTCATTTTCTCAGTGAATTTGCGAACTTGTATGTAGAAGCTCCTCTTCTTTTAAAGATCCCACTACTCTCTAGTATTCACAAAGGTGTTATCACATTTTTGAATTTTAAATTTTTACGATTGCGACCTATGAATAAAATTGCCTTAATTTCTCAACATTTTCCCCATAATACTAGTGAGGACAATTATAATTTTCATATATACCATGTTTGTCAACGGCTTTTGGTATGAAGGAATCGACAATTAAAAGAAAGGACGTATCTTTTTCTTATAATAAAACAGTTACGAAGTATTATTCTCTTGTTTTTTACTTCCGCTTCTACCGTGTATACGCACAAAATCAAAAGCAAGCAGAATATAAATGTCTCTTCCGATTGTATCGTAGTTGTCAGGGAGTTATGAATGTTGTTCTTTTGGTGAAATGTAAAAAGGTTTTGAGCTTCTAGATATGCTTGATTCAAAAAATTGAGATATTTTGCAATTTTCTGCTCTATGGTTCTTAAATTAAGCGAAGCGTCATAAACAATTGTGCGATAGTACTAAACCAATAAAAATGAACGATATAACGATGCCATTCACGTAGTTCTGGTTTGCGAAATACTTTTTCGTCTGTAAATCGTGCTACTTTTCGGAATACTAATGAATATCATATTTTGTTTATCAATTTTAATGTAGGTTGACATTTTCTCCAATTAAGTCACGTTTTAAGATGAATTTGAGAAAGTTGGTCCGACTAATAACCTTTAAACTTAATTTTCAACATTAACGGCACAAACAAGAGAACGGTAAAGCATGTATTGCTCTAATCTAAAACACAAAGCTACCCTTTGAATGTTCTAGGTGTAACTAACGGAATAATACATGCATCTAGTACTCAAATTCCTAGAGCAGAGATGAAAATAAAAGTTTAAGATGCCTTATCAATACTTTTTAGTAACTAGAAGAAACAAGTTGAATACACTCAAATTGCCGTTGCTAAAAAATTGAATTACAGACTACTATTCGAAACTATTTTTTTCAAGACATGTGCTAGCAAGACAATTTCGTACATGCTATACGTGGAGATTGTGCAATGCAACGAAATCTTAAATCCGCACAACAGCAATTACAATATTGTCCTACAAAATGTAGAACTTTATATAATTAAGCATTAACTACATAATACCAACCCTTCGAGATTTGCATGAAATTGGCTTGTTCCAATAGATTTTGAAAATGTGTTATTTTGCATCGCAAACAAGAGATTCTATTAGAACCCATAATTAATGATTATCATCAGACAACGGCTAAAGTGTATTGATGGAACGGTACGTTGAAGATATAGGTTTATGATTTTTAAATTACCATCTTCCATAACATTACCGCTGCTGGTTGTTCATTTATTTTAGTTGGATAACTTTTATTCATTTAAAAATAGAAGACGTTATACACTCATATACATGAGAGAAGAACGTAGGATACTGTTGGAATTTCTGTACGCAACATATATATTATTCAAATTCAGGATCAGAAAATCATTGGCATATTAGATTCGTGGAGTAGCTTTTCGCATTTGTCGCATAGAACTCGGATAAATTTCGAGTTACTTTAGTATTATTGCATAGAAGGCTATTTTCGTGGCTATTAGCTGTTTGTTTGGCTCTTAAAACTCATCTGAAATAGTTGCAATTGCGTCCCATTTTCAATATAGGCATACAGAAACTACTTGAAGCAGCTCAACAATTTCACTACTGCTGGAAAATATGTAAAAAACTATGATAAAATTCACAAAAGCCTGCTACTATGTAAACTAACAGCTCGTGCGCAAAATAATTATTGCCAAAAAGGAAAAGTCGTAAAAAAATGTTTCACTGGCTAACACACATGAACCGTGCATATAAGCAATTACCTACCCAATTATGGGTAGTAGTTTTTTTCTTATTGATTGTTAAATAGTATAATCACGTGAGCCTACTGCAATATCATGTATTCAGTTAATAGTTAATTAAATGTTTGAATTCCAGCTATTGACAAGATTCATTAACACTGTTGAATTGATGAGATGAACACCAGAAGCGGCACAGCTCAAATCAACAAAAACGCTATTATAAGGTGGACCGATAACATCCAACCCGGTATTACTGAGAGAAATACTGAACGTATACGGAAGTGAAGAATTTGCCTTAACTGAATTTACGGAAATAGTGCTCACGAGCGCCGCGAATAAAAGTCTTTCGAGCAATTCGTTGACTCAAAAGTCTATCAATAGAGACTCAATGGAATATCGTACGTATCGAAGTAAAAAATATCATACAATAAAACTGAACTCTAATAGTATCCAACACCAAATTGGTGAAAACACGAACACGTCACACTCCTGCTGTCTTCAATCAAGGGGTCTAACTACTTCTGTAAATTGTTTGAACAGTTAAACACGGAAGCATCATTCAGCCTTGAAAAATTTACCTCGTAAGAGTCGTTGAAGTTTTTTGATGAATGTTTTATAACGAGCTCTGCTACCAAGTAAATACAAACTTCTTGTGCTACATTACAATAATTAACAGTGTGTCAATTCAAACAACGTAAATGAACCAGTCTTCGCGCATGTCTGTTTATTATAGTTGGCGTCTAACCGCTCGCTTATTCATGATGTTGGCCACTAATCATTAAATAGCGACGAATGCGCTTATTAAAAATGCACGTTTTGCATGTCACTCAATTTGGGATAGTGAGACACACTTTTATTATGAATATGTTACCCTCATAACGTTACTCGAATCTGTCTTACGTGTTGATAGCTGAAGAATACTCTGAATACAGTAACGAAAAAGTGAGCGTGCTTCAAAGCGCAACATGTAACCAAAGGCAATTGGGGGTATGTAACGAGTATTCACCAGTTGTTGAACAATCACATGAGAGTCATGAACAGTATTTTAGCGGCTCTCACCCCTTTAAAATAGTTTCAATTGGTTGTAATTGCGCTTTCGCGGGGGTTACCGAGAACATAATGCCTGTAAACGAGTGAAATAAGAAGGATGAAATCTGACCCGGATACATAGCGAAAATGAAATACAAAACATATGCGCCAATTGCGGAGGGATTCTCAAACAACAACACACGGTTCATTTTTGATAACAAGTATGGTGATGGTAAAACATGTCAACAGATGGGGCTCTATGGCTGGAATGCATCTATCACGTTTTCAGCCAAATGCACAAATGATGGTGCATTTTCATATATTGTGTTTGACATGTATGGTGTAAATTACGTGAGCAATATTACAACAGATACGGGTATATCGACCGGCTTTGGCAAATATGTGGTACTTGAAGGTTCTGAACACGTTTACGCTCAGGGCATATACAGTCCAACATTGAATACTTCAATAACAGAATGGACTATCAATTTACCCGGGGCTGGAAATTATTGCACGAGTGTTATGCCCTTAAAGTACGATGAAGAATCTCAAGACTGTTCAATTAAAGCACAATTTGATGGGGTAACGCTTCCCGTAGCTGATAAGGATTCCGCTGCTTTTCGTGTTACTCCTTTATTATTTCCCGAGTTTGTTTCAATTATTTTGACCTTCTTATTTGCACACTAGAATATTCAACGATTTTTATACGGTTGTTCCGTCCATAAATAAGTAGCGTCTCTGCACTTGTACTAACGAAATACATCAAAATACTCAAGTCTGTGCACTTTCTTATAGGATCATGTGAGTACTAGTTATGAACTGATGCAATAAACACACAACATCTGTAAACCGGAGTTACGTATGAGACGCCGAAAACTGATGGTAGAAAACTCTTCAAAATAAGACATTATTAGCAGTAAACACTTGTAGCGGAAACTCTATATATGGTTTGTGATTTGCACTTGTTTCTGTCCTGGACATCTTAAAACAATCCCGTATCACACGATAGTAAATACATTACTACAACACTCACAAGCAACCTTTGTTAATGAAATTACATTTTGATGTTACACAACACTGAATTCGTAGAAATAGACCTTGAGATTCGTTAAGTATATTAAATTGTCATTAATCCTCATCAGTTTTTCCGTAATATGGAATGTCACTAGTGTAGCGACTTGTGTCTTCCGTACATGATGCGTACAAGTGGGTCCATATAGATTAATTGGCATTCAAAAGAAGAAACACGAGAACTACATACTTTTAGTGTTTTACTTTTGTTCTAGAACACGATTATATTACTTTCTTAATAACAAGCAGGGAAATTCTGTATTAGTAATGATGATCTGAGTTTAAGTAGAGGGGTTACCAAATACTTGGTCAACCTGATTGTCAAAGCTTTAAGATCATAGTACAACTATTTTTCTTTCAATTGTTTCATTTTCACAAGAACGTAAAGAATGCTAATCGATTTACCGAAAGTCTAATAGACTCAACACTTGATGTGTTCCTAAAAACTACGGTAATAACTGTGCTAAGCAAATCACATTTTCAAGAGATGTAAGTCACAAACACAGATTATACAAGATAAGATCGTATAAATTAAAACGGTAATAATCGTGCGGCTTTTGTGAACAACATTTTTTTCGTATAAATTACTAATTGATGAATTTGAAACTGTAGTTTTCAATTTCAGCAAGGCAATTAAGCGAGTGCATAAACTTTGTATCAATTTAGTATAGTAAAATTACTAAAGATTATTATCAATTTTTACTACTGAGCCGTGTAAATGCTTATTAAGCTGGTTATTATTCTCTAGAGATCAATAACAATAGTCTCAATAACGTTTCACAGTTACCTTGAGTATAAAGGGACTAGCTAAAGCCAGCGTAATTTTAGCAACAGTGCTCAACAAATTGTAGAAAGAAATTATGCTATAAATCTTTAAAAGTTGCTCAACGAGAAAGTCGGATTCAACCATTGTGTCACTGCGATAAAAGATCCAGCAATTCTCTTCTCATTAAATGTTGAATTGTTTTACCACGTGAGCCTACTACAATATCACGTATTCAGTTATTTAAATGTTTAGATACCAATAGATTCTCGTTGACTTACGGTACATTCGATTGATACTGAATGCCGTCTTCCAACGTTCGTTGTGTGCAATACCTAGCATTTATTTATACAAATAAAATAGGTTATCTGAACCAAAATAACAGCCGGCGCTTCGTTCTTGTTAGTAAGATCAACTGCATTGTAACAATCCCACGTGGCATTTAGATAGTTTGCTATTTGTAAAACCCTTACGCGAAGATCTGAATGTCATGGAACAAAAAAACACAGATATGTTACGATTGATTTTTTCTCATATTCCTTCACTGCTATAAATTGACATTTGACAAATAACTCAGGCGAAAGAAACCGAAAATCGATGCAATTGGACTTGTTAGTCTCAAAATTGAGATGTGAATACAATGTAACTTTCAACCAAAACAATTCACACACTTAGCGAATTCCATCTGCTGTTAAGCAACCACATTTAATTCACGAATATCTAATAGCGGCTCTCTTCCTTTGAAATTAATTTAAGCAGTAAATGTTTTTGTAAGGAATAACAAACTAGAAATGTAATAAACAATTGAACTTAATAGGATGAATTCAGCCCTAAACATTTTGCGAAAATGAAAATGAATCCATATGAGCCAATTGCAGGAGAATTTTCTAACAACAATACAATAATTATTTTTTTACCAAGTATGATGGTGGTGAAGCATGACAATAGGCGGGACTCTATAGCTACAATGCATCAATTACGTTTTTAGCCATATATCCAGATGATGGAGCGTTTTTATATCTCTTGTACGAAATATGTGACATAGATTATATGAGTAACATCAATTCAGTTAGAGTTTTATCGATGGACTTTGTCAAATCCGTTGTTTTTAAAGCATTTACAGTCCGACATTGAACAATTTTACTACAGAATGGACTATGTATTTCCTTGGGACAGAAACTATTTGCACAAATGTAATGCCTTTGAGATACGAGAAATCACATTATGATTGTGCAATCATATCCGTAACTTTTTTCGAAGTTGATAACATTCTGCTGCTTTTTGTACGGCGTCCCTGTTACTTCCCGACATCATTTCAATTCCATAAACTGTCTTATTTGCATTCTGAAACGTTTCATTTAGTAGTGTTTATAAACGAGGGAATAACAGAATGTAATGAACTACAGAATAGCTGTTTTGAATTCTTATGGCTACAAAGTTTCGTACTGCAGCTAGCTGTTACTGATATTCAAGTTTTGCGGTAACATTTATGATAAAGGCTCTGTAGACGACAGGTATGTATGATATTATGTTTTTTATTAGTATTAAAAACATTGGTAGAAGCAATTGTAAGAATCATGAATATGATGTATCGTGGAGCAGCTTGTATGCCCATCTATTATAAATCATCACCTTGTTGTGACAGAAAATATGACTGTAATTAAAACGCAGGCTTCATATCAATAATGGAGCATGCGTTAGGGTGACACTAAATAGCATTTCTTGCTCAAGAACATTTTTAGCGAGAGCTAATGCTGGTAAGGTACTTTTATTCCTAATAGAAGGATGACGCAGCAAGCGAAGAAACTCATTCTTTTCCGTTAGATTCAAAGACGACACAAATTACCATTTTATATATTAATGTTTATTACAGCCACTTAACTCAATATGAGAAATGGATCGTATACCTTGAAGAATACAGTTAAAAATTAATTTTGTATATTTTAAAACGGCAAGTTAAACCGATTGTTTTTATTTGAATTAGCTGGCTACGTATTAAAAACGTTTACGATAGCGGTATTATAGATTTAAAAGTCGTGAGCAGTTTCTAACTGTCAAAATATGCTATTGGAAGATCTAATTTGGTAATTTGAACCTTAATGTTCATCATGTTTTAGAGACATATATTCGTAAAACTCAAGCTCAATGTAATAACTAGCTAGCCTTTTTGTAGGAAAGTTTGTTTTAATTTAATGATATATTTTGTACGACAGCGCAAAAACAATCATCTTCACTGCTCTATCGGTACACTCAATTTGTAACAACTGGATATTCTGTTTCTGTTTTATCGGATAGATCAACAGTAAAGAGTTATGGATTATGTTTTAGCTATAGTTTGTTCTGTTCTTTCTTTAGTTTAGCCTTTTCATCCTGACCTCAACGTCGTTGGCTAAAATGCGTAGCGCTTTTGAGAAAAATATGCTTATGAGTCTGAAACTTTCATGTTGTTGGTATTTCAAATTAAAATGGTTTTAATAAATACTTAATGCTTCTTTGCTTCTCTCTCTGCTTATTGTTTACTTAATTAAGATATTAACAAATAAACAGCATGCAAAGATGGTGTTCGCTCAAGCCGTACGTTCAGCAACGAGAACTGTCAAAACTCATATAGTAATTCTTCAAGTTTGGATTCGTGGTAGTCTCGTAAAGCTCAACCGTATCGTGCAGATTGTTCGTAATAAGGTAATTGCATACCTCAAACGCTAATTCAGAAACTTCATCCAGCTCAAGCAGGTTTGTATTACCGTCGTAGACTATTATATTATACAAATATAACATATCACCGCTCGCCGAATGTTCTTTGGCAACATCAAACATTTGAGAAACTGTATTCAGTTTCTCAAAATTTTCGCTAGTGATCATGCTTATGCTTTTAAAATATTGATCCCTGTTCACACTATCTTGTCTCTTAACAGGACTAACTTCAATAAAACCAGATCCACCGCTGGGGCCATCAAGCTTTCCGCTTATGAATGCGCCAAGAAGATCGTCATAAGAAAGGCGGTCCCCATTTGCAGCATTGGCAAAGCTAAGGATGTTAAGAAACAATAAAGATGCTGACCATAAAAACAGCTTCATTGTACACGAGAAGTTGTAAGGGAAAAGCAACATAATCAATGCTATTCTTTTTAAATCCAGTATAGCATTTCTTCCCCTCACACTCCCTTTATACCCCTGGAACACGAAGACCCAATGAAATTAGCAAAGCTTTTAAGCATGTGCCTACAAAATGAATCATATTTTAAAACAGTGTTGTGTAAGCTAAATGTTGTCCATTTTTGCTCTCAAATTTCTTCAGCCACTATGTATATGAATATTACATGTAGAAGGGAAATGACTATAGTTCCTAATTTCCTTTAAATTGTTATTCAGCAACTTGAGAAATCACTTGCATTGGCTTAACAGTATAAGTATCATGCAGTTTCCGGCTACCCGATGCAAGATGTTGTCGGTTCTATGTGCAAAAATATCTGAAGAAATGAAACGATACAAATATGTAATGACAATAAGCCTAATTCATAGGTAAGAAGACTTAATAAACAAAGGTATGGAGCGTTTCGCTTTTGCTTTAATACAAGATGGATTCACTAAATAGCGGAGTATTTCTTTTCGACTTAACTTCGTAATCTCGTCTCAATATAAAAAGTATGGCAATCAGTACTTTTATTATCTAAACTGCCCTCTCCTATGTTTAGGACTAACCGAAGTTCGCCGATGGATTAAGAAGTTCTTAAGCATCAAGTCTTTAAACCATTCAGTTAAACATTATTACAGTTTGGATGTGTATATTTATTATATGCATCTGTCCACAAGAGTTTTGTATCATTGTCTGAGTGATTCAGCCTTTAGTATCTGTACGCAGGTTTGTAACTTCATTATATGATTCCGCACAAGGCTATAAGATGAGAATGCATTCACTGAAAAAGCTTATGTTTTATGCTAAACTTTACTTTAATCATGGAAAACATTAATTATTCATAAAACAAAAAGATAACACCAAAAACTAAATCATTCATGTAAGCAAACACTGTTATGAAAATAACTATAAATTCAATTGCAAATGAACACGTGTCCCGTACTCTTTCAAAGGAGCTATCAAAGTGCCAGGTCACAGTGAGCGTCACATTACTAATAGAGTGCGTCTGTACTTGACACGTTATGAATTTTTATTTTCATTGTTATGGAATCAGGAAAATTAGTAATTGTAATGTAGAATCAGGAATCACTTCAATTAATGTTCACTATTCAAACTATCTTATTTTGTATCGACTATCCTAATTACGTTCCTCCTAAACACAAGTATACTTCAAGTTGTTTTACGTGCTGAAGGATAAAGTAGCCATCCCCCTGCACGACAGAATATGCATAGGAATATTGGGTTACTTGCGTACGAATGTATCAAAAACATTATTATGCGCGCTATTTAATTTTCGGAAGTAGACAACGACTGTTAAAAGAATCGAAACAAAAGCGAGAAATGATAAAGCAGCGGAATCCTTATCAGCTACGGGAAGCGTTACCCCATCAAATTGTGCTTTAATTGAACAGTCTTGAGATTCTTCATCGTACTTTAAGGGCATAACACTCGTGCAATAATTTCCAGCCCCGGGTAAATTGATAGTCCATTCTGTTATTGAAGTATTCAATGTTGGACTGTATATGCCCTGAGCGTAAACGTGTTCAGAACCTTCAAGTACCACATATTTGCCAAAGCCGGTCGATATACCCGTATCTGTTGTAATATTGCTCACGTAATTTACACCATACATGTCAAACACAATATATGAAAATGCACCATCATTTGTGCATTTGGCTGAAAACGTGATAGATGCATTCCAGCCATAGAGCCCCATCTGTTGACATGTTTTACCATCACCATACTTGTTATCAAAAATGAACCGTGTGTTGTTGTTTGAGAATCCCTCCGCAATTGGCGCATATGTTTTGTATTTCATTTTCGCTATGTATCCGGGTCAGATTTCATCCTTCTTATTTCACTCGTTTACAGGCATTATGTTCTCGGTAACCCCCGCGAAAGCGCAATTACAACCAATTGAAACTATTTTAAAGGGGTGAGAGCCGCTAAAATACTGTTCATGACTCTCATGTGATTGTTCAACAACTGGTGAATACTCGTTACATACCCCCAATTGCCTTTGGTTACATGTTGCGCTTTGAAGCACGCTCACTTTTTCGTTACTGTATTCAGAGTATTCTTCAGCTATCAACACGTAAGACAGATTCGAGTAACGTTATGAGGGTAACATATTCATAATAAAAGTGTGTCTCACTATCCCAAATTGAGTGACATGCAAAACGTGCATTTTTAATAAGCGCATTCGTCGCTATTTAATGATTAGTGGCCAACATCATGAATAAGCGAGCGGTTAGACGCCAACTATAATAAACAGACATGCGCGAAGACTGGTTTATTTGAGTAAATACTATAACAGAGTACGAGTTTTTGACCACGTGTAATATAATATTAGGCGACAATTAATATTAATGCACGGGAAATAAATTCTAAGATTCATGTTTTTTATAAAGTAAGTATGGGTTCAGCATTATGCGACATTGACATATGTATTTTTGGTAAACATTGTTTATGAGTAGCGTAAGTTTACTTCTCCACTGTACAGAAAATTTTCTTGGGATTACTGACATGTCAGAACAAAAATAAGCATCAAACTCAATGCAAATCTCGGGTTAATATCATAACTGTCTGATAATAACATAATCATATCACAAAGACCCTTATTGCACTTGCTGTAAGGATAATACAAGTAAATAAATCTAAACATACTGAGCAAACTCAAACCAATAGAACAATAAGTTTTCTACGCATTTGTTCATGTACAGGTTAACGTTCTTTAAAGTTTATATTTTAATATGTAAAGAAAACAGTTAAAAGCATGGACACAACAATAGGAAGTAACAGAGGACTAACACGAAAAGCAGCAGAAGGAAAATTATCCGCGGGAGGCGTTACCCCGTCCCATTGAATTTTTACAACACAGTCTTCATAATCTTCTCTGTATCTCAGCGGCATTAGATTTGTGCAATAGTTTCCAGCCTTGGGTAAATTGATAGTCCATTCTGAGATTGAATCATTCAATGTCGTACCGTAAATACCCTGAGCGTAAACATTTTCAGAGCCATTGAGCACCACATATTTCCCGAAGCCGGATGTTGTACCTCTGTCAGTTGTGATATTGCTCGTGTATTCTATACCATGCATACCAAATACGATATAAGAAAATGCACCGTCATTTGTGCATTTGGCTGAAAAAGTGATGGATGCATTCCAGCCATAGAGTCCCACTTGTTGACAAACCTTACCATTGCCACGAGTGTTATAAAAAACAAACCGCGTATTGTTGTTTGAAAATCCCTCCGCAATTGGTCCGTATGTTTTGTATTTCATTTTCTTTACATATTTGGGGCATAATTCATCCTTCTTATTTCAGTAATTTTTTATGTTTTTGCTTTGGTATTTCAAGCGACAACGTGACTAGGACCACGTTTAACTGTTTGTAAGGGGTAAAAGCCGCTAGCTCTTGTTCACGACTCTCATGCGATTGCCCAACAACTGATGATACTTACTAAACGTCACAATTTACTTTCGGCTACATGTAATATTTTAAATTATACAAAACGTCTCAGTAAGTATTGAAGAATTCGGTTGCTTAGTCTCTTTTGTCGTTAAATGATTCGGATTATAACACAGTTTGTAATTCTTAGCAGAAATTAAGGAACTAAATGAGTCAATGAATTATATCATGACAATTGGTTACCACCGTGGAAATTGTTAAAAATGTTGTGCGAACGTATCTCCCTCGCTGCCGTCACTTTTCTAATATTATATATAACATTGCGAATAAGCGAGCGGCGACATTTCAACAATTTGGATCCTCTAATGCACAAATACCAATGATAATTCTAGTAAATTGTTTCTACCAATTTATTGTGAAACTTGTTATTTGAACTTTGAAATTAAAATATATACAGTTCAATAAAAACTTCAATATATAACAAACTTCAAATTAACTGAATTAAATTGGGGCTGAATGCTGCTTCTGTGTAATAGATGGTTAATTAGTTTGAAAAAATGTACAGAAGTTGTTTGACCCCTAGAAGGAAAAAGGCAGAAGTGTGACTTTCGTATTCTTTTCTCACGAATTGGTGTTTTGGATACTATGACAATTCACCTTTATTGTATATAAATATTATGATACATGCATTGATCCATTGAGTTTTTATTGATCGACTCTGAGTTAACGAAATGCTCAAAGACTTCTATTCACAACGCTCGTGAGCACTATTTCCGTAATTTCAGTTAAGGCAAATTCTTCACTTCCGTATACGTTCAATATTTCTCTCAGTAATACCGGGTTGGATGTTATCGGTCCACCTTATGACAGCGTTTTTGTTGATTTGAATTATCCCACTTCTGGTGTTTATCTCACCAATTGGTCTATTATGATGAATCTTATCAATAGTCAAGATTACTATGGAGCTACCACGGTATACTTCCAATACGATCAACCTTATGACACCTATGAATCAGTATATGAGCATTCGCTCAAGGAAATTATTGCGGAAAAGAATGACGCTGAGATGTTTCAACGTTACAACAACCTGCTCACAACCGTTAACGCTGGAACGCTATCCACTTCCTAGTGATGCCATTCCTTTTATTATTCGGTTTACCGATAACACCACATTCTCAAAGAGAGATGATCGCCATTGCAGTTGGAACCATCATGCCCAAGTCGACAATTGTCAGGAGGCAATTGACGGTATCGAGGTTCATGAGCCTTACTTATTACAAAAGTTCGAAAAAGAAAAAAACGTAGTCAGTTTGTTAGTTCTGCATGGGGTTGTTACATTACAGTCGATCTTACCGACGTGGAGGAGATGTATTTTCCCGATGCATCGATAATTAAGAAAGATGCCCAGCAAACTCTGATACGCTGTGCCAATCGTCAAGCCCACAATCTTGGTTATACTGTAAGCGGTTTCAAAATTGATATCATCTCAAAGTTTGTATCAGTGACCGAGGCGCAAGCTGTTAACTCCCTCGTTGATGAAAGTTTTTTCCATTGAGGATTACTTTAAAGACATTTCTGAATGATAAAATGCGCTCATTAGATATAATATTTAATTCAGTGATATAAATATTTACTCGAATAGCCAATGTTCAATGTGTTGCATATGACGAACATGATGACTATTTCCCAGTGATAATTGTGCGTATCTAGTAAAAACAGAAGATCAACTGGTATCTGGATAATTATGTTTATAAATATACGTTACTGCCTCAAACTTATCCATTTGTTTTTTAAGACGATTCAGCGTTCAGTGACGAGAGAAAAACTAATAAGTTTTATTGGGGCGCTTTTTCGTTAACATGCATAATTCATGCTTGTCAGTTCGTACACATTCACTTATGCTGTCCCCTTACTTAGCAACAATGGCTTTACGGTGGTCAAATTGAATTATGAAGTAGAAAGTTATTGAATGCAACACAGATTTTGTTTTTCTGCATGATAAATAGAACCATTTGTTGGCTTCAAGTAGTCTTTACACGCCTGTTTAAAAGCAGAATGTAATAGCAACATCTGCTCACGGACTTTAAAGCCTAATATATAGTTGATGATGATGAAAACGACTTATTGCCGTGCGATTTTTAAAACATTTCGTATTTTTAAGTCTTTAGACGGTGTTAATTGATTACAACATTTTCAGATATTGATGTAAAAATGTAATAAGCATATGTAACGCTATTACAATTTTGAAATTCTGGAAATTTTACTGCCTAGTTATTGAATGGTGATGATGAGCTATATCGAAACGACAGTAATACGTGCATGTGAGGTTGAGGTCTTGTATTTTTTTTTCTATTACAAAAAACTGGAGCCTTAAACATAATTTTACGACTGCTTTGATAAAAATTGAAGAATTAACTTCCGCATTCACTCTGATAATTTAGATTTAAAAATATGCATGTGTTATTGATGAACAGTTATTCTATTTTAACCGTCAGGTTAATGTGAATCTAAGTCGTTATCATTAGTGTATTAATTCCGGCCCTAAATAAGAACGCTTTTATTACGTTGAGCCAATATGTGGAGGTGCGTCATGTCGTTAAATCATAAGTAACCCGCTAGTCTGAAGGATCACTTAATGGCAACCTCTGCCTCTGTTGCTAACACAAAAGATTAGATGAGTGTCCTCGTAGAGCACGTCCTTTAATCTACAGCTTCCAGTGGGACGCACACAATTCTCAAGACACACATTAAGCTGATTCTTTGCCCAAGTATCATCAAAATTAACTGGAGCGCTCCACGAAATACAGCAACCGCTAGCGCATAGACTTCTAGGTTTCTTTGGGAAAACACCATAGTCTGCAATATAATCATACAGAAATTCACAGCTTGCCGAATTAGTTAAATGACGGCTACTGCAATCAAGCGTGTCTGTGTCCAATACAGAAGCAGAACTATAGTCACACGAGGAAATATTGAAATTCCTGTAATAGTTAATCAGGTCGGTACTCGAAGCCGTAGAAGCGAGAGACTCAGTACTGTTTAAATTATGTTTGTAAAGGAAGTTGCATGTCTCAGAAAAAAGTTCGGATGAGTTAGTCAACGCGAGACTATGCGTATAGCCATTACGATCCATCAAATTGTAAAGGTAAAGGGCGTCGCCCAACATCTCATTGGACTGTGCCTGTTTCAGCATGGCCCCAACCTTGGCAACTTTCTCATAATTGTCAAATGAATACATATCGAGTTCTTTGAAGTAAGGTTCCACATCGCGCTTTGTAAGGCTTGACAAAGTAGAAAAGCCTGATAAGGTAGATAGTGTAACCTGTCCTTCACCGCCGGACGGGGAATTATCGTCACAATTTACAATTTCATTAATGAGAGAATCGTAATCACCAGAGGAAGCACTAACGGCTTTGCTAACAAAAGCCGAAGTCAACAAAAGAGAAACAATTGACAGCTTCATGATGTACTGAACCCCCTCTGGGCTCTTACATTTCTATACCTTCATCTAATGGTAATATTGCACCGAATGCTATGATAATTAAGGGCACTTTCAGGAGTCTTTTTAGGTGTCATATTCGCACTCCTCTTTCTTCATACAATTTATCACGCTTGGAACCATGTTTAAAAGCTTAGTAGAGTGGCGTTAACTTTCGCCTAATGATCGCTAACCTTACAGAGCCAATTGACCAGTACGAGAAAATGTAGCCATTGCAGACCGAGACGGAGGCATGAAAAATACAATAGGAACAATTGCACACACTCCCTCCAAATTTTAGCATATAGTTCTGTATTTTAGAATAAACAGGTAGTTTACATGTCATTCATAAGGCGGCACTCTTCAATGTAAGAACGATACGCCGGCCTAAATTTGCACTGTACGTGTGTCATCGCTGTGGAACCACTGGGCTCGCGAGTTTTATGTGCAAAGCTGTATTGTAATGAGCTCCGAAGGGTAAATTAGGCTCACATGTGATATTTAGCATGTAGAGAATCAAAGCCATTACGTTCTCGGATGCGTAAATCTTCGAGAGAGCTTTATGCGCAGAATAATGTTGATTGAGTAAGCCCCATAAAAATAGACGCTCACACAGGAAAAAAACTCTATCACTTTATTATTTATGTTCTTTTTATTTTATTCAGGTATTGCACTAAGAACGCAACCATTGTTTTCGACGCTTTCGGATTAAACTTCGTGAGATTTACTGAACTATATATACGTCACATATATATTGAATATATCATGAAAGTGAATTTGCTCCCTTATCATCGCCCTGAGAAAGCAGAATAGCCGAAGTTGTGAGTATGCAACATTCTCCACGCCCATGTCTCAGTTAGACGTGCTTGCGGTATTCGTTGTAGCATCAATGAAAGTCATAAGAATAATCTTACGGAAACTGATATTTGCTTTCCAATCGTAATCTAAGTCTTTTTCGTGGTGCAGCAGCCACAGCAAAAGAAAAAGTTCGCCATGTCGTTTATATATTGAAAGTTTACGACTATTTAAATTATATATTCACTGCAGTGTCAATTTTCCGTAATTTAAACTGATGTTAATCATCTCATCAGTTGATGTGTATTTGTACAAACTGCTAGTATACAAGACCAATAAATCATCGTTGGTAGCAATTTATTTATAAATTGCACGTACTAGCGTTTATGCAATTGTGCACTATTCGAATACAATTTATTATTAAGACTGACACTACTGATTCTGTATATTTACAAGCTGAACAGCCTATACAAACTGAATTTGTTCTGGCAGGATGTTCAAGTTAAGATAGCTTAGTATTATATATGCAAATTGGTATTAGACTTACTCTACCCGACGTAAACCCACTGTAAAGTACTTCATATTGATTTTCAGTCCTACAGTATATCATAATTGTATAATTGCGTGCGATTATATCTAAATACTAAGAGTGGCTTCTCGTACTTTTTGAATTGACAGAATTCCTTCCTGATTTATTAAGAATAGGTTTTATACAGTAATATTAATGCTTCAGCTACAAACAGTTAAGCTAAAACTCTGAATTAGCACGTCCAATACAGCACTTTCGGTTTGTTACGACACCAGGCTCAAGAAGGCTGTTACCTACGAGAAATCAAGGCTGCTGTCAAGGCCACTCCTGGGGACCCCTGAAGGCGTACTGAGTCGCATTAAGGATGCTGTTGTCCGGTTGACTTCATTTGCTACCATCATTTCTTCGTATCGATGCCTCGTCGGTACTCAACTCACTTCCAAGTTTATTATCCTACTCTGCTACTAGGGGCAACTAAGCTGCTCGTATAAGTGATTCCTTTGGCATTTAAGTCAACTGATCAAGTTGATAAGATGTTACTCTTAAACAACCATTTTCAATAATAACAACATTTAGATATATCAAGACTGTCTTGCTGTTTTACCTATATTGAATTGATTAATTTCTGTATCTTATAATGTGCGTTTAGTATCTTCTTTTTTTGCGCTAAGTTGTAGTGAAATTGTTGTTGATACTACTGTTCTAATATAGGCAATTGAAAAAGATACTCGCTTACAAGTTTGAGACTCCAGGTGTAATCTCGTAGATCTAAAAATAGATGTCTGAGCGTTTAGGATGATGTTCTTTCAATGTTGTAACAAGTTTAAAGCGCGATTCTCTAAAGAAACTATGAGGAACTAGTTACATGGAAATCTGAGCTGTCATTAATATTGAACGGTGATATATCACTAACATTTATTGGTCAATTTTGTGAACAAGTAACTTACATTGTATCAACAGAAACTATAGTGAACAGAGAGCATGTATATTCGAATGTTACAAGTATGGTCAATCCAAATTAATATACTTCCTCACCATCTGCAGATTGTGTAGGAATGCATCTAAGCGGAACCCGATTACATCTCAATTTATGAGCCATCTAAATTAGATCTGTCGAGCTTGTCTTGAGGATCGCAAACTTTCTGCATCTCGACGTGAAAAAAAAAATTGTAGCTCCCAACGTGATAACGATACAAATGGAAGATATTTTCATATCAGCATATTCTGATTGCTGTGGGTACATACGGTAGCAGCGTTTTAATTGAGACCGGAAAAGGATACAACAGAATTGTTATACTGTAAAACCTGCATGAAGCTTCCGATGTCAAAAATGCTAACCTTTTATAGTGAACCCGTTTGAATATACTAATACATGAAAACATTATTGATCACACTCGTTGAGCTTGGTAAGATGGAACATAAATTATTAAACATGGCAAAGTTGTTAATAGTTAGCAACTTGTTATACCTGAATCCGCGAGTGTTTATCACTTCAATGAATTTTGGAGAGAGCGGTTAGTACCACTGACAGGAGCAGAAGTTACTACGAAAGCTTGTGATTTCAAAAAAAAAAAAAAAAAAAAAAGCAATTATTGTATGTTACAGTGCCCATTGATGAACGAAACTTTATTTTCGATGTGCAACTGATACCTGCAACTAAACTGCTGCTGTCTCCCAGTTTTATTAATTCTGTTATATTTTCTTGGACTAAGTACGACATGACATGAAAGCATAGAAAGGATTGTTTGTAGTTATCAGAATTATGTAACATTAGCACGTAGCAATGAAACCCTCCGGATTAGAAGACAGAACGAGGAAAATGCAGATATTTAGCATCTTACAGAACTCAATGCTACGACTCCTAATGTTCACTATTTACATTGTCTTTACATGGAAAGTTTCGTATCATCTCTTATGAGTACATTCCGCCATTAGCAAAATAAATATAATTCAATTTACTTGCTGTATTTATCAATATCTAATGTTCCCTTGATCTAATAATGCTAGCTATGTTAAGTCTCGTTAAGAGAGTTTAATATCTGTCATAAATTTCTATAATGTATAAGGAATGCCACCATGAACTACCATATATCTTAAATATGTAAATGAAACATTTAAAAGCATTTACACAACAATAGGAAGTAACAGAGGACTAACACGAAAAGCAGCAGATACTAAATTGTATTCAGGAGGTGTTACGCCGTCATATTGAATCTTAATTGCACAGTCCACCTGTGACTCCTTGTATCTCAAAGGCTTTACATTTGTGCAATAGTTTCCAGCCTTGGGGAAATTAATAGTCCATTCTGTATTTGAATCATTCAATGTCGTACCGTAAATACCCTGAGAGTAAACGCGTCCATAGCTGCTATTGAGGACAACGTATTCGCCAAACCCGGACGATATACCCGTATCGGTTGTAATATTGCTCGTGTAATTTACACCAAACATGTCATACACAATATATGAAAATGCACCATCATTTGTGCATTTGGCTGAAAACGTGATAGATGCATTCCAGCCATAGAGCCCCATCTGTTGACATGTTTTACCATCACCATACTTGTTATCAAAAATGAACCGTGTGTTGTTGTTTGAGAATCCCTCCGCAATTGGCGCATATGTTTTGTATTTCATTTTCGCTATGTATCCGGGTCAGATTTCATCCTTCTTATTTCACTCGTTTACAGGCATTATGTTCTCGGTAACCCCCGCGAAAGCGCAATTACAACCAATTGAAACTATTTTAAAGGGGTGAGAGCCGCTAAAATACTGTTCATGACTCTCATGTGATTGTTCAACAACTGGTGAATACTCGTTACATACCCCCAATTGCCTTTGGTTACATGTTGCGCTTTGAAGCACGCTCACTTTTTCGTTACTGTATTCAGAGTATTCTTCAGCTATCAACACGTAAGACAGATTCGAGTAACGTTATGAGGGTAACATATTCATAATAAAAGTGTGTCTCACTATCCCAAATTGAGTGACATGCAAAACGTGCATTTTTAATAAGCGCATTCGTCGCTATTTAATGATTAGTGGCCAACATCATGAATAAGCGAGCGGTTAGACGCCAACTATAATAAACAGACATGCGCGAAGACTGGTTTATTTGAGTAAATACTATAACAGAGTACGAGTTTTTGACCACGTGTAATATAATATTAGGCGACAATTAATATTAATGCACGGGAAATAAATTCTAAGATTCATGTTTTTTATAAAGTAAGTATGGGTTCAGCATTATGCGACATTGACATATGTATTTTTGGTAAACATTGTTTATGAGTAGCGTAAGTTTACTTCTCCACTGTACAGAAAATTTTCTTGGGATTACTGACATGTCAGAACAAAAATAAGCATCAAACTCAATGCAAATCTCGGGTTAATATCATAACTGTCTGATAATAACATAATCATATCACAAAGACCCTTATTGCACTTGCTGTAAGGATAATACAAGTAAATAAATCTAAACATACTGAGCAAACTCAAACCAATAGAACAATAAGTTTTCTACGCATTTGTTCATGTACAGGTTAACGTTCTTTAAAGTTTATATTTTAATATGTAAAGAAAACAGTTAAAAGCATGGACACAACAATAGGAAGTAACAGAGGACTAACACGAAAAGCAGCAGAAGGAAAATTATCCGCGGGAGGCGTTACCCCGTCCCATTGAATTTTTACAACACAGTCTTCATAATCTTCTCTGTATCTCAGCGGCATTAGATTTGTGCAATAGTTTCCAGCCTTGGGTAAATTGATAGTCCATTCTGAGATTGAATCATTCAATGTCGTACCGTAAATACCCTGAGCGTAAACATTTTCAGAGCCATTGAGCACCACATATTTCCCGAAGCCGGATGTTGTACCTCTGTCAGTTGTGATATTGCTCGTGTATTCTATACCATGCATACCAAATACGATATAAGAAAATGCACCGTCATTTGTGCATTTGGCTGAAAAAGTGATGGATGCATTCCAGCCATAGAGTCCCACTTGTTGACAAACCTTACCATTGCCACGAGTGTTATAAAAAACAAACCGCGTATTGTTGTTTGAAAATCCCTCCGCAATTGGTCCGTATGTTTTGTATTTCATTTTCTTTACATATTTGGGGCATAATTCATCCTTCTTATTTCAGTAATTTTTTATGTTTTTGCTTTGGTATTTCAAGCGACAACGTGACTAGGACCACGTTTAACTGTTTGTAAGGGGTAAAAGCCGCTAGCTCTTGTTCACGACTCTCATGCGATTGCCCAACAACTGATGATACTTACTAAACGTCACAATTTACTTTCGGCTACATGTAATATTTTAAATTATACAAAACGTCTCAGTAAGTATTGAAGAATTCGGTTGCTTAGTCTCTTTTGTCGTTAAATGATTCGGATTATAACACAGTTTGTAATTCTTAGCAGAAATTAAGGAACTAAATGAGTCAATGAATTATATCATGACAATTGGTTACCACCGTGGAAATTGTTAAAAATGTTGTGCGAACGTATCTCCCTCGCTGCCGTCACTTTTCTAATATTATATATAACATTGCGAATAAGCGAGCGGCGACATTTCAACAATTTGGATCCTCTAATGCACAAATACCAATGATAATTCTAGTAAATTGTTTCTACCAATTTATTGTGAAACTTGTTATTTGAACTTTGAAATTAAAATATATACAGTTCAATAAAAACTTCAATATATAACAAACTTCAAATTAACTGAATTAAATTGGGGCTGAATGCTGCTTCTGTGTAATAGATGGTTAATTAGTTTGAAAA
Source organism: Schizosaccharomyces versatilis (nom. inval.) (assembly GCA_032882995.1). Classification (NCBI taxonomy): domain Eukaryota; kingdom Fungi; phylum Ascomycota; class Schizosaccharomycetes; order Schizosaccharomycetales; family Schizosaccharomycetaceae; genus Schizosaccharomyces; species Schizosaccharomyces versatilis (nom. inval.). The sequence continues at coordinate 128,515 of CP130699.1, read as the reverse complement.
AATGTACAGAAGTTGTTTGACCCCTAGAAGGAAAAAGGCAGAAGTGTGACTTTCGTATTCTTTTCTCACGAATTGGTGTTTTGGATACTATGACAATTCACCTTTATTGTATATAAATATTATGATACATGCATTGATCCATTGAGTTTTTATTGATCGACTCTGAGTTAACGAAATGCTCAAAGACTTCTATTCACAACGCTCGTGAGCACTATTTCCGTAATTTCAGTTAAGGCAAATTCTTCACTTCCGTATACGTTCAATATTTCTCTCAGTAATACCGGGTTGGATGTTATCGGTCCACCTTATGACAGCGTTTTTGTTGATTTGAATTATCCCACTTCTGGTGTTTATCTCACCAATTGGTCTATTATGATGAATCTTATCAATAGTCAAGATTACTATGGAGCTACCACGGTATACTTCCAATACGATCAACCTTATGACACCTATGAATCAGTATATGAGCATTCGCTCAAGGAAATTATTGCGGAAAAGAATGACGCTGAGATGTTTCAACGTTACAACAACCTGCTCACAACCGTTAACGCTGGAACGCTATCCACTTCCTAGTGATGCCATTCCTTTTATTATTCGGTTTACCGATAACACCACATTCTCAAAGAGAGATGATCGCCATTGCAGTTGGAACCATCATGCCCAAGTCGACAATTGTCAGGAGGCAATTGACGGTATCGAGGTTCATGAGCCTTACTTATTACAAAAGTTCGAAAAAGAAAAAAACGTAGTCAGTTTGTTAGTTCTGCATGGGGTTGTTACATTACAGTCGATCTTACCGACGTGGAGGAGATGTATTTTCCCGATGCATCGATAATTAAGAAAGATGCCCAGCAAACTCTGATACGCTGTGCCAATCGTCAAGCCCACAATCTTGGTTATACTGTAAGCGGTTTCAAAATTGATATCATCTCAAAGTTTGTATCAGTGACCGAGGCGCAAGCTGTTAACTCCCTCGTTGATGAAAGTTTTTTCCATTGAGGATTACTTTAAAGACATTTCTGAATGATAAAATGCGCTCATTAGATATAATATTTAATTCAGTGATATAAATATTTACTCGAATAGCCAATGTTCAATGTGTTGCATATGACGAACATGATGACTATTTCCCAGTGATAATTGTGCGTATCTAGTAAAAACAGAAGATCAACTGGTATCTGGATAATTATGTTTATAAATATACGTTACTGCCTCAAACTTATCCATTTGTTTTTTAAGACGATTCAGCGTTCAGTGACGAGAGAAAAACTAATAAGTTTTATTGGGGCGCTTTTTCGTTAACATGCATAATTCATGCTTGTCAGTTCGTACACATTCACTTATGCTGTCCCCTTACTTAGCAACAATGGCTTTACGGTGGTCAAATTGAATTATGAAGTAGAAAGTTATTGAATGCAACACAGATTTTGTTTTTCTGCATGATAAATAGAACCATTTGTTGGCTTCAAGTAGTCTTTACACGCCTGTTTAAAAGCAGAATGTAATAGCAACATCTGCTCACGGACTTTAAAGCCTAATATATAGTTGATGATGATGAAAACGACTTATTGCCGTGCGATTTTTAAAACATTTCGTATTTTTAAGTCTTTAGACGGTGTTAATTGATTACAACATTTTCAGATATTGATGTAAAAATGTAATAAGCATATGTAACGCTATTACAATTTTGAAATTCTGGAAATTTTACTGCCTAGTTATTGAATGGTGATGATGAGCTATATCGAAACGACAGTAATACGTGCATGTGAGGTTGAGGTCTTGTATTTTTTTTTCTATTACAAAAAACTGGAGCCTTAAACATAATTTTACGACTGCTTTGATAAAAATTGAAGAATTAACTTCCGCATTCACTCTGATAATTTAGATTTAAAAATATGCATGTGTTATTGATGAACAGTTATTCTATTTTAACCGTCAGGTTAATGTGAATCTAAGTCGTTATCATTAGTGTATTAATTCCGGCCCTAAATAAGAACGCTTTTATTACGTTGAGCCAATATGTGGAGGTGCGTCATGTCGTTAAATCATAAGTAACCCGCTAGTCTGAAGGATCACTTAATGGCAACCTCTGCCTCTGTTGCTAACACAAAAGATTAGATGAGTGTCCTCGTAGAGCACGTCCTTTAATCTACAGCTTCCAGTGGGACGCACACAATTCTCAAGACACACATTAAGCTGATTCTTTGCCCAAGTATCATCAAAATTAACTGGAGCGCTCCACGAAATACAGCAACCGCTAGCGCATAGACTTCTAGGTTTCTTTGGGAAAACACCATAGTCTGCAATATAATCATACAGAAATTCACAGCTTGCCGAATTAGTTAAATGACGGCTACTGCAATCAAGCGTGTCTGTGTCCAATACAGAAGCAGAACTATAGTCACACGAGGAAATATTGAAATTCCTGTAATAGTTAATCAGGTCGGTACTCGAAGCCGTAGAAGCGAGAGACTCAGTACTGTTTAAATTATGTTTGTAAAGGAAGTTGCATGTCTCAGAAAAAAGTTCGGATGAGTTAGTCAACGCGAGACTATGCGTATAGCCATTACGATCCATCAAATTGTAAAGGTAAAGGGCGTCGCCCAACATCTCATTGGACTGTGCCTGTTTCAGCATGGCCCCAACCTTGGCAACTTTCTCATAATTGTCAAATGAATACATATCGAGTTCTTTGAAGTAAGGTTCCACATCGCGCTTTGTAAGGCTTGACAAAGTAGAAAAGCCTGATAAGGTAGATAGTGTAACCTGTCCTTCACCGCCGGACGGGGAATTATCGTCACAATTTACAATTTCATTAATGAGAGAATCGTAATCACCAGAGGAAGCACTAACGGCTTTGCTAACAAAAGCCGAAGTCAACAAAAGAGAAACAATTGACAGCTTCATGATGTACTGAACCCCCTCTGGGCTCTTACATTTCTATACCTTCATCTAATGGTAATATTGCACCGAATGCTATGATAATTAAGGGCACTTTCAGGAGTCTTTTTAGGTGTCATATTCGCACTCCTCTTTCTTCATACAATTTATCACGCTTGGAACCATGTTTAAAAGCTTAGTAGAGTGGCGTTAACTTTCGCCTAATGATCGCTAACCTTACAGAGCCAATTGACCAGTACGAGAAAATGTAGCCATTGCAGACCGAGACGGAGGCATGAAAAATACAATAGGAACAATTGCACACACTCCCTCCAAATTTTAGCATATAGTTCTGTATTTTAGAATAAACAGGTAGTTTACATGTCATTCATAAGGCGGCACTCTTCAATGTAAGAACGATACGCCGGCCTAAATTTGCACTGTACGTGTGTCATCGCTGTGGAACCACTGGGCTCGCGAGTTTTATGTGCAAAGCTGTATTGTAATGAGCTCCGAAGGGTAAATTAGGCTCACATGTGATATTTAGCATGTAGAGAATCAAAGCCATTACGTTCTCGGATGCGTAAATCTTCGAGAGAGCTTTATGCGCAGAATAATGTTGATTGAGTAAGCCCCATAAAAATAGACGCTCACACAGGAAAAAAACTCTATCACTTTATTATTTATGTTCTTTTTATTTTATTCAGGTATTGCACTAAGAACGCAACCATTGTTTTCGACGCTTTCGGATTAAACTTCGTGAGATTTACTGAACTATATATACGTCACATATATATTGAATATATCATGAAAGTGAATTTGCTCCCTTATCATCGCCCTGAGAAAGCAGAATAGCCGAAGTTGTGAGTATGCAACATTCTCCACGCCCATGTCTCAGTTAGACGTGCTTGCGGTATTCGTTGTAGCATCAATGAAAGTCATAAGAATAATCTTACGGAAACTGATATTTGCTTTCCAATCGTAATCTAAGTCTTTTTCGTGGTGCAGCAGCCACAGCAAAAGAAAAAGTTCGCCATGTCGTTTATATATTGAAAGTTTACGACTATTTAAATTATATATTCACTGCAGTGTCAATTTTCCGTAATTTAAACTGATGTTAATCATCTCATCAGTTGATGTGTATTTGTACAAACTGCTAGTATACAAGACCAATAAATCATCGTTGGTAGCAATTTATTTATAAATTGCACGTACTAGCGTTTATGCAATTGTGCACTATTCGAATACAATTTATTATTAAGACTGACACTACTGATTCTGTATATTTACAAGCTGAACAGCCTATACAAACTGAATTTGTTCTGGCAGGATGTTCAAGTTAAGATAGCTTAGTATTATATATGCAAATTGGTATTAGACTTACTCTACCCGACGTAAACCCACTGTAAAGTACTTCATATTGATTTTCAGTCCTACAGTATATCATAATTGTATAATTGCGTGCGATTATATCTAAATACTAAGAGTGGCTTCTCGTACTTTTTGAATTGACAGAATTCCTTCCTGATTTATTAAGAATAGGTTTTATACAGTAATATTAATGCTTCAGCTACAAACAGTTAAGCTAAAACTCTGAATTAGCACGTCCAATACAGCACTTTCGGTTTGTTACGACACCAGGCTCAAGAAGGCTGTTACCTACGAGAAATCAAGGCTGCTGTCAAGGCCACTCCTGGGGACCCCTGAAGGCGTACTGAGTCGCATTAAGGATGCTGTTGTCCGGTTGACTTCATTTGCTACCATCATTTCTTCGTATCGATGCCTCGTCGGTACTCAACTCACTTCCAAGTTTATTATCCTACTCTGCTACTAGGGGCAACTAAGCTGCTCGTATAAGTGATTCCTTTGGCATTTAAGTCAACTGATCAAGTTGATAAGATGTTACTCTTAAACAACCATTTTCAATAATAACAACATTTAGATATATCAAGACTGTCTTGCTGTTTTACCTATATTGAATTGATTAATTTCTGTATCTTATAATGTGCGTTTAGTATCTTCTTTTTTTGCGCTAAGTTGTAGTGAAATTGTTGTTGATACTACTGTTCTAATATAGGCAATTGAAAAAGATACTCGCTTACAAGTTTGAGACTCCAGGTGTAATCTCGTAGATCTAAAAATAGATGTCTGAGCGTTTAGGATGATGTTCTTTCAATGTTGTAACAAGTTTAAAGCGCGATTCTCTAAAGAAACTATGAGGAACTAGTTACATGGAAATCTGAGCTGTCATTAATATTGAACGGTGATATATCACTAACATTTATTGGTCAATTTTGTGAACAAGTAACTTACATTGTATCAACAGAAACTATAGTGAACAGAGAGCATGTATATTCGAATGTTACAAGTATGGTCAATCCAAATTAATATACTTCCTCACCATCTGCAGATTGTGTAGGAATGCATCTAAGCGGAACCCGATTACATCTCAATTTATGAGCCATCTAAATTAGATCTGTCGAGCTTGTCTTGAGGATCGCAAACTTTCTGCATCTCGACGTGAAAAAAAAAATTGTAGCTCCCAACGTGATAACGATACAAATGGAAGATATTTTCATATCAGCATATTCTGATTGCTGTGGGTACATACGGTAGCAGCGTTTTAATTGAGACCGGAAAAGGATACAACAGAATTGTTATACTGTAAAACCTGCATGAAGCTTCCGATGTCAAAAATGCTAACCTTTTATAGTGAACCCGTTTGAATATACTAATACATGAAAACATTATTGATCACACTCGTTGAGCTTGGTAAGATGGAACATAAATTATTAAACATGGCAAAGTTGTTAATAGTTAGCAACTTGTTATACCTGAATCCGCGAGTGTTTATCACTTCAATGAATTTTGGAGAGAGCGGTTAGTACCACTGACAGGAGCAGAAGTTACTACGAAAGCTTGTGATTTCAAAAAAAAAAAAAAAAAAAAAAGCAATTATTGTATGTTACAGTGCCCATTGATGAACGAAACTTTATTTTCGATGTGCAACTGATACCTGCAACTAAACTGCTGCTGTCTCCCAGTTTTATTAATTCTGTTATATTTTCTTGGACTAAGTACGACATGACATGAAAGCATAGAAAGGATTGTTTGTAGTTATCAGAATTATGTAACATTAGCACGTAGCAATGAAACCCTCCGGATTAGAAGACAGAACGAGGAAAATGCAGATATTTAGCATCTTACAGAACTCAATGCTACGACTCCTAATGTTCACTATTTACATTGTCTTTACATGGAAAGTTTCGTATCATCTCTTATGAGTACATTCCGCCATTAGCAAAATAAATATAATTCAATTTACTTGCTGTATTTATCAATATCTAATGTTCCCTTGATCTAATAATGCTAGCTATGTTAAGTCTCGTTAAGAGAGTTTAATATCTGTCATAAATTTCTATAATGTATAAGGAATGCCACCATGAACTACCATATATCTTAAATATGTAAATGAAACATTTAAAAGCATTTACACAACAATAGGAAGTAACAGAGGACTAACACGAAAAGCAGCAGATACTAAATTGTATTCAGGAGGTGTTACGCCGTCATATTGAATCTTAATTGCACAGTCCACCTGTGACTCCTTGTATCTCAAAGGCTTTACATTTGTGCAATAGTTTCCAGCCTTGGGGAAATTAATAGTCCATTCTGTATTTGAATCATTCAATGTCGTACCGTAAATACCCTGAGCGTAAACATTTTCAGAGCCATTGAGCACCACGTATCTCCCGAAGCCGGATGTTGTACCTCTTTCAGTTGTGATATTGCTCGTGTATTCTATACCAAACATGTCGTACACGAAACATGAAAACGCTTCATCACTTGTGCTGTTCGCTAGAATTGTAATTGGCACATTCCAGCCATAGAGTCTGATTGTAGGCAAACTTTATACTTGCCATACGTATTTTCAGTTTCATTTCGCTACGAAATCTAAGTAACCAATTCTTTTTATTTCACTCATTTACTAAAATACCATGCTTTCGGTAGCCCTATGGAGCGCAATTAAAACTATTATAAATGAACGAGGGCCGCTAAATTTATATTTACTCAGTGAATAAGTGAGTGTGCTTCAAAACGCAACATGCAATTGAAGGCAATTGAGACATTCAGCGATTATCACCAGTTGTTGAGCAATCACATGAGAGTCGTGAACAGTAAGTTTAGCGGCTCTCACCCCTTTAAAATAGTTTCAATTGGTTGTAATTGCGCTTCGCAGGGGTTACCGAGAACATAATGCCTTTAAACGAGTGAAATAAAAAGGATGAATTCTATCCTGAATACATAGCGAAAATGAAAAACAAGACATATGCGCCAATTGCGGAGGGATTTTCAAACAACAATACACGGTTCATCTATGAAAATACGTATGGTGACGGACAAGCTTGTCAACAAGTGGGACTCTATGGCTGGAATGCATCCATCACGTTTTCAGCCAAATGCACAAATGATGGTGCATTTTCATATATTGTGTATGACATGTTTGGTGTAAATTACACGAGCAATATTACAACCGATACGGGTATATCGTCCGGGTTTGGCGAATACGTTGTCCTCAATAGCAGCTATGGACGCGTTTACTCTCAGGGCATATACAGTCCGACATTGAATGCTTCAATTACGGAATGGACTATCAATTTACCCGGGGCTGGAAATTACTGTACGAATGTAATGCCTTTGAGATACAAGGAGTCACAGGTGGACTGTGCAATTAAGATTCAATATGACGGCGTAACACCTCCTGAATACAATTTTGTATCTGCTGCTTTTCGTGTTACTCCCCTAGTACTCCCAGTTGTTATCTCGATTCTTTTGACGGTATTAGTTGCCAACTAAAACGTTCAAATAGGTAATATAAGTAAACACAAGAGTTACAATCTGTTGTGTATTGATGATGACTAAATGGTTTGTAAATTCGTATTGATTTGTGAAGTTCTACATTTACAACAAAAATTTTAACTAAGATTCAATTCTAAAATATGATAGTACGATGGTTGTATGGACGACAAGGTGAATGTAATATTGTAATTCGTTGCACCAAAGCAGTAAAATGTAAGCGTTGGTGAGTGTTGGCATGGTTAAAAATAGTAGCTTAAGAAGTGTTAATATGCAGGCTATATCCCTTTTTGACAGGAGAAATTGCTTTGAAACAAGTAAAAAGTTTCAAGCACCATAAAAATGGCACGCAACGAACTGGTTATTGTTAGCTTTTGTTAAGATTTATTAAACACTTGCATGATTTGTTACTGGCAGCGTTATTCATTACTAACTTCATATTACTATGGAATGCCAAATTGACTCTAAAACTGTGGCAGATACAGTCAACAACAAAGAGTATTAATGCCATGCAAAGTAAGCTCCACAAATTAGTATTTGAGCCTTTCATCCTCAAAACTGTCTTTGATCTCGACGTATGTAGCAGTAGTTGAAAATGCACAGTACTAAAATGAACATTGGTATATCAAAATTTATATTTACTTAACGAATAAGTGAGCGTGCTTCAAAGCGCAACATGTAACCGAAGGCAATTGGGGGTATGTAACGAGTATTCACCAGTTGTTGAGCAATCACATGAGAGTCGTGAACAGTAAGTTTAGCGGCTCTCACCCCCTTAAAATAGTATCAGTTGGATGTAATTGCGCTTTGCGAGTGTTAACGAGTACATAATACTTGTAAAATAATGAAATAAAAAGAATGGTTTCTGTCTTAGATTTCTAGCGAAAATGAAATACAAAACATACGGACCAATTGCGGAGGGATTCTCGAATAACAATACGCGGTTCGTTTTCGAGAACACTCATGGCAATGGCCAGGCTTGTCAACAAGTGGGACTCTATGGTTACAATGCATCTATCACGTTCTCGGCCAAATGCACAAACGATGGTGCATTTTCTTATATTGTTTATGACATGTTTGGTGTAGATTACACGAGCAATATCACAACTGACAGAGGTACATCGTCCGGGTTTGGCGAATACGTTGTTCTTAATAGTAGCTATGGACGCGTTTACTCTCAAGGCATATACAGTCCGACATTAAATAGTTCAATCACAGAATGGACTATCAATTTACCCGGGGCCGGAAACTATTGCACAAATCTAATGCCGCTGAGATACAAAGAAGATTATATTGACTGTGACGTTAAAATTCAATGGGACGGGGTAACGCCTCCCGCGAATACTTTTCCTTCTGCTGCTTTTCGTGTTAGTCCTGTAATACTTCCTATTGTTCTGTCCATGCTTTTAACTGTTTTCTTTACATATTAAAATATAAACTTCAAAGAACGTTGACCTGAACATGAACAAATGCGTTGACAACTTATTGTTCTATTGGTATGAGTTTGCTCACTATGCTCAAACTTATTTACGTGTAATATTCTTACAACAGTGAAATAAAGGTCTTTGTGATATGACTGTGTCATTACCAGACATCTGTGATATTAACCCAAAGTTCCGAATTGATTTTTGTGCTTATTTTTGTTCTGACATGTCAGTAATCCCAAGGTGATATTCTGTATAGTCGTGATATATACTTAAGCTACTCCTAAACAATGTTCACCAATAATACATACTTTAATATCGCATAATGCTGAACCCATACTTACTTACTCAAAAACACAAATCTTAGTATTTATTTTTCCATGCAACTGATACCAATTGTCGCTTAGTAATAATTTACTTGTGGTCAAAACTCACACTCTGTTATAGACTTAATCAAATAAAAGTTAAACGGTAAAAGCAGGCCTGTGAAAAAATTAAATAATTTGGACGGTTGATCACTCGTATACTAAAAGCATCATTCAATTAGAACTATTCTACTCGTATCAGTTTTCTAATTCTTCGATGAATGTTTTATAACGAACTCTGTTACCGAGTAAATACAAACTTCTTGTGCTACGTTACAATAATTAACAGTGTATGAACTACGTAAATAAACCAGTCTTCGCGCATGTCTGTTTATTATAGTTGGCATCTAGCCGCTCGCTTATTCGTGATCTTAAAGCAAACGATGAATGCGCTTATTTAAAATGCACGTTTTGCATGTCACTCACCTTGGGATAGTGAGACACACTTTTATTATGAACATGTTACCCTCATAACGTTACTCGATTTCGTCTTATGTGTTGATAGCTGAAAAATACTCTGAATACAGTAACGAAAAAGAACTAGTATATTAAAATTATTTATGACTCTCATGTAATTGCCCCACAGCTGATGGTACTTAATAACATCCGAACCTGATTCTCGGTTTGCACATTAAATCATGCTGCTATTCTAAGGCATAGCTTAAACAATTAAGTGTTTGCCCATTTAGGAGCTACTATCAGAAATAACTATATACAATGCTTTTATTGGACGAGAATTTATAATTCTAATCTGCCAAAGCTTAAAAACGCCCTTAAAAAGGAGAGGAGCTGAAGTTAGTACTGTCAAATGGGGGTATGGAACGGTGGCACTTTTAATATATAGCTTTGCTTCTTAAACTGCCTAAGTTACGACGAAATGAGTAATTTGTAGCAGTACATTATTATTAACTAGAAAAGAAAACATTAGCAAAATTACACCGTATGTGTTGTCGATAATTTAAAAGCTGATACAATATCCGCTAGGTCTGGATCCCCTGATTTACAGTAGCTTTCATAACTAAAAATGAATCATCTATTCAATCAATATAGTTGCTGTAATTTGCTTTCAATAAACTGATAAATTCTAAGAAATATTTAGCCTCTCGTCAACGCATTATTCAGTTTTTCGCATAAATAATTATAGTTATCTATGATACGAAACCTTGATTTCGGTTACAGAGTGCACAGTACTATAGGTATTGTTGAGCTAATTGAGCGAGGATAGCAAACAGCAAAACACAGTTAGTTTAGCTGAGACAAGCAAGTTCACTTAATTAAATTTTGTAGAAAGATGAAAGTTAAAAATAACGTAGAAATAGCTAAATGCGGATCAATTATTTATCCAATCTTTTTCAATAAGAGCATGTATATATATATATATATATGCTCATGCAATTCAATATCTATTTTATCTACGATACCAAGACATCGAATATTGACTCCAGCTTCTCTTGAGCAAACCAATAATTATTCACACTGATCGTATTAAATAAACATTATCGAGTTACTTACAGCCTGTACGAATGACCCCTATATTTACTACATAAGTCTTCGCAGTGTTTTCGTAAGCGACAACAAAACCAGACCAATTTCTGGTGCAGTAGAAACTATTTAGGCTGCTAATTTCGGCATTGTTCAATAACGTTTTATTGTACTAAGGAGAAGAAAAGACCAGTTTTAAAAATCTGTAATTATGTTTTCATTTGAAGCTCAGTAATGCAAGTTAGTAACCGTCAGAAACATTAAGTTTTAAAATTGGATTAGTGAATATACATTATGTTCTCATACCGTTTAACCAACACAGCTGTTTACAGATCAACAGCTTAAATTGAGTCGGGACCCTTCATCGTCTTTTCAGAATACGTGATAAGAATAGTCATATTGCACTTAGACACCCTCATTGTTCACCAGTATCAGTAGTATTCTTTGGCATACATTCATTCATCTAACCGAAAATAATATACACACATCAGGCTTACTGCCTGGGTTGACATAAACGTATCATGCTCTCAGCGACAGACCAATCTTCTTCATCCGTGGCTTCCGCATCCTCGTCTGGGTCAATCCAGGAGAACACTTCTTCCACTGTTTCAGACGAGCTAGTAGGGGAAATAGGATACTCGGACGTAACAATAACCTGAGAAAAGCTATCTGCTGTGTTGGTAATGTCTGTAAGAACACGAAGCGGTGCCCGAGATGAACGCTTGAAAGTTCCGTTATGACTGACTTCAGCACCGCAGCTCTGTTCGAATAGTTCATCATCTTTTTCCTCAGAAAGTCCCCACATGTAACCCCACATTTCCAATGCACTTCGTAACACGTCTCTCTGTCTACGCGGTTCAAGCTGAGAGAACACCGGCATAGAGTTAACGAGCAGGTAGTGCAATTCTTGAACTCTTAGTAGTTTATCGCCTCGAATTACGAAATCAGGTAACCACTCTGTACAAATCAATGACGCTAATGCTTCTCCATCTGTCGGTCAGTAATTGAATTGAGAGGGTCGATACTATTAAACGCGTCTTTTACGTTCTTCGTAGCCAATATACCTTCAAACACTTCAGATGAACGTTGCAGAACTGTCCCATATAAACGCTTCTCATCAAAGAAGTCAAGACAGCTTGAATACGCGCGTTTTTTCGTCTTTAATGCGTCAATTGCCATGAGAAACGCGTAAATAATTTCTGGGTCAGGAAGAGACACGCGTCGAGCAGGGATCCAAAAACACAAGAAAGAATTGGAGACTCAACCAGTTTGAGAACAACATGAAAAAGGGAAAAAACATGGGTCAGTTAATAGAAAAAATATGATGAGGAATAATTGTGAGATGAGATATTGAAAACCAATACGTGGTTATCTGTAAATTTTAGAACGTTCTCAGTAATGATACAGCACTTCAAGCTAAGCAATACAATTGTGTCTGACATCTTACCAGACTGGGAGAAAGCTTAATAGACTCCCGGTATAATATGCCACTTGACTAATTTACAATAATGGTCCCAATCCTCGCCATACTTCTCCTGACACTTTTCTTCATCACGCATATCACGGTGAACGAGAAGGACAGCAAAGTAGGCAACGTAGAAATAGGGAATAAACGAGCCAAAACCAGTGGGCAGGCACCAGGCCCAGGCCATTATCCAGTCACCGAAGTAATTAATGTGACGAGCAATTCCCCACCAGCTGCTTGTAAGCAGTTTCGTGCCGCGTTTTGTTTGGATATACTTGAGATGGCGCACAGATGAATCATTGGGATTCGTCCGGAATTTGTTTTTCTGACCATTAGCACCACGGAATATGCTATAGCCGATCAATTGCAGACCAACGATACCCAACAAGTACCAGAAACCAAGATCAACCGGGTGAAAAGCAAGATACCGGGCTTGTAAGGAGTATGTAAATGGAACCCATACTAAATCACCAAAACTAAGCATGTAGCCAAACCCGTCCGTTGTAACATCCATCGTTGTCAACACAGCACTTTCATTTACCAGAGAATCGACCACATACCACGAGTGAGATAAAACCACCAGTACCATACTGTCAGTTATGCGACCAAATTGAACAATCTGGTGACATGCGAATGCAATGTCGAAAACAACCCACAAAATAAGCCCGGGACGGAGCTCGCAAAACACTTTAAGGTCAAACAAGCCCAAACGAGGGTTCAATTCACGACCAATGTACCAGTCATATATGACATTTCCAGAGACTCCGCCCTTAGCCAATTGCTTCTGACCAACAAACGAACTCAGATAGCAGTACGTGCACAATAGGACCGAAAATATGTACGCGGCAGTTAATAGCGGTACGTAATACGTCCACACAAACTCCATTGCTTGTGGCCCGTACACAGCGATGAACCCAAACATAAAGAACAAAATCACTAACATGCTTTTAAATCCATTCATCTTGTATAGTAACCGAGTACCTTTTTCGTTAATGGGAGATCCAGGGACCCATTTACCGGGTACCAGAAACCAAAGGAGAGCAAGCATTCCAAACCAGCACAAATAAATGACCATAGCATTCCAATCAAAAAGCCTTGTTTGGGAAAAGTCATTCCAAATACTCATTACACTCCAGGACGGACAGCCGTTTTCATTGCACATAAAATACAAACCATAGGTCACTAAGGTAGTCGACAAAACGACCCCAGCAGCACCTATAGGGCCAAAAAACTCGTATTTAAACTTTTTTTGTTGCGTTTCTGTCATTGTTAAACCCGCTTAATTTTTTATAAGTTACAGAACCAAAAATCAATGTTTAAAGACACATAGAACGCGAATTGTAGTTAAGAACTCTTAAGCTTTTTTCGTAAAACCAGAGGTATAATATTGGTAAAGGGTGCGTGCGACAAGAAGTCGCGGTAGGACATGCTCAGCGCAGTCTTACGATTTGTGTATTTTTGATTGGTCGATAAGTCGGTTGTAATTGTCGCGTGCGACCACGTGTAATCCACATGGTACATAAATTACGTACGCGAATTCATATCTCAATTATTAAAACATAACAATTCCAAGTATTAGAAAACAAACGAACATATTATTTCACAGACGTTGATTATTAACTCAATATTATACAGATACTATTAGCAAAAGTTAAAGAAAACAATAAAACTCACTTTTCTTTACGGCGAAAAACGTCCATAAAAATTCCAAAACACAAAAAGATAACCAAAAAATAGGAGGCAAACCACAGGTTGTCCAAAATATTACCGGCAAATCTAAATAAAAACGAGCAGATGTTAATAACAGTAAGAATGTAGACAGCGATCATCAGAACAACACAAATTGAAAGACAAATTAAGAAAACGACACGTTTCAGAAATAAACAGAAGAAAGGAATAGATCCTTTACATGTTCAATCGAGAAATAAAAGCGGGGAAACATTATGAAACACACAACGTTACCACGACATTAGAAACTGCGGTACATTATCATGCTTTTCTAGAAATGTCACGACCGGCGAAACATATGTGTGCCATCCATGTTTATAGGCCTACTGCTATTGCCGTTGCTGCTTGAACCTGTGCTGTTATTGGTTTGAGCATTAGTAGAAGTAGGACTTGTTAAAATGGAAGATGCAGGGGCATTCTGCGTTGTTGCTGCAGAAGATGACGATTGTACCGAGTACGGCATCGTTGGGGACGTGTACGCTTCGGAACCATATTGCATATATTGACGGATGTTTTGAGGCAGGGCAAACGCCGGGGGGAATGGTTGAATAGAGGAAAGCGGAAATGCTGGATTTGCTGAAATTGAGGGGGGCAATCGTCCATCTTGAAGTGGCCGACCAGAAAACGCAGGAGGGCAATCAGCAGCATAACCCACTTCCCACATATTATTGCCGTACGGTGGCATCATCTGCTGATTACCTAGCAAAGTGGATGCAGGAGGAATCGGCATAGAATTGGAAGCATTCGTGGACGGTTTTGTGGGTGGCTGCATTATCCCGTGAATACCCGCATTGGTCGTTTCGTTTGCCATGGGTATCCTTGGCCCATAACCAAATGTTGGTTGGAAACCTGGAAGCTGCTGCAAACCTCCAGGCTGCAGTGGATCAAAAGCCTTGACAAGCGGTTGAGAAAGAACGGAATTGGACAACTGCGCTGCTATAGGAGCATACTCAACTGGATAAGATGGTTGCATAGGAGTACGGTATTCGTGTGTTTGTGTAGTAGAATTTAATGACTGCATATCCATCTTTTGGTTTCCGGAAACAGGCAAGATAGGTGATTGGGCATTGTGTTGCCCAAAACCGTTGACGTGAATACTCTTCTGGCTTTGAGCTGTGAAGTCATATTCCTGTAGCATCTCATTAAGCGCATCAAGAATTGTTGAACCATATGGAATACTTCGATAGATGGTGTTCAATGCGGCATATCCAGTTTTCGCGTTCTGAATAAAACTGTGATGCAGCACCTCGTTTGCCTTGGTGAAAGTTGCGCACAGTGTAAGAGTCATTACACTATAGTAACCCGCGTACAGATTGCTAAATACCCGCGATGGGGGTGTTAACTCGAGTAGCGATTGAAGTAAAACAACTACACGCTCAGCAGACTTAGCACAGCTAAGTGCGAACATATGTGACTCGTCTGCTTCTTCATTTAATTGTTCTTTAGCAGACTCGATGTAGTGCAGAAAAGGTCGATAGAAAATCATTTCAACTTGACGAAACTTCAGTTCCAATGTAACAGCTTGTGCCCATTTTGGGACGTATTTAGGCAGCTCCGACACTTTCAAATAAGAGGGCAACAGCGTCCACCATGTCTCAAGCTTTCGCTTAATTTCCAGAACAGATGGTAGCGAGACCCTGCCTCGCGGTACAGAACCCATGCCAATGGGATACACTTTGCGGACAAAATGGCTGAGAATGCGCGCAAGAGAAACATGCTGAACAAACACATCGAGGTTCATGGCTTCCGATGCGATTAACACTGGTGGCGTGTTGCCCAAAGACACATTTGTTTCAAACACTGTAGGTAAACCTTGATCAATATCTTCATCTTCTATACCGAAAGGCAAACCAAGAATTGTACTGACGTATGAAGCCATTACATATACTGACCAAAAAATGCGTTTACACAAACGCGCTTCTTGAGGAGGGACCGAAGGGAGCTCACGATGCAGGCCAAGCTCATGACAACATAACAAAGCATCGTCAATTATAGTATACGCCTGAGACAAACGAGAGCTAAACAATGCAAATAATGAAACGGACAACAACGTTTGAACCGCTTCGATTGAATAAGAATCGCCCCACTGAAAAGTACACCGAAGGTAAACGTAGTATTCGTAGGCGCGATGAAAACATGAACTGTCCTCACTTGACGATACATACATGTAAGCAACGCACAAAGTTGAGACCAACAAACTGTGGAAACTGCCACCTTTGCATCCTGTTTGATAGAATTTTTTCAGCTGCGAGAAGAAGCTTGGAATATGGTGAAAGTGTACAAGAAAATGGTCATTCAAAAAGAGCAAGTTCACCATGCTCCGAGCTTCCTCGTATGAGGGCAATTGTATATGAGGCATTGTTTTCTCCGAAGATGGGTCTTCACTTGGCATGGGAGGCAAATAACGATATGGTTTCTCATCGATTTTATTTGGAATTGCGAAAGCTGAATGGTCGCTTGAGCCATCTTTGGGCGTTGGGAATCGATGGATGTTGTCACGAATATTTTTCATAAAAACAAAGCCTGAGGAATTGCCTCGAAAGTCTGCTGAACCATCATCTTGCAGACTAAGTTGACCGTAGCGATCGAACAAGGTCTCGAGTTCACGAACATTAACTTTCTTTTGTGCTTTCGCACTGCCAGAATTACCCTGTGCCGAAGACGCAGAACCAGGAACACCTGGCTTAAAGTTCGGAAGCTTCGCTTGTGCCAATTGACTGAGAAACTTTAATCGTAACTCAAGAAACTGAACATACTTTTCAGGCATGTTTCGTAGACGTTTGAACGGTTGACCGAAGGTACATTCTAATTAAGAGTTAGATAAACAACAGACTAAAACAAGCAGATAATAGGCTTACAAGCCCTTGAAACAACAACAAATGTGGGAAATTGTAGCTGCAGACGGCATTTTGCAGTTCTAGAATCCAAAACATACCATAGTTGTAAGCTACACAGTGTGAACATGGCTACTCATTTCAGCTGTTAATCACAGTTGTTCTGTTCTTGTTTTCATCTTATAATTCTTGTCATCCTAATCAAGTCGCTTTCAATTGCAATTCGTACCCTTTGACCATCACATTTCACCTTCTTACGATGACATTCATCGCAGGCCTTCAGAACCCGCTGTCTTCGTGTCAAGGAAGAGTCGTTGGAAGAGGACATGGGGCACGTCAACTACTAAAATTCGTTAGAATCTCCGAATTATTGTAAAAAAGCGCATACAGATGATAAACACTCGCAAACGACCTCCTAAGATAGGAACAAAACGTACAATTTCGTTATAAACCTAATGTCAATAAATAACCATGTGTTAAATTTACAAAAATAACATCAGGTAGCACGAATGGTAAATAGCAGGAGAGTTGACGTGAACAGTACGATGTGTCAGCGGAGAATTAATTGCACGCGCCCACTATTCGGTAGCTGGCGGCTACGACCGCTCAGGAAGGCCCGAGTTAAAAAAGAAAAAACTATCTTTATACAGAAATGAGTGCTTTGTATATACAGCACCGTTCTATGTATCACATATATGCATATATTTTCAGTATATAAAAGAAAGTATGTTTTTTTGGTGTCCGTGGCAACGCACCTGTGTTTATATGCGTTCAGCTACCGCTACCAGTAAATAAACAAATATCAACTGTGAACCTGGCACACAGTAAAACATGTCAAATAGCGGAGCTGAACAGGATTCTGCGTATTCATTGGAAGAAGAAGAAGAGAATTCCAAAGGAAGAAGCGTAAAAGCTGAAAAAAGACGAACAAAATCACGCGAAAAGGATCGAATGAGTGAATTGGATGCTACTATTGCTAAATTACCGGTTCCGGATGCTACAGTAAACCTGATACAAAAATATTCAAATGATGAGAACGCTAAGCGGCATTCTGGAGGAATTCAAGCATATGCAAAATTTGCTGGAAGTACATGGACGTATTATGTTCAAAAGCTTCGAATTGTCTTGGGACGAGAGCCAAATGGAAGTTCGAATGCACCTCCGGGTGTAGAGCCTGTCGATATGGACTTTGGACCGAGCAAATTAATTAGTCGAAAGCACGCAGTCGTCGTGTTCGATTTGAATACGCAACAATGGAATTGCACCGTCCATGGTCGGAACGGGATTCGCGTGAATGGAAAGACCTACGCCGCTAATAGTAGCGTTGTTTTGGAAAGCGGGTACGTAACGACTAATTAAAGCGGATTTAGGCACACGAATTGCTTAAACACGAAAATTAAGAATGACAAGTCTATTTTGTGTTTGTGCTTTTCTCGCTTCGTCTAGGCTCGCCGTGACCTTGAGCCGTTTTCTTCGCCGATTGATTTATCTCCAAGTTATTTACTAACTCTTTTTTCAATAGTTATATTCTCGATATTGGTGGTGTACAGATGATGTTTGTTTTACCGGACCAGGTTGAAAAAGAGAAACCAACGGCCTCCTTGGAACAAAAGCAGACAACGAACGAGTCTGTTACAAATGAACCAACCACAGACGGTGAAGCTTACCGTCCGTTCGGTAACCAAAAGCCACCGTACAGCTACTCGGTCATGATTGCTCAGGCAATTCTTTCTACGAGTGATAGTATGATGACGCTTTCAAAAATATATTCATGGATTCAAGACCACTATCCTTATTACAAAACTACAAAAAGTGGTTGGCAAAACTCCATTCGCCATAATTTATCACTCAACAAAGCATTTCACAAGGTTCCGCGTAAGTGTGGTGAGATTGGCAAAGGAATGAAGTGGTCGATTGCCCCCGAATACCGCGAGGAGTTTCTCATCAAAGCACGACTGTCATCAAAACGAAGATCTTCCGAGGCTGCTTCGTCTAACGATCAGTATTATGCGTCACTTAAAGAACCCAAAAAACTGCATGCTTCGCCCGCGAGGTCTCGCGAACGTACCCCTGTTACGCCAAAAAAAAACATAGAACGACCAATTGTGAATGATGTACCAAGTACAGTCAAGTCACTCCCGACGCGAACACCCAACTACAAAACACCAATACGGACTTCACTTTCTGACCTCATTGCCTCTCGAGAAAGTACGCCTGTCGGTCATCATGAGTATACTGCCCCTTCAAGTGCGGGTTCAGTTGCACGCAGTACCCCACGGTTTCCTACTTCATCGCCGGCGCCGTTTTGGAAATATGTGGATATACCGAGTGTTCGCAATTGGCCTCAAATCAATTCCTATGAGTCTATTTCGCCATATCGGAATCCCATTAATAGTCACATGTTTTATTCGCCTGCACAGGCAAAACGTTCGGGCTTTGACGAGCAGGTTCATGACTTGCAAGGTGTTGATTTAGTGCATGGGTTCGAAGGCATTAGCTCGTGGCGTGAATCATTGGCTAACAAGAATCATGGCATAAAACGTGAATCGTTGACAAATGACTCGTCAAGTGGTGTTCAATTCAATCCCAAAAAGACGGAGGAAGTTCTACCTGCATCTCCAGAGGTTAGATCTGGTGACCTAAGCGAACCAACGCTGAACAACACGAAGAGTTCTGCGTCCAGTAGCACGATGACTGCTTCGCCGAACTCTGAGGAAATGGTAAAGGAACACAAAGAAATGCAATCTTAAGTCAACAGCATAAACGTACTCTCATTCCCGTCGCAAGCCAACGCTGAATTACCTCTCATCACCCCCTTCCTTTCCGTCTAGGTTTTCTTATATTGCTTGTTTCTACAATTTTCCGGCACCCTTTCTCCTAACATCTTTAAGAGGCGAATGATCTATCTATGTGCATGTGTTGAATCATGTGTCCCCATATGCGCGCAAATTGTGCAGTTTCTAATGTATTATTCTTTTATATGACTCTCGTTCTTGCTGGTATGTCTGGGTGTCTGTATACAATTGTGTACATATCTGCGAACAACCGAAGACGCATCTTTGTCTGATTTTTATTTCTCCTTCTATCAACCATTCTTTACTCTTTTTTCCTTTCTTTATTTTTTCCTTAATCCTCGTTGCTGCCAAGTAATGTTTTTGTTTGGAATTTTCCGCAGGAATCGGTGTTCCTAACTCTGTTTATTTTATTTAGGTACCGTTTTCGTAATCTATGAATGAAGTATCTCAAGTATATCAATTAGCTTTCCCTTGTTCGCGACTGCTTACCTTTGGTTCTTTTCCACAACAAGCTACGGTGTTCATATACATGCGACAATTAGCGTCGGCACTATCGGCAAAAACATTTAAGGTTTCCGGTTTCGGCTACAGGAGGGAATAAAAGTTACGTTCGTACAATTAATAATAGGAACTAAGAATCAAGTTCCAGCACTTATTTCATCCCCACTACAGTGCAGTGAATTATCTCGTTCCGACATACGACTAAGTTATAACCAATAACTCATGTTCCCGTATTGTGCATTATATCAAATTGTAATTATGGTTTCATTGATGTCGTTTTCTCCATACCTACCTTCCACAATGTTGCCCTCGTCTCTTGCTCCTCCAAAAGCGTACTAACCTTACCCTCATAGTTTATTTCAATTAAGGTTTGCAATTCGCGAGGGGGCCGTTTCCCTTCAAAAGGCAAGTCACAGCCCTACCCTAAAACAAAATTCGTGACTGCTTCAACGTATAACAAGTTTCAACACACTCTGGCCATTTGTCACAAACCCATACCATGTCTGCTCTCACGATCTCCAAAAAGAGAAAAGTAAGTGATTGTGCTAAATTGCACAGACGGTGACATTCGGCGTACGAAGAAACGATATGATGATTTCCATCCTGGCACCTCTTGTCTTATGGAGCGATTCACACCCGCTTCGATGAACTTAATTTTGGACTTTCTCTGATACCCTCGTTTTTGAGTACTCCCGAAAATGTCATCGTTGGTGTTAAATTTCTTAATGCCATTTGTCTCCGACCCAAGTGCTGACCGTTTTAGTTCGTCGCTGATGGTGTTTTCTACGCCGAGTTGAACGAGTTCTTTACTCGTGAGCTCTCTGAGGAGGGTTACTCTGGTTGTGAGGTCCGTGTTACTCCCTCTCGCTCGGAGATCATCATCCGTGCCACTCACACCCAAGATGTTCTTGGAGAGAAGGGACGCAGAATCCGTGAGCTTACCGCTTTGGTCCAAAAGCGTTTCAAGTTCGCTGAGAACACCGTCGAGCTTTACGCCGAGAAGGTTCAAAACCGTGGTCTTTGCGCCGTCGCTCAATGCGAGTCTCTCCGCTACAAGCTTTTGGCTGGTCTCGCTGTCCGTCGTGCTGCCTACGGTGTTCTCCGTTACGTTATGGAGGCTGGTGCTAAGGGTTGTGAGGTTGTCATCTCTGGTAAGCTTCGTGCTGCCCGTGCCAAGTCTATGAAGTTCGCTGACGGCTTCATGATCCACTCTGGTCAACCCGCTGTCGACTTCATCGACTGTGCCACTCGTCACGTCCTCCTTCGTCAAGGTGTTCTCGGTGTTAAGGTTAAGATTATGCTCCCCGAGCCCAAGACCCGTCAAAAGAAGTCTCTTCCTGACGCTGTTGTCGTCTTGGACCCCAAGGAGGAGGCTCCTATCACCGAGCCCTACACTGTCGTCAACCAACCCGTTGGCGCTCCCGCTGAGGAGGCTGCCGTTGAGGAGGCTCCTGCTGCTGCTCCTGCTGCCGCCGCTGCTTTCTAAAATAATCTCTGCTAGCCTTGGTAAATATAGCATGGTGTTTTTGCAACAGTATTTGTTAAAGGTTGTTTAGTGCATGTGTGTTGGATGGTTTTTGTACTGTTGTCCTGTTATGCTTGATGTTTGCGAGTGGATGGAAGTTGGATTTTCATGAAAAGGATTTTTACATTCTATCTGTTTGTTCTTGAAGCTGTATCTGTTTATCAGCGGTTTCCCGTTGTGTCTCGAGTATTGTGATTTTGTCACAGAGCCTCTTGTAAGCATCGTCAATCTGATAAAGTTGTTTTGTTAGAAAAGAACAGACGAAATTTTGTCCGAAGCAGGGCTTTATAACTCACATCTTCAAGCAGTCGTTTTGCTTCAGATTCGGTTTCTTCAGCAAGAGAATGACAGTTTACAACTTCCTCAGCCAGTCGAGCTTTAACTTGTGCAATTGAGTGGGGAGGACCATGAGTAGCTTCTTGCGCCAGTGTTTCTAACTGAAAGCCGGATTCTGCATGGAGTTAATATTCTGCTTAGATAGATTCAAAACGTGTCTTTTTCTGATGAAAAAAACCAATTTATGACATTTGCGAATGATAATAGAATGTCTTGGAAAACCCGAATTGTTAATCAATCACATTAACATACTTCTATACTTGTCATCGTATTTTCTAATAAACTGCAGCGATCTGTAAATTTCGATTGGTAAATTATCAGTAACTACAGTGTCGAGAACGGATTAGTAGTCATGATTAGCAAAACAAAATCCTACACTCGGTAAAATCCAGAGGACTAATAGAGCTATCGATGTCGGTTTCTGTTCCTTTTTCCATCGTATAGCAATAAACGTGATATTTTTGTCGTCTGGTCTGTTCAAGGGTATTACTTAAAGGTTTTAGAAACGGATTAATTAAGAGAAAAAAAAAACATAGAAACTAAATGGAGGTTGAAAAGAAATGAGGAATTAGAAAGAGTTTATAGTTTCTTTGGAGAATAAATAATAAAAACGAGAAGGCTTCAAAGAGATTATTTCGGGTGTTGCTTGAGCGTATACAGAAATTTGAACTGTTGTACTTGATAAATAAAAGACGTAGGTAGTCAGATCAAGCAATTCTAGTAAAGGTATGTAGCTCTACTCAGGTATTTTGTTCCAAAAGAAAGAAACTGGAGTATGCGTACGTTGCTTAAGTTGTATGCTTTGCATACCAGTTTCTAATGATCAGCATAAAGGAATCTATCAATAATCAGTGTCATTCAGTTTCAACGAACTCTTTTTAATCCTAATGATGATCGTAAACATGTACAAGAACGTTATTAAAAATCATTCACTTAGCATTGGTATAATTCGTTCACAATCATCCATGTCTAAATCAGTTCTCTAATATGACGAGTGTTATTTCTAATCCCATATGTCTAACTTGTTCAACAGCTATATCGTCCAAGCCATTATTATCTCTGCTAAAAACAATCCACGAACCTCGCTCAAAATAGTGCAACACCCAACGCCTAAAAGTACCTTTGAAACAGTACATTCACCTAATTATAAAACATAATCCTCTCTTCGTCTTGTTCCATTTGTTATTACGAGTGGTCACGCTCGCTCGTTTTCTCTCTACCAGAACGTGTCTCAGCAAATGCGAGTTTTATGTGTCGCTGAAAAGAATTCTATTGCAAAAAGCGTTGCTAGCATTTTGGGCGGAGGCCATTTTCGTCGTGTATGTATCTATTTCTTCAATTGAAAATTCGTTACGTTGCAATGGTCGCGTTTCCAAATAGCGGGTTTATTTTCATTGCGATTTGTCTCTTTTTCACTAACAAAAGCATACATAGAGAGACACAAAGAGTAAATACATAAAGAATTATGATTTTGATTATGATTTTGGCGGTCAACTGGGTCATTGCAACGTTACAATGACTGCGGTATCGGGTCATTTAACAGAGGCATCCTTCCCTTCCGAGTATTCGAGCTGGAGCTCTGTGCCACAGGAAGTCTTGTTTGATGCACAGATCCGCATAAGTGTATCAAAGGTATATATACATTAAGTGTCGACACGAGTTTAACCATAGTAGAATTCTGCTCCTTTGGCCGACAATATACGAAAAGAAGCATCCAATGCAGACTATCTTTACATATGGACAGATTGTGATAGAGAAGGGGAATATATCGGTACTGAAATCACCAATGTCGCAAGGTCGGGTAATTCAAGGATTCGAGTACTACGCGCCGATTTCAACAATCTTGAACGAACGTGAGTATCACTACCTTTCTCCAATCATGCTAACCAAGTAGTCACATAATCCGAGCTGCTCGAAATCCTCGAAACTTAAATCAGTGGGCCGCAGACGCTGTTGCTGCTCGAATAGAGCTGGATTTCCGGTTAGGAGCCATTTTTACTCGTATACAAACGCTGCAACTACAAAAAGCTTTCGAGATCCTAAAGAAAAGAGTCATTAGTTATGGGCCCTGCCAATTTCCTACATTAGGATTCGTCGTCGATCGTTGGCAACGTGTAGAAGACTTTCTTCCAGAGCAGTTTTGGTCCATAAAACTGCAGGATCGAAGACAAGCAAAAACAGTTACATTTAATTGGAAGCGTAACAGAGTGTTTGATCATCTTGCTGCTCTTGTCTACCTTGAACGTTGTTTGGAAGCCAAAGTTGCCAAAGTCACGAACGTTGTACAAAAACCTAAAACCAAGTATAAACCGCTTCCACTGACTACTGTCGAGCTT
Source organism: Schizosaccharomyces versatilis (nom. inval.) (assembly GCA_032882995.1). Lineage (NCBI taxonomy): Eukaryota > Fungi > Ascomycota > Schizosaccharomycetes > Schizosaccharomycetales > Schizosaccharomycetaceae > Schizosaccharomyces > Schizosaccharomyces versatilis (nom. inval.). The sequence goes on along the minus strand of CP130699.1, from coordinate 103,987 downwards.
ACTAAACTTGGTCCAAAATTTCTACGCCTCAGTGCGAAAAAGACATTGGAGGTATGCCTACCTTGTTTTGTTGTATCTTTGTGACTAACCCAAAGATTGCTGAGCATTTATATACCAATGGTTTTGTATCATATCCTAGAACAGAAACCGACCAATTTGATCCAGGAATGGACCTACAAGCCTTAATTAGCAAACAAACAAGCGACCCCAGTTGGGGTACTTTTGCATCAGAGTACGTCTCAACTTTTAGTGATATCTATTAGGTGCATATTTACTAAAACCACTTCTAGTCTACTCACTGGAAACTTTCGAACCCCAAGAAGCGGTTCTCATAATGACAAAGCTCATCCTCCTATCCATCCTATTGCCCATGTAACACAAAATGCACTTCCTTCACAAGATCACTGGAAAGTGTACCAGTTCATCACACGCCGGTTTCTTGCCTGCTGTTCTGACCACGCACGTGGTGCAGAAACGGTTGTTGAAGTAACTATGGGTGATGAACAATTTTCTCAATCGGGACTGACTGTATTAGAGCACAATTATCTTGATGTGTATATATATGAAAAATGGAATAGCTCAGCGCAGCTACCCGTATATGAGATGAATGACGAATTCGTTCCTCGCCAAATCAACATAACAGAGGGAGCCACAACATCGCCCACATACCTTACGGAGCCAGAACTGATTTCGTTAATGGATGCCAATGGAATAGGTACAGACGCGACAATGGCCGAGCACATCGAAAAGGTGCAAGAACGTGAATATGTTTTAAAACGCAAGCGAAAAGGCAAGGGTTCTGGAGCTGGTGTTTCGGAATTCGTTCCAACTTCTCTTGGCGTAGCCTTAGTCAAAGGTTATGATGAAATAGGATTGGAATGGAGTTTAACAAAACCTTTTCTTCGTCGCGAAATGGAAGTGCAACTAAAAAATATTGAGCAAGGGCAATCTTCGAAGAATACGCTTGTTGAAGTTACTCTTACACAATTTCGTGACGTTTTTCACTTAACAAAAACGAGGTTTGAGTGTTTGTTACGGGTATGCAAAGAATTAATCTTTTTACAACTAACGAAAATGAAAACTTGAACTAACAAAATTTAACAGAGATGTAAAGAATATCTTGAAGGACAATGATGAAAAATAACTATTACAAAAAATGTCATTCTTCGCACAGAGCCTAAAGACATCAACCGAGACTCCGTGAGTTAGCATTCCAAAAAACAAATCCCATACTCTCTCCTTACCGCACACATCCGTCCCGTCCCTCAAAATTCCCACCGTTATTGACTTTCAGTACCGAAACTGATTAATTGCACGCACCCCCGGAAACTACCAACACCTCTCCGAGACATACCAGCCCTAAAACTTAAGTACCCACTTGTGAATTACTCTCTCTTACTAAACTACTTGTATCCGTTTGTGTACAAATTCCTATTTCTAGCCCCTCCTTTATTAAGTTCGATTATCAACGAACTACTTTTACCATAAGTCTTTTTGCGATTTTTTTTTAAAACATTACAGCTTTCTACCTGTTTTCTGCTTCCAAACCTCACTAAACAATGCCAGATAGCAAGCATGCCGTTGTGATTATCCACTATTGGGACAAACGGGTCCCTATCGAGGTCAACCTGAACGAAGATCTGCAACACTTATACAATCTTGTCGCTCATGCGCTTGATATTTCTGAAACGGATGTCAGCTTGATTTTCGCCGGAAAACGGTTAACACGTATGAATGAAAAGTTATCTAAATATGGTATAAAAAACAAAAGCAAAATTTTGTGCCGTAAACGTCACAAGAAACACCATCGGACAGCTCAAGCAGAAGAAGAAAACAAAGAAGAACTAGCTGAACCAGCTGAACCTCTTGTTTCTGAAAAGCAACCTAACGCTTCGAGCCCTGTTATGAAGGAGTTACAGAGTATAACGGATCATGTCGATTCTGAGCTTGAGCCCGCTGTGAAAACTTATATTAAATCTCCTCCGGAGGTTCCGAAGAAACGATTAGAACGCAACATTATGCTCAGCGAAATGCTTTTGCAACAGCTTTTCAAGCTGGATGCCGTCGAAACTCAAGGCAATCCCGTTATGCGAACACAACGCAAGGCTACCGTAACGAAAATTCAGGACCTGCTACAGCAGCTGGATCAAAACAAACCCATTGGTGTCCACCTGTAAGGTTAATTACCGACATATCATCTGTAGTGATAACTACAAGCTATGTGGGGAGTGACAGACTACTCGAGTTAAACGCCTTTGGAAGCAACAGCTGATAATGCTCCCTTCCTTCCCTGATCGACCATTACCGCTTTTCTTTTTTTTAACATTACATCTCATGATATAGCCTAATGTATATAATATATACCTTCCAACACGACAACAGCAGCATCCATGCAGCCGCTCGAAACCCAGACCAATTTTCCATGCAATGACTCCTAATTTAAGGAAGGATGTCCTGCAGATTGTGACTAGAAAAGCTTAGAATTTGATCACAAGCTTTGACAAGTTCAACGCCGGCCTTTGAGGCAACTTGTGTCATTTCTAACCACTGTGCGGGAGAGACGGCCAAACCGGTGGAAGCATATCCACCGGCATCCAAAATAGAGCGTGTGTAGGCAATGTTTCCTGAAGACTGAACGGCCACGACATATGTTGCCTGAGACACACTGGCTTCTTCCGGCGTTGGGTCAATAAGGACGACTTGATTAACGACCGATGCAGCAACGATCACGGACATAGCATCCAGATCTTGCAAGGGCAACGCATGGTCCCAGTCGGGGTCCGCGTCAAACTCCTCCGATGGTTCGTACTTGGATGACCCGATTATGTCTTCAGAAACGTCAGGAGTAGATATACGAGGAATCCGCGTGCACAACAAAGCCAGTCGAGTGGCCAAACTCAGTGCCGTAAGCAATTGCTCGTCGGCAACAGCACATGTTACCACCACAGCATCCACGTATACTGTCCAAGCACGAGAGGGTGTAAACTGCAGGTATTTTGTATCTAATTGATCCAACAGCGCTTGCACTGACCTCGTCAAAAAAGCCGGAACAGGATCATTCTCTCGATTCTGTTGGGCAATAAAAGTCGGACTGTCTTCAAGTTAGTACGGACGCAAACAAAATCGGAGCTGAGGTCCACAGCAAAACGGGAAGACCTTCGTCTACCAAAACGGACTGGTGTAGTAAGAGCCTAGGAATAGATTCCATAGCAACAAACCACAGTAGTAAGCCGATTACCGTTCACTTCACCGAAAACTCCTAGCCTTACTTACACTTCAACTGAAGCGAGAAACGCACCACCACGCTTTGAATCAGCTTCACCAATTTCAGCCTTAACACCGACAACAACCTCAACCACCGAACCGCATTTTACGCGCGCAGAACCATTCGCACCTGGTAAAACGTCAACTTGACCAGAAAAAGCGCGCAGCTGATTCGTAGCACGCCCGTCATTTCTGATTGGGGGCTGGAAGTCTGTTAAATTTTTGTGAGTGTACGATAGCTGAGGCAGCGAGAATTGCATTTCTGAGGCGAAAGTTTTTTTTGCGTGGATGAGTGCTGCGTTTTTGTTGTTTCAACTGTGGTGGAGCTGGGGTAGCGAGCAGTAACGTAACGGTTGCCCACATGTGGTATAATCAAGTCATGGTGTTTATGGAGGATAAACATTACAGTGGTGATAGTGAGTGGTTAAATGGTAGTATTATAACAAAGTTGTAGCAAAAGAAAGACAAAAGAGTGAAAGCATGAAACGATAGGTAGGAACATTTGGACCGTTCCTGCAACAAGAATAGCAGAATAAAATGAATCAAATCAGAGGTGCAGCCATTTGTAGTGAAGTTTAATCACTTTGGTAAATGAAACGTTATTTGAGTGAAAACCCAGCAGCAATATATTAAGTGAAAAGCCTAAGCGGATTCTTCTTGAATAGGCGTGTAGGATTCATAACGAGAACGAACGTGTCTGTAGGAATAATAAACGATGGCACCAATCGCCGTGAAGGCGAGAATACCGGTCATGACCCAAAGTATCACAGAGACGAATGAATGATCAGGCGGTAACTCAACAGGGTTAGGATGCGTCAAAATTTGAGAAAACTCATTATCAAAGAAAGCACTTGCCAAAGCCAACATTTCAAAAGGATGGTCGTAGGGTACCATGTGACTAGAATCGCGAATGGTAGCATACGTAAGATTGCGCTCCGAATGAATTACGCCAGCAGCAGACGTATTAAATTCACCGAATTGGAGCGTTTCTGATCCCGCATAACGTGGGTACCAGTCGGCCTTAGATGTGTTTTCAAAACCGCGCTTGCCTGACCACTCCAAATTAGAAATGAGAAATTCACCGCTAACATAGTTGCACAAAAAGTCATTTTCGCCGTAGAATAGCATGACTGGGATTTTTTCAAGAAGTTCGGCGATTGTAAAACGCGTGCGAAACACGTTTGTGTCTGCATAAAATTTATTCACAAGTGATGAACACTCTTCCCAGCCGGGAACTTTGTTTGAAGCAACGTGAAGAGCCTGCATAACATCGGGACTGCTCAGGAAGTTGGTAAGCTCAGGAAGTTCCAATGGCCATTCCATGCCACAAGATGGGTACGGGGAGGTTAAGGTCACGTCGTACATATTAAAGCAGAATTCACCGCTTTTATCCGAGACCGAAAAGAGAATGTCAAACAAGTATTTGTCACACGAATTTTCATCCTCCAACATTCCCGAAGCAGATTGTTCCAAGGACATGAGACACTTAGCTTGCACTGCCGTAAGCGCTTCAAACAACGCAGAGCCGCGCTCCAATAGACCGCGTTCAACCAAGTAGTCAAGGTAAGTCAAATAATGGGATGCTGGCTCAATCCAGCCATTGCCAATGGCAACTCCAGACAAATTAACAATATCCTGATCGATAACTTTCTTTGCAATTGCAGGAATGTATTGTCCAGCAAACGACTCACCGGCGATGTACCAAGAATCCGTAGCATACTCGGGGAAGGCTTTTACGAACTCTTGCAAGAAATATGCAAAGTCACTTGACATCTTCTCATTATCATTCAGAATGGCATCACGAGTATCGGCAAAACTGAATCCAGTTCCCATAGGCTGGTCCACAAATAAAACATTTCCGAGATGTACCCAACTTGCTGGGTTGTAAGAAACAAGCGTATCACTTCTCAATCTCAAAGGACCAACTTCGAGCATGCTGCCATCTTCTGATGAGCATCCAGGGCCTCCATTAAGCCAGATAATCTGTGTTTTTGTTTTGTTAGTTTCAAATACTGGGTTACGTAAGGACAATTCGTACTGTGCGATTTTGATGAACCTCGTTTTTGGAGCCGTACAAGGTAAAAAACAGATCACCCTCAAGTTTTTCTGTCAAATTCAAATATCCAGCGTGAAGATTTCCTGTGTAACCTGCGGGAACATGTGGAATGCTATCAACGTGCCATTGCTCATGAACCTGGGATTTAGCTTGAGCAGAATGACATTGGAGCAAGAAAAGACCTGCTACGTGTAGCAGAAAAGAGAGACCCATAGAGGACGACAGAAATTAACACCGCTCAGAGGTGGTGGTAAAGGGAGAGAATTCGGTCAGGCTCTTTCTCAAACACGAAAGGAGGGCGGCGTTCATCTACCTAATTAAAGTAGTCGACAAGCGATAGTGACATCATAGTTAAGAACTTTGGTGGGGATCAATAGCGTGGCCAATTGTATTTTTGTAGTAAGGGTAAGACACAAAGGTGGGTTGAGAGAGCGACTGGGGAGAAGTGAATGTGTTGTCCAGTAGGAACGACCGTACACAATATGCAGGAACTATATCTCATAGGTTCTATCCCGTCACGGCGGTTAGATCAGGTTGCTAATACATTGACGCATCTTCTGGGTGATCCAGTACCCGTCCTGGACTTTTGTATGGTTTTTAAGCCGAAAGGTAAGCTTGGATGCGCGTCCGCCTTTTCCTCCAGTATTTGATATCAATTCCTTTTCTAACCCCCACGTTTTTAATGGGGGTATAATTGGTGGAGTACATATCCGCGGTGTCGCCTCGTGTTTTCCGAAAACTCACCACCAAAACTCAGATGTTCCACTCACACTGCCGTCTATGCCGGAGTCCTGGCTGCGGCTCTCGGCGGATGTTAAAGCACTAGATGAATCTGACGCTGAATGGAGCAGAAAAGCACAATGGTATGTTGAGAATGTCTCTAGAAAAACATTTTTTTTGTGGTGTGAGTTAATTGCATTCAGGCATGACGAAGGACGAATCACCAACATAAATAGTATGTCTATGAGTAGAAAGCTAACTGAAAAAATTGTATAGGAAACTGCGTCTAGAAGGTGCTTCTGAACCAAAACGTCAAAACAAATGTGGCATACGGCCCGTGAACGAAGCTAAGTTCACGGACGGTCCTGTATTAGAGTTTGTGCAGAAAATGGGTTATGAGTATGTTGACAGACAAATATGCACAGCATAGTATTGAAAGAATCGTCTAACAGTTAATTTGTTTGTAGATTCTCCCACGAGTACATTGTACAGGGCTTGGAATTCACGTACGATACATGCAAAGTACTCATGTTCCAAACATTGTTGCCTTCGCAGCCTCACGTTATACAGCCCCCGTTTCATCCTTTAAATGAAACGTGGATTTTGCAAGCGAAAGCGATTGTCTTGGATGCAACAAACCAGCGTGAAATGATGGTCCAAACACAAAGACTTACTTCCTTAAAGTCGCTTTTATCGAGTGTATGTGATTTAAGAAATGAACGACTTTAAGTTATTCGCGTAAGAGAAAGAGAGTGGTTTAGTAGATTGGGTGATCAGTGATGATTCAGTAGCAAGGAAAACGTTCGTTAAAAAAGAAGCAGACTTACTTGTCGTTACGCGACAATACCAATGTATTCTGCCTTTTTGTACTTTTCCACAAGTTCGGGGAACTGAACCAAAAAGCGGTCGACAAATGGCATTAAGATTTTGCCTGAGAGTGAAAGACTGCGTACTCTGGCAAATGATTCGACATAAACTATTTTAACAGGTTTACCCAAAAGCTAGTGCATGGTTAGATACAGAGCAGTACATTATTTGAGAAACTATACTCTTACCCGTGCCAACATTGCCGAAAAGCATATGAGTACGCAAGTTCCTGGACCATTGCATAAAAGGACGTCTGGAGTGCCAAATTTATTCATGAAAATTACTTTGAGTGCGCCAAAAAGCGAAATGAAAGCGGTAAACGGCGTTGTCAACCATGACTGCTTTACATACCGAGCTCTTGGCACAGAAAGAAGCTGCGTTTTCAAATCTGCCTGCTGAGACATCAAAACTTTAGCCTTTTTCTGACTCATTTTGTCATCTCTTCCAGTGACATATGTCCGAACAGGGTACAATGAGCTGTTCAATGCATTTAGTAAGCTCATCATTTCAGCCGTATGGCCTCCGGATCCGAAAAATGCAAGCAAGTGTTTTTCTGCAGCATGAGATGATTCACTAGCAAATGTAGTGCGATGTAGAAGGATGGGGAGGCATGGAAACAAAAGAAGTATGCTGATTAATAAAATTGTGCGCATTTCGATTTTGACGGGTTTTGATTTAAATAGAACATATCCCACTGGTTAAGCGAGGATGAGGGAAAACCAAAATGGCGCTATTGAAAGGAAAAGCCCTCTAAGTTAGAAAATAAGTAATTATCTGTTAGTAGAGGTACTGCGGATTGTTGGGAAGTGCTTTGTAGATAAAAAAAAAAGAAAAGAAATAGAGAATTAGATTATAGTATATGTTATGCAAGGGTATCTATCATTATAAAGATTTCGTAGTCTTCAAGTTGAAGAAACATGAAATGAGAAACATGGAGGTATCGGAAGTGAACGGTACAAAAGGAAATTGCAGCAAAATGTAAAAGTAACTAAAACCCTTTCGATTCGTTCGTCTCACTGGGGAGAGTCGCTAGAGAGCTCAGGAAACAAAGTACAGACAATGATATCAAGAAGCGAGTACATGACGTGTTTTGTTCGATATTCATCGTGAACCAGAAACAGAAGCTTTTCTGTTGACAATATATCTGGCAATAGCGGAAGCTTTGAGATTTCATCCAGCGCATGATCGTAAGCATTAGAGTATGAAGGTGTGAATACTGTGCTTCCATCCATTGTTATGCCACTAGAAGGTCGACTGGACCCGTTAGACTGCGAAGCACTCTTCAGTGCTGCGTGGGCGCCAGAGCTAGATGGTGAGGAGTCGGAAGGTAGGTGTAATGATGATTGTGTACTAGAGGGTTGAACAAATTGAGCCTTGGGAATTACATTCGATAAGGAAACGGAAGATGATCCGGCACTTTGCATAGGAAGAAATTCGCCGCTGGCGAGTGTTGATACAGACGCATTTCGCTTGTGCATATCATGCCGCGGAGGACAAAGTGATACGTTTGGTGGTTCGCTAAGGTTTTCCTTGAATCTACGTCTGTGTAAGTCGCGGGCTTTGAGGGTGCGAAGTGCTTCACCAGTTTTCCGTTTCACATAGCGCCGTGAGGCCATCGAATGTAGTGTTGCTGTCGCTGTGACTTTCTCGGTTGAGGGGTTTACACGAACAGTCATCCTGTCGAGGACAAGAACAATGGCTGTAACAACTACAGTTTCGGCAATAGCAGCAGCACCTACGACAAACCAAGGAAAAAGGAAGGCGTATGCCAAAATACTAGAAACAGTAGTGGTGTCCCGAAATTGTTCTTTCCGACACAGAGTAAACAGTCGTACAAATACACGAAACCATTGCACAGAAAAAATATGGAGCCCCTCGGTGGTTGCAATAATGTACATTGCCCGCGAGAGATTAAATAGAAGTGTCTTTGCACGGATAAGCAGAGAACTCTTTGGCGAGTTCAAAACGAAGTCGACGACACGCATTAAAGCAGAATAATAGAAACTAGGTTTCGATGTCGCGACGATAAGTCGATGAACCCCACTCGCTAGGATATCTTGTAAAATGACGAACTCAACCTTGCTTTTCACATTTGGAGGCGGAAGCAATAGCTTTAACGTATTACGTAAAATTAAACGGCAATAAAGCAATTCGTTTTCCTCACTATTCATAGCAATGTGAGGAAATTGTTGATGATAAAGTTCCCCGAGATTGTGTCGACTGCCGCGTGCTGATCGTAACCTACTCATAGACTGTTGCATGCAATCCAAATGTTCACTGAGGATCCAAGGAATTTTAAAAAACAACAGTTCAAAAGCATCCTTTTTTGAGAATCGAGAGTCAATCTTATCAAGGGTTTTTTTTACAAGATCAATACATTCTGTTGGGAAAGAAGCATTTTGACTAATACGATTAGCGTACCACGAGAATACCTTTTCGTCTAAAATCTCAAACAGCTTTTCCTCCACGAGAGCTGATAGTTTCAGCATCGCAGAGCACGAAGGCACCTGGAATTCACAATTTTAAGAACTGCACTGTTTGGAAAAGGAATTTCCATATACTACCTGAGGCTTAAACAGAAAACCGGAGTAGTAGCTTATACAGCCAATTTCTGTAAAATTAATTAAACAAATGCAGAACTGAAAAAGCAATATAATCTGAACGATTTAAAGCTGAAATGTCGACGAATTGGGGATTTTATTTAAACTGGTTGTTGAGGTATTGATTTCCCACTAATAACATGTGGAGGCGTTTTGTCGACACCAAGTCTCACAACACTACTAAACCGTCAGAAAAAGCGGTCCCTTGGGGTTAATGTAGTAGCTTTTCGGACAAAGTGATGCTGTAGCTCAAACGATGGTTCTTGACTGGTGGCCGGATGAGGGAGGAAGAGGAAGCTTACCGGTAACGAGTTTCGAAGAGTCTTTTCAATGGTTTACAATTTTTGAGTAATTAAGGTGATTTGCTCTACAAAAACTTAATGGAGAAGAGAGAACGTCTGTTATTCTATCTTAATGATACCTGGGTGCCTATTAGGTACACAGGTCAATTAAAGTACAACAAGTTATATGCAAAGCAGAAAAGCATATCAGTCAAAACCTGTTAGGCTTATTTGAAGTAGTAATAATACATAAAGAGATTCAATGGTGTAAAGATCCCAGAAGAAAGAAAGTTTTGCGATCAGGCGTTCACCATTGTCAGCTATTTGATTCGCAGTCTTTTGGATAATTACGAAGACTTAAAAGTAGCGTTTTGAGGTTCGAATTGATGAGGTTCAGGCTTCACCGGAACGGTTTCATTTCCAGCAATTTTCTTTGCCTCCGCTTCTGTCGCTTCATGCACACGCTTGCCCAGCTCAGGGTCAACCCGGCTGAAGACTCCATACTGGCGCTCGCGGACACTTGGAATAGCGTTACATAAATGGACAGAAACATTGTAGACAAAATGATCTTGCTGATCCTTCTGTTTACCCATTACCTTCCACAAGGCTCTTGGTTGCTCAAAGTCAACGTCAGTAAGCTCGTCCATATGATACGTAACATTGCCAATCCAGCGTTCATGTTCAGCATCAGGTTCATTCTTTGCCTTGTCGAGCTTCTGGGTAGAAGAGGGGTAATTGGGAAGGTCAAATTGATTGGCGTTAACATTCATAGGACCATCACGAGAATAATTAAACACTGGGTTTACAGGACAATTGATGGGAATTTGTTCAAAGTTAGCGCCTAACCGATGACGGTGAGTGTCAGGGTACGAGAATGTTCGCACTTGTAGTACAGGGTCTGCAGAAACGTCAATTCCTGGCACCATGTGAGAAGGAGAGAAGGCAGCTTGCTCCACTTCGGCGAAATAGTTGGTGGGATTGCGGTTTAAAGTAAACTTGCCCACAGGAATCAGAGGGACATCTTTATGAGGCCACACCTTTGTGAGATCAAAGACGTTGTAGTGGTACTGCTCCGCCTGCTTTGGTGTCATAATCTGTACATATAGGGTCCAGCTAGGACAATCGCCGCTCTCAATGGCCTCAAAAAGATCCTGACCGGCAAAGTCGGGATTCTTACCGCCAATCTCAGCTGCAGTGTCATTGTCCAGATCCTTGATACCCTGGTCAGAAATAAAATGCCACTTGCAATAGAAGAACTCGTTCTTGTCATTCACGAACTTGTAAGTGTGACCAGAGTAACCGTTCATGAAACGAACACCGTACGGGGTACCACGGTCGGAGAACAATATCATCACCTGGTGAATTGACTCTGGGTTTAAAGACAAGTAATCCCAAAACGCGGTGGCATCCTTCAAGTTGGTTTGGGGATTTCGCTTTTGTGTGTGAATGAAGACAGGAAACTTGGCTGGGTCGCGAATGAAGAAGACGGGTGTATTGTTGCACACCATATCAAAAATTCCCTCTTCTGTGTAAAATTTTAGAGCAAATCCACGAGGATCACGAGCAGTGTCTGGTGTTCCACGTTCTCCGCCAACGGTAGAAAAACGAGCGAACATTTTCGTCTTCTTGCCAACCTCGGAGAGCATATTCATCTTCGTATACTTAGTAATATCATTCGTCACTTCAAAAACACCATGGGCACCGACACCTTTTGCGTGGACAACACGTTCAGGAATACGCTCACGATCAAACTTTTGAAATACGTCAATCAAATGGAAGTCTTGTAAAGGAATGGGTCCATTGCGTCCAATACGTTGACTGGCCAGAGGATTAAAGATCGGACAACCGGTGCTGGTCGTGTAAGTAGGGTGGTCAGGAACCTCCTTCTTCTCGTCAAATTCGTAAGGCATTGCAGTTTATCACAATTTTTGAGAATGAGATCCGAGAATTAACAGAAATTGCCCAATTGATAGTTAAGAGGAACAGAAAAGACCTGACAAGTCAACTGCCCGTGCTGATACTTTTCTTCTTAAAACAAAAAATAAAGTCTTCGGTAGAGACTTTTAGTTGTCAAAAATTTCAAGTTGGTAATTGATAAAGTAGAGAACGGGGGGGAATGTCGTCTTTTGTACTTTTTCGAGTTTTACGTATCCACGTCATATATAATTAGCACCATGGTCATACGTCGATCTAGGCTGGAATTCGCCAAAATCTTATTTGTAAAACTATCGCATTTTGTGACGCCTAAAACAGTTACTGTGTTGATTGGATGTCAAGCTCTTGTGCGCACGAAGAAGCGAGGTTCTTGACCAACCAGCAATTGCTTATTATGTAATCTCATGAATCCAACTCTTCTCTTACATAAGTATTAGGTAAGCTTACGGCTGCAAAATAGGACTAGAACGGTATGCCAATGAAGCAGTAGAAGATTATTGAAGACGTAATGTCGGATAAATGACAAATCATTATAAACAAGAATCAAATTTTGAGCTGAGTTGGAGATCCGACTTGTAGGTATAGTTTATGTTAGTAAGAGCTGCTTTGGCGAAAACACCGTCGCGCATATCGCAAAACGTGCCGCGGTTTACAATTTGCGAAGTGACAGTCTTCGTATGCGCTAGAAGTTTTTATGCATGCAGATGATATGTGAAGGAACTTTAAGAAAGTCCAGTGGAGTTGAATGAGATTGGTTGTTTTTATTTGTCGCTCATTTTTGCGGACTGTCTTAAATTGTACGGTATATAACGAATTCTTGTGTCAAGTTGCATTCCGAGATGCAGTGCCTTGGTGTTATTTAATCCCAGTTACTCTTTTGGTGGTGTATTTGGATTTCAATAAGGTCTCGCTAACGAAAACTTTATTATGGTGCACAAGAAAACCAGAAACGAAAGTGATAAATTGGGAATTCCTTCTAGCAATCCTTAATCAATCAAGTAGGCAAAACTTTAATGAAGTAAAAAAAAAAAAAAAAAAAGAAAAGAAAGCATTAGCAAACACAAACACACTTTTGTGTTCCGAACTCGTTCCTATGTTTTTTCCCTGTAAAACGTACAATTATACAGATCGTTTAGAGTCCGGTAATCTATCTATGTCCTCTTCTACTATACCTATTTTCTCCTGATGATGCTTTCTCTTCTACCTCAAACACTTTCAGCAGTCCTTTTTTCTTCTAACCATACCATCTTCGCATTTGGCAGTACGCCCTTTGCTCTTCCTCTCTCTACATAAAAGATGCCGAAAAAACTTGAGACCTCAACAAACAACCGTGATTTCATATTAGAGGCTCTTTCTAATGGTGTGCGGTTAGACGGGCGTGAAATGCACGCGTTCAGAAAACCCGTAATTAAGTTTGGTGATAAGTTCGGTGAAGTTGATGTCTGCTTAGGGGAGACACGGTATGTTGAGAATATTGTATCTAAAGTATATTCAAGCTGACATTTTCTCAGCGTATTATGCCACATTACGGCTCAAATTGCGAAACCTTATCCAGACAAACCTTTTGATGGCATCTTCACTATTCACACGGAGTTAACGCCAATGGCCCATCCTTCTTTAGAGGCAGGAAGGTAATGTATAGGTGTTGAGTCTTCTCACTCCTAACGTTATACGTTTATATTACAAGTTTCCAAACATTGATTCTAACATTCTCGAAAAAAGACTTTCTGATCAAGAAGTTCTCATTTCTCGACTTATCGAAACTTCTGTACGTCGTTCTCGTGCTCTTGATACCGAATCCTTGTGTATCTTGTCAGGCCAAAAATGCTGGAGTGTCCGTGCTACTGTTCATTTCGTTAACCATGATGGAAATATGGTTGACGCAGCTTGTCTTGCTGTTGTCGCTGCATTGTGTCATTATAGACGCCCAGATGTTACTGTTACCGGTGAAGAAGTAGTTGTGGTATGCTTTCCATAATTGGATACTCCTAAATCAGCTTTGGGTGATGAACATTATACTTTTCATATGCAAACGCTAACATACTCGTTCCAGCATTCACCGGAGGAAAGAGTTCCTGTTCCCCTTTCCGTCCTTCATATGCCCGTGTGTACGACGTTTTTCTTTTTTCACGACGGAAGTATCTCAGTCACAGATGCTACTGCCGAGGAGGAGGAATTGTCTACAGGTACTATGACTATAACACTCAACAAAAACAGAGAGATTTGCCAGCTTTTCAAAGCGGGCGGTGTTCCCATTGATCAATCAAAAGTCCTCTCGTGTGCACATGCAGCCTTCAAAAATACACAGGAAATTTGTGAACAATTAAAACAAGTCTTGGCCGATGACTTGGAAAAGCGCGAAACCCAGTACTTGGGCGGTTCTGCGGAAAATGCTAGATCTTAGATAAATTGGATGAATCAATTAATTCACTGCCGTTATAATGGCTAATAGCTCGTTATTTCATGAATAGTCTAAGGAAATGGTATACGAGCGAATTTTGAATAGAGGCTGCCTACAGAAACCAAAGCACGCTAGAACACACATTCTTTAAGCTCTCAGCCATGATGTAGCGGAGCGGGCAACCGGTATTTCAGCATACATAACTATTGAACAAACGAATGTATAGCTAAGGCAGGTAGAAAAAGAGTCCCATATTAAAGCGGTCAATTGGAGGATCAGACTAACACGATTGGAGTTACTGTTGATTCGAGCGTGGTGCTTCTCAACAGCACCTAAAGAAACAACGAAACACACGTGAACAAAAGAGAAACAGAATAAGCATCGGTCGAAAGGCGGTAGTAGACGAGAAGAGACTTTATATAACAAAAAGAGAGGTAGGCTGAAGATGTGTATGTAACGTGCGGATTGGGAAGCAAAGGAGAGTCGGCGGCGCGGAGGGACACCGAGCTCGGTCAATGCGCAGCACGAGCATGGTAAGAAGGTAGTAAACTGCTTGCCCAAAGGAGCGAAGGAGCAACGATGTTCCATATATCAAACTCCGACCAGCAACCGCTGAACCACCTGAAATGCGTAAACGAAATGATGTGTAGTTTGCAAACGGAATAGTATAAGGAAGAAAAGGGACGCGAAGATGGCTACACTAAACTGCAGCTTAGTGAGAACAACATGCAATACCAACCACTAAAACACACAGCAGTTGGTTTTACGGCACATCGAAAAAGGACACCACAAAGAAGGTATCTTAATGACTACGGCGGTCCTTCTCCAGCTCAAGTTGCTGGTAAAGCAGATAGAGAGCTCGCTCGTTCTCTTCGTGAGTACCAGTAATTGTAAACATACGCTCGCCTGTCTCGTCATGAGGCTCCTTAGCGATCGAAATCTTGCTACCACTAGAACGACGAATTTCGGAAATCTTAGAACCTGCTCGTCCAATGATGCATCCGACCATATCCGCAGGGATGCTGATGTTTTGAGTAATGCGAGGCTGTTGAGGAGCAGCGGGAGGGAAGAAGTAGGGGGCGGCTCCACCATCCATCATAGGGCTCGGAATAGCAGGAGTCATTTGCTGAGAAACAGCACGAGGAGATGTCGCAACGGTAGGGAATGGTTGGGTCAAACGGGAAACAGGGTTGTAGAAAACAGTACCGGCACCACGTTCCCAATCATCAATCAAACACTTACCAATCTCCCAGATGGCGGCATGGAGATTCTCGACAGTTCCGTGTACCTCAACAGTACGCTCGGTAGACTGGGGGAGCATGTCTTTTGAGGCGATCATGCGACACGAGCATTTGTCTTGAATGAGCTTGATACGAAGACCGTTACGGCCAATAATACTGCCCATCAAAGAATGGGCAATAAGCAAGCGGAGCTTGCGAGGAGCATGGGGATCCACGGGAGTTCCATTAGCGTTGGTGCTGTTCTTGGCGAAGATATCGATAATGAAACGATAAGCACGAACAACGTTTTCCAAGGAGCCACTGATCGTAAGCACACGATCATGAACATTCGGAACGGCCTTTGTGATGCCAGCCTTAACATTTGTCGTGCTACGCAATTCGGCCACATTTTTGCCGGACTTGCCGATGATGATGCCCGCCTCGCGCGTTGACAGCAGGGCACGGAGTGTAAGCTGTTGTGTGGCGTATGCGGCATCGTCCATCAATCCTCTCATGGGAAGCTGGTTTTGATGAGGAGGCATACCAACAGCGGGTCCAAGTTGCAAGACACCACCCATACTCACAGGGTTTGGGACCGCAGGGCCAGGAGGGGGCCGATTCAGAGGGGACGCGTTCGACTCGTCAGGCTCGTCCTGAAACGTGACGTCGAAAAGTGAATTTTCCTTTTCATCTACTGCTTTGGGAATCGAAAATTGATTATATGCCATTGAAGTTACCGGAAGAACAGAGGAGGGTTGAATGTGAGACATAACGATTACAGATTTTCTGGTTTTTTACACAAACACCAAAAAGCAAAAAATAAAGTGCAGAAAACGGAGAAGAAGGCGTCGGGTATAACAGCAAGGTTCCGGGAGTTCTGGATGAAAAGCAAACGTGAGGAAGCGACTAGACCAACTATATACCACGTATTTTTTTCGAAATTGCCCGCTTCTGTGGGTCGGAAGGGTAGAGGTGGTGGTTGAGGAGTTTGGGTGAGGGTGAAAAAATTTTGTTGCTAGTTGCGAGGGAAGTGTGGAGGAGTCCACTTATAAGTGACATGCTACTTTAATGAGGTGAAAGGAGAGGTAACGTGATGAATGGGAGATCTAAAGCGGCGCACTAGTATGAGAAAACGTGGATGATTGCTGTTTAATGATGTGAATATGTCGAGTTGTGGATGCTGTGGTGAAAGTTGAATTCCTGACGTGTAGTAGTAAAACGCCAGTTTCCATTCAAATATTTGTGGTTAGTAACATAAAGGAATACTTGCTACCACAGCGTGGGCCCTTAAGGGTATAATGGTTCTTTTTCCTCATATATCTGTTTAGACGAAGATTTTGATTTTAGTATTTACAACTTCTTGGCATTCGTTTTCTATACTTATTCTGATTTTTGTTTTCTTTACTTTTTTGGTTCTTGGATACTTTTAGTATTTATCAACGACCTCTTTCTAATTGTAAAAGCATTCCAAAACATTTGAGCTTTCAGTAAATTTCGGATCACAGTGCAATGTTGTATGAATTGACAGAAACTCAGCAGAAAGACTTACAATACTTTGCTCCGATTGAGGGATCTCTATTAACGGAAAAGTTAAAGTCATTCGTCTTACAGCGAAAGGATGTCAATCTTGCAGACTGGATCGTTGGCATGCGCCCAGTGATGCAATCAAAAACAAAGGGACAAAAAAAAATTGAAAAAGTTGAAGATGCGAACGTCGTGAACAATGATATTGCTATACACGATATTTTGCCAGTTCCTTCCGACGACGCCAGACAAAAAAGATTATTGAAAAACCAATTGAGTGCCATCATTAATATTCTATTTACAGTACTTGGAACGGCCACTGCCGTGTGGAAATGTGCTTCATCTTATTCGAATGAAAAGGTAAGTGGTTTTCCAAGTGTTCAAAGCATTGTTAATTTTGGCTGACCTTATAGCGAGTTGCACTCTCTGGAATAAGTGCTTTTGTTGTTCTCATTGCTGACGTCTTTCTGTATGTGCGTTATTTACAATCTTCACCTCAGAAGCCGCGTAAGCCAGTTCAACGGAAAGTAATTTATACTTGGTCTACGGCTGATTTATCTTTAGAGGAAAAGAAGGTACAGTAATCTAGGAGTCATATAAGATTATTACCATCCTCTCCAAGGTACCCAGATATCTGTGACAATATCCCCGCCATTCGTCACAAAATACCATGTGAAAGCATTTGCTGTAATGCACGCATGTTGAGGCACAATCCGTACGAGTTGACCTATACGAGGTAGAACATCTTTCGGGTTTGAGCTTCGTAAAATTCCGTGCTCTTGACTCAACCTATCGACATACCAGTTCTCGAGACCTTCCGTAATCACATTTCCAAACCCTGGAATTCTGCTATTTTCTCGAGACAAGGATATCACACCGGCATTTACGAGTGCCTCGCCTGGCGCGCCTTTACGGTTAGGGTACGTGCTGATTACTTCTGCCATCACTGAGCAAGCGATATTGGAAACGGAAATACAACCTGTCGCTGCTTGTTGTAAATCACAAAAAGCGTAATTACCAGTATGAATCTCCAGTCTTCCGTACAACTTTGGGACACTTTCAGCTATCCACGCCTTCGTCGCATGGGCTGTTGGCGTAGCACCAACTGAAAGAACCAAAGGAGGCGACCTGTTTTTTTGAGACACATACTCAGCTGCGGCGTTGGCTGCCCTAATTTCATCGAGAAGACAGCATCTGGCTTCTTCAATACTGCTTGCACCATACGAGTGCCCTGCGTGACAGTAAAACCCGAATAAGCTAATTATGCCAGAAGCGTCCAAGGTTGCGTCAATTAAATTTTGCAAATCCGGGGAGCCAACCTGCAATCCTGCACGGGAAGTTCCCATGTCAATTTTAATAAACACAGAAATTGGCTTCGTCATTGTGTGTTTTTGGGCAAACTGCTTCAAAATATCAATGTGTGCAAGATTGTCAATAAGCAACCGTACGGACTTTATATTTTTTGATAGTTCATAAAGCTCCTCAAGCCGAGATCGACAAACTGGTAAACCATATAATATGTCATCCACTTTGCCAGATGCAACAACGGCAATGGCTTCGCGTATAGTAGATACAACGACAGCTTTAACCCTTCCCTGCAGCTGTAAATCCATAGCTTCATTGCATTTATGAGTTTTCACATGGGGACGAAACAATGCGCCTGTCGCCTCAATGCTTTTTAGCATTTCATCGCAGTTGTTCTTCACTACTTTCTGATCTACAACGAATGCCGGAGTAGGAATTTCGTAAACCGATATTCCTACATACTTCTTCTTCAATGCATCTTTGGAGGGTGAGACACAGAATTTTGAACTAAATTTGTCCAAATCCATTATTTAAAGATATCTGAATTCCGTTCAGTAATTTCGTGTCTTATATCTTTGCTAAACACCAGCCAAGTTGACGGTCTATCGGGCTGGAATTGGCGGAAGCTGATAAGCAAGTAGTACTAATCTCATCCGTCATCGTTCACCCAATTTTGGATGTAATTAATAAGCGAAAAATAAAGACATGAGGATCAATATTGAAATTTACAACAAATCTTGTTAATTCAAAGCTAAGTTACTTTTTGTTTTATGGAACTCCATATGCACAAAAGGAAAAACACACCCAGAGCATTGGCGAAAGTGCAAACAAGGAAGGTTGGTAAGAATTTTACCGCGGATATGGCACCTCCAAAAAATGCACCCAATGTATCGGAAAAGGAAATTGCAATTTGTACTGCAACATTCCCCTTGACATGATACCTTGGAGGGAGTTGCTTTGTAAGAACAGATACAGATGGCGAGCTAACAATACTGCCACTAAATAAAATAATTAGACACACAACGAAGTAGGGCTGGAGATATTCGCATTTGCACTGATGAATGATGAAATGGAGAATGAGACCAAAGAGAAGAATTAGTAGGCCGACGATGGAAATTATGCGATCTTGGAAATAACGGGAAAGAAATGTCATGAGCAAAACCAGAGGTGAAATGATAAGAAAACCAAGAGCAAGGAAATTTCCAGCCTGAAAAGTGGAATAATTATAAAGTTCATTCGTATACACAGGAATACTTGCGACGTACACTTCCAGAGTGAAAATAGACACAAAGGTAATCCAGCTTACTACAAACATCATAATATAACCGCTTTTCGTCAATCGTTGAGAAGCTTGATCAGAATCCGAAATAATGGATTCATCGGCAACAGGGTCAGAAGGAATTGTTTCCAAATTGTCCTTGAATAAGAAGATTGAGCTGATAAAGTAAATAGTCCAAACTATGGCCATAATCCAATTTCCAGAAGTGAACTTATCCCATACACGGTTGTTAGAATGTGAAGCAGCTTTGCTCATTAGGCCTCCGAGAAATGGGCCGACCGCCATCCCTAGTGTTTGAGCCAGCGTATTACAAGTTGCTAAGGGCGTACGATATCGCGGGCTCACGAGTGTTTTGTCGGTCACGTACCGTTTGTGGTACAAAAACATCGTGCATGCAACTCCGAAGAACAGACGGCTGACAAGAATAAGGTACAGCCAATTTACATAATCAGCTAAAGAGTATAAAACATGACCAAGGACGTTTCCGACAGCGCATATAAGAATAGGTCGCTTATAAATCATGCGCCCATTCTTGGCAATTGAAAACTTCAACATTGGATAAAGCAGAGCAAGGGCCACAATTGTTGGCATACCAATAATAATACCAGAAAACGATGAGGTACCACCCAAATGGCGCGAATACTCGGCGGAAATGGGAATGACAACAGTAAAGGATGCACATGACAGAAAATTATTTAATATAATCAGCGAAACATTTTTTAAAGGAGGAAGTAGCTTCTCGTTTTCAGGCGTCACTGAGGAGTGCTGTTGAGCACTTGTTGACCTTCGAGAGATTGTACTGTGTGGTCGGCTCACAATGAATGTGTGCACTTCTTTCTTTTTCACATCTGACAATTCCAGTGCATTTTGAGCTCCAGCTAAGGAATCTTCTAAGTTTACAACCATGTTTGTTAAAAACTCATCTGAAATTGAAACTCTTTATACAAGTTTTTTTGGAGAAAGCCGATCGGTATCTCGTCCGTATTTGATCACAATTAATCTGCTTAGATCCAAATCTACAAGCCATACTGATACTTGGGCAAGTAAGTCAAAAAGGTCGGTCTGGCGGCGGTACGGGATTCCGAAAAGCAGGGAATCCAACAAAGTAGTTGTGCTCGAAACACTACTACTACGTGTAAATCCAAAGCGAATATTAATAAATCTAAAAACTTATTACAACGTTATTAATAACAAAACAAAAATGAAAACTGCACACTACTACCTCCTGTTAAATGTTAAACTCGTATATGGAAACTACTAAATATATTTGAAAACCTGTTGAAAAGTTTCTATTCTAATAGCGAAAATCTAAAGCCATGAGAGGGGAGTGATTGTTGAAATAAGTAAAAAATAAGACAAAAAGGAATCAACGAAGCTTTTGCTTAATGTACTTCCAAACCAAGGCCAAAATAATGAGTGCCACAACTGTCATACCCAAGTCTATAGCTTCTAGACCGACGGGAGTAATAGACCATAATGAGCCACCCATGATAGAACCAACTGTGTTCGCCAAAGATACACCAATCTGTACGACAATACTTGCAGTTACATGATACTTGGGCTGAAGTTCTTTTGATAAAAGGGAAATGAGGGGAGCCGAACCCAAGCTAAAACCGTAGAAAGCAATTGTGTACATAATGAAATAGGTTTGCACAGGGTTACGCTTTACCGTTTCAAGGATAAGATCCACAAGGAGAGCCACGAAACCAAGCGCAAAGCCAAGCAGCATTATTTGACGATCTTCAATCCAGCGCGATATTACCGAACCCAAAAAAATGAAAGGAGCAATAATTAAGGCAGAAAGAGCAAGGAAGTTACCCGACTGGAACGCAGAATAGTTGAAGAACTTCTCGGTGTAAATGGGAATACTCGCTTGGTAGGATGAAATGATGAAATAAGAGATAAAAGCAGAGTACCACATATAAGCAAGAAGAATTTTTTGCTTAACGGTCAGCGGATTGGTTTGACCGTTATCTTCAGAAACGATCGAGGGTGGAATAGTCGCATTCGAAGAAGTGACTTCTTTAAATAGAGTACACAGACATAAGGAATACAGGCACCAGACACAAAACATTACCCATGTACCAGCAGTATATTGGCTCCAAATACGACTATTGCTGTTTTGTGCATGCTTAGCAAGAAGACCACCGAGGGAGGGACCAATCATCATACCAAGAGTTTGGGCAAGGATATTGAAACCGGAAAGGAAAGTTCGTCGCTTATACCCAACAAGAAGTT
Organism: Schizosaccharomyces versatilis (nom. inval.); assembly: GCA_032882995.1. Lineage (NCBI taxonomy): Eukaryota > Fungi > Ascomycota > Schizosaccharomycetes > Schizosaccharomycetales > Schizosaccharomycetaceae > Schizosaccharomyces > Schizosaccharomyces versatilis (nom. inval.). The sequence continues at coordinate 82,297 of CP130699.1, read as the reverse complement.
TGTCAGTTGCATATTTTTTATGATACAAAAACATGGTGAAAGCAATGCCGTTGAACATACGGCCAATAAGAATAAGATACAGAAAGTTAGCCTGGTACGCCAAAGCATAACAGACATGTCCGATTAAGTTGGTAATGCACGAGCAAATCATTGGTCTCTTGTAGAGTGTGTAACCATTAGTAAATTTTGGATTGGCAAACCTGAGCATGGGATATAACATTATAAGAGAAATCAAAGTAGGAATACCAACAACCAAACCAGAAAAAGAATTTGAGCCTCCAATTTTTCTCGTATATTCAGCGGAGACCGGAATAACAATAGTGAAAGAAACATCACACAGAAAGCTGTTAAAAAACATCAAAGCGATACTACGTTTCGGAGGCAGAACATCTTCATACTCGCTAGGATCCGCAGTAATTAGTTCTTTTACTGAATCATTTTTCTTTTTATCAAGGTCATTAAGCTCAATCTTAAAGAATACCGAGTCAGATCCTTGATACTGCTTGGATTTTAGGACACGTTGACCATTTTGATAATGTGGAATATCGAATTCGCCCGTAAACGACGGGGCCGGGCTACTAGAGTTACTCGAATGCATGTAGTAGTTGCAGACTAGAGCCTAGTCTTTTTCGAGTTGAAAATATTTAAAATAATATGACCAAAACCGCACACGGTCGAATAATGCAAAAAAATATCTTCACCCGGTAAAGCTCTAATAATGTACTTAAGGAGACGATCACTTAAACCGCACCTTTCCACCTTCGGTCACTTTTATAGGTTGTAAACAGAATATGTTCTTTATGTGTAACGGGCGGTCCGACCCACCCAAAAAAATAGACAGAAAATTTTCAGACATCATTTTCTGTTAACCGATCGAGATGTGATATAACGTGAACAGTTTTTCTGGACCGCCACTCTTGTTGCGTAAATCGTTCTCATGTGTGAAATATCCTGATATACCAAAAATACTATTTATATAGTTTAGCATATCAGTGAAAGATAACGTGCGGGATGGGAACAAAGAATATGAATGGATAATCAGAATGAAAAGAAGTTCAAAGTAATTCATTTTCTGTCATCTCAGTAGTCGCATCATAATTACTGTGTTCTGCAAACTTGGACTGTTAATAATTTTATAACAGGAAATTATGCGGACCCTTAAACGTAAACTGTTTTTAATTTGAAATCGCTTGATAAGTTGTTTCCTCAACATCAATGATGGTACTGTTTTTCTTTTTATCAGTACCGTTGCTGCCCGATGGAATTGATGCTTCCACGTCACTTGGGTGAACATCAAAACGGACGTATTTGTTCTTTATCCAGTCATGAAGACAAATGCTCAATAACCCACCCAAAACAAACAGGCCGCAAATGCTCGCGCCAACAATTTCATAATGACCACTTACACTGTCGAGTAGGTCCCAAAAGGAACCATGCTTATCACCAACATTTTCAATCAGGGAAAGCATTTGAATGACACCAATTGTGTAAGCAGCAATTACAGATATTACTGTTAGAACGAAAGAGTAGTAGCAGCGGGTGAAATAACCGTTTTTAGCCGACACTGACGAAGAATATGCGTAGTACATGAGAGCGCCATCAATGGTATCAACGAGACACATACCAGACAAGAATATAAGTGGAAACAGTAGGATTAGCCATATGGAAACACCGGAAATTGCTTGTAAACTAGCGATTCCGAGGAGTGCAATTTCGGAACTTGTATCGAATCCCAAACCGAACACAAAACCAAGAATGTAGATTTTCCAAGGACGATCGACAAGTTGAAACACCTTGGAAAGACGCTGCATCCAGAAACCAGAAGCACCATGGTTTGATTCAACGCCGGTCCGGCAATACCGTCGCAAATGCATGAATAATCGAACCAATATCACTGAATTGCCGATGGCCAGCAAAAATAAGAAGGCCATACTTACAGACGTTCCTATAACGCCTCCAACTTTCTCAAAGTTGTCCCATTTATCAGCAAACTTACTAGCCGTGATAGCAACCACTAAACAAGTAATTGTGACAACGGTTGAATGTCCTAAACTGAACCACGTACCGACAGTAGATAATGGCTTCTCTGATCCGAGCAAACGTCTTGTAAGGTTGTCAATAGCAGTAATGTGATCGGCATCGAGTGCATGTCGAAGCCCATACGTCCAGGCAAGAATAATAGATGCGAACAAACGAGAACTAGTAGTAGCCAAGATTACAGATACAACAATCCAAGCAGCAGTATTCCAAATTACAAGACACACAATGGGTATTGAAACTTTCCGTGGAACCTTGCATAGTAAAGGAATCTTTTCATAAGCATGAACACTTGAATGATACAAAGTAGAAAAGACACCACGAGACTGACCGCACTCTGAAGGGTGCATTTGTTTACAATAAACCCTAAACTATTGGAAAAAAGCGGTACACATCACGGTGACAATGATTTTATATCTGTTCTAAATTTTATTATCAATAGTACTTGCCATTTATCTATTCGTGCGATTGAAGGATAAACTATGGCAGAGCGAGCTTTTTTTATATCATGCACGCGCTGGTTGGATGGCCATTTGTTTGCGCAAGTTGCGCTGCTGTTATTTATAGGAAACGACAAAGCATGAGAATCCCCGAGAATATCTAAAACTTCACAGGTACGTAAGCGAGGACCGGTTGAAAGAATAAACACATCTTTATCAATGAAAATTTTAACTGTGTTAAGGATTTAAGTTATAAGAGCGCTATCGCTTTATGTACTATGTGTTATGACGTGTGACTAAGCGAATGTACTATTGACAATTTAGTTACTGGAAGAACTCATTTTTTGGAACTCAAATATGTAACAAGATTTAAATAAATGATTACAAGACTGTCTAATTGCGGCGCTCATGTGTCACTTAAAACTCTCAATTTATGAATTGAAAAATGTAAAACCAGATTGGCTGTCTAAAAATGCATAGGGAACTTGTCGTGATTCATTTTCTATCCTGAATTCCAACACCCGTACATGCACTTAAGCATATAATCAAACCAACAGAGTTAGCCACCCAACTACATATACGGCCATTGAGCCTGACTTTTACATGATCATATGTATTGTCGTTAATTTTAAAACTAATCATTCACTAAAACAAACAAAAACAAAAATTTTCCTAATACAGTAGGCGATAGCTCTACTTATTGAAGCATTTAACATACCGGGACCCAAAGAGTTATTGACATAAGAGACATTGCGTTGGGGACAAATATGCCCCTAGAGATCGTAATAATGTACACAAAAAAGGAAGACAAGATGTAGAACAATGCTTAGATAGACCGGTTGAAACCAAATAAACAAACAGAAGCCGAAAAGATGTAAAAAATAGTCATGAGAAAACAGATTTAGAGGAGAGCAGTAATCTTCGAAAAAAAATCACAAGCGAGCAGTACGTTTCAAGTAAAAAAATAGATCTTAAATGAGAGGGGATGAAAGGCAAGAAAGAAAACTGTAATTGGCTTAGCGGGAGCTAGGAACTCCTTCTATAATCAGCTTATAGCAGCAGTTTCGATTTTCTTTCCTTAATTTTTTTTCACAGCGTTTGCGCTCCTTTTCTTCGGGAGAATCCTTGTTTTTGTTTTTTGAGCGACGGAAAAAACGCACGCGACGCGATTTTTTTCCCTCACCCGAAACGACGGTTGAGCTTGTGACAGAGGAAACTCTGTTTGCAGAACTCGCTAGCGATTCAGTTGAGTCATTGCCCTCCATATACTTGCCATGATTTTCAATGTCGTTCAATGTTTTTGTATCACGACACAAAGATACTAGCATCCCTCGTTGTAAAAAGAAGGCGCGGTTCCACAATTCAACAATCTGTAGAATATGAGCGTTCTTTTTCTTTTTTATTTTGCGCAACACAGGCTCACTTAATAGCAATGCACTGACACCGACTGTCATTGTTAAAACAATTGGGACCGACATTTCACTAGCAGTGTAACGTCCTGCGGTACGTATCTCGTAAAAAAACCGAGCCCAATCTTCCAACGTAATGTCTCGTTCCTTAGCTATTGGCAAAAGAAGATTGGGTGCAAAACCGTCAGCTAGATACTTTGAACGGGAACAGGAGACAATTGGAGTTGATGGAAATGCAGCACCTGTCCATCTTGGCGCTTTTCTAGAGAACTGTGAAGGCACTTTTGAGTCGACACGTACGGGAGGCAATTTAGTAGTCTTCATTAAACTCCGATCACTACCTCCAGTGACAGTGTGATATAAGGGTGGAGCCTCCATGTGTTGGTGGATGGGCAGGTTGTTAGAAGACATTTGCACGGGTTGCATGTACATATTATCCGCCATTGACCGTGAAGAAAGGATCGATGTCTGAGAATTCGAACGTCCACGTTGGTATTCATACTTCACGTCGCGATTGTTTTGGTTAGCAGAGGCCAGGGTCGTAGAACTGCTGTTTAACGACGAATTTAAACGACTGGACGTGACCGTTGAATAAGATGACGATGAGGAGGCAGAATTTGAGCGAAACCTGGCGGGAAGGTCTTGAACAAAATCATCACCAAGAAAATACTGTTCCTGGTTGCTTCTGAATCTTCTAAGATTTAGTCCGGAGGACCGGGCATTGGTGTTGTCCAGTGAGGTTACTTGTTGAACTTGAACTGGCTGCGAGTACGGTTGTCCACGAAGCGCTTCTTCATACGTAGGAAGTTGAGGTGCAGTGGGCTGAGAAGCAGCCATGTTTGCAACACTATGTGACATCGAGCAATTGAAGGATACTTGGCGCGATGCTTACAAAAAGTCAAAAAACTCTTCCCTTGCAATCTAGAGAATAAATTTTAATGTTCACAAAATTGTAAATAGAAATATGCTTTAAAGTGTTCGTAACAAGTAAACTTAAAACGAACGCAAATTGAACCTGTCAACAGATGAATTGACTAAAATTCTCCAATACTCTAGAGAATTGGGTATGACTGCTTACGCAGGTTTTATTGACAATGCGAAAAATACGACGTTGAGAATTTAAAGTCCAGAAAAAATGGGAGCAGTTAATGAGTCAATGCGTCTCTGGAGTGATACAGCAGTAATATGTAGACCAAGTGCTTACTTGTTGCAGCAACTAAGACCTCCCACTACCTTTTGAATACGTAAAAGGCAAAGGCTTCCTCGTAGGGTCTGTGGGCACCGCTCTGCTTTTGTGTGGGGAAATGATGTCATCTCTCCACTGAGCCGCTGTTCACTATTGGGTGAAAAAAAAGGGGAAGCATGTATAAAGCCGAGCTAGTACGTAATAGTGACATTGCGCCTTTCATTGGTGTATCAATATTCAAAAACCAATGCAACGAATAGGCGACACTAGCTTAGTTCTAATACTCTTATTGGTTAAAAACGGATAAACGAGTCAAGAAAACGGGGTCACAAAGGAGGTGCCACAACCGAGCCACGCCTTAATTGTTTATTCCGGAAGCCCCTAGGATCACCATACAAAGTTAGAAATCATCAGACGAGAGGCAAAGGAGGCTGCGACGGAAGAGTTTTCTTATTTCACACTGGTTTTTGACAAAGTCACGTATTGGAGATGAAAACTCTTCGTTGAAGAGAAAGGAAATAATGTAATGAGAATGAGCTTCAATAGTTTGACGGAAATAATTAAGGCTCCTTTAAAGTTGATTCGCTTATTCTCTATTTCGGAGCGGAGGAAATGTTTGCCCCCCGCACCACACAACAACCCTAAACGGAAGTGCCGGCGAACAGCAAGGATCTTGACTATTGGTAGGCAAAATATACGTTGTTTTTTCCATATTTTTTGTAATATATTTTTTGTAAAATATGGCACATTTACTTACTTGCAATCCCTATACTAATTGCATTCTCGACTTCGAACTTCGCTTATTTTTTGATAAAGTTAACCGAGGTGATTAAGCTTATAGAACGTCTTTATGTTAAGCAAATAATGACGTAATTTCTAGGCAAAAGTGATAAGAATGCAAGTGGCAAAAGGCTTTTGATGAGATTGCGAAAATACGATGAGAAGCACTCCTTTGACGCTAAACCAATTGGCAAATGTTCATAGCAACCTTTTATCAATAATACTGTTTGCACCGGCAATTACTGCTTTGAGTATAACGTAATTAGGTGTCATTCTTGCTGCTGTGTTTAGTAAAGCCTCTGTCATATGCGTCATATAATCGGTGGTTTTGCTTTGTGTCAGGACTGTTGTCTGTTATGGTAAATGACGGTTATCGGACCAGTTTATGTCGATGCCCAACCGGAATTCTATTTAAATGCTATTTGTAGACATTTTTCCATGTTATAGAAATTATTTCATGGTTAGTAATGTGAATGCGATTTATTAAGGGTTCAGGAATGCTGTATAGTTCATCTGGTGAATGAAAAAGGTGTCGATAATGAAAGAAAACCTAGTTAAACCAATTAGTAGGATGTTTTGGATAAGCGAGTTTTCTTTTTCCTTCCTAATGGGCCTTCTAAATATTAATTAAAATTTGTTATGAGAAACAACTTGGGGGTGTGTTTCAATTAATTCTTTACTAATTTCTTTAAAAAATTGTCTAAAACATGAATACAATTTACAGTTCTATGCTGAATTATCTCGTTAATTATGTAGTAATCCATAAATGTCACTAGATAATTTTTCTTAATACTAAAAAATAAGTCTAAAAAGTTCACGCGGTGGTTTAGAGGTATATACGTTCAGGCTTTGTTTTAAGCATGGATTTACTAATCATCTAAAGTTACGAAGGTTGATATTTCACTCAACATAGGTAGGTCCGTTTGAGGATGCTTTCGCATAAACATAGTACGTTTACTGTGGATGATATACTGTTCAGTAAAGCTTCGTATTAGCCTCATACGTAAGGTCGAGTCAAGCCTTCTGTATTACTTTTACACAGAAGCCGACTAATGTTCGTTACTGTAAAATGCCTATATGAGTTGCTAGTATGCGTTTTTTGATTACTAACTGCATTGATGAAGTGTATTTTTCTGCTAGTTCCATTGTTAGATTCAGGATGAACGCAAGAAGTATCCTCTTAGAATAATAACTAACCAGTGAGAGTTATATAGATAGCGATAAAAGCGCCAAAAAACGCAAGGTGATTCCCTTAAGTTCATTAAAGCATATAGATTGATTTCCATTTTGATCCGTACTCAACACAATTGCGAAGACTAACGATATAATAAAGTAAATATGGCGTCAATTTTAATCTTTGAAAGAAAGCACCTTAGTATTCGTGTCTGGAGATAATTATCTCAGACTATAAATACTAAGAAAGGACTTGATACAAGACATTCTAAATGATATTACCCCTATATATACACTCATTTTGTCTTAAGAAGCTATGGGGTACTCTTAGTAGTTGAAAATGAATGAACTCTTAATTGAACAAAAACGATGATCAAAATTTGTTTCAGCTTATTATTACTATGATGCTTGTAACTGGACTTTGTATCCCGTAATTACATTATTTTTATTTAAAGCACAATTTACTGTCATTAAGTCCTCATTGAATCTGTTTGTACCTTACTGTAAGTTGCTTAATTAATCAGCAAGGCAGGTCGTTAATTCTTTGGCGTTCAAGGTATCTTAACATAATGATTTTTCACTATAAATTTTACCAAGGTAATGTTCTTTTGTTATTCAACGTTAAGTACATCTTCTCACAAGTTAACACACCGTTTTTGATTAAATAGCCACATTTTAATAAATCAAAGCACCAATATTGCGTGTAAGCTAACCGTGCCTATCTTATGCATTAACGAAAGTTCAGTGGGGCCTCCACACACAGTGACCGAAACTCACATATAGTGCTATTAGTTAATGAGTATGCCTGTTTAAAAAAGTAAGGCATGGCGTCGGTAAAAATGATCTACTCTTGATTAATAGAAGGGTTAGTGTAATAAACTCCATTTAATTCATGATGTAAGGAGAAATCCTACGGCACTTATATGTGGAATCAACAACCAAGCGTTTTCATTAAGAATGGTGAACGGTTCACTTGAAAGGAACCCGACAATAACAATCTGGAGTCAAATGATGAATATACGTTTTATATTTACCTTTCATTTAAACAAATTTTAATAAAACATTCGCGTAAGAGATGACCACCTAATTATTTTGTTCATCGACAACTTTATCAACATAAAAAATGCACGTTGGAATTCTTTTCCTGTCGCATGTCACAGACTCGATGCTATATCTTTTATATTTAATGATTTAACTCAACTTTCAGATCATTCAAATTATCATCGCAATAAGTACTGTGTGCTATTTCTCACAGTAATCAACCCACGGTTTTCTGTTAAATGAAGACAAGAGCTTTTGTTAGTAGTTTCTGGGCCTCACAAAAGGTTGAAAAGTATCCATCTTCATTATTGGAGTATCTTAAACCGACAAATAAATCAAGTATATCTCAAGCAAAACATCAAGAACACATCACTATCAGACCAAATGACTATAGGACATATTTGCATCATACTTAGATATGAAACTTTTCACTCCTGTTTAATTAAAATCGTTAGATGTAACTATATGCCCCTATCACTATGAGAAGTCGATACCTACTCATCAAAGAATCGAATATGCTGTCTATATAGTGAATAGATACAACAAGCTGCAGTTTGTTTTGTTACATATCAATACATGTCACTATTATTCTTCAACTGCTATCCGTAGATGCCGGTTGCAATGGACGGTAGCTTTACATGCAATTAACAAGATTTTGATGATGGGATAGTGGAAACAAGTATTATTCGCAGAAGCACTTTGGTTAAATGCGAAGCTCGTCTTTAAAGTGGAAGATAATAATCTTCTTCTGTCGAAAACCCGCCTAAGAAATTAGAAGATTACAACGTTCTGCTTTCACAATAAAACGTAAAGTAATAAATGCTTAGGCTGGACGGAAAACAGCACTGAGCATCTCAGGAAACAAAGCCCTGTAATTGAAAGTAGGACAGCTTGATATCTCTGTAACTCGTATGCTAAATTTAGGACTGGTCGTTATGCCATTCAAAATTAAAGGTGTTGAGTAATTTATATTTAAAAAGCACCGCACAACCCAGTTTTATCTTTAATGAATCAAAATTAATAAACGGGAGGATCGTGCTAACCATTCTTTCACTGGAAGGACTAGCTTAACTTCTAATTCGTATATTACCCAACATCCATTACAGGAACGGAACTGCTTAATTATACACAGTTTTAATGGACGACAGATATTATGTAACGATTTGAAAAGTTTAAGGTTATTCTAATACTACGTGTTATTTTTCTCAGGGATTTGAGGGAGATAAAAAAGTTAAACGAAGCCGAATTAGATTGCTTTCGTAAAATTTGCTCTAGACACAGTACTAAATTTTTCTTAGTAAAAAAATTCCGTATATTTTGGCCGTTAAATTGCCAATAATGAAGCTATTCGCGCTGTATTACACTCACCACATATTGTGTATCCTCGCGGGATAATATAGTACTTGGCATCTCTTGTTAAACGAACGTCACTACAGCGAGGCTGATAGCAGGGTTCACAGCGGTTCATGATGGCATGAGTAATTAGACATAAAATGAATTGTCAATTGTTGACGCCCTATTTAATGCAGTTCTTTATTAAGCAGTCAGGCTTCAATACAAGTATTCTATCTGTACAGTTTAAATACAATTATTTTTAATTATCAATTTTTGCAAAAAACGCGTGTCCAAAAAGAAACGATGCTATGTTCTTGTTGAGAATGATAATCAAGCTTCTTAATAACAGAGGCTGGCAGTGATTAAGCTTCTCCATGTTTCAACTGACTTTTATTGTAATTAGAAACGTACTTGACTTGCTCTATTCATTTCAGATAATGACAGCTTCCCAGCAATATATATCTTAAAAGACTATAATTGGATAATAAAATATTATATTACGACAAAACAAACCAGCCTTCCTCAATTGCTCACGTGTTACAATTTGATTTGCCCAAGAGCATCGTGACGCGGAATGTATTGAATCTAAACTTGGCTTAATTAGAAATTAAGTTGCTAATTATTATCCACCTCAAATAACCAAAAGAAAACCTTCGTAAAAATACATTTACTTCCAAAGTAGCAATTAATAATACCACTATCAATTAAACTTCTAACTTTAACAAACCTTGTCAAGGATACTTATGCTGACACAGAAAGTCGTTCCATGGAGTTGTATAGTTTCTTGATACCATAAAGAGTAGCACCTTCTCGCAATTGGTTAGTTTTCCGGTTACACACAAAATCAAGTTTGTGAAGAATTGCAATCAGAAACACTGCAACAACATTAATACGTAGTAACAGCAATTATTATATATAGCAGACTGCTTGTCATCTTTAGGGATATTTGGGAAACATATCCAATAAGAATCAAACAGAACAGAAGAAGTTCACTTTAGGAGGTATATGCGTACTATGCACAAGACTAATGCAATTCCAATTTGACAGTGCTCTCTCTTTAATGGCAACCTCTGCCTCTGTTGCTAACACAAAAGTTTAGATGAGTGTCCTCGTAGAGCACGTCCTTTAATCTACAGCTTCCAGTGGGACGCACACAATTCTCAAGACACACATTAAGCTGATTCTTTGCCCAAGTATCATCAAAATTAACTGGAGCGCTCCACGAAATACAGCAACCGCTAGCGCATAGACTTCTAGGTTTCTTTGGGAAAACACCATAGTCTGCAATATAATCATACAGAAATTCACAGCTTGCCGAATTAGTTAAATGACGGCTACTGCAATCAAGCGTGTCTGTGTCCAATACAGAAGCAGAACTAGAGTCACACGAGGAAATATTGAAATTCCTGTAATAGTTAATCAGGTCGGTACTCGAAGCCGTAGAAGCGAGAGACTCAGTACTGTTTAAATTATGTTTGTAAAGGAAGTTGCATGTCTCAGAAAAAAGTTCGGATGAGTTAGTCAACGCGAGACTATGCGTATAGCCATTACGATCCATCAAATTGTAAAGGTAAAGGGCGTCGCCCAACATCTCATTGGACTGTGCCTGTTTCAGCATGGCCCCAACCTTGGCAACTTTCTCATAATTGTCAAATGAATACATATCGAGTTCTTTGAAGTAAGGTTCCACATCGCGCTTTGTAAGGCTTGACAAAGTAGAAAAGCCTGATAAGGTAGATAGTGTAACCTGTCCTTCACCGCCGGACGGGGAATTATCGTCGCAATTTACAATTTCATTAATGAGAGAATCGTAATCACCAGAGGAAGCACTAACGGCTTTGCTAACAAAAGCCGAAGTCAACAAAAGAGAAACAATTGACAGCTTCATGATGTACTGAACCCCCTCTGGGCTCTTACATTTCTATACCTTCATCTAATGGTAATATTGCACCGAATGCTATGATAATTAAGGGCACTTTCAGGAGTCTTTTTAGGTGTCATATTCGCACTCCTCTTTCTTCATCCAATTTATCACGCTTGGAACCATGTTTAAAAGCTTAGTAGAGTGGCGTTAACTTTCGCCTAATGATCGCTAACCTTACAGAGCCAATTAACCAATACGAGAAAATGTAGCCATTGCAAACCGAGACGGAGGCATGGAGAATACAGTAGGAACAATTGCACACACACCCTCCAAATTTCAGCATATAGTCTTGTATTTTAGAATAAACAGGTAGTTTACATGTCATTCATAAGGCGGCACTCTTCAATGTAAGAACGATACGCCGGCCTAAATTTGCACTGTACGTGTGTCATCGCTGTGGAACCACTGGGCTCGCGAGTTTCATGTGCAAAGCTGTATTGTAATGAGCTCCGAAGGGTAAATTAGGCTCACATGTGATATTTAGCATGTAGAGAATCAAAGCCATTACGTTCTCGGATGCGTAAATCTTCGAGAGAGCTTTATGCGCAGAATAATGTTGATTGAGTAAGCCCCATAAAAATAGACGCTCACACAGGAAAAAAACTCTATCACTTTATTATTTATGTTCTTTTTATTTTATTCAGGTATTGCACTAAGAACGCAACCATTGTTTTCGACGCTTTCGGATTAAACTTCGTGAGATTTACTGAACTATATATACGTCACATATATATTGAATATATCATGAAAGTGAATTTGCTCCCTTATCATCGCCCTGAGAAAGCAGAATAGCCGAAGTTGTGAGTATGCAACATTCTCCACGCCCATGTCTCAGTTAGACGTGCTTGCGGTATTCGTTGTAGCATCAATGAAAGTCATAAGAATAATCTTACGGAAACTGATATTTGCTTTCCAATCGTAATCTAAGTCTTTTTCGTGGTGCAGCAGCCACAGCAAAAGAAAAAGTTCGCCATGTCGTTTATATATTGAAAGTTTACGACTATTTAAATTATATATTCACTGCAGTGCCAATTTTCCGTAATCTATTAAGTATACGTCCTGAAATAGTATTTCCAATACTCGTATATGTAACGTCTTTGGGATCTAAATCAACTGATCGAGTTGGTTAGATGTTACTATTTTATTATCCTTTTTCAATTACATAGTATTTACGAATATTAAGCTTATCTTGAGGATCGCCATCCTTTTTGCAGTTCGTTGTGAAAAGAACATTTGTAGTTCCCAACATAATACGATATAAATGGAGTAAATATGTTTTCTATCAGCTCATTCTGAGTACTGTGCTTACATGCGGTAGCAACGTTTTGAACAAAATGGGAAAAGGATACATCGAAATTGTATAACTGCAGAACTTACAAGAGGGACTCCGTTGTTGATAATGCTGATCTTCTATAGTAAACCCGTTTCCATACATATTTTATACGGAGCCCATTAATGATCACACCGATAAAAATTTTATAAGGTCAAGAACTTGTTACAAAATCATAGTATATTCGTTCATAATTTGCAGTTTAGAGTACCTGAATTCACAAGAGTTTTGTCTTTTCGAAATAACTTGAAGAACCGTTAGTATCATTAACAGGAGTGGAAGTTATAGCTTAAAAGGTTTGCGTTTTCAAAATTGAATGCAATTAATCTAGGTCAGAATGTCTATTAATGAACGAAACCTCATTTCCGATGTGCAACAAATAATTGCTGCCAGGCTAATTACTCTCTGTCCACTTTTTCTAACTCTCTTTGCTTCACCATTTTTGAGTGAGTGCTACATAGTACCAAAGCATGGAAAGGACTGTTTGTCTTTATTAGAATGGTTTGGCGTTAGCATGCAGCAAGAAAATCATCCAGATTGATTAGATTTAGCGAGGGAAATATAGAAATTTAAGCATAAGACGAAAGCCAAAGCTATGATCCCAGTATTCACTATTTACGCTGTCATTGAATGAAAAGGTTCGTCCGCGTCTTGTGGGTACATTCCTCTCTGAGCAAAATTGAATTCATTCAGTTTATTTGTTGCATTAATTAATATCTAATTTCCTCTAATGTCTCAAGGCTAAGCATTTTTATCTTCGTTAAAAAAATTGATCTATGAACTTCAGGTCTGTCATAATTTTCCATATGCATAAAAGAATGTCATCATGTACTGATGTAAGGATCTAACACGTAAGTAGGGTAGTCAACAGAATAACAATATTGAAGGGAATTAGTACGACGAAGAGCAGAATTGTTTGTCAATTTCGGGGAGAATTAAGCCATTATACCGGAATTGGCTGAAAATGTATTCGATGCATTGTAGCCTGAGAGCCTCATCTATTGACAGCTTTGGTCATCACCATAGTAATTGTCAAAAATGAACCGTGTATTGCTGTTTGAGCATTCCTCTGCAACTGGCATACTGGTTTTTTAATTCACTCTGCCATGATTCCTGGAGTAGATAGAATCCATCCTTCATATTCCATTTGTTTACTCCATTTTATGTTTTGCTAACCCCTGTAAAGCGCAATTACAATTGGTTGAAAGTATTTAAAGGGATGGGAGCCGCTAAATATTTGTTCATCGCTCTCATGTAATTGCTCAACAACTGATGATACATACAAAGCGTCATATTTTGCATTCGACTACATGAGATGCCTTTAAATCGAAAGCATGTCTCATTTAGTATTGACAGGTCCAGCCGTTTTATTTTTTTAGTGTTCAACAATTCCGACTATTGTCTGGTTGCCAAATTATTACGCCGATAGCGAATGCAGGTAAAAAAGGAGCTCATATCATAACAATTTGCCGCTACCACGAAACATGTTAAGGTGCTATGCAAACATTTGCCTTTCGCGCAAGCGCCACCATCGCTTTTTATAATACAGTACGTAATATTGCGAATAAGCGAGCCGCTACGTTTTTAACAATTCGAATCCTCTAGTGCATAAATACCCAACAATATTTGTAAAATTGCCATTCGGAATTTCAGCTTTATTTTTACTTACAAGCGAGGTTCATTATGAGCTTTAATACACCTATCATTTATTGAGTTAGTCTGCGGCAGAATGCTGCTTCCGCACGCTAGGTTTTTAGTTGTTCAACAACGTACAGAAGCAGTTAGACACTTTAAATGAAGTGATTAAAGCGTGACTTTCGTGTTTTGGATATTTTTATAGCCCACCTTTATCATATAAAACAACATCAGACACATGTATTGTCCTTTTGAGTTTTTAATAATGAACTCCAGCAGGATGTTTACGAGCCATTTATTCATAGCGCTCCTAAGCGCTGCTTCCGTATATTCAGTTAGATTAAGACTTAGTCTGTGCAAATATTCACTAAGTTAATATTTAAAAATATGGAAAGGGTATGTCAGAAAAACCAAAAGTACATGATTATAGAGAGAGATATGAAGGAAGGTGGCAGCTAGGTAAATTGAAAAATGCATTTTTTTGGAATGTCTACACTTTGTGCAATA